>CM060566.1:22302500-22902500 GCA_030625065.1 Alectoris magna | reverse complement strand
AAATGAATGGAAATATACAGGATGTGGCTGACGGAACGATAAAGCCCCAGCCGCTCATCGTCTCTCCTGTGGATCGTTTCTGCAAAAATGGGCTGCTGACCTTAAAAAAAAATCTCTTCTGGTAACTGAAGCGCACCAATAAAGAGTGCAGTTTGATTATACAATCAATCAATAAAGTGATTTAGAGAAAAGTGATTATCTACCAAAGGAAGAGGATAGCATGGGCAGATCCAGCAGTGATGTAAAAGGAGGCGGTGACCCAGTAGGACAGCTGTCAGCAGAATGCTGCCCACCAGCTTCACTGCTGGGCAGGTGTGAAGGCACCCAGAGGTGCTATGGAGAGATAAAAAGATTGGGTGCCGAAGAGCTTAATTTGGTGTTTCTAATTGCTCTCCTGCCTACAGTAGGAAAGAATGCTGAACATTCTTTGTTGAAAATGGTACGTCCACTCCTGAAGTAAATTTATGCTGCTGTAAGAAACATAAGGGCAAGAGGAGCCGGGTCACTGTCTGGGGTTGTTGTCCACCGTGAGCCTGAGGGTGGTTCACTGCTGCTTAAAATCACGGGGGTCACCAGGAGGCATCTCCCCACGCTCCTGCAGGATGCTCCCTTGTGCCATGTGTGCTAAATGGCAATGGCATCCACCTTGTAGGCTGAGATCTGCTCTCCAGCCTTCTGTCACTGATAAAAGTACATCAACGTCTAACATTTTCAATACCTATTTAAGTCTGAACTAATTCAAATAGTAAATAAATTACTGTCCTGTATTATCAATAGGAAACCTTTGCAGTTATGAATCTGGATTGCTGCCTAGGTGTGATCCCGCCCCACAGAGGGAATGTCTCTGTATGAGGGCAGACACAGTAACCATCTTTGTCAGTCTTTGTTATCTCTGCCACTCTTCAGAGCAATCTAACTTCAGGTCTGGCACCGAAGAGGGCTGTGCAAGGAGCCTGCCGGCAGTGGGGAAACTGGGGAGCAGGGAAACAGTCCTGTGAGCCCCAACAGAATTGTGTGCTGCGCTCCTCCGAGGGATGGGGCTCCCCTGGTACGCAGGGCTTGAGGCCTCAAGGCCTGTTGGCCAAGCACAGCGAGCACAGCTCTGATCTGTGCTGTAACTCAGCACACCTCTGGGATTCGGCTCAATGTGTGCACACACACGTGCTGCTGAGATGCCAAAGCTGCACTGAATGCAGCTGATGTGTGCAAGCACAGATCTTGCTCATGCAAACCTGAGCTCCAGCAAGTCACACCTCAGGGGGGGTTGTCTACTTATTTGTATTTTTTGAAGGGGGATGTGCGGAACTCCTGGGGTGTCTGCATGTCGGCCGCCCACTGCAGAAAGCACAAATGGGTCTTTCCAGGATAACCCCCAGCGGCAGAAGGCCAGCCGTGCTCAGGCCCGAGCTCTCCGGGCAATGTGCCCTTACTAAACTACGGTTGCTGGGACAGGTTCGGAGGCGCTCAAACCCTTCCATCAACACAACCACTAACGACCCTCGAGGCTAACCGGCCGTCGTGAGCCCGGCAGCGCGCTGCTGCCCCCTACCCCCGGCAGCCCGCAGCGCCGCCATCGCGTTGCCCGGAAGTCGGTGCCGAGCTGCCCCGGAAGTCGTGGGGCCCTTCTGCCCCGCAGCCGCTCTCTGTGCTGCAGCGCCGCCTCGTGGCGCGGAGGACGGAAAGGCGGAGCTCTGTGCAAGCGGGGTTTGGGGCGGCGCCGTTTAAGGTAAGTAATTTCTAACGCCGCGCTCACGCAGCCCTGCGCCTGCAGGCGTTCTGTGTGCGGCAGGCTGGGCGGGCGGCGGACCTCGCTGAGCAGCAGAGCGGCGGCCTGCAGCTCCTTCAGGGCTGACCTGTTCCAACCAGTCTTGACAGACTCTGCTTTTGGGAGTGACCACTGATTTGAAACAAACAAACGAACAAACCCCCATTCTCGTACTGAAATTCAGTGACTAAATTACGGACTAAAATAAGACAGATAAATAAGTAATTTACATAAAGGCCTTGGACTATTCAATTTTTTCTCTGCGTTACTGAGTATTTTGAGTGAGTCAGACTGACAGCCACGCAGTTACGACGGAAGATACACAGCAGATGTAGTCCTATAATAAATCAGCTTTTAGGGGTCTGTCTGCCTTACCTGCCGGAGCTCTTTGGCTTTGCGTTCCTCCTGGTGCTCCCAGGGGCGGGCAGAGCTGCTCTCCACAGCCCGTGCTGCTGGGGCTGCAGGAACAGCAGGAGGCTCCTGTCATCCACCAGCAGGTCCGGATTTGCACACTTGGCTCCAGCTCCCATTTGGCAAAGTATCGGTGGGACTCCTTTGGGGTTCCTCCTCCTTCACCTGTTGCTATAGAAGATTCCCTTTGCTGGCTCTGAGCCTGGCCTCGGGCCGCACGCTCTGCTTATTTGTGCCTCCATTCCTCGTGCCGCCTCCCGCACCGTTGGGATCAGGGATGATGTGTTCTCAGGTTCACTTTTTTAAGTTGAGCTTTTTAATGGACAACGTTGAGCCTTTTAGCATCCTTCAGGAAGAGCAAACTCTAAATCAGCGTGCCAGTTTTGTCATCGTGCTGTGCGGCGTGGCCTACTGAAAACTCAAAGCCACGCACAGTTTCATGTTCTGAAGGGGTCAAACAGAGCTTTGTGTTTTTCCCCTAATACTGGGCTTGTGGGGTACTCAGCAAACCATTGGACAGACCCTGTGCTATGACGAAATGCCTCGGAACACAACACGCTCTTGTAGTTCACATTTCTCTTTTCAGGAGTTATTCATCTGGAACTCTCCCTATAACTTTCTTTCAAGACGGATTTGTAAATAACTATGAATCACAAATATAAATGACTGACATAGAAAACAGGACATAGTCACTTCCACAGAGAAGCAATTCTCTACCTGCTTAGCAGGGAACTAAAATATATTCAGTTCATCTGAATTAGTATACTGCTGCTTAGGTAAAGCTGAGTTATTTCAAGCAGCAGAGCGAGGACCTCCACTGACAGTTATTCCAAGCAGCTGAGGCAGGGCTCCTTGGGAGAAGCCCATAGCTGTTAATAGAGGGAGGGGTTTTTTGGCTTTCTTCTTTGTCAGCTTAGTTCCAGCTTTTGAAAATGCAAGGTCAGAGGTTTTGGTGGTGCAGACCCCACCGGTGCAGAAATTCCCACACAGCCTGGTTCATCTTCAGTCTGAAAAGGTCATAAAGATTCGCTCCTCCATCTCCAGCAGCAAAATACAAGATATATTTGGGTTTCTTGACATTGCAATGTCTCTTTTTCTATCTTGGCAACCAATGCCATCTTCCAGTTCGTAACTGTAGAAGCAATTCCAGCTTCATCAGTAGGCTGAAACAAGGAAAATATATTAAAAACATGGATCAAAGAGAAGTAAATCCATTCATAAATGCACAGTAATTCTGTAAGGTTCGTATCTGCATATATCTGCTTGAATTATACAACAAATAGAAAAGAATTTGTGTCATATCCCATTGACTTCCATGAGTAACAGAGACCGTTCCTGCTGCTCATGGCCAACGTGGCAGCCTCTGCCACCTCTCCAGGCACAAATGGGTTGGCCTTTTTTCTCCTATTTACATGAGACAAAGGGTAATCCCAGCAACACCTCATGCACTCGTTACTTCAAGGCTTCGGGGACTTCCATTCTGGGGAGGTGTGGGCAGCCCTGGAGAGTGTACGGGCACAGCCAAGGCAACCTGTGCAGCACTGGGTGGGTTCTGTGCCACGTGGGAAGAGGAGGGGACCCCAGCACAACCCGAACGCTTACCTTCTGCATTTGGCCTGAAGGGCTATGACCAAAGAATGAAAGCTAGAGAGAAAAATAAAAACAAAAATAAAAACTGAAAAGGGGAGGGAAAAGGAAAAAATGGAAGAGAAGAAAGAGAGTAAGATTTTACAGTGTGTTTAGCTGAGAATAAGCCACGGTTACAGACAGTGCAACAAATCTTTGTGTTGGGAAGCAATCCTGACTGTGGGGTCACCCCCAGGGCTGGCGGCTCTGCTCAGCTCAGGCAGTCACCTGCACTCCTTAGGGCATGGAGAGCTACTGACAGCTGCAGCCTGGGGCAGGAGGGCAGGGAGATCAGCAGCTGAGGTCTTCTGATACTTCAAAAGTGTGCACCACTAAGTTTGGAGCTTGAATTTGGGCAAGGGTTCAGCTCAACAACTACTGTGCCTGTGGTAAGGGGAGACTTGGACTGGGCGCAAGGAAGAAGTGTGTTACAGTGGGGGCGGTGAGGCACTGCATGGGCTGCCCAGAGAGGTGGGGGTGGTCCCTGCAGACAGCCCAGGCTGGAGGATGGGCTCTGAGCTGTGGATGTCCCTGCTCACTGCAGGGGGGCTGGACTAGATGGTCCTTACTGGTCCTTTTCAATTCAAATGATTCTAAAATTCTATGATTCTGCAGTTCTATGATTCTACAAGTTCCCTCTTGGCAATTGCTCTAGGAATAGATGTTTCACATGAGGGTCATGTTAGGGCAGAATTTGAGTTATGGTTTGGCCAGAACTGAAGTTGTAGGAGGAGAAGTGGTGCCAGGCACACGGGAGCTGCCTCTGTGTGAGATTCAGGTGGGAGCTTTGGGCACAGAGAGAACTGCGAGAAGGTAATTTATGCACAACATCAGTTTTTATAAGATTATTTTCTTAGCAAAGACGGAATGAAGATATGGACATACACACATCATGTATCAGCTGCTCATCTGCATTCCCTTACCTTTTCCTCTAACTCTTTTATTTGTCTTTTTTGGCCTTCAATTCTTTCTTCTAGCTCTTTAATTCTCTGTTCAATTTAAAAATCAAGAAAAATATATTAACCAACCAAACACAGACGAACCCAGAAGATGTATTATTTTCAGGGATATGACTTGTATATACCTCTTCTAAAGAACAAATGTGTGTTTGAAGCTGTAGATGGTCCTCTATTAGTGCAGCATCACGCTCCACATGTGACAAACCCATGAAAGCCAGAATACCATTTCAAGGGATGCTCTGAGGCAAACCAAACCCAGCTCCAACACCAGGGACCCCCGGTGCAGCCCTGCAGGGGTGGCATGGATCTCACCGTGCCCCTGCCCTGAGTGCTGCCTGCCCACTGCAGGCACATACCTGCTGGGCATGTTGGACGAGCTCCATGCGCTCGCGCAGGATTTGGGCATCCCTCTCCCGCAGCTCGCTCATCACCTGGCGCTTCCACTGCTCTACTGCGCTCTTCAGTTTCTCTTTCTCCTCTTCTGAAAGAAGTTCGGAAATTTTGGCTCCAGCTTCTTGCTGCAGGGCATCATAGAGCATGGCTTCTAATTCCAGAATTTGCTAATCAAAAATAATATACACGGCTGTCAGCTCAACATGGTCATGGGTCATGGGAGGGTTTTGCGGGGAACTGGTCGTCCTTCCCCTGTAAGACAAGGGGAGGGCTGGAGGGCGGTGTGCTAAGTCCTGTGAAGGGCACCACAGAGCTCGGTCACAGGGCAGTGCACTGGGAGCCCCGTGCTGCAGGGCTGTGAGCCGTGTGGCTGCTGGGAGGGCCCTGGTCCCTCAGTGTGCCACCCAAACATGTGGGCGTCAGCTCCTGCTTTCCTGGAGTTGGCAGACAGCCATGAGGAGAGAGGGAAAAGACAAAGTAGTGTGGTTGGAACCTCTGGGCTGATTGAAAATGCCAGAGATGTCTGCTGTGATAATTCAGCTGAATTCAAAATGAGCAATTTGCTCCATTTTGGAGGCTGGTGTTGGTAGCTGTTGCTGTTTTCTTATTATGACTTAGCAGAGTCAAGACAGAGTAGCACTCGTGTTTGCAAGAATAACAAGGAATTACACTTTGGAGCTGCAGACACAGGTGAGAGCAGCAGTAAGTTGCTGTGTCTGTGTGGGGATGGTGGGACAGACAAGAAGGTTCTCCTTCCACTTCTAGCAGTAACCCCAGCAAGCTGGCTGACTGTAACTGCCCGAACAAAACCCTGCTGCTGGGAACATGTTGCACCTTTGGGCCCCACACCTTGCTTACACACCATTATACCTCTCTGCTTAAAGTGAGCTGTGAATAAAATGGAAAGAATGGAGAAATTTGTGTCTTCGGGGCAGTTGTAGTCTGTGTGACAAAGCGTTTCTTGGAACAAAATCCTCAGCAGCAATCAAGGGAGTGAAAACCATGCAAAAAGCGTGGCGGTTCCGGCTGGTAATCGGCTTGGCTGTGGCTGCGGGGGAGATTAGCAGCAGCTCATCTTGGGGAGCACAAAGGGAACACGAATGGGAGACAAGTTACACAAATCAAAACAGCTTTTACTGTTGGAATTTCAGGGAAGAACAAAGCTTTCTGGCTGCTTTCAGCCCGCATCTGTGTGCATGAAAAAAGCTGCTGTGCTGCCTGAGAATATGGGGAAGCGCTGATAATCCTCAGCCAGTTCTGCACGGACTAAGACTGACTTCATTGTGCTCCTTCCTTCTGCTTGAGTGGCAGATAAGGAGCACCAAGCTGAGTATTTTGCCAAACTAGGCTTAAGTCATCCACATGGGACCGGAAAGTGTCCTGCAAGCTCTCCCAAGTGGTTTGACATCTGAGTTGATAATGGGTTTTCAACATAGAGCTATAAAAACCCATTGCTTCTCAGGAAGCATAACTGTCCTCAGGATTTAAGGGAAACCGAAGGAATAGGCTAAATCTATAGGTCAATATATACATTTATGCCTTTCATGACTATTTGTGTACCTTGTTTAACTGGAGGAAGTAGAACGGATGAGGAGGTGGTTGAAATGGCATAGGATCCATTAGTGTGCGCAACGAACCTCACCTAACAGCAGTTTCATTTCAAGTGTGCAGAATCTCATAATATCTCCAGGTATTTTGGTGGCAGAGACCATAATCTAAGGTCTAAGAAAAAGTCTAGGCTAAAATCTCTGTTTTATAAAGAAAAGCACTGTCATCCACTACAGCCTCTGCTCAATTTAAATTTGTGTTTAATAACTTTACATTTAGGTCCTAATCCTGCAGGGACCGTGCATACCCAAGGACCACCATCCATAAGGAGATCATTCTGAGGTCAGGGCACAGAGGATTTGCTTAGCATTCCAGCCATGCAGTCCTTGGGTCACTCCATGAGCAGTAGTGGCAGAAGCAGAGAGCATTTCTGGAGACAGCACAGCACACACCTTACAGGGGGGAAATGGATCCTGCTGGCACTGCCCGGTCCTCACCTTGTGCGCTTGGTCCAAGGACTGCTTCCTGAAGTCCAGCTCCTCATCCAGGTAGCCCTTCTGCTTGCTGAACAGCTCCTGGTGCACAGAGAGGTGCGGTCAGTGCTGTGCCTGCCCTTCCTGCCTTCTTGCAGTTTCACCCCCCACCATTCCCATACCTTTTCATTCTCCAGATCCAGCATCTTCTGCTGCAGTGCAGACTCGGTCACCTCAATCTGCTGGAGCCACTGTGCACACAAAGAGAGCAGGGCTGAGGCAGAGGCTGGGGGCTGCTGAGGCACACGGCCACAGGCAGCAGTCAGCCCTCACTGGAACTTCAGAGTGCATCTGCGCACTGCAAACATGCAGTTAGCTTCACTAATTGATAGGGGAAGGATGGAACTTACTGTGACACCTTCACTTCTATAACAGTTGGTGATGGCAAAAGGCATTAGTTCAAAGTTTACCATTTGCCCTCCAACATTTTCCTAATTAATCAGCTTTTTAAAACAAACAGTTTGTGCACGTGGCTCGAATTTTCTCTTTATTCTGACAAGAACCCATTCAGGTGTAGTGCCCCATAGGGAATCCTGGCCTTTGGTGAACACCTTCTGATTCACCCCCAGCACCTCCAGCAGCTGTTCTGAGCACCAGGGCTCACCATGGGGCTCCGCAGCCGTTACCTTTTCAGCCAATGTGAGAACTGTCCTTGCTTGTATGACAACAACTTGCTCCTCGTTGGTCAGGTTCTGCACAAGATCAGAGCAGAATTACAACAAGTCCCGGCACCTGGCAAGTAACCCAGCACTGGGCCACTGCTGTGTGAGATAAAGATGAAATTAAATGCATTCAAGCCACAATAAACTAAGGCAAATAGAGATAGCATTGTAACACAGTGTTGCAGTAGGAACAGCTGTCATTAGCTACTAATGCTGAATGGTGATCACAGAGGTGGGGAGTTCTTCTAAAACTCTGGCATTAAGAAAAAAGATGCAGACCCCAGATCTTGTTTTGTCCAGCAGGGATAAAAGCAGCTGCACCACACAAAACCAAGGTTTGCGGGACATACTGTTAGAGAAGAGATGCAGTCCTTGGCCTTTCCTTGCATGCACAACAGGTGTGATTGCGGGCACAAAGCTGGAACAGCAGGGGTGGGAGGTGACCCCTGGGCATGGGACTAACTTGCCATCACTGCTTCCAGTCCCGCATGCACTACCAGATGAATAGGGGTTATCTTTCTGCCTTTCCCAGGGTCAGCCTCACTCACTGGTACTTGGGTTTAAGCGCATGCTTTATTCCTCACACCCCAAAGATTTTAGGATTTGTCATGCTTCTGCCAATACAAGCATCATTAATTGCAGCGGCAGCAAATATTGCTAATTACTTCAATATCTTCTGATTCCCCTGCTATCTCCTGCCTGCAGGACTGTTTGGAGGGGCAGAGGGTGGGTCCGAGCGGGGCAGTGAGAGGTGCTGTTCTGACCGCTCCGAGCAGAGGCACTGCCATGTGCCCCATGCACAGGGACACCCACCTGCAGCTGCACTGCCTCTGCTACACACGTGTGGGTGTACATAAGATGTGTAAGTACACAATCACTTCAACTTGATGCAGGTGAAACACTTTCAAACTTCTCACTATTTGCTTGTTCTCCTGTTGCTGTTGTGAGTCGTTGCGTATTACCCTGCTTCCCTTTAAATGTTTTTGGTATTGGGCAAAACTAAAACACACAGCCGTTAAAATGGAAATGTAAAGCAAAGGCAGGGAACAAACCACGTGTGAGCAGCGGTGAGGAAAAAAAAAAAGAAGCATGAAAACCAAAATTTCAAAGTATTTCCTAAATCATTCGTTGGCAATATAAAAGCAATATTGTGGTATCGAGGTCCTGTGCAGCACTTGTAAGAAGGCAATCAACAAAAACCTTGGCAAGCTGGGGAACACGTAGCATCTAGCTCAGTGCCTGCACTGCAGACAGCTTTGGCCATTGCAACCCAAGCAGCTTTGCTACAATAAACGTGAGGACAATGCATACCAAAGCATGCACAATATATTAAAGGAACATACACTTACGGCGTTATCCCCTAAAATGTCCAATTTTTTCATCAGCTCTGCCACTACTATGTCCTAACGAGAGAGGAATGGAAAAGCAGGCGTCAGAACAGTGTCGGATTTGATTTAGAGAAAGGAGAACCAGACGTGAGGATCCCTTACTGTGACACCTTCTGCCTCGCAGTAAACCTGGAGAGGGCTTTTCCCCTCCGTGAAGGGAACATGGTGGAAGTTGATAGCAGGCGATCTTCTTTCTCTCTCCTGAAAGAACAACGATTGTCTGGTTACTGCACTGTTGTTATTGTTACGTGCATCAGGATTGCCTCTAGCAGCTGCACAGAGCAGCCCTGCCACGGGCATGGCGGCTGTGCTGAAAATCACTCAGGGTACATTTCTTCTTGTTAGCACTTTCACTGAGTACTTTGTCATACAGCAACATGGCAGTCTGGGATGGACCCAGCCATGGTGCCCCAGCCTTGGTGACACAGTGTGGAGCAGCAGCACAGCTCTGCAGCACGAGCTCACCTCCAGCTCCAGGATCCTGAACTCCAGGAGCTCGTTCTGGTCTTTGACATCCTGCACATCGTGCTTCAGGCGAGCCTCCTCTGCTTCCATTTGTTTTATCTGTACGAGAAAACAACATGTGTTAGCACCATTTTCTGCATTCCTTAAGCAATAGATGTTATTTGAATAATACCAGTAGAGGTGCTGGGCACCTTTTCCACAAGTTCTTGGTTCCTTCTGTACAGTGCTTGCTTCTCCTCGATCCACTTCATGTCCTGGGAAACACAAATGGTTGATAGTATGGGTGAAAACTGGCAGTGTTTGGCACAAGCACAGAAGCACATCGTTCATTAAACCACACATACAGAGAGGAATGATGTTGCGTAGGAAACTGCAACTCTGTTATTGCCTATGATGCAACAAAGCAACTCATCCATCTTATTTAATGAAGTCTGTAGCACACAAATGGAATTTAAAAACTCTAATGACCAAAAAGAACTCTTCCAGATCAAAAAAATGTTTGCCTCCAAAGGGTGATGTCCAGCTATCCAGTTCCTGCTAACTTTCAGTCATGGATGCAAGTTGGGTTTGTGGACACGGGGAAGGCAGCCAGCAGCCTGCACTGGGCACTCCCTCCCATCCCAGCTCTGACCGCTTCCCCATCTTATCCCTCCTTCAACAAAGCAAACTCATACAGAGCTACAAGGAAAGCTGGCGATGAAAGCTTACTGCAGTGCATGCAAACCAAACGTTTTGTTAGAGAATGGCCATCCTTCCCTCGCACTCCCCCTGCCCACCCTGCACTGTGGCTGCCCCCGGGATGGGGCGGGGGCTGGGGGGCATTACCTGCCCCTGCTCTGCCAGGGCCTTTTCTAGGTCCTCTATCTGAGCCTGGGATCGATGTATCTCTGCTTGGAGCTGCTCACGTGTCTGTAGGAGAGGAGGGAAAAACACCACAGAAATAAATAAGTAAATACAACTCTCCCTAAGAGCCAAAAGCTAACACAGATATGGAAAATGCTTGAAACATCAAATCCTTTTAACAGATAATTTTAAAAGCTCTATGGCAGGGTAAATTTGGGGCTAAACACACAGCATTGGTCACTCATTGTAAAAGGAAGACTACAAGATGGCACGATGACTTTAAGATTTTAGATAAGGAACATCCTGGTGGGTAGGAGCTGGAATGGGAAAAGACACGTGGCTTCTGACAGCAGACCACAGTCAGTGCAGCTGGCAGCCCTCTGTGCTCCAGAACGAGGTGGGTGACACCAGCAGGTAATGAGTGCATTCGTCTCGCCATGAAAACCAGTGCAAGGAGTGATGTGGGACACAGCAGAGAGCACACTGTGTGAGCAGTGACACAGTGACAGCATGCACTGCTCCCTGTGCACTTGGTGCCTTTCCTCCTGCTCTTACTGCACGGTATGTCATTTTCACCCATGTTCATAGCTTCCTCCTTACTTAAATAGCCAACACCTCCCTGTATGTTTGCTGGAGAGTACATGGAACTGTCACTAGCTGTTCTATTCATCAAATACTGTGTTCATTGAACATTTCCTTTTCTCAAGCCATTTATCTCCTCTTTATCCTGCCATTTACAAATGAAAATGATCCTTTTTCGATTGCTTTGCCTGCATGGTTCTCTTAGGCTTCAGACTGCCAGCTGAAAGCAGAGCTTATCCTTTACTGGCTGTGTTCTCCCTTGCTCTGTGTGCCCCAGCAGCTACATGGCACACTATGTCCTTGTAGCACAGAGCAGACTCCTCATGACCAGAACGTCTTACATCTGATAAGGAAATGCCACTCGAGGCAGTGGAGCTGCAGGGCCATGTGAGCCAGGCAGACAGGCAGAGCTGCACAGGGCACTTGGAAATCTCACTAAGAACGTGGATTTTAGGGCTATAATCCCTGTTATGAACCATCACATAATCTGAATCCAGACGAATCGAATAGCAGGCATTATGCAGTTAAGGTCACCCATATTGGATTTTTATAGAAAGAGAGCTTAATTTTAAGGATTTCCCATAAAGAAAATCTGGCTGAATCTCTCTTAATCTGATCGAGAGGTGAAAACAGCAGAACGCGTTCACTGTGGTTCCCTCAGCAAGCAGCGCAGGCTGCCGTGGGCTGGGCAGGGGGGAGGGGGATGGGGTGGAGATGGGACCCCCCGCGGGGTCCCCCCCTGTGCTCCTGGAGCTGAGACCCCCAATCCCGCAGCCCAGCCAGGTGCTGGAGGGCAGCCGACACCCTGCAGTGTGAAGAGGTACAACGAGCACGGCGCACACAACAACAGCCCTTTAGTGCACGTAATATAAGCCATTTAGACCTTAACTTCTCGCTCTGCATCCAATGTTCCTCCGACCTGTTCCTGCAATAGGGCGTATGCGCGCTGCAGAGCCTGGTACTCCATCGTCAGCTGCCGGAAACGCAGTTCTGTCTCTTCTTTGGCCATGCCCTGAAATTGTTCAAAACAAACCTGATTTGAGCCAGTTGCTGATTTTGTTTATTCTGCAATGACAGATAAAAAGTTAAAAAGGAAGGTGAGTGGATAATTGCTTTCTCTAAAAGTGCTGAAGTTACTGCTGTTAGAATGCAGTAGACGTGGAATTTCCCCCTCTTTGAGAAGATAAAAACTTCCATCTGAGTCCCACACCAGAGACTGGATGACCCTGTATTACTTTACCAGGCAAAGCCACCACATTTAAAAGTGAAACCACAGCTTTCTTGCAACACCAATGGGTTTCCAGTCTGCAGACTGACCCACACCTGACATCTCAATTATTAAAATGGGAATCTGGAGACGACAATTGCAGAAATGGTGGCATCAATAGGAAGAGCACCTTTCATCTTCTTTCCCCTCCTTACCACATCCAGCACTGTGTGATTCCATGTCAGGCTGACCGCAATATTTCACTCTACGTGAGATGAAATGACACTGTGGGTGCATGCGGAAACTCAGAGCTATCTGCACAGGGGAAAATGGCAATAAAAGATTGAAAAATAAATAGGCTCCAAAAAAAATAGTTTCAGCCTCCTGCGGTGCAGCTCACACCTGGCAACCACTTGTGTGTCTTCTAGGATAGAAATATGAGTTGTTTAGGTTTGCTTTCATGACCAAGTGATCTGATTACAACCCGTGAAACAGACAAAGCGACAGAAGAGAAACTGCGGCTATGATAGCCTGCAATGGCTGCTGTCACTGTTAGGAAGTTCTGTTTATTACAAGGCGCTCACTAAGCCGAGGAACAGCTATCAGGGCTGGCACACACCAGGGAGTGCATTTGTAGGGAAGCAGTGTGCAGTGATGGAAACGATCCTCCAGTTTGGCTGAAAGCTGTGAAGTTACCAAAAACCTGAGACCCAGAAACATTGACCATCACACCAGTGTGACATCAGCACCAGTCTGTAATTCTGTGGTTAGAGCTGGCCAGAAATGAACAGACCAGGAGTCCCACTGTGCGGTAATGGCAGGGTTCAATGCCCCAGACACACCACCCCACTGTCACCGCGCAGCTCCGTGAATACCTCTTCCAGGTCATCATCAGGGGTGCACGGGGTCTGGTCTGTCCGATCCGTTTGGTATGAGATAGAGGACCCATCAGACTCCAACGAGGCTTCTTCATCGTAGCCAAAAAACGTCTCCACCACCGGCTTCTGGCCAGAGAGAGGTGTCAGTGTGTCCCGCACTCAGCCACTGGGCCTGGCGTGGGCAGGGCTGTAGGGATCCTCTTTGTACCGTGCAGCTCGTGGGGTTTGTGTGCACACCACCCCTTCCTGCCCCCAGGCTGTGCCATCCGGGCAGCCTGCTGTGTGCCCTGCACTCAGACCCTGCTCCTCCCCCTGCCCTCACAGCCTCTGTGCCCACTGTGCCCGTCACAAACCAACCTTTCCTTGCTTTTTTTCTTTTACCTTAGGAATTCTTGTCATTTTTTTTCTTTGCTTCCTATACCTTAACAGCTTATCACGTTCCTGAAAGAACCAGATACAGAGCTGTTAATTAAGTCAACCACAGCAGTTTTCACAGTCACGGGGCAACCAGAGTGGTGATGGCAGTGCTGGACAGCTTTTAATTTTGCTCCAAAGTCTTCGGAGTTTGCAGTAAACAACTATCAAATGCTTTTCATGGTCATGAAAATCCAAATAGCAAAACAAAAGCAGGACAGCACAGACACCGCTCTGCACCCTGCTGCATTCTGCAGCTCCATTCAGTGAGGTTCTGTCCTGGGACAAAAACAGAGCCCAGCCCTCTGGCTGCTCTGTGCCATGCATGCATGTCATTGCCCAAACCACACAGAACTCTGAGGCTGTTTGCAATAAGCACATCCAAAAGCCAACAACATTAACAACAAGCCCAAGCCAAACCCGCCTGCGTTCCCCAAGGATGCAGAGCTCTCAGTGACTCTGATGAAGGGGTTGAGCCTGTACTGCTGCCAGCCAATTTTTCTCTTTGCTGGTAATTATGACTCTCTTCATAGAGTGCTATTAATTTTTTATTGTGCTGATTATTTTATTATTATTATTCTGGATGGCACATCCAGGCAAACTC
The DNA here is from genome assembly GCA_030625065.1 of Alectoris magna. Taxonomy (NCBI): domain Eukaryota; kingdom Metazoa; phylum Chordata; class Aves; order Galliformes; family Phasianidae; genus Alectoris; species Alectoris magna. Next base: position 22,888,222 of record CM060566.1, on the reverse strand, counting down.
TGGAGCTGGAGAGCCAGTGAATTCCTACAAGGATGCTCTCCCACACCCCACATCAGCCCTTTGCTGGAGTGTGCGCTGATGCTGGGACACCAACAGTGTGCGCCTCCTGCATTATCCACAGTGACAGAGAAAATCAAACACTTGTTCTTTTGCTTGGTAACGTAAGCTTTGCTGCACACTTAGCAATGGAAAGCAGAACAGTACACCTTTTTGGTACATACTGGTGGCTAAAGTCAATGAAATTTTCACCACCAACAGCAAAGGGATGAGTTGTGCAGGGCCCTGTCGGGAAGCTGCTGTGGGTAAGGTGAGGCGAGGCTGGGATATCTGCCTGAAAACACCACTGTGATGTGGCAGAGCTGTCCCAGAGATGGGCACCACGTGCTGAGCCACTGGGACGAGCTGGCCCTGCTTCATTTGTGGTGTCCTTGGGGCAGGGGAAAGCTTTCCTCTCCCAGCAGAGCTCTGCTCCACACTGGCACTGCATTGCTGTCCAAAGAACAATTGCTGATAGGGCCTTCAGTGGTAAAGGCACTGGAACAGGCACTGAGTTATTTTGCTGTCCAAAGAGGGAGGGAAGAGACAACAAATGTTGTCCCTTGTGTGCTTTTCATGAACTGCAATTTAAAGTATGCAAAAAGATGAGGGTAAGGTTAGTGTCACACGTACCATGACACTCTTCACATAGCCAGCAGTTTCCAGGGTCTAACAAAAAAAAAAGAATAAAATGACTTCAGTAAGAGAGTATAAAAAGAACAGCCCACAAATAAAACCAACACATTTTTCTTGAGGAGTGGTCTGATCACAGCATGTGAAACACTTTTGTCTGCTCTTCTCAAAGACTGAGCACAAGTTAACAAAGAAGAGAAAACCAAAGCACAGTGCTGCAGAATGTCCCCTGTTTATGCAGCGGCTGCCCTCAGGCCTGGTGCTGCTCTGGCTGAAGGAGCCCGGGCAGTTTGCTTTGCTGGTGCAGGATCTGGCCACTGGTGTGCATGCGGGGAGCACTGCAGTGGCTGTGCTGTGCAAGCACCACATGGGATGGAAGGATTCTGCCCAGACGCTGTACCACAGATCACCAAGATTCAGGTCAGTGACTACTGATCACACAGACACCAGCTGTGCTCCCTCTGCTGCTGTGCCTGCTCGAGCACAGCACCCCAGATGTGCCCTCCCTTGGGCTTTCCTTCCTTTGTATGTGTCCTTAGTTGGCCTCGTGTCAGTGTGGCACTGTTCCATCTTACCTTGGAGAGCTCATCAATGATATTCTGCTGTTCGATGATTTGTAGTCTCAGGAGATCCACTTCTCTTTCTTCCTGGTTGTGGTCGAGGTCATTTAAGGAGCTCGGTCTCCTCATTGCTCCTGCTCTTTGCCTCTGAAAGAAACCCATATGGCAAAAGAGGAAATGATCCAGAGGCTTTGCTGAAGAGCTGCATCCTTTCCCGTTCCCCGCTATTAATGCACACATCTAGCGGCTGTGCTTGCATCTGCCCCTTGGTTCTGTGGTTCTACCCACATCCCAGGCTGTTCTGCTGGGGAAGACACTTGGGCTGGGGCCACCAGCACTGCCTGCTGTGTTGTGCACTTGTGTTCACCTGCAGCAGCCCGGGTTGCTGTGCTCTGGGATGATGAGGGGGCTGAGTTTGGCCCCGTGGTGATGACACCTGTGAGTGTCACCACCAGCAGCTGTTGCTCATGGCTGCCAGCTGTGCTGGAAGTAACACTGGAGGGGAAGGGAGAGCACAGCAGGTGCGGCCTCCCTTGGGGTGATGGGGTGACTGGTACAAAAGCCAAAGCTGAAGGGAACTGCTTTGTGTTCACATTGTAACAGTGCTCCGTGACCAAGCAGCCGTCTGATCAACATCCACAAAGCTCACACAGTTCCTTTTCTTCACAACTATTGTTCTTTCAGGCCAAAATCAAGCATGTTATATAGAACAAAACAAGCTGAAGCCACAAACCATCCAGAGCGTCACAGCAAACAGCTGGAAGGAGAAGGGGTTCCCAGCCACCTCACACACTGTGATGCTGCTGCCGTGTTGCCCTGTGGGCATGGGTTGCCTGCTCTCCTGGGATGGCACTCACTCCCAGACTTACCATTGCTATGTTTTCCTGCGTGACAAATTTTAGTTTATTTTCCATTCGGCGTAAGGCATGTGACAGCTCTTCATTCTTCCTGCTGAGGCGTTTGTTTTTGTCCAGGATGGGCTTGTACTGACTTTCAGCTTCTCTGAGGCGCTTTAACTGAAAAATTAAGAGAGAATTGACGCCTCAGGAGCAATTAGGTTTTATCAAATAAATTAATCATTTTCTTTTGTAACCATAGTAGCAGTACTTTCTCCTAATACATAGCAGAATATATCAGGAAACTCTGGGTTTAGCCCAGTGGGAAGTGGGTTATTCCTGGCCTGTGAGGTGTGCAACAAATATACCATGTAGAGAATGTATTTATTGAAATTAACTATAATCACAGAGGCACAGAATCACAGAATGGGCTTGGGTTGGAAGGGACTTCAAGGATCATGAAGCTTCAACCCCCCCGCCCCGCCACAGGCAGGGCTACCAACCTCCACATTTAATACCAGCCCAGGCTGCCCAGGGCCCCATCCAACCTGGCCTTGAACACCTCCAGGGATGGACAGGTCATCCACAGCCTCTCTGGGCAGCTGTTCCAGCACCTCACCACCCTCACAGTAAAGAAATTCCCCCTGACATCCAACCTAAATCTTCCCTCCTTCAACTCAAAACCATTTCCCCTTGTCCTGCTGTTATCTACCCTTTCTAAGAGTTGACTCCCCTCCTCTTTATAGGCTCCCTTTAGGTACTGAAAGGCTGCAATGAGGTCACCCCACAGCCTTCTTTTCTCCAGGCTGAACAAGCCCAGCTCCCTCAGCCTGTCTCTGTAGGGGAGGTGCTGATTCTTGCCAATTCCTTCTTTAAAAAGTCATTGCTTTATGCACAGAAATCAGTGTGATTAGTGTGCTGTACCACCACAGTGCCCATCCCTGCTGCTCACCAGCTCGTTTCTCTCCTCTGACAGCAGTGCATTGCGGTCCTCCAGCTTCCTGATGATCGCGCTCAGCTCGGCGATTTTCAGTTGGAAGCGCCGGGCATCCTTTTCGTCCAACTGCTGTTCCTAAAACAAAGATCAACTGCAAATAACTGCTCCTGGGTGCACAGGGAACATCAGTGTTATTCAAAGCTCAGCCTCTTATCCCAAATCCAAATATTTCAAAACTATCAGATGGAAGAGTGTAAGGTACGCCTTAGTGGAACCGACCACTGAGAGCTGCAGGATGGGACCGATGGAAAGGCAAGAGTGAAAATGTAACAAAGTATGCAAATGCAGAAGTATGTATATGCAAATGCAAGGTGACAGATGCCAAACTTGGCAATATAAAAGAAAATATAAAAAAAACAAGGCAGTGTTTCCAGTGTATGCCACTGTTGAACTGAGTGTTTCAGACACGTCACCCACTCCGAGGACTTTGTTATAAGAAGATGGTACCAGGAGTACTGACATACAAATGGGGAAAATCCATGCAATTATACCATTGCATAAGCTCTCTTCCATAAAGCTGTGGCCCTTATTGGGTTCTGTGGGGTCACTCATAAAGCAAATGGGGTAGCACTTTGTCTGAGTGAAAATGCTTAAATCAATTCATAAATGGAGAGAAATACGGGTATGTGTTCTCATTCAGAATCAGAGAAAAGTTACATCTGTTTACAGGTGTGACGTGCTATTTTTTTTTCCTCTAGCACTTATTCTGATCTTTGGCAGAAGCTGAGCACAAATCAGAAGAAGCAAATTAGTGTTCTCAGTCCCGGTGGCACTTTCGGGAGGTCTATGATTCCTCATTCAACAGGTGCAGGAGAGGCTTGGGATAAAGAACAAAATAGATCGCTTTGTTCATGTGTGACTATTTACACTTCTACTGAGAAAATTAAGGCTGTTGCAAAAGAAATCTTGATGAGAATCAGCAATGGAGAAAATTGGCAAATGTGAGACATACAAGGTTAGTTAACTGAAGCTTTCTGCTATTAGCAAATTAAGGCAAAAGCAGAAAGGCTATTGTTACAACCAAAAAACAAAAAAAAACCATCGTGAAAAGATGACTAAGATTTGATGTTTTGGATATTGTGTTGTAGAAAACAGATAGGAAAGAAGAGGTTAACGGGTTTCTAATTGACTTTCCAGCCCACTGAAAGCAATTGCAGCACGAGGATGGGGGAGCAGGGAGCGCGGCACCGCGGGGCTTCCTGGTGCTTGTGCACCGGTCACCTTCACCAGCCGCCCTCTGTAAAGCAGCCTTGCACATCTGCTTGCACAGTACATTGTCAGCAGTTCCAACAGCTAGCACACATACATTACTTGGTTAGGAAAGCATTTGCATCATTTGTTGGCAAGAATTGTGTCAAAAGGTCAAATTAAGGCAGGTGGTAGAAGAATGGTACGGTAAGGAAAGGATAGAAGAGAGAGAGGAAAATTTTCACCCTGGTATCAGAAACAAACAAAGGAAACCAGAAAACAAGACGACAAACAAGCAAAAGCTCTCCCATAATTTGGTTCGACTTGAAATGTTAAACATTCAGCTAATGAACGAGAGAGAGAAATTAATGCCTCTCCGTTTCTCCTGGGTAACTATGGGAAAGCTGTTGCTCACAGTGCACTCATCAAGATTCTGTCATTTGGTGCCATTTGGTCATTCTGCTCGTTCGTTTGTTTAGGTGAAACCACGTGAAAGTGCTTACGGGGCTTCCCGAATGATCTGAAGCGTCTCCTGCACCACTTGCATAAGGAAGTTCCCGCTTGGGGCTGCCCAGGTGCCGGTCAGACTCTTTGATCTGGGACAGTTGTTCATCTAAAGCCTCCTTTTGGAGCTGCAGTCTCTGGGCATGCCCGGCTTGAACCCCTAACTCTCTTTCCAGCACGTAGACTGCTCTGTCTTTAAACTTAATCTCCTCCATCTATAAGGAGAACAGAACACAATCACACACACATGCAGCAGCTCGGCCGTACGTAGCACCCTACAGCCCAACCACTGCCATAGAGCCAACCCCTGGACATGAAGACAAACCCTCCTCCTGCAAATACAACAGCAAGGAATAATGGACAATGAACAAACCCAGCATTGCTTCAGTAACTCATGAGCATTGTGCATGCACGTGTGGCCGACCAACAGCTTCTGGAGACCATCCCAACTGTTCAGAAGTCTTTCATTAAAGCAATTAGGAGACAATCTGCAGTCTCAGTACCACTTCAGAACACCCCTCATCGCTTCAGTGAACAACAGAAGTAAAAGAGATTTAAAAAAAGGATTCATAATTGACTTTAAGAGGAAGAAGTTAAAAATTGAACATTTTCCACGCTCAAAAGGATTTTTTCTTTCCAAAAGTTTCCTATGTGAGTGGTTTCCCTAATTATCTCCACAGTATGGGAGCCCGGGGCTCCTCGGGGTGTTGCAGACAGGACAGGGCCATGGCTGCCCAAAGACAAGAGGTTGTGCACTGCCTGGAACATTTGTCTGCCTGCAGATGTGCGCAGTGCTGCTGCATGACTTCAGGCTCTTCCCAGCTGCATTGTGCTCATACACATAGTGTGTGAATACGAAGCATTAATTACATGCACACACCTCTGGGTGACCAGATGTGCTTAAAGGGAGTGGATCTAGGAGGCAAGAGGTTGGTAAAGCACATCTGCCAAAGCTGCTGTTGGCTTTCCCATGCACAACACGTGCATCCTGGACATGCAAGGTTTTAAGCAGTTCTGAAACTTGACACATTTAGTCTAAAGGGACAGTTTTAAAATGTGGCCTGCTCAAATAAGAACGTTTTGCAGCGTGAGGACTGGATTTGGTAAGTTTATCGCTTTGTGATAGTTTTGTCTGTAACCTGGAAAACAATGTGGAAACCTGGAAAAGAATGGCACAGCACATGGACAGATCTCTCCAAAGATGTTGTCCCTAAATCCCACAGAAGCCGCCTCCCGGGAACAAGTGCAGGTTCTCTTTGTAAAATGGTGCAAACAGGAGCTGTTCAGTTGCATTTTAGTATGGGTGCTCTCAGGAATTCCCATTAAGGCAATAATCTGCTAACTGTGACTCAGATATGTCTATAGAGGTTCTTCTGCTAAATATCTAAATAGTTAGAGTCATAGAATCACAGAATGGTTTAGGTTGGAAGGGACCCTAAAGAACACTTAGTGCCAGCCCCTGCTGTAGGCAGGGACACCTCCCTCTAGCCCAGGTTGCTCACAGCCCCATCCAGCCTGGACTTGAGTGCTTCCAGGGTGGGGGCATCCACAGCCTCACTGGGCAAAGAGATCAATAGAGATAAATATGGATCCATACAGAAAAAGATAATGCACCATCAAATGATTACTTGCTTAAAATAGGTAGAATGTTGGTGGTTATCTCTATTTTTGTGAAAACAAAGTCATGCTACTACACAGACAACGCTTTAAAAGGAATAAAGAAACAGCAGAAAATGCAAAGTGTTTGCAATACAGTGTTTCAGCAGTGGTTTATCTTCCAGAAAAAAAACCATAAGGACATGTGGTAAACAGCTGAGGAAGCACCAGCGGTCACATTTCCTTTCTTAGGATGAAGTTCGCATTCATGAAACACATAAAACAATTTGATGCTGCCATTTCACTATTAAAGTGAAGTGGTGTGGAAGCTGTACCAAAGGAAGGAAGCACTTCACTACTTCACTACTACAGCACGCTTCTTCCTTGCATTGCAGACATTAAGAGGAGGGTAAGATGAGCTCCTGGCAGCAGTGCCAGCCATGAGCACAGCTGATACCAGTTATGCAAATCTAATCGCATGCAAAGTACCATGTGTTGTCCTCTCCTTATGCTCTCCAGTGCAGTTCCTAGCATGGTTTCACATTTAGCTGGCCTTAAGCCTTGTGGATCTTTTAAAATGTATTATTTCCACAACGATTTTAAAACCTACATGTAGGTTTCCCAGCTTGGGAAATTTCCACTTGTGATGTTCTTGGGGCTTTGCAAATTCCGCAGACATCAGTGGGAGCATGGCTGCATGCCACAGAGACCTGCATTTGAGGCACAGTGAAAGAAAGGCAGCCCTCCATGGGCAGCAGCTGAGATGTCAGTGAAAGCAGCCCTTTGCAGCAGAGCCATTGCCCAACAACAGCCCTGCCTGCATCATGTCCCAGGCAGCAGCTAGATTGTGCAAGGGGGCAGCCAGCAGGTAGGGATTGCGGGGGGACACCGGCCAGAGAAGGATTCTATCTGTCAACTGACTGAACTTCAGCTGCACCTCACCAAGCCAAATGTTTGTGACGTACCCAGGGAATGCAGCATGCCCAGCAACACCCCTGCTCACACACGAACACTGGAACAGGTTGCCCAAGGAGGCTGTGGATGCCCCATCCCTGCAGGCATTCAAGGCCAGGCTGGATGTGGCTCTGGGCAGCTTGGTCTGGGGTTGGTGACCCTGCACACAGCAGGGGGTTGGAACTGGATGAGCACTGTGGGCCTTTGCAACCCAGCCCATTCTAGGACTCTATGGATGGTGATGGGCTGGGTCAGATCCAGCCCTGCAAAGCACCTGCATTCCTGAGTGGGGTGGCATCAGATGGAGGCCATACAAATGCATCTAAATTCACATATCTGCTGTTTTACATTGTCTTGAAATGTACAAATTAAAATTTGAAAAGAGGTTTCTAAAACCAGAAATTCTTCAGAAGGGACATTGCCATACAGACCTGTTACTGTCTGCAATATGACTCTTGTCTCTCACATTAACATCTTGGAAGCATCTGAGCCAGGAGAACTGGTTTTCAGTAATAGTTTGAGGGCTCTGAGAAGTGCTTCCCTTTCATAAAGAACAGTTTTCCATGAAGCACCACATCAGCTTGGAACATCACAGCCCTCCCCTGCAAGGTGCCAGCAGCTCCACTGAAACCAATTGTGGCCAAGTCAATGGAACAGAGAGTGCTTAATGTCATTCAGGAAGCACTTAGGGCCTGGTAAAACGATGGCATCGTGTAATTTAATTAGTATGGTTAGATAATCTGATTCATTGAAGCAGGAATAAAAAAAAGTTTGATTTTCAAAGGCAATTTAGAAAACATGACATTCAATCACTCTATTCCTTATAACTAAGAACATATTTATTTTAAAACTTCTACATTAGAGGCCATTAGCATGGATTTTATTGTAATGCCTTAAGTTTATTTAGGATGTACATTAGCCATCCTTTCACTGTGATGTACTAAATCAATGCATCCAGCAGTGTGTGTTTAGAGAAGAATTACTTACACTGCAGGATATCTGAACAGCATTGACAGATCAGATGGTTGTAAATTATTTTAACATCCTCTTCTTAAAAAGAAAATAATGTATGAGAGGAGGAAGGAATGCGAAGTCTGAGAGAGTGGTTGGCTGAATGCAGGGTGAGCAGTGCTGCAGGGCCTTCAATGGAGAGACCACACTGCCTTGCCTTCACGTGGGGCTATTGTTTTTCTGGTGCTTGTTCAGCTGGCTTTGATTTAGCTGTCTTAATAGTCAAGTGAGGGTGGGTTAGAAGAGACATTTATGAGTTTATCCTGAGACACTGCACACCTTTAAAAACATGGCAAACCCCAAAAGATGGTAGCAACAAATAAATACTGAAAGAAAACCCAAACTGCACATCATGGGAGTGTGGGTGTTAAATTTGTTCCCGTTTTCTTGGGAATGGTAGCAAGGTTAAGAGAGACAGTCCTGCACATGGGCTGTGCTGCACTCAGAGGCTGCTTGGGAATGGCAAGGCAAGTGGCCAGCTGCCAGTGCAGGAGGAACTGTTCCAAACTCCAGGAAGTGGAGGTGGCTACCAGGTTGTTGGCAAAGACTTCCTTCCCATGGGGAGTTCTCCCGTTTTTCTTTCTAGTGACACATTCTAACATCCCCAACTAACTTCAAAGTCCATTGGATTTATATTCTGAAGCTGTTGGTGTGTGACCTTTGAAATCCAAACTGTTGTAACTGTTGCAGCTGAGACTCAGATGGTCTGATGAGGTGATCGAAACACACACATGCAGTAAGGCTCAAATGGAGCTACAAAGAGGGACTGTCACTGTCTGCCCCGAGGGAAAGCCGTTGAGGGGGGACGCAGAGGGGAAAACTCCTCCTGAACACCCTGCAGAGTGGTGGGGTCATCACCTCCAGGCTGTAGGGCTCAGGACTGGAGGATGTGCAGAAAATAGCGTTTTGGAATTGCATACAGCTTGTTATGGAATGTCTACAGGAACCAGCAACAGCAGGGAAAGGGAGGGATGGAAGTTGGTCAGTGAGGAGCAAAGGGTGGGGAAAGAGGGGGGGAAAGGGATGAAAGACTGCTGGAGGCCAAAAGCATGACTGCTTTTTGAGATTGCCCTAGTACAGCTGGCAACCAAAGGCTTGTTCCTCACATCTGAAACATGACCTGTACCAATAAGCACTGACAGAGGTAAAAAGAAGCTCCATACAAAAACATCCCACAGCAGGTTTAAAAAAAAGACATTTTGACATCACTATTAGCAATCTGAAAACAGATCTGGAGTAAGCTCCAAAAGTTTGGTTGCCTATCCTCATGCATTTAATGCAGCCCAGTGCTTTCATTTAATAGCTATCAATAACAGGAGCATTAGGAAGAACATAAGAACAGAGATACAGACAGCAACACATACCAGCCTGCGGATTTCTCTCTCACACTCCCTCTTAATTCTGGTGATTTCCTCTTGGTGCAGATGATACACGCTCCTTATCTCTGCGGCTTTAATTTTGTCAGCTTGGATGACCATAGTCAGAGCCTCCTCCACCTGTTTCTTGGCCCCCTTTAGTTCTGAAATCTCCTGCTGCATTTTTATTTTCTCAACCTCGAAGCCCCTCTTGGCCTCCTCCTTGGCCTCTGTGAGCAGCACGGTTTTCACCTTGTCGGGAGCCCCATCGCGCACAGCAGTCAGCAGGGCCTGGAGTCTCTGGATTTCGTTATCTTTAATTTTGATTACTCTGAGCAGTTCGGCCTCGTGCTGTCTCAGCAGTGCCTCCCGAACAGCTTGGAGCTCCTTCATTTTCTCTTCGTGAAGTTTAACTTTGAGCTCTGTGACCACCACTGTACTTTTGTGCTGTTCGTGCTCTTTGATTTGCCTCACCTCCTGATTCTTCTCTCTCTCCAACTTGCTGACCTGTATGGAAAATCAAACAAGAGGAGCATTTTTACTAACAAAATGATTACCAGAAATTCTGAGATAATCTAGGACAGATACGGATCACATTATTGTATCAGACCCTAATGTTGTATGTCTGTGCCTGGGAGATAAATCTAGCCTGGTGAGTTGCTGTTACCAATGCAGAAGTAGAATCATAAAATCACAGAATGGCCTGGGTTGAAAGGCACCACAATGATCACCCAGTTTCAACCCCCCTGCTATATGCAGGGTCGCCAACCATTTTCAGCAGAGCTTTCAGGTACCAATGGGATCAGCAGGCATTGTTCCATCTGCTCTCTTTTCTGCTCCAAGTTGTTTATCAGATCAGTCTGTGCATATATTTAAATGCTAAGATTTGGAAGTGAATATTCAGTACATTGTAATTACTTACTTACTGGGGAAAAAAAGGTCAGGTCAATTCTTTTTAGTGAAGCTGCATTTGTCTTCCTATGGTGACACAATAAGGTTTCCCTGCTAAGAATATGCCTATGTCTGTCTCCCAGATGAGAGCACTCTACAGAACCAAACACTGCAGCTGCAAAGGAAAAACTGCAACGTTTCAGAGAACTGGGAGAAAGTAATTTGTGAGTAGAGGAAAAGGAGTCCTGACAGCTCTGTAGAAAAGGCTTTTCTTTGTCAGCCTAAGTGGTAATGTCTGTATATTTCAATAATCCCTTGCAGTCTCAGAGACTTTAATTTGCCTGATTTAGTGCCCTAGAAGCATTAGCTAACATGTAAGTGTGATAAATTTCTGCAAGAAGCACAAAACCCAAGTGGTCTAAGCATTAGTATCCAAACACTACATGAAGCAAATGCTCAGAAACTAGACTAACGTGTCTGTGATACAAGCTATGAACAGAATTATGTTTAATACACATCTAAGAATTAGCCAGCACCTTCCAGAGAAGTCTGAGCCCTTTACTTTCTGGCTGGGTCTCTGCAGAAGCCCTCCTGCCACATCCCACAGGGCTGCTCAGGCGCAGACCTGAATGGAGCTGTTTGCACATGCAGGAAGGTACAGAAAGCCTGGTGGCAGCTGCTGTGAAGCTCCAAACAGCAGCATTTTATCAGATGCTTTTTCAGTGATGAATTATTCATTGCAAATAACCAAATGTACCCAACCACAGGAGGGTCAAAAGATATTTCAATTTAAAACTGTAGCAGGAATTCAACAGAACCTACAGTGAGAACCCTTGTATTAAAAGGGGGATGACAGTGGGAAGGAAAGCAGTGTCCTTGGTCTTAAAGCTGCAAACTCTGCTTCACCACAAAATTATTGATTGCTGTTCTATTAAAACATTGTGTGTGTGTGTGTGTTGCCTTTGCAAACTTCCTTAAAAATTAGAATCATAGTCTACAGTGTCAAATTATGATGCAGATTAATGGAGAAGATAATTCTGTGCATGCAGGGCAATGCATGCCTCTACTGGGGCTGTTTCCTGGTGGATCACCAGGCCCAGCACTGCAGGGCTGTATCATTGCCGTGGGGCCGTTGCTCTGGTTCGGAAGCAGGGTGCCTTGTGCTGTAGCACAGGGGGAATCACTTTGGAGCACGATGGGAAGGGGTTACCTCGCTTCACACAGGGGCTCAATCCCTGCTGCGGCAGCCATGTGTTCCCCAAGGCACATACAGGCTGGCTGTGTACGGGGCAGCAGGCAGAGGGCTGTGAGGAGTGGGAAGGAGCAGAGAGGGAAGGATGCACACCTTACTCTTCTCCTGCTGGAGCTCGATCTGGATGTCGGTGAGCTTGGCCCGCAGCTCCTCGTTGGCGGCCTGCAGGGCAGCCAAGGCGTCGGGCCTGGCACGGCTGCTGCTCCTCCTCGACATGGTGCGGCCCCGCGTCCCCCTGCGGTGCTGCTCCTCCGCCGCTACATCTTCTCACCCACCTGCAGGGGGGAAGCACACGTGTGAGGGCAGGGCTGGGCCAGGCATCACTGCTGGGTGTTGCTGTCCTCTGCGGGCATTGAGGGGGTCTCTCCTGGGCTGCTCACGTGTGCCCATGGCAGCACTGCACCGCCTCCCTGTGACTGCCCTCCAAGTGGGTTTATGGTCAGTAAACATCTCTGATAAAAATGGGTTTGCCGCCACATGACATCAAAGGATGGGTTGTGTGCCAGCATCTTGCTCAATACTGCCCAAGGGGTGCTTCAAAGGCACAAGAACCCATTCACGCCATGAGCTGCTGAGGCCTTTTTCACTCCTCTGCCCATCTCATGTTGCAGGGAGGAGCACAGCAGCTGGGAGCTGGGATTTGGGAACATGAGGCGCACACCAGGCAGCTCAGGTGGCTCTGCCCATGGTGTGTGAGGGCTGGCTGGAGCTCAGAGTGCACTGCTGGGTGCACAGCTGCCCTGAGCACAACACTTACATCTCTGACTGTGATTTAAACATTTCCCATCGTTCATCTCATCATTCCTCTGCACTTTGCTTTCACACAGCACAGAGGACGTGGATGTGTGCGGTTGGACTCAACGATCCCGGAGGTCATTCCCAGCCTTACCGATGCTATGACCTGCAGAGGGCCGTCCAGCTCCAGCCTCATGGCACCCTCATGGTTCTGGCTGGGAAATCCGCTTCCAGTATAGGCAGAAAAATGTCTCACATTAAAAAAAGTTTGGTTTCCTCCAAATAACTTTCAGAAATCAACAGTAAAAATAGTAAAAGTGATAGAAATAGCAAGAAGCTCCAGCATCTTGGAACAAGCAGGGGTTGCACAAAGCACCAGAAGCTCTCTGTGCCAGAGCAAGTTTTGTTGTCTGGGAGCAAAGAGCAGAATGGATGGAGCTTCAGAATGCAACTGAAGGCTAAATAACAATGATAAATCTAATGAAAAACGCTTCACTGAATAAGTGACTTGCTTAGATAAAGCCAAGCTGCAGACAGATTACACACGTTCATCAGTTCCAAAATACATTGGAATGCATTTCTAACTCTCACCACACTTCTGGTTTGAAGTAACACTTTGTTTCCAAATTTTGGTTAATTCATACAATAAAACATACACAAAAAGCTCTCACTTTGGAAAAGTATTGCCAGGCTCCTTAATAGTAACCTTATTAAATGCAGATAGAAATGTTTTTGGATGATGACTTTCAGTGCATTGAGATATTCATCTTGATTAATAATCAAAACCACAATAGAGCAGCACTAGTCCTGTCCAAGTGCTAAGAAGGAGGCTCAGCATTACAGGCAGCTGCAGTAACAGAATAATAATAAATAAAAATAACATAATAATGAAAGAAATCCAATTTACCTTCTAAAAACACCTGCATCCGTTAGGAGAAAAGAGCAGATGGGGGCAGCCTCTGCTGGTGCTATTTAACTGAGATGATAAGCTGGGATAGGGCTGAGAGCAGCCAGGGGAGGTGGTCAAGTTTGGGAACAAGCGGACAGAGCTGCTGGGTGAAGGGGAGCCTGAATGCAGAGGGGTGGAGGGAAGGAACTCCGCAGCTTCCAGGTGACCAAAGCAGGGCAGTGCGAGCAGCCTTAGCTCTGCTGTTTCCTGCGGCAGTGTTTGACTGCAGCCTTCACATTTCTATAGAAAAAAACCCTCTGTTTTCAGTAATTTGAAGAAATTAAAATGAAAAAAAATATTGGATACACCCTACAAAATCTTGAAAGAGGTTGTGTAGGTACCCTTAGTGCTTGAAATTCCTGCTTCTTTGTGTAAGAAGATGCAATACGTCAGTGACTGCTCCAAAACAGAGGTCTCTTCTAGCAGAAAGTGGGGCAGTCCATAGCCCATGGCACCGAATTCCACCTTCTGAGATGAATGAAGCATTTGTGTGTATGACAGTGATTCTCTTAAGCAATATGTTGTAGGGATGGCTGCGGTCAGTGGAGTCTGGTTGCTCCACAACCTGGGGAAATGAGAAGCAGCATAATCCAATTTTAACTGCCTAATGTGAATGTCAGAGGGATAACAATTAAATGACACAGAGATTTGGCAAAATAACTTATATTGGAACTGCTACTTTTGAAGGGCAAAAGCTACAAGAACGTTTGTTTGTTTGCAGAGAGCAAACTGAAGAAACTAGAACAAGAAAGCAAAGGGCAAAACTGTTAATAAATGCACGCTAGAAGGAGCACGAGCCCAGCAGCTGCTTTGTGGGACAGCACACGGTCACAGCACAGAGCTATCTGAAACCTCCAGGGTGACAACGTGAGCTACTATTAGCCTGGCATTCTCCTCTGTCCCATAGGATCCTGGAAAGCTGGGTGCTGCCCTGAGCCCACGGGTGGCCACTTTTGGTCCAGATGGGGCTGCTCACATCTGGCATCCATTCTCTCCAAAATCAGAGCAGTCCCAGAGCTCTGACAGCTCAGCTGTGCTCACAGAACACATCCTATAACACACAGGAAGTGACAATGAATGAGGCACAGACCCGACGTTCAGATCCCACAGACTCCCATCAGATCAGTGTGGGCATGGAGCTGCCATCAGAAACTTCCAATCTGGAATGCTAAGGCTTTAATGAGATTTCCCAGAGAAAAATCAGCTGCCTCAGCACTACTTAGAGTAATAAGACTGATTCTGAAAGAACTACTCAGAAATTAGTTGATGACTCTCTTTCTTTTTTAATTAAATCTTTAAGGCTGAAAAAAAGGATATAATAATTAGTCTTGAATGTAGCCAAGGAAAACATCAGAGGATTAAGGGACGCAGATAATAGGAATTTGATCAGCCTTGGTAACGATCTGTCTGCACAGGGTACTGCTGGCACTGAGAGCTGCAGCACGATGGAGAAGCCGCTCTGCGCACCACATTGCAAGCTCTGAAACTTGTGAGGGAAGCAGGGAAGGTTTCTCAGAGGAAAGCACACAAAAAGAATTGTGCTTCTCCTTCTTCCCAGAGGAAACACGGGTACATGAGATGTAGATCTGTGCAGTGCTACAGCAGGATGTATTGCTGGGTACAACAGAGTGCAGACCCCCTGGCCCTGGCTGGCAGGGGTGCCCTGCACGTCCCTTCTGACATGGAAGAGGTGGGCCCCAAAGCAGACAGAGAAGGAGGTGCTCCCTGCCCTGTTACAGACCTGAGTCTGTGTCCTTCCCTGGGAAGGAGGAGAGAGGGAAGGAAAATCAGCCTGGGACTGAGGACCGGGCATGTCAGCATTACTAAATGCTCCCTCGTATGGTTTCACTTCAGTTTTGCCTCATTCTATTCAAATGGATGAATGGTTAGTGAGTGATAGACAGATTTTAGATAACCCACATTCATGAAACTCCACTGCTTTCAGAGACACCCATTTCAATGACAAGAAGCACTCAGGCCCCCGAGCTTCTAAATACAAGAAGATTACAATGCAGTATGAGCAATATATGTGATTACTGACCAGATTCGTTCACCTCTGTCAAACTAAGAGACATAACTTGGGCTGCTGTTCACCTGCAAGGACATTGATTCAGAGAGCAAAGCAGCCAAAACCCTGCTGGAATTTACAGCAGACACATTGTGTGAGACAGAGCAGAAGCATCACAAGCATGTTACAAAAACCCATTCACTTATTGCTGCTTTTCCATGAAAGCAGCTGCAGGGAGAGCAAACAAAGACACACAGGCACCCAACACGGACCTGCCCACTTGCAGACTTCTCAAATTGATATACACAGTGTAACAGATTAAAGGAAAAGTCCCAAAGCAATGTTATTATGGTCGAGACCTAGTGCTACACACAGCAGACTGCTCCCATATTCACCATCTTAGTGATCAGAAAGGGATTTACACAGCTCAGAATGGAACAGCTCAGGAAAAGCAGAGCTGCTTTTCCTGGGGATATAATGGGAAACTGGACTGGACAGAGTAAGGCAGCTTTCTAGTGACAGCCCTGAGCTTCTCTGCCTGCTGGGGAACAAGCATCATTGTTGCAAAGTATGAAAGTAGTTATTTGTATTTCAAAAAGTCGTGGTCTTGTAACGCTGAGACAGCGGTGCCTGCTGGTGCGTGCCTGCGTGCACATCAGCCATCTGCGGGCTGCTGGGACAGTGCCAGGCTTGGGGGAATATTTCTCCCAAATGCTGGGAGAAAAAGAACCCATCAAAATATTTCCAAGGTAACAGCATCAGCCTTACAATGATATCATCACAGAATGCTAGAATGGCCTGGGTTGAAAAGGACCGCGATGTTAATCCAGTTCCAACCCCCTGCTATGTGCAGGGTCGCCAACCAGCAGACCAGGCTGCCCAGAGCCACATCCAGCCTGGCCTTGAATGCCTGCAGGGATGGGGCATCCACAGCCTCCTTGGGCAACCTGTTCCAGCGCGTCACCACCTGTGGGTGAAAAACTTCCTCCTCATATCCAACCTAAACCTCCCCTGTCTCAGTTTAAAACCAGCAAAGAGAGAATTTGTCTTGCTGCAGAAGGAATGCAAACCAGCCATTCTTTGCTGGCTCTGCTCTGACAGCTAGCAGGTGAGCAGTGCTCCAAGGGGCAGAGCTGGGGTGTACGCAGCTGGGACAGCAGCCAGCATGGCAGGACATGGTCCTTGTGGTTCTGGGAATGAATGGACAGAAAGCATTTCCTGTGACAGAGGCACATCACCTGGGTAGATTTCCTTTTTTTTTTTCCAGCAAGTTCTGTAGTGGGGTATCTGTAAGACATATCAGTAGTAAGGCCTTCATATTTTGATGCTAGGAGAATATAGTATGCGTATGATTCCTGGTATGTTTGATATTGAAAATAGCATTAATAATGCATCATACGCTGCCTCCAGCAGGGCTCATCGTTCTTTTGCCTCCTGACTTGCAATCCAGACATTGAGGCTAATTGGAAAATATGTTTTCTAGATAACTGTTTCTGAAACCAAGGTTTTACCACAACTTAAAAGAAATGATTAAATTTTAACCCAGAGTATCACAGAAGCACAGAATGACTTGGGTTGGAAGGGACTTCAAGGATCATGAAGCTCCAACCCCCCTGCCCCACCACATACAGGGCCACCAACCTCCACATTTAATACCAACCCAGGCTGCCCAGGGCCCCATCCAACCTGGCCTTGAACACCTCCAGGGATGGATGGGGCATCCACAGCCTCTCTGGGCAGCTGTTCCAGCACCTCACCACTCTCATTGTAAAGAACTTCCCCAACATCCAACCAAAGTCTTCCCTCCTTCAGATTAAAACCATATTTATACCAATATTTTAAGCAAAACACTCTTCTAAAATACTTTTGCACTCAGCCTATAGACTCTCCTGATAAAAAGGCTCCTTTGCCCTTTTAATCTCTTTCCAGCTTGGAGCAGCCCACACACCTGACAGAGGATGCCATCTATCAGCTCACACAGCCCAGCACTGTAACCCAGGCTCTCATTTCCTGGACTCCACTGCAGAAACATTCAAAGATGTTACCATTAATTTTTCCTAATTTTCACGAAGACTTAAATTTTAGCCCTAATTTATCAGATAAATTAAGCAGTTTTGCCACCCCAAACCTACATTTTCAGAGCATAAATATTTGTCACAAGCAGTATGTGACTTAGCTGCAACACGAGGAGAAGAAAAGCTGTTGGAAATGCCATGGTAAAGCACAGTGAGCAGGCAGTGAACCTTTAAAGCCCTGAGATCAAGAATTGCCAAGACACAACTTGCCATGCACATGGAGTTAGGTTGGGTATTTAGCCTATGTATGCTATGAGGATTTCTGCTTTTATACTGTTGACGTAATTAGTAAACTGAGTTGAGCTTGATTTCAAATATGTCTACATATTTATATATACGTTTTACAAGACCGAATGCAGATAACCCAAACTTCCAAAGGAGCATATCTGTCTTAATTACACTTCTGCTGAGAACATTTCAGGTTTAAAACAAAATCTCACATGAATTTTTAGGTAGAAGACAGCAGAGCAGGGAGAAGCCTTGCAGGCAGGACATGGGTTGGGGGTGTGGGAGCCCTGTGCTCAGCACCCTCCTTCAGGTCAAGTGCCACGCGAGTGGGAAACTGCATCTTGTCTTCGAGCTTCCAGCTCTAAGAAGAGCTGGTGCTCTCTAATGTATGCCAGCAAATCCCTGGTGCTCCACCACATTTATCAACAGGAGGCTCTTCTGGAGTACATCTCAGCTCCCGTCTTGAAAAACAAGCAAACAAACGTCTGGATGTATCTCTGTATCTCTGAAGAAACAGCATTCAGCAAAAAAGGAAACACAATCAGAAAACCCCACAGCAACGAGTTCCTGCAGCTGGGAGTGCATCCCAGGTGTTGCTCAGGATTGGATCAATGCCAGCTACAGCTTTAACAGGCACATGTCAAATCCTGACCGACCGCAGTTTGTCCTCAGAGGTTAATCCCTCAGCCATCGTTAGCTTTGACTCATTGATGGGTGGGCCAAGGTTACAAAATCCACAGCAAAATCCCAAACCCTGTTAGCTACACATACATAGCTTACATACATGTACATGTACTCTGCTTCACATCCATACTGACTTTTCATCTTAAATGTTACAGCTATTTGTGGGGTTTCTTTTCATGTGTTTGTGTTTGTCAAATGCAAAACGTAGCTGGGTGCCACATCTGTGAGTAGCAAATGGTTTACAATAAATACAGCAGACATTAATAGAATGTAAGTGCCAGGAGGCATAATTAGTCCCAAACCCCAACTCACAGAACCTACCATTTTAACACAAGTTTGATATTACCTGAACAGGACACCTTTTTTGCTCTTTTATCTCCTATGGCTAAATCACTGAAGAAATTAACAAAAAATAGAGGCTGTAGCTCATAGATAGGAAGTTAATTTTTCACCTTTCCTTGGATTCTCTGCAGTCCTTTGGGTACACCAATCCATGGGGTTGTTACAACAGCAATACAACTGCACCCCTATCTGTATGCCCAGCTAAACTAGAGCAGCTCGCAGTAATTTCACTGATTTGCCTGGGATTATTAGTGAGGGATGCCTTTCAGACTTAATTCTCTCAGCTTAACGCTGTGTCATTGCATTATCTCGATCACAAACACAGACTGCACAATGCCATCCACTTTCCCAAGGAATTCATTCCCGTCTAATGAACCACAGGCAACTGGAAAACAGATGGCATCACATGATGCAGAAGCACTTCATGGCAATGTTTTAAGCATGTCGTTAATATCGCCAAATAACTCTTTAATGGTACCTCTCCAACCCTGCTCTGTGTGAACACACAACACAGCTGGATTGCAGAGCATCAGGCAGCATTTCACTGCGACGCTGTCAGAAAAAGATTTCAGTTCTTGGAGCTATTCAATTTATGAATGAGATTGTAAATAACGGGCTCTTCAGTGGCAACAAACAGCACTGCATTTTGGATTTCATAAACTTGACCAATTTCCAGAGTGACTCATCCTCAGCCAACATGGCTTTGAGGGTCAGACGGCGTGGAAGGGTGCTGGTGACAGGTGGAACCTTTCTTCAGCCTGACTGTGGTTTTCCAAGTGAAAAAATGGATTTTCTTTTGGACTATTTCTTTCATTTGTAACCAGATACGTGCCCAGTTCTATGCTGATAGAAACACATTTAACAGCAGCAAACAAGAACTTGGTAGGAAGTTGACGACAAGCTGTTAGATGCCCATAAGCTCTAATGCTGCTTGTTCATCCCCCAAAAGCTCATTCTTTGAGGATCAGATTATTTCAGACCTGTTTTTTCATCAGTTTAAATTACTACATCTTGGCAATTGCTGAGGTCCCCTCCCCTGTCTCAGCCCACCTCTGTCCCCTTATTTAACAGGGAGCACATTGCTTGGCCCATAAGCTGGTTAAGGAAGAAAGCAAAAATTGGACCAAAGCAAGAGTGCTGCTGGCAGTGCATCCTGGGGGTGTTGGTGTGGGATGGGGGGGTACGCACTGTAGGCCCCACTGTATGGGGCTCAGCACCGCTCCTCTGCCACGAGCATCTGCTGGGAGTGGGGGTCCAGGGGGGGCCAGTTGGAACTGGATTAACATCGCGGTCCTTTTCAACCCAGGCCATTCTAGCATTCTGTGATGATATCATTGTAAGGCTGATGCTGTTACCTTGGAAATATTTTGATGGGTTCTTTTTCTCCCTTGATTCCATTGCCCATGGAATCAAGTCTGGATCTGCTGGCCGTGGCTGGAGGGGAAGGTGGTCCCTGGGAAAGACCAAGAGAGCTTTGGATGAACTCTGGTAAAGGGGAGATCTTCAGTATTGCAGTCACTGGAAGACAAAGGGCTGCCCTTCACACCACGCAGGCTACTAGCAGGAGCACTGCTGGGGAGGATGGAACCAAGAGTGATACCCAATTCAGCAATGATCGATGAGTTCAGAAAGGAGAAGCTGTTTGAATGTCACATTACCGTGACTGCAGATTTGGCACTGAGCATCACAACACAGGGCTTCTTAACACTGGAAGTGGGCAGCACTCAGCTGATCTCAGCACTGGGACTGGAACCGGGGCAGCAAAACTGGAACAAACACAGCCGTACTGATATGCATTGTTACCCAATTAGCTGGGATAATTGTAGGTACGTAGGTTTCTGCCACGTTACAACATAATAGCATATGGCAGGGAATACTTTCCAGCAGCAGCTTTGATTTATGTGCTCTGGGCTATTCACATCCTGAATCTCACTTGACGATCTCACATGATCCCAAATGAACTACAGTTAAGAACTGCTGTAATCTGAAATAGCTGGGGACAGATCTAAGTGAAAACCAGAAATCCTTTGGTTCTTCAAAACTGAAGGGGAACTGAATCTACCACGGGTGTCCCTGGGGACAGCAGCCACTCCCTGCACCCATCTGTTGCAGCATCTGCCCTGGGTTGTGTGATCTGCCCAACACTCAGCAAGTGGGCTGTGCTCCTCAATGCTGCTGAGTGCTATGGACAAATGAGCAGTCAGAACACACTGCTCCTTAACATGGCATGTTTTAATATCACAGAGCAACTGCTAGGAGGACACAGAGAAACATTCAGCAAGCAGAAAATGATTAATGAAAAAAAAAAAAAGGAGCTTGTGGGGAGGATGGGGCAGCAGGGTGAGCACAGTGCTTTGACAAGCCTTTCTCTTTCTGTATCTGCTTCTGGCACTTAAAGGCCCCTTTGGAGCAATTGCTTTTTGGCAAACAAACCGCCCACCCAGGGAGCAGAATGCTGACCCTCTCCATGTGCCCAGCACAGCCATGGGTGCTCCATCTGCAGGGCTGGGCTCTGTGCTCACCTATGCTTCCAAGCTAAGCCACAGACCTGTATGTTCTGTGATCCATGCGAGGTAATCACATGGAGGGGGAGACAGATTGTTGTCTGTCTGACATTTCCAGCTATAAGGAAATAAAATGAATGCTTTAAATTAAATTTCAAGAAATGAATAAGATTTAAACAACAGCAACAAAACCAGAAAAACCCTGAGTCATTCCAGGCCTCAGAAGATAACTGAATGAAGTCCTGAAGGCAAAATACCCTCCCAGGGAATGGAATGGGGAGAACACCAAGCCCTGCAGCAATGGAGTGCGTGGTCCCCAGCACAGAGCACAGCAGCTGTGGGGTGGGGGCTGCTGAGAGGCTGTGGGTCTCCCTCACTGCTGCTGACCATGGCAACGTGACTTCTGCTCAGAGGTGGTTCTGCTTTAACCAGATGCACATGGCAGGGAATTTTTAAGCTACAATCTGATTTTTTTCTTTAAAGCTGACTTGATCTGAGATGCTGCATCAATCATTCTGGTTGATTTTGTTAGTGCCCAGATATCCATTTCTCTGCAGTTTCATGGAACAGATCAGTCAGGGAGTTGAGACTTCCATTCCGCAGGGCAGAACCAGCCCACCTAAAACAGGGCCAGGAATCCATTCCTTTAGGGAAACATTGTTTTTTTTTTCAGCACAGGAGCTCTGTCATCTTTCAAATGTTTTCTTTAACCAAGCCTTGCTGCCAGAAATGGGCTGACTTCCACGGAGAATCACATCTATTTTATGCATGTTACCATACTCGAGATACAACTGCAGAGTTACAAACAAGGGTAATGTAAATCAGAATAATAGAATCACAGAATCCTTAGAGTTGGAAGGGGCCTCTGACAGCCATCCAGAGCAACCTCCCTGCACTGAACAGGGACACCACAGCTTAATCAGGCTGCTGAGAGGCTGATGCAGCCTGGCCTTGGAAGTCTCCAGGGACATCGCATCCACCACATCTCTGTGCAACCTGCTGCAGTGCCTCACCACCCTCACTGTACCAGACTTTCTACCATTGGTTCTTCTAACGCTCCACTAAATGCAAGAAGAAATAAATGTAAAAATAAATTGAATGATCAACTCAGAAGGTGGTTCAACCGAAAAATTGAACATTGTCCAGCCTCATGCAAACAGGACCAATGACAGGCATGCATTGAGGATTACAGCTCCAACAGCACCAGGGGGCTCACGTGCCTTCTAGCCGCCTGAGACATCTGATATTCAAAGGCAAAGAATAAAATCAACCACATCAGTGTATCTGCTACCATACTGCATGCAACAGACTAAAACTGACCAGCAGCCTGGAAATGTGCTCTGTGTCAGCAGTGAGCTCCCAGTGGCACAATGGCACTGACAGTGGCTGCCAGCTGCAGAGCTGAGGGTTGTGTTAGGCCAGGAACAGAAAACCCCATACTTCAGCACAGCATGGTAATGTAATTAATGGGGTATAAGTGGAATGTTGCCTGTTCTTCTACAGCTAAATCCTAAAATGCAAAGTGAAATGTGCCACCCCCACCCCAATGAGGTTATTTCAACAAAAAGCCCATTTTCTGAGCCCCCTGCAGATCATCTGTAAGGAAATGCATGTTGCTAAGCACGTTCCTATAGCAGACCAACATTTCTTCCACTGCAGGTTCTCAGTAGTGAAAGTGTGACAGCTCAAAGTATCTGATGCTATGATGAACAATTAGAAAGATCTCATCTCTCAGCTAGGCCAAATATGGCTTCAAAATACAGTATCAGCAACCCCAAACCTTACAGCCCACCCCCAGGTGAACTCTGGTCCCAAACACCCTTTGTAGTCTTAGACTTCTGTGGTTCATCCAATAGAGAAGAACAGATTTAGCACCAATGCTTGACCTCTGAGTGCTGCTCAAGCACAGGAATTGTCCAGATTTACAGTACTGTCCAAATGAAAGAAAACAGATGAAAGAGAACACACACACACAAATAAAATAGAAAATGGATGTTTCCAGTTCCTAAAGTCAGAGGTTGAGAAGTGACAGACTGGATCCCTGTGTCAGCTGATGCACCCATTGCCCAGCATCGCTGTGTGAGTCTATCGTGTCTCCTACTGACAGCTTAGTTTCCCAACTTGCTTTTAGTTTCCCACAAGAACATGCACATCTATATAATGTGCCTTTTTCTTTCCAATAGCTGCTAACCCTTAGATGTTTAATTACTGGTTACAGATTGCACTGAAACTGTTGTGTTGCGCTCAAGGAAGACACGGGCACCAGAAGTTATAGGAACATGAGTTTTCCAAGCTTAAAGGCTGCTACTCACTCCCTCCCCCTTCCCACCGCTGGAGCTCATTTACCCATCCCAAAGACCTGTCCCACATCAGTGCTATGGCCTTTGTTAGCCTGCACAACACTAAGTGCCAAAATGCTCCACTAAAAGGGAACCTGCAGCACCACATGGACACTTCTGGCCCATAAACACCAGGAACAAAGTCACTCATTCCCAAATGGTATCTCCTGGCAGCAGTGCCAGCCAATGTCCCTCCCAAAGACTTGTTCAGGCTGGAAGTAGTGCTGACCTTGCTTTTCATTGTGAAAAATGCAGTATCATGAAATGGTGGAACCCTCTCACAGACATCTCTGCCTACAGACAGGGCACAGCTACAGAAGAGCTCTTTCCTAATTATTTATTCAGTGTTGCATCTGGGTAATGGCAGAATCCCAGCATGGCTGGGTTGGAGGGGACCTCAGAGTCCCCCCAGCCGAGCACCCTGCCATGGGCTGCGTGTCCCCCAGTGCTGGCTGCCCATGGCCTGGCCATGGCCACATCTCCAGGGACAGGGCACCCACAGCTCTGGGCAGCAGTGCCAGGGCTTCACCATGCTAAATGGTATTTCAATTCAGCATTTTCCAGTCTGACAGCCCTCTGCACTCACTCCTTCAGAGAATGTTACTTCTCACATGGCTTGTGCTGCACCACTCCTAGCTAGGAAGATGCACCCTCCTGGCTCCTGACCTTCCAGCTGACCCTTGCTCTTGGCAGCAGGCAGCAGCCTATGCTCAATGAAACCCTGCAGGTAAACGAGTACAGCATGAGTGTGAAAATCTGAGTCTCAGTTTCACAATATGTACTTAAAGGCTGGATGCTAAGCAATTAGCTGCTTAAGAAGATTTGGTAAGACGAAGCTCAAGGAACACATCGCGTATAGGGCACAGAATCATGGGGGGAAGAGCCACTGGGATGGAGAGTCCCAGCAGAGGGCTGCACGGGCTGGACGTGGGCTGGCAGAGTTTGGGACCCTGCTGGCAACCTGTGGAAAGAGTGAAGGACAGGCTATCACAGCCTGCTGATAACAGAGGATTGCCTAGGTCAATCAAGATGAAAGAGGGATATAAAGCAAGAAAAAGGAAGAAAAAATTAAAACAATAACCGCAGAAAATTAGGTAACTTAGCAACACAAAATTCAATATGAAAAGTACAAGATAATCTATCTTTAAAAATACAATTTGGCATACCCTGCAGACAGAGGTTTAGAAGGAAAGATCAAGTCTTCACTGAGGACATCTGTTGTGCAGCAGCTAGGTAAACAAGGTATTAGATTGTAATAGCAGGAGAAGGGAAATAAGATGGAAAGCTTTGCAGTGTTGCAGGAAGGTACTCATTATCACACCAAATCTCATCTAAAACAGAAGGTACAGCCAGGAAATAAATAATCAGGATCTGTGATTTGTGCAAGAGACATTAAGCAGGCAGTTATAAATTATTGATGTTATGAGAATGAGAACAATAGTTTTGATTTTTTCCACAATAATGCGAGAGCAAGGAACTACCCAACATTATTAAGGGACGCTGGCAGGAGAGATAGTTATGGGTTTTGCAGAGGAAAGCTGCACCTTCCCTACTGCATCGTGCTTTGCAGGCACCGGCAGCACCCCCTGCCCTGCTGCTCCCGTCAGCCAGGCGCCACCAGCCCAATGCCACGCTCCTCCAAGGGTCTGCGCCCCCCCTACAGCCCTGTGGCACCTGCAGGGCACAGCAGCCAGCCCTGCACCACCTGCCCGAGCCTCCGTAGGAAGTTGTTTGACTGCTCTGTGCTGCCTCCTTGAACACAGCTGCATAAATCCTTCACAGATGCAGAACCTGAGCATTCCCTGGGCTGGTGAGCAGTGGGTAACAGAGCCCCAGCTGCACTGGTAGGATAACATCCTGCAATACCATGGTGTGGGGTGACCTTCTGCAGTGGCACAGCAGTGTGGAAGAGGACTGTCCCAGTGCACAGAAGTGCAGCTGCAGCAGCCCAAGGAGCACTGCAGTGAGCGCCCTGTTCTGCTCCAGCCGTTACAGTCTCCACCAGCAGTTACTAATAGGAACACAGGAAATATCAATATAATTATGCAGCCTTTGTATTGCACTGCTCACTGCTGTGATTGTGTTCTGTTTTCTTTTGCAGCTGTTTTTAAGGGGCTTGCAGCATAATTGCTGCGGCTTCACTTCCCTTGCAGCAATGAGCAGCAGATGATGCCCAGCCCTGTGCCTCATGGTGAGCTGCCCCAGCACTCTGGGTATGCAACCCCTCTTGCACCCTCTTTTACTTCTTTAAAACATTCTCCCCACAGAACCTAGGGTTCTCCAGAAAACGATGGAACCCAAAGCTCACCACAAGGCTCCACCTGCATCTTCACTTGCTGTTCCAACAAGACCATCGTTCTGATTCGTGCAGCTTCTCTGAGCACTGACCATGCACTGTGCAGAGAAGCACTCAGCCCTGCTGCATGGGGCTGCTGAGCCTCACAGCCCAGCCACAGCACAACCAGAAGGAAGGAGATCAGCCCCACTTCTGGGACTGTCTCATTCCAACCCCAGCTCATATCAAATGAGCATCACAGAGCGAATCTATGTCTAGATTTAAATTTCCCAACTGGAAAAGTGTTGTCATTTTTGTGTTACATCAGCATGGGAACAACCCATGGCAGCCAGGGCTGTGAGCAGCCTCTCTGGGCCAGGCACCAACTCCAAGTCTGTTGCCGGAGCCACACACATATCATCCCTCAGTGCCTGCAATAAGCCCCGTGTCAGACCAGCAGGCCAGGCCAGCTGCATGGTTCAGGCTGTGGAGCTCCCATGGCCACAAGCAGAGCACAAAAAGAATGCAGTTGGCCTGCTCTGGAAGCCCACTTTGCTGTGATGGAGAGGACGTGGCACAGAGCCAGGCTCAGCACCGCCCCGAATCGCGCCAGTTAGGAAAGCATGCAGTACTCAGATGACCATAAAGAACACATCAAGCCCACGGCCTCAGCTCTCCAGCCCTGGGAAGCCTCAGTGGTTATCATTCAGCCTCCACACGCCATTTTGCCTTCTCTTTTGGAGAAATAAAATAGCCAAAATTTATCTGCTGCTTAAAAACAAAAGCAAAAATAAAATGCCAAGAAGTTTGTTTTGGCAGTAAGATACATAAAATACCGTCTTCAGTGAATCTGCAGAAACATTTATGGCTCCCAGTACAACTATGTGGTCCCCAGCCCCACACAGCATCAGAGTGCTCCTAGGCTGGGATTGGACCTCCCTCATACAACGCTCCAGGCATTAGGGCTGAGACAGCAATGTATCCCGGTCCTTTGATGTAACAAGAGGTTTTCCCCCACTCTTTTGGTACACTTTGCCCATCTCTGTATTAAAATAGGAATGGATGGGAGTGAAGGAGTGCGGCCAGCGCCCTGCCTGGGCAAGAAGCAGGAGCCCAAGGGCTCAAGGATGGTCGAGTATAGGTGGGGGTGGGAGGGCAGCATTGGGGGCTGGGCACTGCTGCCCCTCGGGATACCAATTCTTGCTTACTTTCTATAATCTATAGAAAAGTACATGGAAAACACATATTTACCCGTGGTATCTTGAGTTTAATATTTACTTCTGGAGTGGTTTTGCTCATAAAATACAAATCTGCAACCTAGAAGGGACTGCCAATTAAATTTCCATGCCTATATCCGAGATTACAGCCAGAGATTACTTTTCCATCAAAATAATCTATATCTCAGCAACACAAACAGGGCTACTTTCTAAAGCCAAATGCTGTGTTTCAATGGTGGTCAGGGAATGATGCTGTGCAGCTCTGCTGCCAGGGGCCCGGTTGGTTCCCAGCAACACCAGCCCCCACCTCCCGTCCCCCCATGCACACTCACACTCCGGATTTCACCCCAGTTCTGTAGATATAAGAAGACAGAAAAGCTTCAGAAAGCAAACAGCCTTTAGCTGTGCATCTGAACCGCTGGAACACACCACAAAAGCGAGTCTAAATAAAGCTGTTGCTTCCAGCCAGCGGGGGAGCAATGCACCCAGCAACCCCAAACTCAGTAGGATTGCACTGCAGGGGCACAAGAGGGGCTGTGCTGCGCCTCAAGCCAGGCACAGGGCTACTCCTGCCATGGAGCACAGGGGGCTGCCACCAGGGTTGGCACCACGTATGCCTTGGAAGAGCCACGCAGCTGCGAGACAAACGCGACAGAACCCTTCTGCAGACAGAATCACACCTGCAATGCACTTTAAGGAGATGGCTCAAATGGGATCAGCTGATAAACGTGCTCAGGAGGGATTCCGAGCGGTGCTGCCTCACCTGCGCGCTGCCTCCGGCGCCGAGGGGCTGTGACTCAGCAGAGGGAACAGCTTTTGATTTTTCAGATGGAACTTACCAAACCGTGCCAGCATTACGGGGAGGATCTGCTTCCTGCATCCGCCTCTCTGCCGGCCTCTCCGGAGGTATTTTCACTAAACCCTCCCCATCTGGTTATGTTATGATGACGAGAGTCGGTTTATTTGGGGAAAATCAATTGCAAGCCTGCACGGGAATCAGGTGGAGAGAGACAGAAAAAAATTCTCAACCTCCATCTCCGCTGCATGTAAGAGGAGATGCAGCATCTTATTATTAGCCCAGGAGCTGTGCGACTAGGAGCAGCATCCTCCACTCTGAGCATCTCTGAGGCAGCAGCTCCCTACATGCAGCAAACCACTCACAGAGGGGCAGGAGGGCTGGGGGCCCAGAGACAGCCTAAAGGAGCTGGTGCCCGGCATGCTGCAGGAACAGCTCTCTGCAGGTCAGGGTACGACCTGTGGCTGCCACTTCAGGAAATGCCACCTCCAGCAGGTGAGGAACAAAACAGCTTGGCCTGTTCCAGTGCAAAATCCAGCCTCTCAATCTAACACCAGCAGCCTAGCTCGTCGTTAGGCAACATGCAACAAGATGTCTTGTCCAAGTACGATGAGCTGCCTACTGAGGGCCACAGCTCCAGGCCAGCTCCTGTGCTCCTTCCACTGCTAGCACAGCTGAATCACAGCCACACTACAAAACTGGATGGATTCAGTACTGCCTTCCAGGTTACAAAGCTTCTGACAGCTCTTGAGATACTGGGCACCCCAGCTGCAGTGGAATGGTACAGAACAGATAACTGCACAGGTCTCTGCCACCATTACATTCATAGAAACACATCATGGTTGGGCTGGAAGGGCCCCTGTAGCCCCTCAGCCCCACCACTACTGAGGGCTGGGTGCTCCCCCAGCTTGGGCTGCCCAGGACCCAGCCATGGCCTGGGGCACCTCCAGGGATGAGGCACCCACAGCTCTGTGCAGCAGTGCCAGGGCCTCACCACCCTCAGCAAAGAATTTCCACTTAGCATTTAATGTAAATCTCCCCTCTTTTGGTTTAAAGCTGTTCCCCTGTGTACCAGACCATGTAAAAAGTCACTCTCCCTCCTGTTTACAAGCTCCCTTCAAGTACTGGAGGGCAGCAATGAGGCCTCCCTGGAGCCCTCTCTTCTCCAGGCTGAACACCCCCAGCTCCCTCATCCTCTGCTTGTTTAATGGTTTGTTCAAACCACCGAAATATTGAGGATCATCAGCTATGGCTGGGCAGCTGTTTATCACTGAAAGCTCTGAACAGAGCACTGCTTGGGGCTGACCGGCAGCTCCAACAGCATCCCCAGCACCTGCTGGCAGCTGCAGCATGTCCCAGTGCTCCTGGCAGCAGTGCTGCTGGGTATGGGCACCACATGGACACAGACACTGGCCCCACTGGCTGAAATGGGAGAATAGCACAGCTGAGAGATTTAGAATAGATTTAGTGAGTGAATTAGTAATAAAATAAAGAAATAAATATTTCATGGCACTTGGGAGACTGCAAGGTGAATGAACACCTGGGGGGGGGGGGGGTTCACTGCTAACCTGAAGTAGTGTCTATAAAACCAGAATTTAAAGTAGTGCCCCTCGCAGAGGCTGAGTCCGTGCAGCAGGAGGGAAACACTGTGACTGCACAGCCACTGCCACGTCGTGCAGCAGGGGTGGGGAAGGATGAGGACAGGCTGCACTGTCTCCATTTCTCCCACACTGATTTCATGCATAGCCTGGCTCCCGACTGCACTGTTTTCTGTTATACCCTCCAGGTGGAAATAAAGCATCTTGGTGTGAGCTAAATAGACATTTCCTTTGATCAAAGTTTGCCTTGCCCCCCTCCCTTTCTGCTTCTCTTTATAGCACACGTTAAGGAGGAAAAAACATTTTGGTTTGATGCACGCTGCTTGACAAATTTTGAGCACGTGTACACGTCACTGACAAAAGAAAACAGGTTTTGTGCAGGGCCTGTGAGAACAGAAGGGCCCACATCTCATTGCCACAGGCAACCAATCCCTGCTGCTCCCTGCCCGCCTCGCTCCTGCTGCCATGCACAGCATCCCTTCCAGCTGCCATGCACCGCATCCCTCATGCAGGAGGGGCCGCCTGCACTGAGCTCAGCCCCTGCTCAGGATGCCACAGCCTGACCTGAGCGGTCGGTGGGACTCCTCCTGCCCCAGCAAAGCCCAGCCATGGAGGGACAGGAAGGCTTCTCACCAACCAGGAAGCAGGAATGCTACGCCCCGCTACTGTCAAAGCAAATGTTGTTCCTCGGTGTCCTTCATTTTCTTTGATGACTTAGCATCAGATAACAAAGATAAATTTTAATGCCTTTAAAGTAGATGTGGTAAAAAGCAAAACAAACCCCCGTGTCTGAGGTCAGAACTACAGATATTTTGGAGTCCAAGTGGAGCGCAGCACCGCATGGCTCTGGCTGTAGCAGCTCCTTTCCAGCCCTCGTCTCACAAATGAGTCACCACTCCAGACAGGCACACTATTCTGAAAAGCAGCCTAACATGAGGTGCCTACGAGTTACTCCACAAAGGCATTTCTGGAAGAAAATGGCCTACAACTGAGGCACTGTGGAAGCAATTCAGCAATGCTGTGACCTCCAGGCAGTCCCACTTCCTTTGCTGCGTGACTTGAAGGTGCAGTGTGCATCCAAACCCCCGCTTTCCACTTCCACGTGAAAACAACAGTAATAAAACAATTGCATGCTTATCACAGGTGCTTGCTGTTAATCTCACCTGAATGGCTGACGCCCAAGACTTTGCAGCAATAAAGCGGTGATTTTAGTGGTCATAGCATGAAGTATTTAAACTCAAACAAGCCAAGCCAATGCTTGGAACTTTGAGAACACTTCAGAGACCAGAGTTTGCACATTTGCTACTTGAAATACCGAGTCACATCACTGTGAATTGGGCATCTGCAAAATGATGTTCATACTCACAACCCTGAGCCAGCAAACCAAAGCTAAGTTTAATGAGAAGTCACTGATATCCAGAGTTGCCTTTTTAAAATGGCATCCAAAGTTTTGCAGGTTGTCACCCCCTGCTCTCTAAGCTATCAGTGGGAAGTGGCCTGTTGTGTGTTAGCATTCTGTGTTCCTACCTGTAAGGGAGCAGCCCCATTTACATCAGTGCAAACGTCTGGGTCCTTTGGGCAAAAAAGTAATTATTGCTGTTACTGAGATAGAACATCTTATGCATATGGTGCTGATCTCAGTGGTCAAATAAATACATAAACTGTAAATAATAATAATAATAATTCCTAGAAGGGTGTGCTGAGATATCCTGAGTTACCAACGAGAGCTGTGAGAATGCCTGGGCTGTGGAGCAGACAGATCTGTGTGCTCCAGGATGTGCCTGGAGCTGAAATTGCAGCACAGGAACTGCAACAGCAGTGTTCAAAATGATGAAAACCATAGCAGGAAACTTTTCCAGTGTGCTTAAATCACAGCCCAGAGTTACCAAACTCATTCCTATAGACAGCACTGTGTAAAGAAATGATAAAAGATGCTAAGGAAAACACAGAGATGAGGCATTAAGCCCAAGGGCTGGCTGGGGGCAGCAGCAGTGCAGCTCATAGTTTCCAGGGCAGGTTTTATCAGCAGCTGAATGACCAGGTTTCATTAGGAGCTGACATTCAGTACTGCCTTCAAACTCTTCTCCATAGATACATCTGTTGTTTTAACAAACCCTTGCATTTCTCTCTCCATGCCTTTCTGTCTTTCACTCATGATCTGGAGATCTCCATGTACGCCTACTTCTGTGCAGACACCCCTTCCCAGGAGGTACATCTGCTCCTGAGCCGACTAATTCTACCTGATATCACTGTTTGTGGATTGACATAGAAATAGAAGTAGAAGGAAAAAGATTCATGTCTGTATGGTATCATCAGTGTCAAACGCAGTTGTTGAGTGACTCATTTCTAAGTGACAGCAATGATATTTCTTAGCAGGAGCACCTATTTTCCTTCAGTTTTACATGCTTATTCACAATCCTGAGTTAATCAGTAACTTTTTTCCCTCTCATGTATTATTACTTCTCATAGAGTTAAATACAACTGAGCATCCCTGATGGTGGGCAAGCAGAGCTGCCACGTTCAGACGGACAGCTGAACCACTTCTGCTGTGGGGAGCTGCTCCTTGATAACAAAGTAAAGGGCTGGTGCCAGTAGCAAGCATCCTGCTTGTTGGAAGCCATTGCAGATTTCCCAAAAGGGCTCAGCACTGGTGCTAAAC
The DNA here is from genome assembly GCA_030625065.1 of Alectoris magna. Lineage (NCBI taxonomy): Eukaryota > Metazoa > Chordata > Aves > Galliformes > Phasianidae > Alectoris > Alectoris magna. The sequence continues at coordinate 22,856,000 of CM060566.1, read as the reverse complement.
CACTCCTTCTGAGCATCTCAGCTCTCCAGATGATGGAAGAAATTGCTTCCATCTTTTACATCTTTTTCCCATGAACTTTGCACAAATGGAAAACCCCCAACATACATTGCTTCTTATCTAGAGAAGGGGACACACTGAGGGCTGTGAAGATCATTTGCCCCCCACTCCTCATGGTGCCCCTCCTGAGAGGCTGCCAGAGACTGCAGAGTGAACACAAGCCATGCGTGTGCTCCCATCCCAAAGCCTGCTTCGTTTCCTTGCTATGCACACCTCTACAGAAGGCAACAGTGGAGTAAAAACAGAAAAAATGAGCACCTTGTGGTATCCTTCTTCCAAGCTTTCCATCCACACTGTGGGGTGTCACTGGATCTACCCAAATAGGACCCCAGCCCCAGAGATGCTGGCCAGCATCCAGGTACTGCACTGAACCAGCCCTTCCCTTGTGGGACAGCCCCAGCCAGTGCCAACTGCTCCTCTTTTTTCCATCCTTCACATCTATGATACTTCCCATTTGCTTCTCCACTATGCTTTAGTCTAGTTTGTGATAAACAGATCTCATCAGGCTGGGCCCCCCACCAAACAAAGAGATCTGCAGCACTGCCCCTGTTTATAAGAGCTGCCCAGACCAACCCAGCCAGGCTGTGCTGAACACCAGGTCAGCAGCACTGTGCCTGCTGGGTAACTGACAGCTAACGAGGGGCACCTGCAAGCAATCAGTCACTGTGCTGACTGCTGCTAAGCCACGATGCAGCCTGAGGGTGGTTGGGCACAATGAGATCTCTGCAGTGAGTCAGCAGACTGCACAGCTTCACACCCATGGCCTTGTCCCCACCAGTGGTCTGAATGGTGGGAGCTGCGTCTGTGGGCATGGCTGAACCCAAACAGCACAACGTCCTTTTCCACAACGTACCTCCTCTGACTTCACCTTGGATGCAAACAAGCTAGAAGCAAACTTCCCATCCAACACAAAAGCATTTTCCAGGAGCCAGCGAGGCTCTCTGGCTTTACCTGGCATGCAAGAAGGAGTTTCAATATCAGCAAATGAAGAAATGATGCGCTGTCAGCAACCATTCCATTCTGCTACCAACGTAAGCACTAAGTAATGATAGAAGCACCAGTGAGCACCCCATAATCACCATGGGGATCTGCTGCTATGGACCAAACATTTACCACTTGCTGCCTCAGGACCAGTTTGAAGTCCAGATGTTGTGGCATTCTGTCACTGCAGTCCTCCACAGAGACAAAGGCTGTGACTGAAAATTCCTTCCTGCCTCAACACACAAACGTGGCACTGCCAAGGATTGTGGAGAATTTTTTTCCTATATGTAAGAAAATCTGAAGCTTTGCCTTTAAGGCAGAGAAAAGATCTGTGCTTTGGGTGGTTATATTACGTTTCCAGTGTGCCTTCTCATTTCTCAAGAGCTCCCTTTGCTGATATTTGTTTTCGGATGGAGTAAGAAAATATCGCATACGAGAGTGAGCCCTGAATCTATAAAAAGCCAACATTATGGAAGCAGCCGTGCCAGATTTAGAAGGAACGTGGAGAAGACATCTTATGAGCCATAAGAATAGAGAACTGGGTCAGTTCAGTGCTCCAGTTTATGTGAGCTCACATATAAAAACATGTAAGCCATTAATAGTCAGGTCTTATTCCTTACGACAGAATTGGATGAGAGGTTTTCTCTAACTGTAAAATATCTCACTTGTGTTGGTGTTGTGTGAGTAGCAGGCTCAGTAGTGCTTTGTGTGTTCATTAGTTCTTGTCACACATAAATGGACATTTCTATCTGTTTTATCGCCTTATTTTACCGCCTTCAAAGAAGAGAAAATAAAATGGAATGTTTCATGTTACCTAATTTTCTCCATTTCAAGAACTCAGCCCCTTTTGTCTCTCTATCGTCTGTGTCTGCCATCCTCCCTGAGTCCGTGGTCTCTGTGACATGTAGAGATCAATCCTTTATCATACAGGAAATATTACATTCACAGTTCCCGTGTAATCTTCAATCTGCTTCTGATGAAGTTACTTTGCGATCTGATGGCATTAAGCTCACTTTGCCCTGACTGAGTGCCATAAAGCCCATTTAGAAAGTGCTGTTCTGACACGGTGCCATAAACTTCCAGAAGTACACGAACAGAAGAAGAAAAAAAAAATAGATTATTTTCCACATTAGCATCTCAAAAAGCCCTTCTAAAGGGAAAAATAACAATCATGGAATAATCACACTGTCTCAAAGTGGTTGGTGATGTTTAAACTGGTTGATTTTAAATGTTCTGCATGTGGTACTGAAGATGCAGCATCCATGACTTGAACTGTGGGTCAGTTCTAGGGTGCTGCTGCCATGCACTGTAGCAAATGTTGCTATTGCTATAATAGGGGTGGGAATTCCTGTTTGTGTATTAATCACACTGACATTGGTTTCCCTGCTATCTGTCATAATATCAGAAAAGTCCTGGCTTAAGAGCAGCCCTGAGGAGAAGGATTTGAGGGAACTGATTGATGAAAGATTCAACACGAGCCAACAATGTGCTCTCACAGCCCAGAAAGCCAACTGTCTCCTGGGTTGCATCAAGAGGAGTGTGACCAGCAGGGCGAGGGAGGTGATTCTGCCCTTCTGCTCTGCTCTCCTGAGACCCCACCTGGAGTACTGTGTCCAGTTCTGGAGCATCCAACACAAGAAGGACATGGAGCTGTTGGAGCGGGTCCAGAGGAGGGCCACAAAGATGATTAGAGAGCTGGGGCTCTTAAGCCTGAAGAAGAGAAGGCAGCAGGCAGACCTTATAGCAGCCTTCCAGTACCTGAAGGGGCCCTACAGGAAAGCTGGGGATGGACTTCTCATAAGGGCAGGCAGTGACAGGGCAAGGGGAAATGGCCTTAAACAGGAAGAGGGTAGATTTAGACGATGTGTTAAGAAGAAATTCCTTACTGTGAGACACTGGAGCAGGTTGCCCAGTGAGGCTGTGGATGCTCCCTCCCTGGAAGCATTCAAAGCCATGCTGGATAGGGCTGTGAGCACCCTGGGCTAGAGGGAGGTGTCCCTGCCTACAGCAGGGGCTGGAACTACATGATCTTTAGGGTCCCTTCTAAATCAAACCAGTCTATGCTTCTATGATACATGTGCCTGCTGCTTAGGGTTAGGCAGAGATTGATGCATGATCTTAAATATCAGTATTGCTATAAATAGCAAAAAACACTAATATGTATTAAAGAGAGGTGTAACTAATTGTATATATAAGTATTGTTTGCAAGTTATAAGGATAATGTTTACAACAAGAGTAAAATACAGAATCTCTGCCCTCTCTGTGTCTGCCACCCTCTCTTCTCCCTGGAGATTTGGTGCCCTGTGAGCACAGACCTCTGTCACACATTGCACAGCCCTGGGCCCAGAATCCTTCAGATGAAGCACTTCTGTGCATTTATGTCTACATTCTGCATGCAGACTGCATTGCACTTTCAAACACCCCGTTAACAAGGGAGATAACATCAGCTCTAGCAGCAATAATAAAATAAATGCACAGATTCTCTACCTAGAAATGTCCTACCCAAACATCCAGTGCACTTCAGGATCCCCTTCACATTAGGAGTATATGAAAGCTTTCCATGCTGTCTGTCATTAACTGGGAAGATGCTGTTGCTCACTGCCCAACCCAGTCCTCATTAGAGACTCTCCAGTACAACACCAGATGTCATCCCACAGATGGAAGTGTCCCTCTTCTGAGGCACAGCTTGAGCTGTTCTCCTTCAGAAGTTACCAGCTGAGGGTGGCTGATGCTACCTGCAGGCTGCCTGGGGCAGGCAGGGCAATGCATGCTGCATGGTGAGGTGATGGAGTTGGTACTGAGGTCCTAACCTTCGTGCTACCCATGTTTTGATGGGACTTCAATCTTGAGTTCTGCTGTGTGTGAGAAGGAGCTACTGGTTGGAGGACAGCTTCTGATTTACTTTTATCCAAAGGGAATACAAGCTGTGGATGCTGAGGCAATGCAAACCAAAGCACAAGCAGGTATCAACAAGAGATTTGCTCTAAGAGTGCTGTCCTCTCCCCAGCTGGACACACACCCTTATCTCAAAACATGGCTAGATTCGTTTTGTATGGAGGCAATTGGAAAAGTAACCTGATATGAAATGAATCAAAGAGTAATTTCAATGTAAAAATAGTTAGAGTGCAAAGCATAGCAAAAAACCAAAGCAAAACAAGACAAAGTAAGCAGAGCCATGGGAACTGTAGTGTCAGAGCTCTACTAACAGCTAGTGCAAATCCCTGCATCTTCAGACACTTGTTCTCCCTCTGGCACATCCTGAGTCTCCTGGAGTCAATAAGATTTCTGACACTGACTTGGTGGCATCAGAATCAGGCTCTTTGCATGCAGTATCTTTTTAATTGGTTGCCACTAGTACAGGATTTGTTTCAGATTTACACCCCAGTAAAATACAGCATGTGCCACCTGGGGCTGGTTAATGCTGCACTTTACTGACAGTACGTGCCAGGGGACACATCGCTCTGCAGCTCAGGGATGTGCACGACCAAACCGAGCAGTCCTCCAAAGAGAATCACAGAACCAGAATACCCCGAGTTGGATCATTGAGTCCAGCTCCCAGAAAAGAGTTTTTGTTATCAAAAGCCCAGGTTTGAATCAGTTCCATCTGCACCAGAAGTGCAGAAACAGAGGAGCCAGGGTTGCCACAGGCTGATGGCCTGAGCAGCACCTCATGCTGCAGCCCTCTGCACAGCTGAGCTCTCTGCAATCAGCACCCGGCTTCTTGCAGGCAGTCAGCTTCGGCTGTTGCTGCTGTGCAATCAGCAAGTGCAAAGCACAGCATGGGTTCTGGGTAAGGGGACGCCAAGGGCTCAGCCTGGCAGCATGGGGCCAAGGCATGGCTGCACCACGCTAAGATGGAGCTGAGTCCTGGGGCCAACCAAAGGAGAAAGCGGGAGATGAGACACTGCTTACAAGGACAGAAAATGCACGTTCTGCGTCTTAAACTGACTGCTTTTCACTTGAGCATGAAGATATACAGGGTTCCCAATCGCACTTGACCTTGCCAAGGTCAGATGACCACCTGGTAGAACTGCCTGCAGAACAGTGCAGCAGGATGCCCACCAGGCTGACAGCAAACCAACGTGTGCACCCAGAGCCAGGCTGTGCCCAGCCTGGGAGTGATGCTGATGGGATGATGGACCTCCTCCCTCCCCAGGGTCACCTCTGCCAGCAGTCCCCGAGCTGAGCTCCTAGAATGACGAGTAGTGGGCTGCTGTGGAGCTGAAGGAGTTTTAATAAAAGAATGATAAGGACATCATTCTGCTTTAGAGTATTTTCTACTGAACTATATTGCATTCCTGAGATCTTTGGGATTCAGGTCTATCTGACTTCAGAGGACCTCACTGCCAGAGACAAAGGAAAACAGGGGATTACCTTTCCAGGTCAGGACCCTACAGAATTTGTGTGGTGTTCTACCACTGATAACAGCCAGCACTTAATGCTCCAGGGACAAGTAAGCTCCCTTTTCCTCAGCATGAAGATCAATGCTATTAGCCTGGTCTGGAGAAATCAAGATAGGATTAAAAGAATGATTTAATGTGGAAGCCTGAAGCACAGCTTAAAATCCAGCTGCTTTCCCAGCACCTGTGTATGTGCTCCTGTCTTCTGTCAGAGCCCCACAGCTGAGGCAGTGGGGTGGAGCCCACCTGTGCCCCAATCCAGGAGCTCCATCAATCAATCTACATAAGGATTCAGAACCTGCTTTTGCTTTATTGCTCCATTTAAACTGTTGTTATGCACGAAGAGCTACACCTGATAAGGTAACAGAAGAAATGTTTAAAAAAAAAAAAAAAAAAGCACTGTAAAGAAGATCATTATTTAAAGGCCTTCACTTATCATAGAATGGCTTAGATTGGAAGGGACATTAAAGGTCACTGAGCTCCAGCCCAATGCTATGGCCTGGCTGCTCCCTACCAGCTCAGGCTGCCCCATCAAGCCTAGCCTTGGGCACCTCCAGGGATGGGGCATCCATAGCTTCTCTGGGCAGTTCCAGCACCTCAGCACCCTCTGAGTAAAGAATTTCTTCCTAACATCCAACCAAATCTCCCCTTTATTTTAAAGCCATTCTCCCCTGGTCCTATCCCTATTAGACCATACAAAAGATGAGATACATGAGAGATACAGTTGGAGAAACAGTGAAACAAAGTAGTGTTCTTCGGGTGAATTGACTGCAGCTGGAAACTTTGTAAAGATTTGTAAAGTAGGAGGTGTCAACAGCCACAGCTTTCAGGACATGTAAGAGGACATGCTCCATAGGCACACGGGTCCCCAATACACCCCAGAGCAGAAGTCTCCTAGCAGTCCTCTCAAAACCAGCTGCTAGCCTTTCCATCAGGCCCTCATGGCAGGTGCAGCTTCCCCCGGTCCAGGCACTCCTGAACCCCGCAGCCATTGAATCTACCTTTGGCCCCCATCTCTGCTACCAAAGGTTCCATTCCTGAGTGCCCTTTAGCACCAGCTGGGTGCTGACCAGGAACAGTGGAGGTGAAAGAGGCACTGGGTTAAAACCACGGCAGGCCTGGCAGCAGGAAACCTCCTGCCTGCACACTGCTGTGCTGCAGTGCATGCGCTCCTCTGGAGGTGCCACCATCTGAGAAACAGCACGCAAAAGCCGCTCCGACTCCAATGCATCAGATCTATAATTGTTTTAGTAAAGGCAGCACTGAGTTACTCGAGAGGGACCGAAATTGCAGTGAGATGATGAGGCTGGCACCATCAGGGGAGCAGGCAGCTGGGCAGAATGAGTGCTTTTTAAAAAAGAAAATCTGACAAGCAGCCCACAAGGAATGCAGTATGCGCAATACGGTTCAGAGAACAGGATGTATCCAAATCAACAGTTTAACGATCCCAAGAGCCAGTTTCCCTCATGACAGCCATCCATCACAGCCTTCATTACCCTGAAGAACCAACGCTGCCGGCCCCAGAGATGTCCCTGCAGTCCCAGGCCCGGCACTCAGCGGCTCCATCACACACAGCGGGGACGGCCAGGTCTGATGAACGCCGCAGCCGGGAGGTGCAGCCCCGGAGCTGAACGCAGGGGGTTTCTCTGACACCCAAACCCGCAGCTGCTGCAGAGCAGAGCGGCGTTAACCACAGCAGACAGAAAGTGGTTGGGAAGGGAGGGGAATAAACGGCACCGAGTGGAAAATAGGGCGTTTGAAAATGGATTATACAAGGCCCGTACGTAGCACACGATTCAGACATTGCATATATGTATAAAACCCATCAGACACACACTTGCACGCACAGACACGTATAGGAACTGACCTTGCAGGCACGCTCCATCACGGTGCACGCCGCCCGCCTGCTCTACCTGAGGACACTGCCATTCCTCCGCACTCCGGGTTAAAACCTGTGGGCTGTTCCTAGCGGGCAGATTTAAAGGGATTTTTCACCATAAAACTGCGGAAGGCAAAACCCAATAATCCATCCCCGCTGCGTAAGATTAAATTTTCCATCTGTGTCCTCTTGAACCGCGGAATCAGATGCGAAACCGTTCATCAGTGCGTCCGGGGGAGCATTTGGAGGGCAGGGAAGGAAAGGGAAAAAAAAAGCAGCAGCATCACCGGGCGCTGAGAGCCGCGCAATGTGCGCGCAGCGGAGCGGAGGCGGCTGCGGGCGGCGCGGGGCGGAGCGGAGCGGCGCGGGGGGGACTCGGAGCGCGGCGCCGCCCGCAGCCATTGCGGTGCTGCTGCGCATCGCAGCTCCAGGCGCCGGGAATGGCGTGTGGAGCTGAATCGCGGAGCTCAAGGCTCGCATCCGGGACGGGATGGGTGCAGACTGAGCTCCTCTCGCAGCACCGGTCGAATTGCCGGGAAGATCCGGAGGGTGCGAGGGGCGGGAAGCAGCCTCGTGCTGGGGGTGTGCAGGAACCCGTCGCTGTGCTCCGGAGCAAAATGGGAATCACAGAACCATAGAAAAAATATCTAAGAGTTGGAAAGGACCTGTATAACGGCCGCCTGGTGCCATCCCCTGCAGTGCACAGGGACACCCACAGCTCCATCAGGGCTCAGAGCCCATCCCCTGCCCTGGGCTGTCTGCAGGGACCACCCCCACCTCTCTGGGCAGCCCATGCAGTGCCTCACTGTAACACACTTCTTCCTTATGCCCAGCCTGAACCTCCCCTCTTTTGGTTTAAAACCCTTTCCCCTTGTCCTATCACTGCCCACCCTTGTGAACAGCCGTTCCCTCTCCTGTTTATACGCTCCCTTGAAGTACTGGAAGGCCACAATGAGGTCTCCCTGCAGCCTTCTCTTCTTCAAGCATATTGCTACACCCATAGCCCTGCCTTTATTTTTTCATTAAGAGCACCAAAGGCAGAGCAGACTCCGGCCCACGGTTTGCAGAATTAGTTTTCAAAGTCAGGGAACAGTTGGCACACAAAGAAATGGCAGCCTTTCCCAAAGCTTGATCTTAAATGTCAGGATTTGATAAGAGAAGGGGGAATGGTTTTAAACTGAGACAGGGGAGGCTTAGGTTGGATGTGAGGAGGAGGTTTCTCACCCAGAGGGTGGTGACACGCTGGAACAGGTTGCCCAAGGAGGCTGTGGATGCCCCATCCCTGCAGGCATTCAAGGCCAGGCTGGATGTGGCTCTGGGCAGCCTGGTCTCCTGGTTGGCGACCCTGCACACAGAAGGGGGTTGGATCTGGATGAGCGTTGTGGGCCTTTTCAACCCAGGCCATTCTGTGATTTATTACATGAATGATTCCTAACCCACCAACTTGAGATATTTTCTTTTTCTTCTGATTGTAATTGAATTTAATATTAAATCAAAGCCCTCCTGTGCCCTGTTCAGTCTGCCGGCGTAGCGCAGCAAATCGGAGAGGTGCGGAGGTTAAATGTAGCTTCTGGTTGGGAAGCAGCTTTGCAACATTTTAACCGCTCCGCTAACTTTGTTTCTGCATGAAGTTGCTGAGCTTCCCCACGAGGTGGACAGAGCGCTCATCTCCGCCTCGGTCCGGGCAGAGCAGCACGCTGTGAGGAGCAGAGTTCTCCAGGAGAAGAACGGCCCTCAGCCCATGCAGTCTCACTGCTACAAGCCCGTAACAACGTCTGTGCACGCAGGTGGCAGCAGGAAGGGCACCGCTCCAACCGCTCACGCTTCGCCCTGCTGGTGAGTTAACCCAGCTGAGGATTCGTTGGCGAACCCAATGAGTGGGCTGCCAGCTGGGTGCTGCCACCAGGATGGGAGCCCTCCGGATGGGAACACGGGGCTGTGCCTCGAGGTGGCAAACACAGCCTGCGAAGGGGGGCACCGGGGGCTGATCTCTGCAGGGGGGAGCAGACGAGGGCCGGGTCCTGCTGAGCTCCGCGGCTGCCCAAAGGAGGGGAGGAGGTCAGCCTGGGGCTGCTCCCACCAGGAGGAGTTCACTGAACGCATTCACAGCCGTGGTGAGAACTGCGGAGTTATCACCGGTTCCAGAGCAGAGCAAAGCTCTGCAGAGAGCGTCCCGCCGCTGGTAACCTCTGTCCTGCAGATTTCTTGTGGCTGTGAGCCTGATTGCAGCGCGGAGATCACAGCTGGCTCCTCCACAGCTCCGTGCTCGGGGCTGCCTGCGCTCCACCCCTCAGAGAGGAGCAGAGCATCGCCCGTGAGCAGCAGAGCTGCGGGCAGCCGCCGTGCTCGTGTGTAACCATCGGGCACACAAACCTTACCGACACGATTTGGAGCGATTGCTCGATTGCTCAACTGCTCGGAACGCCCACCCTGTCCGCTCGGATGGTGCCACACCTCAGCCACCGCTCAAGAACAGAAGGAATTGATTCCCATTCACCCTAAGGCTCTGCGCCGTTGAACTGGAAGCTGCCAGGGCCGGTTCCGATACCAGTCCCTGTCCCGATACCAGTCCCTGTCCCGATACCAGTCCCTGCGCTTCCGTGATCAGAAACGGTTCCATTAGAAACGCCAGCCCGGCCGCTCGCCCCGCACGGCGCTGTGCCGGAGTCACGGCGGCAGAGCGGCTTTCTGCTCTCCGCAGCCGCGCGGAGCCGCTCGCAGCGCAGTGAACCTCAGGCAGAGCAGCGCAGCGCCCACCCGCGGCCGACGCTGCGCCGTACGGGGGCCGAAGCGGGCGGGGAAGCAGCGCGACCTCCCCTCCCCATCATGGCGGCGCTCCGCCCCCCTGCAGCCGCGTGCAGAGGGCGGGGCCGCGGCGGCGCCCAATGGGAGCGGGACGGCCGTGACGGCAGCGCGGAGCCGCGCCGGGTCCCGGCACTGCGCGTCCCGACGGCCGCAGCTGCGCGGCGCCATGTCGCGGCTCAGCCCGCAGGAGGAGAACCTGCAGGGTAAGGGCCGCGGGGCGGGGCGGGCCGCGCGACGGGCCGCGGGCGGCTCCGGCGCTGAAGGAAGCGCCTTTTCGTGCCGGCACCGCGCGGGGCCGTTCCCGCGGCGCTCCATCGGACGGGCCCCGAGGCCGGGCCGGGCTGTGTAGGACCGCGCGGTTCTGCGGCTCTGCGTTCCGTCAGAACGGGCCGTGCCGGGCTGTGCCCGGAGCTCTGCGCCCGTTGTGCCTTTCGGGACAGATGGGTGCTGTTACGCAGGCTGAGCGGTTGGGTTCCTCACTGTTTGTCCTTTCGCTGTTGCTCTTTCCTAAATGCCCTTTCCCGTTTATTGCCTGTATTTCCCTCAGTCTCTGCCTTTGCTTCTCCCCGCCTGTGTGCCTTTGCTGCTGCGCTCCTCCGTCGCTCCCCCGAGCTGTGCCTCCAGCAGCAGCGCAGCGCCACGTCTCTGCTTCTCCTGCTTCGTGCCCTTCTGCCGCGCTCACCAAAACTCGGCAAGTTTTGCCTGATTGCGAATCCCATAACTGCGCTGGGATGGGCAGAACGCATCTGTCTGCCTGCGCTGTTGTTTGCACGTGTAAACATGTTGTCTAGGCAGATTCCCCTGACAGTCGTATAGCTCAATGTTAGCTGTGCTGTGAGCTGTTTTGCAAGCAATAGAAGAGCTCCGGGTCGTCCTGCTTGTTGGTTACTATTAGCCCGGAGCTGCAACTAAGAGCACTCTCCAAAACAACAGAGCCACATGTGACCTGCGCTGAGCACACCGCAGGCAGCCCGCACGTGATGGGGGCATTGCTGCACGTCCTCTGTTGCTCAACAGGAACGCCTGCAAACCTTACTGAGGAAAGGCCGCGGACAGCAGCTGTGGGAGGCTGCAGCCTGAAATGCTTTCAGTAATCAGTAAACAAACTGGCACAGGAAGTCTTAGAGGTTGTTGTCGTGTTGGGTTTTCTTTTGGACGTTGCCTGTGTTGCTCAACACAAACGACGTGCAGCTCTGAACTAAAATAAAAGCCTTCATTTGCAGAAGGAGACACAATGTACTGCCTGGCTTCTGCTCGGCTCCCTGGGACTGCGGCTCCCACAGAACACCCCCGTGCTTTGGCACTGCGCGGTGCTCACTGAGTTACAGATGCTGGCACTTCAACGTGTCCTCTTGTGGTGTCACGCTGGGGAGGATCAGCAGTCTCATGTTCTGCATGCCTTTATGCAGAGCAGCCAGCCTTATTCAGCTTGTGTTTTCCATTGTGCCCAACAGGTTCCTGGGTTGAACTTCACTTCAGCAGCAATGGAAATAGCAATGGAAACAGCACGGCAGCAGCCAGCCAAGAACAAGTACCAGCTTCTATCTCCATTCACAATGGTGACATGGAGAAAATACTGCTTGATGCTCAGCATGAGTCTGGAAGAAGCAGCTCCAGAGAAAGTTCCCATTGTGACAGGTAAACAAAATGCTTTACTGTAAGTAATGGTTACTATGGGGAATGGTTTAAAACTGAGACAGGAGGTTTAGGTTGGATGTGGGGAGGAAGTTTTTCACCCAGAGGGTGGTGACGCACTGGAACAGGTTGCCCAAGGAGGCCTTGGATGCCCCATCCCTGCAGGCACTCAAGGCCAGGCTGGATGTGGCACTGGGCAGCCTGGGCTGGTGGTTGGCGACCCTGCACACAGCAGGGGGTTGGAACTGGATGAGCACTGTGGTTCTGTGCAACCCAGGCCATTCTAGGATTCTGTGAAGTAAAGCAAAGCTCACTATGGCACAAAGCCATCTTTATGCACAGCATTCCTGCTTGTGCACAGGCAGCACTCTTGTTCTGGTAAAGGTACCACAGAGCAGTGTGTGGCTGTCATTCTAAAGGAGAGATGTCAGAGAAAGGTGACAACAAGCAGTGTGTGTTTTGTAATGGGCTAAAACAGTCAAGAGTGCTTAGGCTACTGCTGAAACGAATCGTTCTGTATCTAGTTTACAAAGCATACAGATTTCTAGGTGTATAATAATAAAATAGAAAAATACGTCTGAGACTCACGGTCAGTTTTATCAATTCATGCTTTTGATTTGGATGGACCGCAACATCCGCAGCATGAAGTTTATTTAGCAAAAGGAACTGAGGGACTTAAAACAGACAGCAGGATGCAGAACCTCCTTGTCTCTCCTGCCTTGTTTAAATTGAACCCCAAAACCATCACCTGCTGCCCAGGTTATTTAGTGAGCAGTGTGAGCACAGCAGCCCAATCTCCCCGCCGTACCTTTGCACTGCTGAAAGTCATCTTGGCACAGCACTCTGCTGGGCAGACTGTTAGAGATCAGAGATGGGTTGGGTGAGGTGGCTGCATTGTATCGCCCTGTGACAGATGGATCCCTTTGGTTACAGTCAGGGTGCTGCAGCTCTTCAGGGCAGCCGTGCATACAAGCTTTGCTCATTAGCTTTTTAGTCATCCCAAAAATGGTGTCATAAAGGATTTACGGAGCTCCTTTTCACTTGTTCTTCTCTTTGTTCAAGCCCTCCTCGTTCCCAGACACCTCTGGACAGCCACAGAGCTCTGGAAATAGAGAGCTATAGCAGTGGAGAAAAAAATAGCTTTCAGGTAAAAGTCTCATTTTGCTTTGGAGAACAAATTTGTTCCTGTCACTGTTTGACACCCAGCAGTAGGAAACCAGCAGCTTCACCTTCCGTGTAGGGACTTCAGCAAATTACTCTTAGGGTAATCACAGCAGGATCACTCAGAATAGCAGAAGCTCTCAGCCTCCTCTTGTCCAGAACTGACAGCCCAGGTTTTACCAATGTAGCTTTTATCAGTTCTCAAAATGGCATAAAACATGCTTGGTCCCATGGCCCCTTCCTTTATCCCAAACTCACCGTCTCTACAACTCCTTCAGGAATCTATCTGAAAGAACTGCCCACCTTAGGTTAATTAAATACTTTGAGATCAAAAGAAAACCATCAGAAATAGCTGCCTGGACAATCTTATTGCATTGTTAAGTGTGTGTGCAGCTGTTTAACTTCTATAATCAGATGCTGCTCTTATTGCATGAGCTCTGCTTCATTGTGTATGTAAGCAGTAGGAAATTGTATTCCCGTGTAGCAGAGTGGCTGTTTTGTTTGTTTACTGCTGCACAGACGTGTGTGCACACAGACCTGGGTTCGCCCCTCCTATTGCCGACACTGTCCCAAAAGTCAGGTAGCTTTTCTAAACTAAATTACGTTCACTTGATGTGTATGAGCTGGATTAAGGTTCTGCAGGTGGATGTCATCCAGCCAGATTTGAACACAGGCAGACTTGAGAAGTTCATTCTGCCAAGTGCTTTTAGGTTTGTGAACGTGGGATATTTTCACATCATAGGTTGGGCTTCTGGCATTTCAGTTCCAGGGAAGCCTTTGCTTACACAAATAAGAAATGAGAATGTGGGGTGTGACCCTTTTTCATTCACATCCTGCTCTGAGGCCATCCCCTCTCTGCCCACGTTTATCCAGGATCTGAATGCTTGGGGTGATGTGGAAGGTACACAGCAGGGGGAGATGGGAGAAGCGAGCTGCAGGTGCAACCTCGTGTACGGCCTTGGGTGCAGAATAGATCTGTTGGAGGACCTCTGACAGTCACATGTTGTGTTTGATCATGGCTCTCTGTTTCAGTCCGAAGAGGATTTCCTTGAAAGGAGGAAAGAGGTAGAAAGGCTCCTGAAGAAAAACGCAGACTGGATATGGGATTGGTCCAGCAGGCCAGAGAACATCCCCCCAAAGTGAGTGCCCTCAGGGCTTTTGGAAGAGCTCTGAGACAGCCGTTAATTCCAGAAGTAGAAATGTGTACATCAACGTTCTGACTGCATTTTCTTCCTCAAAATTAGGGAATTCCTTTTCAAACACCCCAGGCGCACAGCCACACTCAGCATGAGGAACACCAGCGTCATGAAGAAAGGGGGGATATTCTCAGCAGAATTCTTGAAGGTTTTCCTCCCATCTCTGCTTCTTTCTCACTTGCTTGCCATTGGACTGGGGTACGTTAATGTTTTTTTAGTGACTTTTTTTCTTTACCTGTTTTCTCAGGTCAAACTTTGACTCCCTATTCCCTCTTTGTCTGCAATGAGCAATACATGTGCTCTTCACCACGTAAGGACAGCAGTTGGTTGTTCAGGGTTTGCTATTTGTTTGCCTGTGGTACTGCCGAACGGACCCAGTTAACTTTTCTGCTTCTCTTACTAGTTGAGAATTCTAAAGAATTAAAGAGCAGTGAAATCAAGAGTTAAGTATGAACTGTGCTGATACGTACGTACTTCTCGGTTCCATTGGAGATATGAACTTTAATCTCAAAAGGAAATAACGTAGGGCAGCTGTAAAGGCACAGCAAGGTGGGAAACGGTGACTGCAGAAACACCAAACCCGTGAAGATGGCAGTAAAAACCAATGGTTTACGAACACCAGATGAAAGAAAAAGTGTAATCGAAACGTTTGACTTCAGGAAGGTCCCGAAGTGCTGTGCTGTTGTTGATGACCCCATGCTCATCTCTGACTCCTGCATTCCTGAAACTGAGCAGCTTACACAGAGAATTACTCAGTTTGGGAAGCATTTGTTAGAGCAGGGTATGCGTGAGCTTCACAGCAACCAAAGGCTGAGTGCTGCACTGCGCACTCTGTTACAGCTGGTGCTGCTGCCCTGGCTGTAACTTATATAACTTGTAATCTGATAACGAAAAACACCTTCTTTCACAGGCTGTACGTCCCTCCTGAGCTGAAACCAAATGCTTACTGACCCCATGTTCTTGATCCTCAGGATTTACATTGGAAGGCGCCTCACCACCACGGCTTCGAGCAGTTCTTTCTGAAGGCACCTGGCATGGTTTCAAAGCAAGGAAAACATTCATCTGGGAATACAGGAGGTGACCTGCAGGAACACCTATGCTAGCAACGACTGCGAGATCAGTGTGCACTCATTCTGTAACTGCTGTGTTCCTAGCTTAGTAAGAATGGGAAAAGACACTAAAGCTAATATCTCATATGTAGTCTTCTGGAGCAACGCGTAATGCGTCTGAATCACGCTTGAGCATCTGCTGCCTTGCTTTGCAGTGAAGTATCTCTGAAAACTCAGATAAAGTGGTGTTTAAAAACAAAAGCTTAGCTTTAGTTGAGTATCTCACTGAGTCACCGTTGCAATATTAAAACGGTATTTTGTTATATTTCATAGATCTGGATGTTCGTCACTGCTCTGCACTGGTGACGATGAGGGATTAGCCCAGAACAATGTGTGGCCTTATGTATCATAGACAGGAATTCAGAGTAAGCTTTCACCTCACTCAAAGCTGTTTCATTTTAGATGTTGCTCAGCTCTCTTTCACTTTGGTGTGAGATGTGACAGTCACCTGGAAGAAATTGCTCTATTGGTGAAACTTCCATCAGTTTTTACTACTTCAGCGTGTGACGTGCAACAGCCTGAAATGAAATTTAGACCTTAGTGCCTAATGGTTTCTTCTGCAAAGGCGTTAATTTACCTTCCCAGCGAATTGGAGCTCCTTCTGCTGTATCTCACAGGCTGTTGCTTCTCAGTCTTTTTACCTGTAAAATAAGTTTGCATCTTCTATTTGCCTCATCCGTGTGTAAACCGAAGGTCCGATTGCTTGCTTGTTTGTACTAATGGAATGCCTTTCCATTCAGTAATTTTATCTTATTTAATGAGAAAAAAATGGATGTTTGCCAAATGATGTTTTGTATATTTCAATAGAACGGTTCCTCACAGATTCAGTCTCCTCGTTTCTCTTTCTCTAATAATTGTTCAAAGTGGTTGAAGAAGCTTTGTCTTAAACAAGGCCATTTCATACTTAAATTGCATAACTGACAAATCATCAAGAGGTTTATACAGAAAACCAATTTAATTGTTGATTCTTGAATCTGAATACGGGTAAGCTGTCTTTGGAAGGCACTTAACGAACAGAAACTTACTGAGCTTGCAGAGACAGGTCCTGTTTTGTGCTACCATCATCATTTAGAAACAAACGAGCTTTCTACTTTTTGTCCTTATTTAGCAGTACTGATTCCTGCTGCGCTGAATCCCTTGCAGGGCCGGAGCAGCACTGCCCTGTGGGCCCCAATCCAAGCAAGGCACGACGTTCACTTTTCCATGGGCTGATCCTGCTGAGGCCCCTGGAAATCCCCACTTGCAGGCATTTGCTCAGGTATGCACTGCTGGGGGAGCAGGCTCTGCTTGTTGATTTAGTGCACGTCTGTCTGCAATGAAAAAAATATTACATCATCAGTTTCTGAATAATAATTCTCATGAGATTGAGCTGTTTAAAAAATCTGACTACAATCTGAGCTGAACCTCAAGAGTTCCTCCACAGCAGTAATAAAAGCAGTGGTAGCAGGACCATCATCAGAACAACTCTGGGGAAAAAAAGGTTGTTTTAATACCGATGTATCTGAATTTAAGGTTTTCTTATAAATACAAAACCCAAAGAACTGAGCCTAAACACATATCCAGCAATTCCTTACATTCACTAAGGCCTCCTTTAAATGGCAGCAGGTGGAGTGCGGCGTTCTGCAGCCCCAGCACACAGCGTGCATCCATGCCTCATCCCACCAGGGCTACTTTCTGTTTGTAGCAGATGAGCAGAACTTCACTAGAAGTGAAGATGCACTGTATTGGAAGCCTCTGGTAAAGGCTGGGCAGAAACCACTTCTCTTGACTCCTGAGCCTTCCTTGGAACAACAGGACATGGCAAAACCTTCTGTAGTAAGACACACACAGCCCTGAGGGCTTTAAAGGCAGGGACAGGAATTTTAAGATATCCCCATTTCGGATAAGCAGTAAACTTACCCTATTAAAAAGGAAATTAAAAGATGTCTGTTCTTACCTTTCCTTGCTCCTGGAGCTGGATACAAGTCCTTACCCCGCTGCTGGCTGAATCAGAGCATGCCTTCCAGACTGCCCTCAGCTCTGGAGACTCAAGAAACATTGTGGCACATAATACACAACATACACAACACTGAAAGGGTCTGAGTGACAGCTGTGCCCTGGGAGGTGTTACAGAGCACAGCACGCAAAGAAGGCACTTGGAGCCCAGGGCACAGCTTTGGGCCAGGCTCTCCTCCGGGGCTCCCAGTGCAGCTCCTGCCCCATCCCACAGCTGCCAGTGCTGTTTCTGATAAGCCCTTTTCACCAAGGCCTTAAGTAACCAGGCACCGAGGATTCATAGCATCAAAACGAGCAGTTGTTTAAGACAGGCTTCAAAAATCTGACCCACAGTTCATGCACAGCCAATTCCTCGTTCCATTTATTCTACCAAAACCAACTGAGGACAGAAGTTATCTCACTTTCAGGGCATATCTGCAAAGCTGTGGCTTCGTACATTGCTTAAAGCTGCCCGCGTGTGTGCTGAGACCTTTCACACACCAGCCTCGTTTTTAAGCAGATGAATCATCAGAATCTATTTAACTGGAAGAGATACAGAATAAGACCTCATCGTATCCTGACATCCCACTTACAGCTGCTGAAAAAATGGATCAGAAACAGACAGCATGAACGCATTCACTGCATACAGACGGCCACGCCACAGGCCCAACCTGCCGGTCTCACAGAGACACAGGGCTCAGGTTGGTTACCACGGGCAATCACCTCACAAAAGGAAAAAGTTGTCAAAATACACAGAGCACATCCAGGTAAACATTTAAAATTTATTAAACTTTTTGGTCAAAATAATTGAACAAGTATGTACAATCCCACTGTATTAGCTCTATTATGCATTTTAGGAACAAGGTCAAATCGAACCCTTTAACGACCCAGCGGTTCCATCTTTCAGGGTTTGCAAATAGTGTCACAACCAATATACAGTATAAGGTGGTTTTTTTTCTTTTTTTTTTTCTAAATTTAAACTTTATTTGTAGAACCTCCAAGTTAGCCGTACTTACTAGCTGACCGTGAAAAAGAGTGGCACTCAATGGACAATAATTGAGAGGGTAAGAACAGACGCTTTTACGTTTGCATACGCAGATCTGATTTAGCCATCATAATACACCTTCATTTCAATAACAGTGGAGTGTAAACCACACTTCTTGTATTTGCTCTGCGAAGCTCAAGGGATCTCTGAGAACACCTCACTACTTGCAGGCACCTTCCCCAGAGCACGATGCCCAGCTACCTGACGCCGCCAGATGTGCTGAATAGCTCCAGGAACAATTTCTCACCCACGCTAGCCCAGGGTGAAGAAAAGGTTGATGCAATTCAGGCCCCTTTGGAACAACAACAACAAAGAAAGTACCTAAGGCTTTAAAAACCAAAACGAAAACAACTAGCAAGAACGGTTATAACATAGTAACACCAGCTAGCAGCCTCAGTATCTTCTGACACCCCGACGTCAGAACACACTAAAATGTATTAAGCTGTGTTGCTGCTTGGCATAATCGAGAAGCTTTTTATTGCTGGTTTCAACTGCAACGTGAAATACAAGATATTATGCCAACCATTTAAAATAAAGTGGATCTTCATGACAAACACTAAAAAGGTTAAAAAACATAATGCACATAAGGTATGTCTCTACCTAACGTTGAGAGGCATCCGATAAACTTAATGTTTTATCTTCAAAGAAGAAGATTTGTTTTCCCCTCTGTGCAAGGTGGTCGCTTTCTATTAAGGCTGCGGATTTCTCTACTCTAACCTCTTCCACCTCCTGCTCCGTATACAAAAGTCGCTTCACAAGAAAACCAGTGCAACTTAAACTAAATGACACTTCCAAGGAAACTCGGGATCCAGAATTTGAAACACTGCACAGAACAGTTTGTATTGGTCTGCTAGAAATCTGTGTGCTGGGACTAACGCCGTGAACAAAGCATCCTGATGGGCAGATCTGACAATCTCAGTACATGCAATAGAAAAAATAAAAAAGACTGAATACATACCTTCAGATTTAAAAACACTTCTCGTAGTTTGTTATTTTATTAAGTGGTTTACACCAGAAGGTGTGGCAATAGATACAACTGGTGAGTAAATATCCATGGAAACCTGTCTACCAACCCAACTCAAGACCTACCTAAGTGCTCCAAGGTAAAAACACCTAAGCCTAGATACAGGCCAGAGGAGGAATGTTTACAGGCATTAAGCACAATATATGTCTTGAAAGGCCCAAATATTACAGCACAGAAAGAGCGCAAAAGATAGAAATTACATTTTTATGACTTTTTCTTCTTGGGTGTTAAATTTTTGGTCTATAAACTGGAAAGGAAGGCTCAGACTTCAATAAATACATTTGTTTTGAGTATTGGCCTGATTGAGTGCTGTCCATCAGTTCTGCTTCCAGAGGGCTTTCCTCAGAGAACTGCAGCTGACACTCCCTAACCTCAGCGAAGGCAGAACCACGCTGCGAAAGCAAAAACCAGGCCAGATCCTCTCCTTTACCTAAAGGGAAGTTAAGTGCATCAATGTTCTTCACTGGTAGGACAACAAGGCCTTCTCTTTTACAGATAAACAACTGAGCTTAACTATGCAAGAAGACAACTCTGTCCTCAAGTCAGTCACCTTTAGTTAATTTTGTCCTGGAATATATACAAATTATTGGTGGCAGCTACAGCAATGATGTTCTCCATGGGATGCCATGCTGTATGAAGAATCTTCTTGTTGAAGTCCAGACTGTCAACGTTTATTTCGTCTTTCTTTCTTTTACCACCCGTACACACTTTGCGTGGTTTTAAGATGGCACGAGGTTTGCTGCTCTCCCTGGATGCCTCTAAAGTGATATCCCGCCGCGTGCTGCGGTCAAACATTCTGAAGAAGTTGTTGTAGGATCCAGTCATGATAGCACTGTTGAAAAAACAAAAGAAAGAGAAATGTCATTTAGGCTTCCAGCAGGGGGATTCAATCCCTATCTTCCTCTCTCACCTGCAAGGTGTCAGGTCAGATTTACCGCCAGTGTCTGGCACCACACTTTTTGTCTCTGATGTAAGCCTTAGCTCAGTTCTGCTGGGCATTTAATACTGCTTCCGCTCCTTCATTTTCTCTCCCAGGTGCTGCCCCTGGTCCATGCCCCTGCCAGTAAATCTCAGCAGCAGCCCTGGGCTTTGTTCATCTTAAGAAGGCCTACTTTGCTTCCATTTTTCCTGCTATATCCCTTCACCCTTTAGCAGCAGAAGCTATAGAAGAAGCACATACACTGTCAACTACTTCATTTCATCAGACTGTCACAAACACAAGTGCCTTCCTTTGCACTGTGCTCATGTTAATTATTAATTATGAAAAAGGATTCTGAAGCAATAACATTAACCCCTTGCGTGAGTCTCTTCCTTCAGGAACTCTTTGCGTAAAATACTGAGTTAGATTTTAAAAACACCTAACTTTCAATTACCAGTTTGTAGCTCTCAAGAAACACACCTGAAATTGAAGGTAAGTAGCTGCTTTTCTCTATTTAACACTTATCTCTACCACCTGAAATTGGAAAAGCTGCTGCCCCACGTGTCTGTAGTCCCACGTGTTGTTTAAAAGTCTGAATCACCTCAGCAAAGCATTGTCAACTTACTTATCAACACACACTGTCTTCATGGCATTACAAAATTAACAAGTAGGAACAGGACGAGATGCTATTAACAGGAAATACGTCAGACTGCATGAGGGAATGCAAAGAGAAAGGGTTTTTTCGTTTTTCAAAGGGTGGTAAGCAGAGACTGGCTGAAATTACTTAAAAATGCAGGAACGAGCATTAGTTTCTTTGCATTTTAGTTCGGTGAGAAACACCGTTTCTTTCATGCACTTTCTACTGAATATTGGAAATGCTGGATCTTCTTGGTAAACCATTTGATACAGTATGATTTTTCTTTCCCCGTGAATAACTCACAGCCACTTGCAAGCAGTTACTGACAGCAGTCACTGTTCTAATTCTATTTACTTGGAAAATTAATTCCTAAGTGGTGTGCAGCATCCCATGCACTCTCAACAGCGCTCCAATAGCAATGTAGGTTGGTTTTACTTCCTTCACTGACTTCCATACGCACAGATCACCAAATCTGACTTCTCTGGCCACTGTTCCCTTTGAAATTACATGGTGGATGTTTCAGTATTAAGCCCAAACTTGTTTCAGAGCATGGCTCCCGTTACTATCAAACCAAAACCGAAACACATTTTCACTGAGCAGCTTGAAAGCGTTTCAATGAACAGCATCGGTTGGGAGGGTCATAAAGCATCATCTAGTGCCAATGTTCTGAAGCACACAAGGCGCCGTTACAGGCATTTCAGAGATGCACAATCCTGCAATAAGAAAGAAGAATCCCAAAGGCAAGCCAACAGAAAGCATCCAGATCTGCCATGGTCTTACCCATGGCTTCTGAATACATTTTAATAGGTAGCCAGTGACAGGAAACATGCACGCGAAGCGCTCTGGTATTTGATGACAACACTTCCATAATTTGCAGGCAAGATAAGCATTTAATTTTGTTGCAAATAACTGAAATCATTACCTAACAGTTTTATCTTCTTTAGCCTATAGAAAATACTGAAAGATGTTTTGATTTGGAAAATAATGCATGGATGTTCTCGTAAATACTTTGAAAATAAAGCAAGGCCTGAACTGGCCAGTTTTGGCTATACTGACAAACAAGAATTTATTCCAATCCTGCAACTGAAGGATGAAAGACTGAAGCCTACTGGGGAAATACAAACCAACACCAAAACGTAACCACCACCAACAGCAACCCAAAAACACCAACAAAAGAAGAACCCCACTGCAAAATACACACCGCCACCCCTTCCACCGAGGGCGGATCTGAATGTACCCAACTCATCCTTAAAGCTGAGCACCACTTACCGCTCTGGGGACAAAACTACATTTCTAAGCTGAGAAAAGCAATCCAAATCAGAACAACTCACCCATCGGAACCATTCCAGCAGCACTCAAATTTGTCAAAGATGCAGTCATTTTCATACAGGGAACAAAGCTTGCTTCGAAGGTACTCATGAACCTTTTTGAAACATTTAGGTTGATGTTAGAGATTTAAAGAAGTAAAAATGAAAGATGATATTTAAGAAAACTTGAACATCATACTTGATATGTCTCTACAGGCCTGTTTTCCATATTGAGATCCCACACTTTAACAGAAAGGTAGTCTCTTGTCATCATGTAGCGACCGCTGTGGCTGAATTTTACATCAGATATGGATGATATTATTTCTGAAAAAAATGATCTGCTGCTAGGATCTTCGGGTTCTTCAAAAACTGCAGACAGAAGACAATTATAAATGAAACCAACACCAAGTTCTACAGCTTCCAGCCTTTTCCAGTACTTCAACAGCAATAAGCCAAGAAACCAGCTTCTCTTATCAAATGTTACTGCTAAATTACTTTTTAAATAGTCTCTTTTAAGTAACGTAACGATGTCCTGCACCTGGCTATCTGATGACTACCTCCAGCATTCTCAACTGGAGCACAGCATCAGCAGCCCACGCTCACAGGTCTTTGGGGATGAATCAGGAAAAAAAAGCAAAGCAATAAAAAAAACCCACATACAAAACCAATCAAAACACAGCCTGTGTGTGCAGTAAAAATACTACAGCTGATCTACAAGTTCTGCTGAAGAACAGAGGGTGAAAATATCAGCACAAGACCTGCGTGCATGGCCCAAGTATTTTGAGGTCGTTATACAAAAGCTTTTATTTAAATCTGAGATGTACAGTGCAAACTATTGAGAGGAAATAACAGGATCTACACTTGAAATGCAGTAGGTATGGCTTCAGGAAGCAGCAAAAGAAACACGACTTAAACTGAAATCAGTATTTGAAGTCTATGTTTTAGGACACAATCTATCCAGCACTGTTTTTTTCATTTTTGAATAGATCCTTTTAATAGGATGCTATTCAGTTAAAAATAAAATGCTAGCACGTTTCAATGCAACATTAAGGCAAACAGATGACCTGGCATAGCATCCTACATTTCACATTGCAGGAGTATTTCCTGCCCCCAAGAAATCCTTATCTTCACTACAGAAAGCTTACCTGCAAGGATCAGTAGGGTAGGGTACTCCCCATGAAAAGTAACGCTAATAAACTCCCACTGCTACAGTACTGAAGAAGAAGCAAGGGGCTGGGAGCTAAGCACCAACACCATTCATTTTGACTTCCTCACCTACCAGGTTTACATGTCTCAGCAAACCAAAAACCATTCACCTTTCACCCTTGGAAACTCACCTTCCAACTCGGTGCATATTTTTCATGTACTCTACCCTATGTGCTGCAAATGGTCACAAAGTAAACAGATCATCCTCAGCAGCAGCCCCATTACTAATGCACAAAGGCGGATCAACTGCCCTGAACTGGCATTCAATAAGCAGATACCTTTGAGAAGCACCAAGACTGAGTCTGGACAGAAGACAGGTCTCACTGGTGCCAAAAGCACTTGTTCCCATCAGTTTATGATGCATAAATGGGTAACGGGAGCAGAGTCAGATCGTCAATTGTCTCATGCTACACTTCAGCTTGCTGATGGCCTAGAACAAGACAATTAAAATGTTCCATTCTACAAAACTACCACTCCTTACCTTGCATGGTCTTTACTGATAAGCCGAACTTGGTTAGATTATTTATAAGGAAAGACCTATACATTCTATCTAAGCAAGAAACCCTTAAAGGAAGAGCATGCCCCAGCTTACATTTGGAATGCCTGTCACAGAGGGCTGAGGAGCGCATGTCGCACAGCCGGATGGTTCCTTTGCTGCTGCTGTACACAAACACGTTACAGTGGTGGGGGTGGAACTCTGCAGCCGTGATCACCTCAGTCAGCTCCTCCATGTTGGCAGGCTTAATATCTACAATATCTGGGAAGGTTTGGGTAAAGGCATGTAACATCTCACATCTGAATCATTTCTAATAAATAACCATCTTAAAAGATGTTAAAAACACAGCATACAAAACTGAGGCAAATATATTAGCTTCTGCTGTCAGCAACCTACACAAAGTAGCTTTTTATTTACATAGCAACAATTTTTAAAAGGAAAAAAAAGGAGTAAGAGATTGTTCCTACAATGAACCTAGCCTCCAAACCCACAAATCAGCACCCAAGACGACTAATTAAACTCACACAGACTAAATTAAGGTCACAGGTGGAAATTTCAGGTTCCTCCTGAACCTCCTTTTTAACACATCCAACCGTGTACTTTATTTACCTAAAGCCTCAGAAAACTTGTATATCATTTTTTTAATACATGATATTTCTCCAACATCCGTTTTGTTGCAGATTTGCCAATATAGGATGTCCTATTACAGGTTTGGTCAGGCTTGCTAGAAGATCCAGAAATCATTTCTACAGTTAGCAATACCATTTGGTATGCAAAAATAATTGCTTTCAAGAGAAATGTTATTTTAGACAGTTAAGAGACCCTAAGCTTTGGAAAGAAGTATCTACTTCTCAAATCTTTTTGTTCTTATTTAAAGTATAGACTGAAGTCAATAAAGGATGCTTCCAAAATTTAAACCATCTACGGTATTCCTGCTGGCACTTTTCCACGAAAGAATGCTTGCACTTTAAGATGACTGAGACCATTCTGAAAGCTGCTTTCACTACATTAAGTCTCTGCATTTTACAATCCTGTACTTTAATCCCTAGATTCAAACACTACTATAATTAGTAAAATTAAGGTAATTCTCTTCAGCATACATAACTTACACGTGCCCTTGCGTTCACAGAAGGTTTTAAAAAAGGATACTAAAACTTCTATCTGTGATTTCTAAATGCCATAGGTTAATTCTTAGGTCATCTGCTGAAAGGTACGTTTCATGATCACTATTTACTGAAATAGAGTTTATATGGTAAGTATGTGCATTTGCGAATATTCTTCTGGGACTTGCTTCTACCATTAGGTCCATGGGTTTCAGTATTGGCACCTGAAACATAAGACAACAGTCAACTTGGGCATAAAACTGATTTCTGATTCAAAATATGTTAATTGATTGCACCCCACCTATTTCTGTTTTAATTGACTGACATCCTCCCCATAGTCTTCCAGCAGGAATATCAATTCGTACACCCACCCCATACCGTGAAGTTCACAAACTGGGGTTGCAGCCCCGTGCGCTATGAGATGTGCAGTAGAACACTGTCTAATGACAAACACCAAGAGCAGAACTTAGATTTCCTGTTTTCCAAAAATCAATTAAGTGCTAAATACCTCTCGATCTGTACTAAAACAGGCCATGAACGGAGACCTGACCCTCTGACTTCTGCAGAAGTTACCTGTCACATACAGGAGCTCTGTACTTCACCCACTAGGACAATGGTGTACGTTTATAATGAACGTAATCATTGAAATGAGTGCTTAAAAACAACCACTGTGTCTTAAAGAGTGCTCAGGTGCTTGGTAATATAAGTTTACAAAGAAAATCCCCAAGGTGTTCACCGAGCACTCAGTGCAACTTCAGGATCTGAAACGCTCTGTTGCCACAACTAGTTGATATAAAACAGGACATGTTCATCCCAGGTAAGCAGATCAAGCTTCTCTCTGGCTCCTTCAGCAGCCTGGTCTGCCACTGCTCAGCATGCAAACAGGCTCAGATTGCCTGCGGATGCCTTGTGCTGTTTGCTGGACTGTACGTACAGGAACATTACTTTACATCACCCAACCAAGGAAGAAGTTATGGCACTGGTTCAGGGCAATTTCTCTTCCTCAAACAAGAAACAAATTAAACCAAAAGCACTGTAATTGTTTTCTCTATATTTGTGTCTCACAGTCTGCTTAGATAATAAATGGTCATTATTAAAATTAATTTGTTGCTGCTTACTGGGCTATCATTCTAACTGACCACGAGTGTCCTGGCCCTTCAGTTGTGAAATCGGGAATGCATTACTGTGAATCAGCAAGACTCGTGTTAGAAATGACACTGCATCCATGCACACGATGCAGCTCCTGAGTGCTGCTGCTCCTGCCGGTGTGCCTCACTAGAAACAAATGGAGGTTCTTCCATAATGAGGTACGGAAGCAATACCCCTAAGAGGCCAAGGTGCGTACGCTGCAGATCTCTAAGCTGGTCATTTGAACATGGAGGTGTAACTCTATGGGAGGTTTTCCTCCTTCAGACCATCTTTTCTCACACTGTTCATTCCACCACATCTTCTTGTGAGATGCCAGATGTCTGACAAGGTTTGCAGCCTTCCTCTCCCAGAAAGGCAACAGAACTAGAAAGGTAACTTCTGAAAGAGAGGTTCTTGCTTTTTCTTGCTCTCCCTCATTCAGCTTGATGATTCCTAAATATATTGTGCATCTAAAACAGACATGAACGTATTCATTGAGTGATGTAGCCAGCAGAACTGTTCCAGCTGTGCTCTGGACTTTCCATGCTCCTAGACAGGTTGTCTATTTCTACATAAATGCAAGGCTGGCGAAGCCCAAATTTCATCTCTACCTACTTCCAGCCAAGGCATTTTATAATTGGTTTCCTTGGCTGCAGACATGTTAGTTGGAATACTCCATCAGACATTGGCTCCCACATGCTAAATAACAGATACTTCCCAAAAGAAGTGGGTAATCCTTCCCAACATGACAGCTAGTTATACTGGTGAATTCCTACACCTTCACTTAATAGTCAGTTTAAGAAAAGCAAGAAGAGTAAAAAAAAAAAAAAAAACCAACACAAAACCACAACAGTGTAATTCCTACAAGTGTCAAGAGTGCACTAGATTTAAAAGCAGAGAGAGCCTTGGTTCAATTCTTATTTATAGCAACAACAACAATAGAGATTGAAAATCCCCTGCCCCCATATGACTGCTTTTCTTGAGCTCATGCTTTAAATGGTCGTATGTCTGGGGCAGCAGCCCTGCCATTACATCACCACGAAACTGGAAAAATACCAAGGCTAGAGAAGCGTTCATTAGGCTTTCCAAATGCCCCAAACTGACCTCTAACTAAAACACCTCCTGTGGACTACCCAGCACTCTGTTTAAATATCAGTCCTGTTCTTGAAAATAAAGAAAAATATGAATAAGAGCACAATAAAACAAAATAAAGTTATCAGCACTCCCTAAAGTCACTCAGAACTCCTCCTAAATTCAAGCACACACCAAACAAGACCCTACCTGCCAGTTTCACAGGGAACTGCCCATAAATCTCTTTTTCTACCATTTAAATACACTGAGCTGAATAAATGCTGTCTCTAAGAAGATAATTTAATGTGAAAATTTTTGATTTCAAATCTATTTAAAATATGGTAAGATTCCAAAAGAGCAAGAAAAACAAAACAAGACCCAACCTACTGGAAGGAAATATATTAGTTAGAAACCAAAACATCAGATCTAGCTTCACATTTCAGTTGACAACCTCGGTAATATAAAGGTAAAGAAGTACACGCAAAAAGATACTTAAAGTCAAAGAGCAGAAACATACCCGCAGTGCTGTGATTTTGAAAGGATCCCTAAGTCTTCCGTCTTCATCTTTTAAATTATAGCCTTCAGCTCTTTTATCCCTTTCACTTATTTTCCATAATTTAATAGTTTTATCTAAAAAAAAAAGAAAAAAAAATCAACAAAAATTCACATCCTTGAGAATGAATCAAATGTCAAAATTAAATCCCTAAGTATGGGAGTGAGCGGAGTGTTGCTCTCAGCACAGACATGAAGAACTTTGCCTTTGATTGCATTAGTTAGAAGAATTACTGCATTAAAAATAAACAAGAAGCACGCACTTACAGGGTGTGGATGGGAAACACATCAAAGTATCAGTAAAAAGAAGGGAAACAATCAGCGGGTTTCATTTCAACTCTAATGTAACATTCAGCTTAAAAAAAAAAAAAAAAAGCACAAGCTTCTGCCTGACCAATAAAGCAGACAGCTTAGCATCCGCCTAAATGCCCCTTTGCAAGGGACATGCTGACCACCAGCACTCAGCGGTGAGCCCTGCATTGCTATCTAAGTGATTTTACACAGACAAATGCTAAGGAAAGAAAACAATCATTTAAGATGGCATTTAAGTTGAAAGGCTGCTTTGAGTCTCGCAAGACTTAGCTCAAAGTACATTTCCCAGTCCACAGACAGAAGTCATTCCTGCTTTTGAAGTTCTGTATAGCAGTATGTATATAAGATCATTTAAGAACAAGGCTAAAGGAGATCCAACACCTTAGGAACAAGTGCATGTGTCAGCAAAAGCAAGGTGTGCTTCCTGCACAGCCCCATGCTAGTTTTACAACTTGCCCCAAGATGCATCAAAATGAAACAATCCTAATGTCCACAGCACCGATCACCTCAGTAACACGTGTAAGCACCAATAAAACAGTGGAAGAAAAAATAAAGTGAACGAAAATGGTATCAATATACTCCTGCAGTGACTGTCGTCATTCAAGCCACGAGCTCTTCAAAAGAACACAAGATGTTTTGGAACCAGAGAGGCAAGAAGAGCATTAAAACCATAGCGCTTCAATTTCAATTACCATTATTCAAAATTGATCTGGCATCATCAAAGATCGAATTTCAAAATTAGGATGATCACGTTAAGTCAAATTCAGACTTCTGCTACGGTCCTGCATACCAGCAGCCCCATTATAAAGAATCCATACTAAAAAGTAGAGCAGCAGGGTGTGCAAACCGATGGCATGGCCAGCATACCCCTACAATACAGCTGTGCCTGTTCTGCTGCTGCTAGGTTACCTCTAAGTCAGTAAGGCTACTAATTGACAGGGCATTATAAGCAAAACAGATGCTGCACACGATTGGAAAAGACACGAGAACCACCCCAAAACACTCCAGAAAAACCCCACAATTGGATCATTGGTGTGACAACACTCAAATGACACACAATAAGTACTTACTGCAAAAATAGTGTTCTTACCATTTGTAGACAGCAGGAAATGAGCAGCATTCTGTTGTGGCAACCACCTGATTTTATTAATTTTTTCCTCAATCTCTAGACTTTTCAAGTAGTCAAACTCAGGCTCGTGACTCTGGAAGGTACTGTAAACATTATATTCTCCCCTAGAATGAGGACGGCTTTTATTCTGTAAGGAAACATAGAACTTCTTGAAGCTGATGTTACCCGGTTAGGAATTTTACATGCAAAGTAAAGACTAGGAATTGTCAATTAGAACGTAACCTTGCTACAGTGGGTCTTGCTGAATTTGGTATCTTTACTGTAAAGTATCTTAGCAACACAATATGTGCAGACTTCCTTTTTAAAAATATACCTTTAAATATACATACTTGTTGACTCATTTTAGAGCACCTGGAAGAGTGCTCTGCACTGCTGCTCCCAGGCACTTTCAACACAACCGGAGCAGAAATCAGTTCTGTCCTATATCCTAAACCACAAAATCCATGCGTTTATTTTCTGCACCTCATCAAACTCATTCCCCTAATGAACATAATATGGACATACTACAGAGCTCTCAGACTAGCAAGTAAATGTTGGAGGACACATTGTACAAGTACATGTTGTAATGATATATGACTTTATACAAACATGGCTTACACAAAGTTACTCTGTCATTTAAGCGTTAGACCTAGCTCCTCTCTGGCTCATTTTAAAACATGCTGTATCCAGGAATGGTATCGAGGCTTATCGTCCAGCTTTGACAACAATCTCCATTTTAAAAATCCAGAGGCTGAAATGACAGTATTTTCATCTCAGGCTTTCCATGCTGCACATCACAATACAGCACAGACATTACAAGTACAAGAAAACTCTTCCCCTCACAGAACCAGGGGACAACCCTGCATCACTCTCATTAGGTAGATGCAGTACCAAGGAACAGAGATCAAAGTCACAAGTATCTGTGGATTTGTCGTATCAGATTTGAGGAAACTGTCACAGGGCTCTTTAAATAAGTTAACATTAGATAAAGATTCCTGTTTGGATTCCAGTTGTAGAGTTGCAGAGCCCCAAACTTCTGTCAGAACAAACTCCCCAGACACAATGAGAAGTCACTCATGTTAGAGGAAGCAATTCGCTTATTTCCAAAGGCAGCTAAGAAATCACTTGCTCAGGAAAGTCTGCGAAGGCAGCCTTTTTGTTCTGATGCTTCCTTCCATTTCCACGCTTGACTGTGCAACTTCGAGAAGGTTTCCAGTTATTTTTTTCTCCCTCCCCCTCAATCTCTAACAAGTATGAAGTCAGATAATTCTGACTTGATTTTTCCCCATCATCTAACTTCTATTCATTTTAGATAGAATCCTCTCTACTTTTAGTTATCTCCATTACTTACCTAACCACCCATGTTTTGGTCAGGCTGTCCTGTCTGGTACAAGGCACTGGTCTCACTATGTTCCAATCAAGTGCATGAGTAACATCAGCTTCTTGGAACTGATGTAATGCCCTGTGGGTTCAGGGCACAGTGCCCAACATTTCAGCCTGCATTCCCGACATGAAGCCTATGTGAAATCTTACAACTATCTTCAGCTGTTATGAACATAGTAAACTCTTTAAAGAAACAGTTGTGAAATTTCATTAAGTTTGCAGTATTAAAGACTTATTTGATTTAGATGTGACTTCCTCCTCTCCAGGAATTCTGTAGTTTTGTATGTGGCAATAGAATGAATGGACTGTCACGTCCGTCTCTTCCCTGCAGCCCACGTCCTCCCAAATACTGCTGTGTGAGAAGCGTGACTTGTGTGATGCTAAGAGGAAGTGACGTGACAGCCAGGTTTGGACTTACAGAACAACTGAGCACAAAACCAATAATAGTTCCACTCTGAACTAGTGTCAAAAAGATAGAGATCCTGAGCAGGTGGCCACTTCTGACCTTGGTCTCTGTGCCTTAGTTAAGTCTATCCAGCAGACTAAATGATAAATGAGCAATGAGCCGTCTAGGTGTAGCAGTGTAACATTTCAGCAGCTTTTTCAGCGATAGTATTTTCATTTCACCACCTCTCAAAACCCTGCAGTAAAACTGATGAACTACCTTTGGTAAAATGTTTTACAAACAGTATCACAGTGAGGACGAAACATGAAATACCAGACAGTTCATTAACGAAGCATTATTCAAATCATACAATGAAAGAAGTGGGATTCTGCTTTTAAAAAAAGCACCTCAAGATCAGTACACTTTGCGTACAAACCGAAACAGAACTCCACGATCAATTTCAGTATTTCTGAACCAGGAAAAGGCTCAAATTCTCATCAGCTCTTCCAAGCAGAGGATAAACACACTTTTGGTGGTGGGCAACAACTGCCAGGTGGAATGCTGATGCAAGATTTCTGTGAGACATGACAAGGCATGAAAACCGTTTGGCAGTCAAAGGCTTAATTTGTCAGGATTCAGCACGCAGTTCCAGTGCAAGTTTTTTTCCCAGGATATGAATGGTTTGGTAAGATACCTGCACTGCTGAACGGACAGAGCACAGCACTATCACACAGGTGAGCAGCACTGCAGCACTGTCTGAAGATGTGCAGCTGGGAGGGAGGGCTCTTCCCAACCTCTGCACCAGAAATGCCCGCATTTTCCCCACTGACATCAGATGCTTAACTCTTCAATTTCTGAGCTATCACATTCCGATGTCCTTGCAGCTCAACACGTATTTTTGTTTCCCTTATAAACTTGTTTTCTTACATTAATTTCAGAAGAAAGAGAACGCGTCTTAGATCAACTTCAGTGTAAGGCTTAGGAGAATGTCCAATGGCAGCTCTACATTTACAACACTGAGCATAACAGTTACGTCTGAGGAATTTACTGTATTTTTGGGGTGTTTATTTCAAAGCGGTCAGGGGCTGAAACCACTACCAAGCTGACCTCCCAGATTCAGCACAAGGCAGATAGATATATGGCTAACTTTGGGTCTCCTGAGCAACCTATCCAGTCACATAACCCTCTCAGCATGAGCAGATGAAGTGAGACAGTGCAACACAAGAGCAGCGTAGTAACAGCACTTTTGTTTTTCATGTCACTGACCTCTTGTTCCCTTTGAAATATAACCACTCTGCCACCTTTGTCTCCTGTTGCAAGAAGATCACCAGAGTAATTAAATTCAACTGTTGAAATAATATCAGCTGTAAACAGAACAGAAATAAAATAGCACTGTAATGTGTAAAGCAAATCAAGATGTTTCAAGACTTGAAAACAAAATCACAATTTGCATTAACGCAGCAGCACAAATAATTGATTTACATCACTAGTATCCAGAAATTGTTTCAAACCCCATCAAAATTTATTCATTTACAATTTAAAATGTTCTCTCATTTCTCCATGTTCTGAGCTCGAGAGCCTTCAATCACAAGAGAGGCACCTTGTTGTTTTAAGAACCCAAACTGTATTCTACCCATCTCCAGTAAGCACTGGCACACATAAGGGAGCACAGAGCTGCCCAAAGTGAGACCTGTGCCCAAAGTGGTCCATTTGCAGCACTACTTCAGAGCAGCACTGCAGCTTACACTGGTCAAAGCCACGCCGGTACAGGCCTGCCCTTCCCTGAGCTCACTACTGACACACTTAGTTCAGGAACCTGAATAGGCCAAAGGAAAAAAAAAAAAGACAAGAAAAAAAAAAGTCTGCCAATTAAGCCTACTGAACCAGCATGAGCATTTATACAACAAACGAGAGGCAAGGATGACAGCAGCTGAAGGAACACACAGCAAAAGAAAGGACTGCAGGACCTCCAGGTCAGACTGCCTCAAGGTCCCTTAGAACCAAACCTGAGAAAATAAGCAGTATTTACCACTACAGGCCACACCTTTTGAAGGTGGCAGTAAATAAATAAGTGCCATTAAAGGATCTCTAATGGACCTACAGATGTCTGGCACAGGTTTTAGGCATACAGGAACAGCAACAAATGCTACTCACCCTAGGATAGTACATGAACACCAGAGCCATGCTGGTGGCCACCAGCCATGTAAGTATTTTGTTGGATTATGCAGGTAGAAAAACTGTAAGAGCTACAATTTCTGTTAAAACTGATTATAAAGCTATTTCTAAGCAGTCTATCACAACTTCCTCTCCACTCACAGGGGATCCTCACCTGCCACGTGCTGCCTGTTAGTGACCACCACCTCACATCCAAGTCTACACGAGCAGCTCTTTGCTAACCCGAACCTACACTGATGGCCAATCCCTGCTACGAGGCCATTTGCCTTCATAACAGACTGCACTGAAAACAAAAAGCCTTCAACAACCTTTCCCTCCTCTGAACTGCTAACATGGATTTAGAGCAATAAATAATTTCAGAAAACAGCATACAGCCAAAGGGTTTCTTAGCATTACATGACCTCCTACCTCAGAAGTTGCCTTACAATTACTCGCTGCTAGCAGCACATACTGCTAAAAACTAAAGATATACATACACACACACCAGTGAATATCTGTGCAATTTTTAAATACACACAACTTATACCTTATTTAGTAGTACAATGTGTTTAATTCAAAAGTTACTTATTGCTGTCACCACGAAGATACTCTCTTTCAAACTATACCCACGCACTGGGCACAGCAGTAACATTGTACATGCACTTCTCTTAACCAAACCCCAGAGCTAAAACAAGGACTAAAACACCTGGAATTCAAACAGTCACACAAAATGTGTCAATTCACGCACAGCCTCTCTGTTCCTCTCCTTGAAAAGAAGAGCACTCATTATGGGTACACCAGAGCCAGACCAGGCTGCTGGCCCCTGCCCCTCCACACCTCCCAGCCAGCCCCGGCCACACGTTTCAGCTCGTTAGTCACCACAATGCACACGTTACCTTGTGCCATTTTAATTCCTTAATTTACTGTGTCACCACTCCAACAAGGCCATGCTGTCACTTTCCCTTTCCAAAGCCACCTTTTCAGATGTACCACACTGCACAGCAGGCACAGACGCGCTGCACACAGTGTGTGAGCTCAGCCGCGCTCAGCTCTCTGCTCATTGGGAACTTCTCTTTCTTGAGAAGAAAACAACCTTAAGCAAGGCCATTCCAGAACGACGTGCATCATGGATGCACATGGCAATTATGAAAATATTCTGAAGTCAACCCATTCTTCCTCCATGAAAACTGGGGGGAATGACAGGCACAAGGATGCAGATTCGATGTCAAAGAAACAACTCAAAACTCACAACCAAAAATCCCCCAACCAACCAAAACCCACAAACAAAAACCGCCCCTCTCTGCACGTTGCTAATATTTCTGTTGGCCACTAATACTGATCTGTGTTAATTATTTCCACAATTACATGTTTGCTTTGACCTGCTGATGCCTGAATTGTCTGAATGTATAAATTACAAGCTATTACAGGCTGGCTGGCTACAAGGCTTTCAGTTACAAATACCAAATATCACAACGCAGCAAAGAGCTCTGCGCTAAGACGACAAAGCTGAACCAGCTGCAAGCGTAGTCCTAAAATCCACACCAAGACTGACAACAGTGCTAGAATAAAACAACCTGAATAGTAATTTCATGATGTTTTCAGAACTCTGAAAGTAACTCTTAAGTTATGCAGTAGCCAAGCCAGTATTTCACTTCCACAACACCTGAAAGCTGCTCTAGCACAGACTGCTTTTATCCTTTCAGACATCTGTCCTAGCAGAAACAAAACACAGAATGGCCTGGGTTGCAAAGGCCCACAGTGCTCACCCAGTTCCAACCCCCTGCTGTGTGCAGGGTCACCAACCAGCAGCCCAGGCTGCCCAGAGCCACATCCAGCCTGGCCTTGAATGCCTGCAGGGATGGGGCATCCACAGCCTCCTTGGGCAACCTGTTCCAATGACTCCTTAACGCATCCAATTACTTCAAAGTTGTGCAGAATGCTTTTCTTTATGGTTTCAGAAAAGGAATAAACTATCAATAACTTCTCCCATGCGTATTTTCAAGGGGTATTCTAAATCGTTTGCTCAAAATACACTGCGTACTATTTTTTACTTTAACATGCATAAGAAGTCAAGTACATTAGTCTGACAGCTATTATTTACTTGATAAGTTACCTACCCAAACGTAATCTTGAGTTTCTTTACGCCAAGAACTGTAGAAACATGATGAAACAAACTGGAACTGTATGGTTTTTGGAAGAGGACAAGGAGAAGGAGGGTCAACCAGACAGTCCAGACAGTGACAATGCCAGTGCACAGCGTCACTCTTTCCTAACTGGAAAATTGGCCTGAAATTTTAAATCCTCACTGAAACAGCATGCAACAAATCTATTGCAAAGATGCTTGACAGAAATAGGGGGAGGAGCAAACCTGTACTCCTGTGAGCTATGAAGAAAAGCAAGATCTGCAGCTTTACTGGGACATCTGTCTGGCAATACTTCCTTACAGCCATGAAAAACAAACATCTGCTTTCACTTCTGGGAAGAAGTTCTAACGTAGCTATGGTCTGCCTACAGACCAGGAAACTCCCAGTTGTTACCAAAGCCAGGACGTTAAAAGGAGCGCGGGGTGAGAACTGCTGGCAACTGCAGTCTGATTCTGTCAGATCCTCACATCTAAAAGCACTGAGCACTTCCACGGGTGCTGCACGACCTCCACACATGCTACAAGGCTAAAAATACACCTCTCTGCAGTAACCCAGTGGAAACCCTTCTCAGTGGATCAGGTGACTGTATCATAGGCCTTCACAGAAGTTTCAAACTTCAGTATAAATACTCCATGCCTTTTATCTTCACAGCTTATCATTAACCTCTATCACACCCCCCTGCTGTAGGTCTGTTGTAGCTCTATAAAATCAAGCCTCCAAATCTTGGGCTGCTACACTGGGAGTGAAGGGGGATGGGATGTCAGAGGGCAGCTTTTGTTACGCTTCTAAGAGGAGAGCAAGCTTGGGCCCACAAACTAATTTGATCCTACAAAGGAATCATACGATGTATTTCTGACACTGATACCAAAGCCTGGGCTGTTTAGACATCTAAACTGGATGTCTAAAATTAGCCATCATGAAATTCTCTAAGCTGGCTGCATAGTGCTGCTCCCGTTAAAAACAGAAAACTTCTACTGCTCCTAAAGCTGAAAACCAAGACAATAAGCTTATAGCCCCCTGAATGATTGTACGGCTGGAGATCTTGCTTGGCACTAACACTAGTGAGGCACAAGCAGCATCAGCTTCTCCCATTCTTAAAAGCTATTCAAAGACTTGGCAAAATCCTGTTCCTCACACACAGCATGGTTTAGGTTGGAAGGTACCTTAAAGATCACCCAGTTCCAACCCCCCGGCCATGGCAGGGCTGTCACGCACTGCACCAGACTCCCCAAGATCCATTGCAACCCGGCCTTGATTGCCTCCAGGGATGGGGCACCCACAACTTCTCTGGATAACCTGTTCCAATGCCTCACCACCCTCCGAGTAAAAAAATTCTTCCTACCATCTAATCTAGATCTGCCCTCTTTTAGTTTAAAGCCATCCCCCGTGTGCTGTCACTGATGATGAGGTCTCCCTGGAGCCTTCTCTTCTCCAAGCTAAACAAGGCCAGTTCCCTCAACCTTTCCTCAGAGGAGAGGTGCTCCAGCCCTCTGATCATCTTAGTGGTTCTCCTCTGGTCCTGCTCCAACAGCTCTACATCCCTCCTGTATCAAAGGCCCCAGGCTTGGAAAAGTACTCCAGATGGGGCCTCACAAGGAAGTGAAACAGTTCTATTTTCAATCATTACCTAAAAAGGAGGCCAATTCAACTTCTAAGGGATCTTAATCATTAATTTGGGGGGAAATCTAAGTAACACAGCTTCACATTCAACTTAGAGAGTGACAGAAATGGCAGCAGATCTGCGTCCTGTCCTCCTCCTTCTGAAAAATATTTTACTACACATCATTGTCCACAATCTGTTCTGAGATCCAAAGAATCAACCGTTCTAAGGAACTGTGACACTGAAAAGGCTCTGGCTTTGAGAGGAAGTGACTGGACCTGGACCAAAGCCAGGTGGCTGGCATGAACCATAAAGGAGATTGTAAGAGGAAATGAAACATAAGCAGAACACCGCTGTGCTTGAAATCAAGACCAAGGTGACACACCTTCTGCTGCCCCCTGGGCCCATTACTCCAGAGACCCTTTGGTGCAACAGCTGAAGGAAGCTGCTGGAGACATCGTATGGTCTCTCACAGTTGATGGGAATGAAACAGAGAGCACAGAAGGGGATAAGTACAGGCTACCTAATGTACCTAAGTACATGCTCCTAAACCAATTTAGAATCAGAAGGTGGGATGTCCCAGTGATGTGCTGAACTGTAAGACGAGCAGGAATTTCTTTCGCAACAGGCGGTGGCAATACACCAAGGTACAGCTGCTGAAAGACACAGCCAGCCAGGGCTAGGCAGAGAGCAGCTAAATGAAGAATCAAGCAGATTAGCAAAGGAAACAAAGTGCACGGAGATGCACTAGAGGGAACAGTAATTAGATGGGGAAAAAAGGAATAAATGTAGAGATTAGTGCTCATTAAACTGTTAGAAAAAATATTTCAAAAACAAAATTCTGCCTGAACTTAACAAGTTACAGATGCACAGTGCCTTACAAGTGTAAGGTTTAACAGTTCTTCACCTTCACATGGTTATAGCTACCCCAAAGGAAAAGCACAGATCTGCCAGCAAGGTTCTAACCAGCCTGTCCTCCATCTGCTGAGGCAGCCAAGCGCCAGCAGAGCTTTGGCCTCTGCAGGCTTCTGGTCACCGACTTCTACCCTCAGCATCTCCTCTTTTTTCTTGTACCTTTAACTGATTTGCTTCTGGCTGCATAGAAATTCTTCATGCTATGGCTGTAAGAAAAGTCAATGAAAAAGATTAATACCACTCTGCAGTTAGGATGGCCCAAGACTGGTACAGCAGTTACTGTAATGTCTAAGCTCTCCTAACATATTTCCTAATGCTGCTCCTTAGTTTAAGATTTGATAGAAATCCGATTTCTATGTCTGAATTACACGGAAAAGAAAGCTGAACCTTAGAGCTATCTACATACATTTGAAATACACAGAGTTACTAAAAATAACCTATGTTTCAGAATATGCTATTTTTAGACTCTGTGTTCAGATTTCCACTTCTGTGATTGATTTGAGAACACACAAAAGTGAGATAGATGCATTAGGGGTCAGGAGAATACCACAAGGGTGGCATCGTTTTGCTCACACCAAGTTTCTTGCAGGTTATTTCACACATCCATCAGGTTTCACCACTTCTTCTTTTGTAATAAGCAACTCACAAAATGGCTTGAATTGCCTTTCAATAGCAAGCGGAATTTCACTTAGTCCAAAGTCAGTCTCCTTTTTGAACTAATTTACATCCTTGAACAGATGACCAAGAGCATGAGCAGGGCACCCAGGCTGCTGCAGAGGAAGCGCAATGGCTTGGCCAGTGAGTACAGCCTGCAGCTTCTCCTCAATGAACCAGACTGTAAATGGACACTACAGGTCCCGTGAGTGGTATCAGAAACGGGTTAAAGTGCACGTGGTTGCCTTGATGTTAAAGTACAAAGCAAGGGTGAAGCAGCAGCAAGATCAAACTGTAGTAAAGCTGAAGTTCAGAAAGACGGAAATGAACTTTACCTTTGTGCTTGCCAAGGCTTCCTACGCCTTTTCTTACAAAGGAAAGAAAGCTCACGCAGACACACAAATGTGCCTCCATCATGAGTCAAATTTTGATAACATGGTAAAGATAACAGAGTTCAATTCATTGTTAAGCACGTTAGTTGGCAGGATAGATTGTCCACACATACAACATATTGCTTGATGAAACTATTTTAATGAAGACCGAAGATTGAATGGAACTTTTTTCCATTACATTTATTTCTTAAATACAGTTACTCACTTGTAAACCTAGGCATCCTCGCTATGAACATTCATACTGCAAAACCTATGAGAGAGAAGTGAACAACTCAGATAACTAGGAACCTCCAGAAGCTCTCCGATGTGCCATTTCTCACATCTTACTGCACTCATTACTTACACAATAAGAAAGTGCAACTGACTTTCCATTGGCTTATCGCCTTGTTTTCATGGTTGGCTGACAGAGGTGGAATTCAAAAGAGTGCTCATGATTAAACACTACTGTCTGGGAACAACATTTTAGGGAATAGCGTATTGCGGAGTAAAGAGAGAAAGAGAAATTCTTGGTCCCTGGGCCGCATGAAAGAACACGAGACAGAAGTGTTGTGCCTGAAACACTTTGACTACTTTCTCCAAAGGAAACTGCTCTATTAGAAGGGCTCAGGTCAGAACTGGCAGCAGAAGTGTTTAATGTGAACAGAGAATATATACAAACAACCCACCACCAAAGCACTTCCCAAAGCTGATTTTGTGTAACTATACAGAACACCCTACACAATCCACCAAGGAGGAAAGAACAAAACCTTTGGTCTCTGCAACAAGCGGTGGCTCTGCAGAGCCAACTTTCTGTCCCATTCCAGCTGTAAGCGATGGCCTCAGGCAGAACCAATTATTTAGGATTAAAGGAAATGACACAGATGGCTTAATGACAACTCCCCATTGGATTTTCCAATTCTTGCAGAAAAAGGGACTTGGAGGTGATAACCAAATTTGTCATTTATTCTGTGCAATTAGATCCAAATGTCAAACAGACGTACTTCTTTTGGAATACACAAAAAAATAAAGTGCAAAATCATGCTGGAATTAGCTTTAAAAACATCAAGAACAGGCCAGTTAAACTCCTGGACATTTTACAACCACCTGTGAAGACAACTGAAGACCAAGAATGTGCTGAAGGCGCTCGCACCAAGACTTGAGAGCTGCAGCTGAGCTCTGTAAGAGGCTCAGGAGAAGCACAGGACCTGCTGAATGCAGGGTAACAAGTCATCGCTCAGCACATCACTGCTGCCCGTTACTACCTGGGTCATTCCAAACCAGTTCTTTGATCTTTAAATGCAGAGATGAAAGCAGAAAATGCTGGTGTATGTTCTTCTGTTGTACTGGAAGTCAGCGATGATTCTTAGGTCAAATGACAACTTTTGTTTTTTGGAGGAACTGAAGTTCTGCTTGTGTGAAATACCCTATAAAGGACCATCCCCAAGTTAATAAATGAGAGCTCTTGTCCATTACAAAAGGGCACTGTGTGCAGCATTTATCTGCACAACTCAGCGGTACACTCAGCTCCTTCTAATGAGATTTCCAATAGAACAGAACAGATGAAGACTTCAGCTAAGGAGACTCCAACAGGAAAGCACAAGTACTGCTCTTCGTGGAGCAGCCATACCTCAGTGCTGCTTATATCCAAAACCAGCAGTATACATACATCTTATTGGCACCAAAGTCAAATGGCATTTACAGAAGAGGAGAGTTCATCACAATCCAAAAAAAACCACACAGACTGATCTGGGGGGCAAAGAGGGACAGAAGCTCAAAGCAAAACCCAAAGAAATCCCAGTGTCGATAACAGGAAACCCAAGATCTCCACGGCACATGGGTTCACATTCCATTACAGGCACTTCGAGTGCTTCCAAACTGTCACCAGCACAGGTCAATTACGAAGACTTATAGTGACGCTATAAATATATGTGTATATATACATACACTTTGCTAATTACATCCAGAAGCAGCCATTAGTTATATGCAGCACATATGTCCCAGAGGAATTTGGGAATATCTGAACATTGTTTAAGCAAAATATGAAACAGTTATTTAACAAAACAAAGTAAAAAACCAGCCTGACCCTCCAAACCCACCCACAGTATTCCTGAACACGCAGCACAAATTAAACCCTGACATCTCAAAATCAGTTAGGCCTTGACCAGCATAAAGTAAATAACTGAAGCCTACCTTAAGGAAGCTGATGTCTACCACAAAAGGTAACCCAAGAACACAAAGTCCCGCAGGCAGTCTGTATGGCTTTTATAGCCACATGTTGTTACACTAACAACCAGATCACAGATGCAGTTTTAGTTCTCTTCCCCAGAAAGACAGAGCGCGTCGCCAACCCCAGCACCAACCCCTCAGCTCAGTACCTGCTTTTGATCCAACCCTCCCTCCTGGAATCGGATCAAACTTCCCTGCTTTAGAAAACTACATATTTCCAAATCCAGTATGTTTTGCTGATCTCTCCATACGGCCAATCTGACCATTTCAAACACTGCTTTTCTGCTGCATTTACACAGAGCACTGCGCAGATTTCAGAGACTACTCACTGAAGAAACTGGATCCATACATAGAAGGCACAGGAGAAAGAGATTTTCTACACCGATGACTTAGAAAAAAATCTTGTGAATGGAGATGGCACACCAGAGCAAAGTGCCATACCTAGTACATGCTTACACACATTTATTAAGGCAATACATTTGAGACAACTATTGAGTATAGAATGCATTCCAGAACCACACTCCAAAAGGAAGCAAAATTCTGGTTAGGTTGGTTGACTATCAGGCACCTGAATTTCTACTACTGACTGGGCTTTGCTTGCAAGAACACCTCACAAAGAAGCCTGCATTCACTGTATCAGACAGCTACTTCATGCTGCTACATTCAGATCTCCTTCACAGAGGTAACTTCTCACAAAACAGGGCAGAAGAATTACAAAAAAGTTCTGCTTTCTCCGTCGCAAATATTTCCATGGAACTCACAGTGCTTATGCACAGCACTTGCAGTGAGGCGATCTCAGGTCAGCCAGAGCACACCCAAAACATTCAGATGTGAGCTTGGTAAAAGATGCTAGAAAGAAACAGCAATGAATAGGTATTCCTATGGCTGTGACCAACTATTTAGCCATTCTATTCAATTCTCAAACTCAACTGTTTTCAGTCAAATTCAGGCAATTATCAGCAAATATACTACACATAACCTGCACTTCATTTCCAATTTCAGGACAAAATCTAACAGGAAACTAAACCAAACCTGAGCACAAAACAAAATAGGGACTTTAAGTCACAAAATCTTTAAGTAGTTCTCACATTCCAGCTGGAAAACAAAACTGACACTGATTCTAATAAAAAAAAGGCAATGAGTGATCACTTACATTAATCGCCCTATGAAGAATATTAAAACTCCTTACAAATGATAGTGACACACAATCTGCAGTCCTCGGCCCAGGAAAAGCTGCATCAGTAAGGTAAGTTTGGGAAAACTCAGAACAGAAGCACTGAGCATTAGCATCCCTACTTGCTCTTCTCATTTCCAGTCACTCCAAACAAAGAGCTCTCTCCTCTCATGAAGAGCTCAGCCTTGGTGAGATGTCTCGCTGGTAATGTTAAGTTCCCCTTAGAAGAATCCTGTTATGCACTTAAATAATTAACTGGGTTTAAAACATACTGGTATTTCAAAACCCAGAGCTTTCCAGCTCTGCACAAACTCACGTTGCTCAGTTGCAGGCTGGGAAGCAAGGCGCTCAGAGCTGTTTCACTCAACAGCACGAAGTGACTTTTAGTTACACAGATTGATGCTAAGAAAATAAAGAACCATTCGGGAAATTTGTAAATGCCACTCAAGTACGTTTTTAAAAGAACTCTGGGAGCTTCAGAATGACACTACATGGTGAAAGTAGGCTTAGTAAAACAAAAACAACTGCCTGAGCTGACCATTAGCTCCTCCAGCAGCTTAAGCCTGTCCCTCCCAGAGCTGTTATTTGAATGGAATGCCCAAACAAGTGGCATGATAACGAAAACATTGTCTGCTTTGCTGCCCCGTAGCAGACAGTAAGAAAAAACATTTACTGCACTCAGAAGAAGACTCCAAAGCCAAGGAAGACAATGCTCAGGGACTGCAAGTTTTTCCACTTCATACAGACATTTCAATGCATGCAGTAAAAGTCATAATAACAGCCCAGAACGATGTTTCACGCACCTTACACACCCTTTTTAGGGAAGGGAGTATCTCCAGCAAGCACAGTTCGAACACAGAAAATTTAGGACAAAAAAAAAAATAAGCACTTTCCCATTAAACCTCAGCAAAACCCCATGTTATTTCCACACAACGCTGAGAATGCTTCTCCCAGGTAAAAGGCTTCTTATTTCTTACTCATCCGCAGCCACGCTTCGCACAG
Organism: Alectoris magna; assembly: GCA_030625065.1. Taxonomy (NCBI): domain Eukaryota; kingdom Metazoa; phylum Chordata; class Aves; order Galliformes; family Phasianidae; genus Alectoris; species Alectoris magna. The sequence goes on along the minus strand of CM060566.1, from coordinate 22,812,887 downwards.
GTCTCGGAGCCATAAGGCCGGGCCCTTTCCCCTCGTTAAGACCTGAGCTCGGGGCTGCCGGAGCTCCCAGGCGGGCAGAACCCCCCGCCGCAGGCAGCAGGCGGCAGGCAGCAGCAGGCTCCAGCTTCGCTCGGGGAGCCCGGTGTGAGGGCAGAGCCGCACGGCTCCGCTGCTCCCTTCGCGTCAGAGCGGCGCTGGACGCGCCCGGCAGGCTCCACCTGTGGGTTCTGTCCGTCCCCAGCGCTCCCTTTTCCCCCGGCACGGAGGAGGCCGCCGCGCCCGCCCCGCCATGCCGTAGCACAGCCCGGGGCCGCCCGCCGGAGCCCTCCGCTCGGGGACAGCCGCCCCGCCGCGCCCTCACCTTCCGCCACGTCCTCGTCCACGGCTCCCTTCACCTGCGAGAAGCACCACTGGAAGTCGTTGCCGTTACCGCCGCCTCCTGCCACCCCTGCAGAGGGAACAGAGCGCGCCGTGAGGAGGCGGCCCGCCCGGCCCGGGGCCCGGCACCGGCACCAGGCCTCGCCCCGCGCTGCCCCCTCGGCGCCGGAGCGCTGCCCCCGGCCCGGCCCTCTCGGCTTGCAGCACGGAGCCCCCCCGGGGACCGCCTCGGAGCCGCGCTGCGGTGCGGCCTCACCTGCCATGTCGCGCGGTGGCGGCGGGGGAGGCGCCGTCCGGGAGCGGGCGGGAGCGAACCGCCGCACCGAGCTGCCGCCGCGGGAGGGCTCGGGGTTTCAAAATGGCGCCCATTGCCGGTCGGCCTCAGCCGGTGACGTCAGCAGCCGGCTCCCCTCGGGGAGGAGCAGCGGGGACGGCGGCAGCGGCGGGAGGAGGAGAAGAGGGAGGGAAAGGAGGAGGGCAGGGATGGGGACGGCGGCGGAGACAGTGACGACAACGAGGAGGAGGACGACGACGGGGACGGCCGGCCGGCCGGCCGGCGTCGGGGCCCCCCGCCTGACCCTCCCCGGTGCACTGTGAGGCCATCCCTTCTCATCCCATTGCCGTTACCTGGGGCAGAGGCTGACCCACCCACCCCACTTCACTGCCACTTCGCTTTAGGGAGTAGTGGAGAAATTGGTGCGTGACTGGATGTAGGTTTTTTACCTTTATTATTATTATTATTTTTATTTATTTTTATTTTTTTATTTTGTGAACGAATGTGCTTTGGGGATGGATAGATGCGTTTAAACCCCATGAACCAATGGGTGTATGTAATTTGAGTAAACTGAAATTAAAATAGCTAATAATTAAGGTAGCCTTCTGAAATGGGTGTGTGTATCTGTTCATTTTCTAATGAGCAAAAAGCCAGCCTCTGCCCCAGGTAACAGCAGTAGGATGAGAGGTCACGGCCTCACATTGCACCAGGGAGGGTCAGGTTGGGTATCAGAGCAATGTCTGCCCCAGAGAGCGGCCAGGCGCTGGCGCAGCTGCCCAGGGGTGGGCAGTGCCCGTCAGGGAGGTGCTCAGAGCCGCGGGGATGTGGCACTGAGGGGGGGGGTGGGCAGTGGGCACGGTGCGGGGGGATGGGGGTCTCCATCCAGAATGACTCTGTTGAATCTGTGATACCAACGTATGTGTTTTTATGAGCAGGATTTTGGTAGCATTGTTAGATTACTGTTAGATTTGTATACAGAATGTACTTGTTCCCCATTACTATCAAAGAGCAGTTTAATTAAAGTCAAGGAACTAATTACTGTTTATAACCTCTCTAAAGTTTTGAGCTCAAATTCATAAGAATGTGTTGACAGAAGGAGGTTCAGACAGCTGTGATCTATTTGCTGTGATGTTTGTTTTGCAGCCAATAAACCAGCTCAAAGCTTTTGTACACGTGCATGGGCTTTTCACAGAATCACTGGGTTGGAAGGGACCTCAAGGATCACGAAGCTCCAACCCCCCCACCACAGGCAGGGCCACCAACCTCCACATTTAATATCAGCCCAGGCTGCCCAGGGCCTCATCCAACCTGGCCTTGAACACCTCCAGGGATGGACGGGGCATCCACAGCCTCTCTGGGCAGCTGTTCCAGCACCTCACCACTCTCATACTAAAGAACTTTCCCCTGTTTTTCTCAAACCATTTCTCCTTTCACTTGGAAGCTCACAGTGTTAAAGCCAAATGTGTTTGTGTGTGTGTTTTGTGGTGAGGTGGTGGCTGCGTCATGCCGGGAGCCTTTCCAGAGCACGGAGTTGTAGTGCCTGTCACTTGTGCAGGGCACCAGGGCGGTCCCAGCACTGTTCACTGTTCTGCAGGACAGCAGTGCTGCACAAGCTATGGGGCAGGCACTCACATCCTGCCGTCTGCTTCTCAGAACGAAGGCACAGCCTGTCTGCAGCAGCTGCTTCCAGTTTAAAAGCTCAGCGTCGTGTATTCGAGCTGCACTGGGAAGAAAGTGATGCTTTGCTCTTGCCACACTTTGCAAGGAAAGCTCCTGACGGAGATGTTTCCAAATGTTCTCCCAAAATAGCACCCTGCCCAGGCAGCTGCTCCGTGCCCCCTGACATATGCAGTGTGAGGTGCTGGTGCCAGCTTGGCGACAGCTGTTTCTCGTCCTGTTTCCCATTATCTGTTTATGATTGAACAAAGCCCTGTTCTGGCAGTGCGATGTTGGTCTTTCACAACTATTGCATGGAAAACAAAGCATGCTGAAAGCGTGTTTGTATTAAAAAAAGATGCAGCACGAGCCACAGAAATAGCATTTATTGCAGAGGGATACGCAACTAATTGGCATAAGGAATCAGTTTTCAGTAATAGATGCATATTATATGCTAATTGACATAACAACATCTGATTAGTAGTAGGTGAGAAGAGCAACAGATTTCCCCCCTGAGATTTTTGTCTGTCTTCCAAACTGCAGAGGAAACCTGTGGTTCAAAAGCTGCAAAGTTACCTTACAGTGGTCCTGTCAGCTTTGCTGCCTGCGTTTCTTACCCTCTGGTTGTCAATATGGCACAGAAACATATGCTGAAGTTCAGTCCTCATGCTCCCTTAAGCCCTTATGACTTTGTTTAACTTCTTTTCCCTAAGGGCCGTGCTGAGGGCAGTGTGTTGTGTCCTCTTGCTGCCACCAACCTGTGTGCCCTGCAGGACCCCATGATGCCAGGGACAGCTCTTCCAGGATGAAGCAGCTTGACCTTTCTTCTTGGCTCTGGCTTGGCTGCTGCTGCGTGTTTCCTTTCTGTGTTATGGATAGCTTCTGTATGAGGGAGCGGAAGGAGTGATGGCACACGGTTTGCTCTCTGTTTACAGCTGCAAAGGCCCTGGTTGGTCACAGCTTCTGGTCCCTCACCACCCCTCTGTGTGCCTGACCTCGACTGAACTTCACGTGAAGAATGAGCAGAAGGGGAGAACGGTGAGTGTGGAGTGTGCCTGTGGTGCAGGGGAACTGCAGACAGCTAAAAGCAGAGATTTTCTCCTCAGATAGAAACAAAAGATACTCTCTGATAGCTAAATCACCCCCAACAGAAGAAACTCTTCTATTGTGTTTGTCATGCTGTGATCCGGTAATTGCTCTCTGGCACTGTAAGGAAAGAACTTGAGCTCAACAAAAACTTCAGGCAGCTTCTCACCACTGCGTGAGAGCTTCTGTACAAAGCATCGCTTTAGTAATGCCAAAAACATTGCTTAATGGAGGGTGTCTTGGTTGCTTTGCAGCCTTGTTGAGGAGGAACAAGAGTTTCCCACTAAATTACATCAGTGCAGATTTGACAGTGGTTCTGCACAAGAGATGTTGTGTTATTTTCCCTCCCTGCATGGATCAGCTCCTGCCTGTGAATGTGAGCAATGCCAGGCATTCTTCCTTGCGGGAGTCATGGAGAGCTGAGGCTGTGAGCGTAGCCATGCTAGCAGGTTGTTACAGTTGGAAGAAAGGATGGTAGTATTTGCTGTGCTATAAATTATAATTGATCTGCCTCTGCTTCCTCACTCCCTTCCCTTTTTGGCCTGCCTTAGAGCATTTTGTGTTTATTCCTCAGGAGTTTGGTCAGTTCTTATTGTCTTAATTGGGATTTTGGGTGAGCTGTCTGAAGATACCGCCTTGTCTTTGCTGTGTCCTGTACCAGCACTCCTGCCCATCTCCAGGCCCCTTTAAAAGATGGTCGTGGTGGGCTGAGGATGCTCTGGATGGAGCTAATAGCCTCCACACCATCTGTAAGGATTTAATTATCTTAGTTGCCTTAAGGTCTACATTTAACAGGCTTCCTTGTTTTCTTTAGTTGGTCTTTCTCGAGCTGATCACAGGTTTTAATGTATTTTAAATCTTTGCTCGCGCAGGGAAACTGAGCAGAGTTAGAGTCGTTATTGCATGCCACTCTTTCAGCTGTAACATTTGGAGTGAGATCTTGGATGTTACTCAGGAGGAAGCCAGGGATGACATCTTGCTTCGTGCATCAACTTGCTTTCCCACAAAACAGTGGTTGGTAATTGGCTAATACCAAGTTTGAAGGAAGATTTATCCTACTCTGGTCTTTATGGCCCAGTCTGTATAGATTGGGAAAACGATGACTATCCTTAGCTTTGTTTTGCCTGCCTTCTTCCCCTCTTGGATAGCCTTTAGCTCACTGCGGTGTGCCTTCCTGGCAGAATGGCAGCAATTTTGACCAGTGCCATAGCCTTCATGTCTTGTCATTTCAGTCCATGTGGCCTCATGGTTGGTAGCTGCCTTCTTTATCCATCAACGTGGCCTAATCTGTCTTCACTGTATGTTTTTCCTTCCGGACATGAAGCATTCCACAAAGTCCTTGATGACCTCTAAGCAGTTTACACTGTTGTTTGAAAGCCCAGTGCCCCACTCTCCCCATGTAGCCCTGCCAGCAGTTGTGCGAATGCCGCCCACTGCCCCCAGTCACCGCTGCGCTGGGTGCTGGGTGCCCTTCAGCCAGCGCTCACAGGAGCCACGATGCTCAGCTTTGTTCTTCAGACATAAAGTCTTTCCTCTGCACCGTCCTCCCTCTCTTCTGTCAGTGGTACCTCTGGCAGAAGGAATGCTGGTGGTAACAGGGAATATTTGCTTTCAGTTCTCCTTGCAAGTAGGTCACTTCCTCAAGTGTGGATCTTTGGACTTGTAGCAAAAAAAAAAAGCTCTTGCAGCAACTCTATGTGGGTTTTTTTTTGCACCTGTTTGCATTCTTTCTTCTGCCTGATTTGGCTCACAGAAATAACTTTAAAGCATGGAGAACATAAAGGGTGAAATGCCCAGAGAACATTAGGAGTGGCTGTGGACTCACTCTTATTGAATATATCTAGATTGTGATGACTTGGATCAGAGCCACCCTTAATTTTGAGTTTTGAGTTCAGATAGTATGTTCTGTGAAGATGTAAATCTGTTTCTGTGTTTCAGTTGTCTTCAATCAAAGCAGAAGAATGCCAGCAAGCTCTGAGTGTTGTTCCCTGGGCGTGCTGGCCTCACCTGCAGCCAGCTTCAGTGTCCTCAGAAGCCCTTTCCTACATGCCCTCTCCATGCACAGCTGTCCTTGTTACCTGCTTTATGTGGGTTATTTGCATCAAAGCCAGTCTTGTTGCAAATGTGATTCCTCTCGGTTCTCTTTGAGGCTGTGACTCGCTCTGACAGAAGCTCTGTGCTGCCCAGTGCCCCCAGGCTGCAGTTCCAGTTGCTCAGCATTGCAGAGCTGCTGCCCTGTCCCGGCACAGGGAACTGAGTGTGTTGTTACATTTCTGCAGTTTAAGCCAAATATTTGCAACCTTGTTCATGTAAGGAAGAGCAAATAAACCTCTCCTTTGTCACTGGCTGTATTCTCCAATGTTGTTTTCTGTTGGTGAGTTAGAAGAGCACACAGCAATCTCTCTCTTGCCCAGGTAAGGCTTTGTTTTGGGGGTAGCGGGTGCCACTTGCCTGTAACATACCAGCCACCCAGAGATGAGCACCTTCCTGAAATATTAATTTTACAACAGCTTTTGATGTGAACTTATCAATTGGTTTGAGTGGGATTGCTCATAGAATGGAATCATAGAATCCTAGAATGGCCTGGGTTGAAAAGGACCACAGTGCTCATCCAGTTCCAACCCCCTGCTATGTGCAGGGTCACCAACCAGCAGCCCAGGCTGCCCAGAGCCACATCCAGCCTGGCCTTGAATGCCTGCAGGGATGGGGCATCCACAGCCTCCTTGGGCAACCTGTTCCAGTGCGTCACCACCCTCTGGGTGAAAAACTTCCTCCTCACATCCAACCTAAACCTCCCCTGTCTCAGTTTAAAACCATCCCCCCTTGTCCTGTCTCATCTCTGCTCTCAGACTGAAGTAGAAAGGATCTCGATTTCGCAGCTCTGAGAAGATGGATGACAGACACAGAAGTGAATTACTCATCTCTGTGAGAGTGAGACTTCTGTTCTGTGACACTTTGCTAAATGTCAGTGTCACATTCCCACCCAGCTGCAGCTGCTTCATTCTGTGCAACCGCTATTAAGACTTCAGAACACCTCCAGACACTGCTGGGTTTGCCCAGCCTCACCCAGGTTTTAATTGCAACTTGTGCATTTTCCAGGGGAGAAGAAAAGTTATAAAGCTGTCACAGGTGAGCTGTGAGTCACTGCTTCAGGCAGGTGTGGCTGCAGATACTCCGAGCCCTCACTTTGAGACCAAGAAGTCATTACCTGCCTTCCAACAGCAGGGCATGTTCAGTGTGACAAAGGATTTATTCAACCCCAAAATATTTCCTCCTGCATAAAGCTCCTGTGGATGCTTCACGGGGCGGAGGTGAAGAGACAAGAAACACTTTTCTTTGAAGAAAATAATGTTTGAATTCTACAGTAAACACTTCAGTAAGAGGAACGCCTTATTTGTTTGAACACAGCAATATTCAGCACAAAGCAGTACTTCAAGGACTGATATGTGATGATGAATGAAGGAAACAGCGCTTTTTTTTCTTGCTGCAGCTTTTCTATATTAAGGTGAAGAAGACCAGAATGAAGACAATGGCTTTTTTTCCCTTTTCCTCTGCTGATTGCTGGGGAGGATTTCCGGAGGGGCAAAAGACCAAAGGGCTGCATGGAGCGAGTTAGTGTCTGAATTATAAACAAGGTTAAGGAGCCCTTCCACTTCCATTGATGTCTGCTGCGGGACATGCATGCTGTGGCAGCACGGTGAGGTCTGTCTGCTCTCCAGCCTTTGATTTGGGGAAACTGTGAAGTGAAACTCATCAATGTTTGACCTTCTTTATTTTTTTTTTTTTTAAGAGAGTTGGGACCAAATGAAGTGTTGAAATCCTTGCATGGACAGACAAGTGCACTGCCTGCTCTGTGTCCAATAGAGCGATGCTGAGGTCGGTTGGCTTCCAGACTGATCGTCCTTTTAAGACGTTTGACAGTAAGAATTAAAACTGTACTGAAACCAACGTAAGACTTTTTAAGCCGCAGTGACATGGTGGAACAAATGGGGCGTTGAAATAAGTGAGGCTGATGGTGCTGCAGCCACGGCTGGTTGGAAGGCTCAAAAAGAGGGCTTGAAATGGCAGTGGATGGTGCTGACAGAACATGTGTCATCATACAGGCTCTATCTGCTGCAATTTGTATCATCATAGAATCCTAGAATGGCCTGGGTTGAAAAGCACCGCAGTGCTCATCCAGCTTCAACCCTCTGCTATGTGCAGGGTCACCAGCCACCAGACCAAGCTGCCCAGAGCCACATCCAGCCTGGCCTTGAATGTCTGCAGGGATGGAAGTAATTGTACAATACTTCAGTTCCAGACCTCTCTGCTCTGTGCACATCTTAGCCCTGATGGTATCCACAGAAGAGTAAATCCCACACCTGTGGAAGCACACCTGCGCTCTGCTGCGCCTCTATGCAGCTTCACAGCATGGAGGGAGGGCTGGGGCTGCTGGACAGGCAGGTCTGCGAGGTGATGTACAGCCTCCATTTAATGCTGAGTGCTGTTGTGTTATCAGAGCACTGTGAGCCTCTCTGCTGGTAGCTGGGTGAGCACCTGGGGCTGCTGTCAGTGCAGGGGACGGTTACACAACCGCAGAGATGTACGGTGCTCCCACTGCTGCTGGGGAGGATGGGATCATGCCTGGACATGTTGGTGTGATCCTTCAAAGTCTTTACTGACCAAAATGCTATGAAATTTACACACGTTTGAGGTCCTACAGAACAGTAAAATGCATTTCTGTCAAAGAAGAGTAAAGAAATGCCATTGATTATTTATGATCGTTACTGTTTGATCTGTAAAACTTGGCAGGGAATAGGTTTCCAAGCCTTTAGATGGGTCCAGGGCTCCAACCATGGCTCAGTCTTCCTGCTCATACTGATCAGCTGAAGGAAGAACCTTTGCCTTCTGTCCTCCAGTGCTGAATGAAGCACTGCAGCTAAGCGTGGGTTTACCTTGGGAAGGAGCCAGGGCAAACAATGGTCTGGAGGAAAGCAACACGGGCATCACTCTTATTTCAATTATTTAACTACCCTGTATTCTTACCACAAGCTTATAAAATGTTTACTGCCACTTCTTGATTGAAGTTTACTGATTGAGATGGAGTGTTCTAGCTGTGCTGTTCTTCTCCTTGGTGGTGACGCTTCCAGCTGCGTGTTTGTTCAAATGAATCACCATTTTGCTGCTGATGTCAATTCCAATAAGTGTTGCACAAGCTCATCCGTGGTCCTCCTGCTTCCAGCACATCAGTAGCTGGTGTTGTTCTTGTTTTACAAACCCTCCATTCCAAAGCCTGTTGTTACCTCACGTGTATGATAAATACCCGCTGTTGAAGAGTTCCAGGTAAAGCCCAAATCCCTCTCTTGAGGGCCCCAGCCCCAAGAATGATCCCAGGGGCTCGTGGCAACCCAGGGCCATGTGGCAGTGTCTCTTCAGCCTCCCCACACCAGAAGAAGCAGTAACAACCCCAATAATTCCTCTGTCTCTTTCTGAGGTCACAGAGAAACTTGTTTCCATTTCAGATTGGGATGCGCTGCCCCGAGCAGCTCGCTGAGTCCTGGCTGCCAGGCCAGCCTTGCTCAGGGTTGCTGTTTCTCAGTCTGATATAAACCTCTCAGCTATTTGCCATCCAGGTGCACCGGGTCCCTATCCCAAATCTAGCACTGGGCTTCAGGCAATCTGACAGGAACTGAAGAAGTAGGTGCTTTTCCTCTAATCAAAGCAATCTCTTCTCTTGGGGGGTTCTGAAGATGTGGGAAGCAGCAGGGAGAGCTGGGCTTGCTCTCCCTGCTGGGAAGTCTCTTTCTGGAAGACGTTGTTGCTGGAAGTTGGGCTGCTTAGAATTCAGAGGAGCAAAATTTACTTTGAAGTGCAGTGCCACGTGCTGCATTCAGAATAGGCACTGAACTGGGGAAGAAGGTGCTCGTGTGGATGTGTGTGGAAAGAGCCGTGGCAACGAGGCAGGTTTCAGTGCTCTCCCTCCTGCCCGTGGGATGAAAGCAGAATTCTTGTTCCTGCAAGAGGAGCAAACCAGCAGGGCTGAGAAAGCTGCCGCCTCCCACCACGGCTGTGGAAAGCTTGTTGCTTCTGAGGAATGGGGCAAGATTCTCTGTCACAGAGTCACAGGATGTTGGAAGATACCTCTAAGATCAAGATCAAGCCTTCAGAAAATCCCTGCCTGAAAATGGCATCGCAGCTTCCATGCAGGCAGTCACTTTCTGCTGACTCTGCATTCCCCTCCACCCCGTGGCCATTCTGCTGAGCATTGGCAGATGTTGCTGAGATATGGAGAGGGCAGAGCGCGGAACAACGCACGCACCAGCAGCTGGAAGTGGCCTGAGGGATTGCCTGGGGCTGGGATGGATGGACCTGAGAAATCCCATCTGCAGTGGGGTGTGCAGAATTAGCCCAGAGCCTGGAACAGCCTGAGCATGGCCGGGGGCGTGGGATGGGGGGGAGGTGGTTGGTTGGTTTAGATTTGCTCATCATCATTGTTTTTATAGCTGAGATGATGCGGAGTCCTTACTTCTCGTTCAGAGCTGGGTGACCTTGCCTTTGTGCCTTACCTGTTCCGCCACGGACACCAAGCTTTTATCCTAGCCCTTCCAGTTATGCTTAAGGAGATTCATGTTTGTCCTTGTCTTCACAGTGTAGGCCGTGCTAAGTGTGCTCAGAGTGCTGCGCAACCCGACAGTAACGTGAATGGATGCAACACCCCGACACCTGTGCAGTCGGACAGAAAATGAAGCTGGCTGCTGGCAATCAGGACATAACGCCGATGCATTCCTCATCCTGAGAGCCGTTTGGGTCGTTTGTATCAATGTAACACTGTTTAATCTAAATAAATTACCAACTGTGCGTTCCAGGATGTTATCTCTCCGCACCCAGCGGTGAGAACATTGCCAGCTGGAATGACTGCGTGGTTCACGGGCTGTATATTTACACTGATAAGGGAAATTTGGCTCACCGCTGTGCGGATCAGAACGGTGGCACAAGGTTTTATCTGCAGCTGTGACCGTAGAGTTTCAAATATGGATTGAGACTGTGAGTGTTGCGTGTTGATTTCATTCCAGCTTGGTGGCGGGCTGCAAGGGAGAACACAAACACATGCAGACATGCTGTAATCCTTCAGACACATACAGCGTTTAAAAGGATCTTTTTAAGAATTAGGCTTTGCAGACAGATTTAGACCTCAGATTATTAGATATTGAAATACCATGTTGTTAAAGCAGCCTCTCTTTATGCATAGCAATTTCATATTTCTTTTTAACGTGGCTTAACTGGCACTGATGCTGAACTACTGCATTTAGTTTGCTCTTTTGCTAGAAGAAGAAAACTGCTTGCAGTTTAACTTCTCTACTCACCGCACGCTGCGCTCCTAACATCGCTATTGCTTTCTGCGTGCAATGGCGCCCTCTGCTGTTCTCAGGGTATAACTGCAGCGGGGACGTCCAGCCCGGTGGGGCGTCCTTTCCCTGCTGCCGGGCTCGAGGCTCTGACTGCTCTGGTGCTGATTTCCCACCCCTCCTCTGAGACGCTGACCGTCAGCAAATCGAACCTTGTACCAAAGAGCAAAATAAACGCTTTGCAATTCAGAGTGGTTCGTGGTTTGTCTCTGTGACTCTGCTTGGGTGCTGAGGTGGTGTTTCTTTTTGCAGGGGTGGGTGGACAAGAGTCTGAGTGCATTTCCTAGATTTGGAGGGTAATAGAGAAGCACTTCGCACTCACCACTGAAGCAGTTGCACTTTGTGTGCTTAAATACTTCAGTTTTCATAGCGCTCTGTGTGCAGGTGAGGACAGTTGCACCATCCACGAGAAGTGGGAAGTTTTTAAGGACTAAAATTTGCTTCTGAAACGATTTCATCTCACTTGGCAGAGGGAAGGAATGGAATGAGGTTTCCCCAGCAGACCTACAGCAGCTGTGAGGGACACCTGGGTGTGGAAATGGCTCCTCCCTGTCTTGTTCCCCAGCACCTGGTGGATACACAGCACTCACAGGGCAGAGCTCTGAGCTGGCAACCCGTCTTTCTTGGTTACACTTCGCTTTGATTTGTGCAGACTGATATTTGCTGCCTCGTCACAGCATTAAGTGGAGACAAAGGAGCTCAATCAGCTCTAAACCAGTCACTGAAATCCGGAATAGGAACTTTTCTGCAGTTCCCACCAAAGCAGAGGACTGAGGGCCAAGAAAACAAACTGCCTTCCCAAAGGCGGGGTTGCTTGGAACTAACAAAGCTGTGGATTTGGGTGGTTTGCATGCAGTCACCTGGAAGGGCAAAGGCGTGAGGAGCGGCTGAGGCTCTGGGGATTGTTTGGCCCATAGCACAGCAGGCTGAAGGAAGGCCTCACGGCTGCCCTGCAGCTCCTCACAGGGTGCCGCCCGGCCATGCAGGGCGGTGCTGGAGCTGCCGGTGCTTTGCTTTGGTTTTCTTTTGCTTTTGTGGTGTTCTCGCTGCTGTAGGTCTAAAACGTTTGCGTCCTAAAATGCGTAAATTCTTGGCGTTCCGTGAATTTTCTTTGTAGAAGTGAATAGAAAGCGCTTAAAATGGGAAAGATGCTTCCAGCTTTTTGTTTTTCAACTTTTCGCTTAAAAATCAAAGCGACGAACTCAGCGCTCGCTGGGAACGAAGGGAAGCGCGGAGCGGCGCTGCCTGCGGGCGGCCGCAGGGGGGCGCCATTGCACCTCCCGAGCGGGGCGCGGGGCTCATTTTAGTGAGCGCGGTGCGGCCCGGGTTTGTCGTCGGGGGTCGCTTCTCCGGGTGGCGGTTTTTCATCTTTCTTTAAAGCGAAAAACGCGTAGAAAGCAGGCAGGTGGCTCTGAATCCATCTCCAAGTATTTGCACGGAGTTCGCGGGCAGAATGCTGACGGGGGAAGCGCTTTGTATGGGAACGCCGCGGCGCCAGGCAAAGGTTAAGCGGCCCTCGTTACCCTCTGCAGGAACGAATGCGTAATTGCTGTCTGCTAATTCAGAACAACGAGTGACGGATTAAGAACTGCGAGCCCAAAAGGCACGGCAGAGAAGATGGATGGCACGGCTGGTACAAACGCGCGGGTCTCTCCGAAAGTAATGCCTCCCATTAATTTCCATGGAAACTACACCAGAAGCAAGGAGCACAACGGCGCTGTTTGACAGAGCAAATTCGCAGCCGCAGGGCATTGTTTTTCAATGCGGTCATCGCCATCAGCTGTGAGCTGCACGCTGTGCTCGTACAGATCTGCGCCTGTGGAGGCGAGCGCTGCTGCCCTGCACCGCGCGCTGCCCCGCTGTGCGACACCCACACACAAAAGTGTAGCAGCCCCGTTTTGATCTCACTTAAACGGCACCAGTTCGGCATTACCTTTTTTCAGGCGAGCTGAACTTGGTTGGGTGCTTGCTCTCATAATCAAGTATTGAATGGGAAGTGTCTGATCCTCCGAGATACGCAGCACCTGTGGCTCCCAGTGAAGCTGAATGATGAGGTTAACGCTGGGCTAATGCTTGCATGAGAGCAGCCGTGCACTGCGATTGCCCCCTCAGCTGCACGTCTTGACCTCGTGAATCAATTGGCTGCGAGCATCTCGTACGAATGTGTTTGTCCCGTCAGCACCAGGATGCTGCAGAGCCTCCTGCATGCTGTGTGCGGGGCTGTACCTGGGCAGTGTGCTCACGTCGCAGCTGGAAGCAGCTGGTCCCACTGCAGCACCCAGCAGTTGTGCCCAGGTGTCCTCTGCCCTGTTTGCCACCTCTCTCTTGGGATGCATTCAAGGCCAGGCTGGATGTGGCTCTGGGCAGCCTGGGCTGCTGGTTGGCAACCCTGCACATGGCAGGGGGTTGAAAGCAGGTGATCGTTGTGGTGCTTTGCAACCCAGGCCATTCTAGGATTCTATGACTTCTACATGGGCCTCAGCATACTGCCCTGCAGAAGAACTTAATGCATAAGGCGTTATCTCCAGTCTTCCCTGCTGGCAGTGTCTTTTAACAGAGTACCTTTCTAGCGGGTCTAGTCTATATTTGCAGTCATTTTTTACTTCTGCCGTTTTGCATAGCTGTGAGAAATGCACCCAACTCCTCTTACAGCGATGCACAGAGATGTCCCTGTTCCCTCTGTGCCTCTTGTTCAACGAATGGCCGTATTCTTCATCTTAAAAAGTAACAGAACAAGAAACCACTCCGCGTCCCCTTGCTGGAACAGCGCTGCGTGGGCTGCCTGAAGAGGTGGGGGTGGTCCCTGCAGGCAGCCCAGGGCAGGGGATGGGCTCTGGGCACTGATGGAGCTGTGGCTGTCCCTGCTCACTGAAGGGTTGGATCCGGGTGGCCCTTACAGGTCCTTTCCGAGTCAAACCATTCTATACCGTGAATCCCCTCAGGCTGTGGCTGGATTTCCCCGTTTTTAATACTGTTGGAAGACCTTACTGTGCCTGGAGCTTGGCGTCTCGTTAGTCCTGATTCAGGCACACAGCCCGGATAGGGCACTTGGCGGTGCTCTCCCATTTGTCCCTTGGAGGCACCGCTTTGCAGAGAGCACAGCGTGCAGCCGCCAAAGCCCCCACTGCGGGCAGCGGGGAGGAGGCGATGGGCTCTCCGCTGCTGCGGGGCACCGGGCGGGCCGTGCGGCTCTGGGGGGGGCTGAGACCCCGCGGAGCTCCGGCGGCTGAGGTCCCTGAGTCCGCCCGGGGCGCTTCCGTAGCACCGCGCTGCGGCTCCGAGGGCACAAATGGGAAACCCTTTGAGGAGGGGTTGTGCTTTCCGTGTCCCATAAGGGGACTCGGCGCTCCGTCAAATCTGCTCCAGACTTGGAAGCTCAGCTCCGGGCGGCGGGGCGGTGCGGGTCGGGTCGGGTCGGGCTGCTCGGCTCCGGGCTGCCCCGAGGGCTGAGCTCCGCTGCTGGGCATCCCGCCGAAGAGGGAGCGTGTTTGTAACAGTCGTTGGTGACACCGTAAAAAAGCAATAAGAGCAGCGATCCAATCGAGGAAAAAAAGCCATTTCCTTAAATTATTTTTCTCATTAGCAATTTACAAAGATATTTCTCATTAAAAAGCGAAATTTTAAACCTCTACAAACTGGTTCTGGCTTTTAGAGCGGAGCAGCCGAGGGCTGATTAGTCTCTCCCATGCATCCGTAATGAAATATTAATTTGATAAAAGCTTTAATATAGATTTTTACAGCAGCTTTTTTCCCCCCCTTCCCGTTTAACGTTTTAGAGCTGGAAACGGTTCCCATCTGTAGGAGCAGATCAGAGCCCGACTTTCTGCCACCACGGCTGCTTTCTGCCCCTTCTTTGGTCTGCATTTATGGCAGGAATTGGGAAGACTCAGGGGCAGAACAGGAGAGGAAAGGGGAAAAGCAAACTGAAGGAGAGAGTGTGGGGTGTTGGGTGAGATGGAGCTGAGCTCCCACTCCAAGGAAATGAACCCGGACTGGGAGAACTTCACACCCTATCTTCTACATAGAAAAATGCATCCATTGCCTCCACGTAATTATTATTATTATCTTATTTTAGCACAGAGGCTTTTGAGAATCACCCCTCTGATTCACAGACAGGTGGAACTCTTAACCCTGGCTTTGCCACTTCAGCTCCTCTGTGCCATGTAAGGCGGCAGAGCAGCAAGAAGTGCTGGCAGCCTGTTTGCAGATCCTGCAGAGGTTAATGCATCCTATTGGCATTACTGGGAGAGCTTCCTCAAAGGGATCTGTGCCTGAAGGAGAGCAGCAGCAGAGCTTGCAATTCACAGGTGGAGCATCCTATGGGGGGAATCGGGGCTTTTTGGTATCTGGCAAAGAGACAATCCGCAACAGTGCTCCAATTTTGCCACATCGTAATTAACCATTAATTAGTATGCCTCTGAGATGGATAGGAAAATAAACCCAAGCACTTAGCTTGGAGATGAGAAGGCTTCAGAGAGACCTCATTGTGGCCTTTCAGTACTTGAAGGGAGCATATAAACAGGAGGGGGAACAGCTGTTTGTGAGGGTGGGCAGTGATAGGACAAGGGGGAATGGTTTTAAACTGAGACAGGGGAGGTTTAGGTTGGATATCAGGAGGAATTTTTTCACCCAGAGGGTGGTGACGCAGTGGAACAGGTTGCCCAAGGAGGCTGTGGATGCCCCATCCCTGCAGGCATTCAAGGCCAGGCTGGATGTGGCTCTGGGCAGCCTGGTCTGCTGGTTGGCGACCCTGCACATAGCAGGGGGTTGGAACTGGATGAGCACTGTGGTCCTTTGCAACTCCATTCTAGGATTCTATAATTCAATTAGATTTCCCCAGCAGTCTGAGCAAGGGTGAGCCTCCAGCTCTGGGTTTTGGTGTCTGGGGTGTGTGTTGTTGGAACTGTGATGCCTGAATGCAGAGCTGAGGAGGCCGTTGGTGTTCTGTGCATTTTCAGTCTACTGTGAGACGTGAGAAAGGAATCTCACCAAAAATGTTTTCCCTCACTTGCTTGATTGCTCTCTCTCTGATATTCTTTTCTATACTTGTATTTAAAGGCAGCTCAGGTGCTGCTCAGTTATGGGCAGGTGGAGGGCATTGAAGCTGGATGAGCACTGCTCAGCTAAGGAGCCCCGTGCTTTTTGGGGCAGCACAGCTGAGACCCATTAGCAGAGCCCTTCCCAGCATGGCTGTGCTGGTGCTGGCTCTGGAAAGGAGAGATTCCTGTGCAGCAGCAGAGAGAGCTGCCAAATTATGGGTGTGCAGCACCCAAACGGGGAAGAGGGGGGGTGGTGATTGCCAACACAGAGTGCACATCTGGAGTTCTGCATTTATTCCATTTATTGTGGTAAATGTTAAATGTATGCTTACTTTTGTTGGTCACCGACAAACACTGTAGTGTTAAGTGCTTAATACACCTTAATACATCTCCTGACCCATGCTAAGCACCCAGTGCTCCTTGCTGCAGCATTCAGGATGAGGAAGTGAATGCATAAGAAGAACTGCATTATGGAGAGAGCAATAATACAGACGAAGTTTAAATGAATATGAACTTTCAGGTCAGCAGCCAAGCAGGATGGGAGTCCGGTCCTCTTTGATTTTCCTCGACAGCAAAATGAAACCTGTGAAAGTTAATGGCAGATGGGCTGGTTGTTCTGCCTCCGGCTGGGCTGACTGTGGGCACGGCTCTGCCACCGGGCAGGGTGAAATTTCAGTGCTGGTGTCTGTGTGTTCCCCTGTGAAACGTTACGTGTGCTTGCGAGGATGGAAGTGGTGACAAAGTCTGATGTGCTGTGTGATAACACGATGTCAGTAGGAAATATTTCTGCTCCAGAGAGCGGCCAGGCGCTGGCACAGCTGCCCAGGGGTGGGCAGTGCCCGACATGGAGGTGCTCAGAGCCGCGGGGATGTGGCACTGAGGGGGTGGGCAGTGGGCACGGTGGGGTGGGTGGAGTTGGGGGTTTCAGAGGGTTTTTCCAGCCTGAATGGTTCTGTGACTGTATGGCTCTACGATTCAGCCATCAGTTCCCAGGAGCAGAGCCTGGCACCTCCCTCTGCTTCCCCTCCTCAAGGAGCTGCAGAAAGCAGTGAGGTCACCTCCCAGCCTCCTATTTCATGGACACACAGAATCGTAGACCCGTGGAATGACTTGGGCTGGGTGGGACATTAAAGACCATCTATTTCCAACCCCTTACAGTTCATCTAGTTTGCAGCCTTCTCTCCTCCAAGGAGAGGCTGAGGACGTTGTGTTGTTTAGCCTGGAGAGAAGCTGGTTTGTTGCAGTGAAGCAGCCGGCTCAGCTCAGCTCCTGCAGAGCCTGGAGCTGCCGGGCAATTGGCTGTGAAATCCACCCCTCTGTTGCACAGAGCAACACACTGAGCACTGCTCTGCTCAGCACATGGACGCACAGTGGATTCCTTCTGTCAAATGAACGTCCACAGATGCCCCAGGGAGGTGGTGGTTTGGTGCCTGCTTGATCATAAGGTCTGTTGTTACAGTAGATTTATTCACCCAGCAAAGGCTTTATAATATATTTGTATTCTTTATTTCCAGCTGCACGCAGCTCGAGTGAGGAAAGCAGCAGAGGTGGTGGGGGTGGGAGGTGCAGGAGGAGGCGTGGGGTGGGGGTGGGGGTGGGCCCTCCCTGCCCCATGGCACTGCCCGGCTCTGTGCACACTGTGATGTGTGGGCATCGGGCTGTCCCACCAGGGAGAAGCACATATTTTTCTTTTCTTGGATATTTCATGTCCCATCTGTCATTCACCACCCTACCCACACATTTGGCTGGGATATGTTCAAGAAAACAGAGAAAAGAAGCATTGGCTCTGCCTTCACCTGTGCCAGGTCCGGCTGCTGAGAGTGCAGCACAAACCCTCCTGTCAGGTCCCAGCTCTGTGGTTCTGTGGTTAATGGATGTGTGCAGACAGCTGTCTTGTTCACTTCCACTTGTGCTCTTCAGGCTGCGGCTCATGGCCTTTCTGGGAAGGGATGTGCACAGAAATGTGATTCCTGTCTCCCTCCTTGGCTCTCTCAGTGACCTTCGCTAACTCGGGAGCTGCTGTATCAGATAACCATCAGTTTTCAACAGGGTCTGTGAAGGACATTTTTGTCTCTCAAGCAGCGGTGGTTGAGTTCCCCCTTTAATCTTCTATTAATGTTTCACGTTGAGAATTTCTTCCTTTGAACTCAGTTGTTAGAGAAAAATTCATCTTATTGCATTCCTCCGTGGTGTTCTCCCGAAATGGGGGCATTCAGCTGACGCTCAGTTTAACTCAGTGATGGTGCAGCAGGGATGGGATTCCTCAGTCAGACCCCCGCTTCTGTGGGCACTTAGCATTTATTCTGACTGGAGCAACTCGTGCAGGAAGAGACATCTGGACTTTCTTTGCCCTCAGTGTGATGGAGGCTGCAAGGCTGTCCTGGCAGCTGCAGAGCACACAGCTGCAAGGCCAGCAGTGATGGGTGTGCAAAATGGGGCTAAATGGGGCAGTCCCATACAACGTCACTAAAACAACTCGCTCTGCTCTGTGTGCTCACGCTGTGTTTGTTCCTTCTGCAGAAGCACCTGAATGTTTCTGCTTACTTTTTTTCCGAGACAAAATCAATATTTGTTAGATGCAATTATGAGGAGTGATGGATGTGCTGCTCGCGGGATGAGAGTATGAAGGATAACATTAAGGCACAGGCCTGTTCTTAGTGAAAGAGAGGAGACACAAAACAACTGGCCTGAAAAATCCTCTCCCAGATCAGAATCCTGTAACAAACAGGAAGCAGTTTGAGTGCTGGAGTGATGTGGAGCTGACACCTTGCTCAGGGGCATGAGTGGACAAGGGGAGTAAATGAGATCTGAGCGCATCCTGCTGCTGCTTCCGCATGCACGTTTCTCTGATGCTCAAATATGGTTTTGTTGGTGCGAGCTCAAGGTTAAACCTTCCACTACACAGAATTAGCTGGTAAGAAACAAAGGGCATTGATCAGCAGGGATAGGGGATGATACATTTCACAAAGCGCTTTCAGTTACAGTACCTGGAGATAGATCAATATTTTCTATTTGCCTTTGCTCTAAGCTTATTTTCCTTCATCGTTGAAGAGATGCTCGCTTGTGTCTTCTACCAGAACATTAAGCTGTTCTCTCCTGATAAACTGCAATACAAACACCAGTGCTTTCCAGGAGCTGCTCCATCATGCAGGAACCCGTCTGTCCCTCTGATAAACAGAGAAATCCCACTGATGTCACAGCTCACCACAGAGCCGGCCATGCAAAGGTTGGGTCAGAAGGGGCCTTGTGGACCACCTACTCCCACCCTCTGCCCAGGGCTGGGTGTCCCACGGCCGAAGTTTTGATGCTCCACATTGATATGCCTTGATGGTTTGGAGAGCTGTAGACGTATGTTGGATTTTTTGTTACTTTTGGGAACTCAAATAGTAGTTGTGGCACTGGGGGACGTGTCGGTGGGTATGGGGAGGGGCTGGCCTTGGGGGTCTTGGGGGGCTTTTCCAGCCTTAACAACTCTGATAATGTGATACTTGTGCATTCTTTCTGTAAAAACTATGCATAAATACCACGGTAAGTACTCTCTGAGGTGTAAGACAGGGAGTTAGAAGAAGACACGAACCAATGCAGTTTTGGGTGCAGGAGTGCCACCTGCCTTTATTCTAATTAGTAACAGGAGTGATTTAACATCGTGCTGTTCCATGATGGCACAGTGCCTGGCTTTGGGCATCTGGGACAGCAGGTGATGGCCCAGCCCCAGGTCCTGTGCTTGCCTGTTCCCAGGGCTGCCTGGAGCTGCCTGCATCAATGTGGTACAGCAGCATCCAGTGTGTGTTTGTATGTGAAGCGGGTTTCCAGCTCCCATATCAGTAAGCGCTGCAATTTCTTACTCAATTGGGTACATGTTTAGTGAGTCAAAGACAAATCTATTCACAGTTGTGTTTCTGTTCAGCTTCACGGCCCCAGCATATGTAAGTCCTGCAGAACGCTGTTTAAAAGTTTTTGCAAAACAATTTTTTTCTGTGTTTTCTCTTTAGATGAGGGCTTCTACTGAACAAGAGAAAGGCTGTAAATGCTTTCTGGTGATGTTTGGCTCTTGAAGCCTGATTTCAGGCCATTTGGGTGCACAAATACCAGTGCCGGCCATGTGCTGACTGTGGGCTGGGGTGCTGCTGGGGGTCATTGCCTACAGCTGCTCCCATAAGGCCTTATGGGAAGCTGAGGCACTGTTTGATACAAATTTGTACTAACATGTATTATTTGAGAAGTCAGTCTTCCTTTCCAACACAAATCTTTCAATGTTTTGAGAAGAAAAATCTTAATGTATTGCATTTGCTAGAGCCGAAGTATACTAACGTGGCTGAAGAGCAAGCTTTATGCTGCCAAAGAGGCATCAAAACCCAAACACAGAAATAAATCTATTTCAACATATATTAATGGCAAGGGAAGGAAGAGCTGAAACACCCATCTGTGGGCAGCACACAGCCCACGGCACGAGGCTGGGGCCAGAATCCCCATGGGCTGCCCTCCCCGCTCTGCTCTCCATGTGGCCATATAGGCACAGTGGGATGGGAGATGTAAATGCAATGAAGACAGGGATGGAAATGATCTGCTCCTGGTGTCTTCCCTCTCCTCTGGAGTAATGCAGCTCCTTCTCTCCGTGCCTCCGTTTGAACACTGTCACACACAGCGGGCAGCAATAGACTGTGTGTAGGCTGATGCCCTCACTGCTGCTCATTGGCACCTCTGGGGGCTTCAGCAGGCTGCACTCTGTCCAGGGGAAGGTGAAGGACCTCATAACAAAAGGGGGATCATTTTCGGAGGAGCTCTGATGACACAAACAGGGCCGGCAGGATGTGATGCTCTATCTCTGTTCTTGGTCTCAGCTTTTTGGTTGACCACCATCTCTACATGTGTGCGTTTGTGGCAAAGCTCGCAGGTGTGGTTTAGAACAGAAAGCTGCAATGAGCTCTGAAGCCAACAGCACTGAAACCATCAGCTGAGAATCTCTGTTGGTGTTGGTGGAATGGTGGCACTGTCTATATGGGTCTCACGGCTTCAGCTTAAACTGACAGTAATGTCCATTAAGGACTCGGGCATGCATGAAATGAAAATGTCGAGAGCTCTACGTCGTGCTGTAAAGCCATGGGAGCGTGGCTGTTCTCCAGAGGAGCGAAGAGAGTAGTGATGGCTCTGATGCTTTCCTTCCAATTTAAAGCATTTGCTGCCAGCCATGGCCTGGGAAGCAAAGATCTGCGAGAGCTGAGAGCTGCTCCAGAAAACACCGTGCTTTGTAAAGCTGTAGAGTTGAGTGCAAACTACAACAGATAGAGCAAACTGAGTAATGCAAACAGAAAGATGGCATTTCCCCACAGGGACGGGAAGCAGATGGAGCTTACACAACTCATGAAAACAGAAAGATGCGCACGCTGAGTTTGATCCATCTCTGCTGATGTCACCCAGAGCTTCCTTTTGACTTCAGAAGTGGCGGATCTGGTCCTTCCAAGGCTTCTCCTGTTTGTTTGGGTTTAGAAGAAAACCTCTTCTCTGCCAACCTCTCTGTGTTATTTGAGGAGGGACTGGTTTTGGTGTATGATGGATACGTTACGTCCGGGTAGATCTTTCTCTTCTGTGGTGAGCAATTTTTTGTTTTCAAAGAGGTAACACCCACAGCCTAAGGACCTAACAACGTACCTTGGGGTCCTGGGACAGCCTCTTGTGATGCAGTGTTGTGTAGAGGTCTCTTAACTCTTAAGAAGGAGAAAAAGGTATAAATGTACACAAGGTAAAACTGATCGGAAGTGTCATGAAAAGCTAAGTAGGGAAGTGTGTGGAATGGAGAAACCCATTTTTAGGCACTGCTTCCAGCTTTGGTGTTACATGTGGGCAGCCTGGATGGCCATCAGCTCCAGGTGAAGCCTTAAATCCTCTACTTTCCTTGTTTGCTTCCTTGCTCTCCCATTTCCTCCCCACTCTTTTGCTGTCTTTCCTCTCTTTTCACTCTTTCTTCATACAGAGTTGGTACAGAGAAGTGAAGAAATAAACAGAACGTTTGTGTTACTGCATTCAGAGCGTTGGCTCCAAAGGAATTGGCTGTATAGGAAAGTTATTTTTAAAGACTGTTTATTTCCGTTGTTATTGTGGATGTTCTCCTGCACATCCAATTAAAAACCACGCTTCGTGTAATTTATAACCCCCAAAATCAATTTCATCTGCGAGAGTTTTGTGTTTGGTATTTTAGCATTAGGTGTGAGACTTGGCAGGAGAGGTGATGGGAAACCATGGCGGCAGCAGTGGTTTATACGCTCCCTTCAGGTACTGGAAGGCCACACTGAGGTCTCCTTGGAGCCTTCTCTTCTCCAAGCGGGGAAGACATGGGAGCATCTCTGAGGGAGAAGAGGCAGCACTGTGGCACTGTGGTGCTCAGCTGCTCTCCCCCACCTCCATGAGGAAGGCTCACCCACCTCCTGTTGCTGGTTCCATAGCACCAGCAGTTTCTCTGGGCCAGCACCCAAACGGAGCTGTGCGTGCTGTTGTCCCACAGCTGTGCCTGCAGTGCTGTGCAGGATCCCAGCAGTGTTTCCAAGTCTCAGCCACTGGGCATTGCTGAGTGGCAAAGAAAGAGTGGGATCTGTGTGCTCGGTTTGCAGCTGGAACTGGAAGCCTATAGTGATGCTGAACAGCGTGCAGAGTACGTGGAGCATGGACAGCCCTGCCTCAGTGCAGATCTGGGCAAGCTCTGGGCTGTGAGGGTGCCGATGTACCGGCAAGAGGTGGCACAGCCCCACTGTAGTGTTCATCCATCATCGTCCTGAGAGGTCTCAGAATCTGCTGTCAGCTGAGGCCAGCTTGGCACCTCTTCCATCAACTTAGCAGGCAAAAACATCCCAGCACTTCTGGTTTGCCCTCTTTTGCCTGGCCTTTTTTTCCCATCTAAACCAAGAAAGTTGCTCTCCCAGATGCAGGCTGCACCTCGCTGTGACCGCTGTTCCTGCACAGAGCTCTCCCCTGCAGCCCCCGCTCAGCAGTGCCACACAGATGACAGCTCTATCCTACTCCTTCCCCATCCTCCGCTTATTAGAGAAGATGTGGAGACCTCTATCACATGGAGGAAAAGTGAAAAGGTGATTGTGAGAGGAGCACAGCACATTTTTTTGCCTTGGTTTGTGCACTGTCTTTTATCTTTTCTGTGCATAAATGACACCTCCCTGCCCATCCAGTTTGAACCTCCGGTGCTGCTTTTAACATCCTGATGGTAAAAATAGCTGAGAACCTCCTGTTGATAAAAGACCTAAAAAAGAGCTGCAGTGGGAGTGCGACTGCCCCATTTTTGGTTAATTAAAACAGGAACGTTTCCTCTGTTTCAAGCCCTCTGTGGTTTTGTTTTTTTCCTTCCAAAACGCCAAACTTCCAGCATTAGAAACATGCCTTAAGAAGCACCTGTCTCAGCTGCTCTCATGAGGGGGATGTGCTCAGCACTGAGCATCCCATGGCAGTGCCCCACTCCCACCTGCCCCTCTGCTGGTGGGCACAGAGCCTTCCTCTAAGGGCCCTAACTGTCCCTTGGTAATAAAGCTGGTTTTCACCCAGAGGGTGGTGATGCACTGGAACAGGTTGCCCAAGGAGGCTGTGGATGCCCCATCCCTGCAGGCATTCAAGGCCAGGCTGGATGTGGCTCTGGGCAGCCTGGTCTGCTGGTTGGCGACCCTGCACATAGCAGGGGGTTGGAACTGGATGATCATTGTGGTCCTTTGCAACCCAGGCCATTCTGTGGTTCAATCAGCCGACCCCCTCCATGAGCACAGGGTTGGGGAGCCTTGCAGCAAGTGATCCTAACAGGAGGCAGCACTTGGCAGTCTGTTGGAGGAGTGCTGCAGATCTGCTGTCACAGTAGCTGACTGCAGCTCTCCTTGCCAGCATCTTGTACCCAGATGGTCTTTCAGCTGCAGTTGCATCGAAATGGGATCCCAGGTGGCTGCAAAGCAGCTTGGAGCAGTGGGGCCGTGAGGCTGAGGATCTGCCTGGTGTGTCCAGTGCTGGGCTGGGCTGGCCTGGTGCTCCATCAGCTGCCCAGAGATTTGGGCTGGTGCACGTGCACACCAGTGCTGTTTTGGCAATTTTTAATAGGTTTGCATTAATCTGGCAGGTTTTCTTTTTCTTCTCTCTTTTTTTTTTTTTTTCCTTTTCCTGAAAGTAATCTAAGCAAAGAAGGAAGGTGTTGCTCTATAAGGAACAGTCCTTTTTGTACAGTGAGATGTGAATGGTGATGGATCTGATGTGAAAGCATCAGATCCCGTGTCAGACTTCAGCACGCTTCAGCAGGGGGGTGGGCAATAAAACAGTTCAGCCATAGAGAAATTGCTAATATGATAATAAGAATAAATAAGGTCTGAGGCTTCAAAAGGAAAATTCTGTGTTTCAAGTTGGAAACCCATATCTGGATAATAGGACCGTCAAGGGGACTTTAAAGGTTTCCTTCCTGCATTTCTCCTGTACCCACACATTCCTGCAGGGCGCCGGCGCTGAGCTGCTGGGCAGGTGGGGCAGGGGAAGCTTCTAAGGAAATGGGATTTCTGTCTTTTGGGTGTTTTCAGTCAGCAGCTTCAGATGAGTCATTTTCTTATGACAAACCACGATGCTATTAACGACACTTCACAGAGTAGAACAGGAACCATTGGTCCTCATCGTGCTCAGGGAGGAGGAAAATGAGTCCTTATGGTGCAACATGAGGGAACATCTTGGGTGTGAGCAGGGCAGGGCTGCAGGGCACTGCTGCCACGGCAGAGCTGGGATGAGTGCTGTCACACATGGCTCTAATGGCAGCATCAACTCAAGCACCGCTGCAAAGAGAGACGGTCACATCCCTCAGCCAATTCCTTTGGAAGAAAATTGCAAGTTTCAGCCTGGGGACTGATGAACAAAATCAAACGGCTTGACTGGAAACCTAGAAAGCAGACATTATGGACAGAAATGCTATTACATTGTTGAAAATATGTAGTTTTACAACAACAGAGAAGTTTCCCCATCATTTACATCTCAGGGCACTGACAGAACTTTTGTGCCTTGGGCCTCCTACTAGAGCTGCAGTCTGGGAGAAACCCCTTTGTGCCATCACGCGGTGACCTTTCCTCTTCACTCAGGATTTTTTCCTCTGATTTAGAGAAGTTTAGCTGGTTAGACATTTTCCCCATGCAATATAATACTTATGTGAATACATGCATGGAGCCTGTGATTATCTTAATGTCATTTACTTTTGAATGTGGTCAGACGTTCCCTTCTTTGGCATTCCACAACTGGTTTTGAAAGAAAACTAAGGATGGCTCTATGGAAGGAGATGGACTGAGCACCCTTCCTGCAAGGTGCATTAAATCAGAATGGAATATTGTCTTTATTCTCCAGTATCTCGCATGACAAAGCCTTCTCTCTGCTGCTCTCAGGAGAACAGGTATTCATTCCAGTCAGGTCTTCCTCGTGCTCTCTCCAGCCCAATATATTATAAGAGTTCCAAAAATAATGAGGGGAGACTCTTCTATCTGCAGAGGAAAGACAACGCAGCAGGAAGAAATGGCCATAGAAAATTTGTCAGAAGGGCAATTTCCAGCTAAGGAACACAGTCATATTAATCTGTGATCTGACATCCAAGCGCAGTTGCTGCTCTCTCTGTTCAGCACTGCGTGTCCTGGGGCTGTTATGGATTTAATGCTCGTGTCTTTGAAAAACCAAAGAGAAACACGGTAAGTGTAGAGATGTTGCAGATGTAGGGCCTTTGTGAAGGTACATCCACACATCCCTGCTCTGGGATCTCCCCGGTGTGCACACAGCCGTTGTGCAGATTCAGCCCCAATGCTTCATGAGCTCCCCTCTCTCAGGTACACCCAAGACAACAGCATAACCTTAAGCCAAGAGGGACCGACTCTGTTTATTCAAACATTAAACTCATCTGTTTCATCAGCAATGAACATTTGGACAAAACAATAATTCCTAGAAATCGTTTCCTATGTGAAAGCATTTGTTTAAACCCAGAGACTGAGCCAAGCCAAGCATGGCGGCGACTGATTTGGACTAATGTTAGTTTTCAAAGTTGAGAAACATTTTGAGCCTAATCCACCAGTATTTATTCTGCATCCCATAGGGCCGTTGGCCCCGGGGAAGGCTTAACCCTGCAGGAATTTGTGCAGTGCTCAGAGAATAACTCTCCTGTTCACACTCTCCTTAATAACGTGGGCAGCGATGCAGAAGAGTAGGATTATTCCAGACAGCTCCCAAGAAAATGCTTGTACATGCTAATGAGGAAAAACTGAAGCAGTGGCGTTGCTCAGTCTGGAGGCAAGAATCCCAAGGAGAGACATGAGAAGTCTTTGATTATGAAGAAGCAAATCGTACAGAGCAAAGCACTGCGCTGCTACCCACGTCCACTCAGGGCAGGGCAAACCTGGATAGACTCACATTTCAGGGAAGGAGGATTCTGAAGTTACTAATAAATGTTTTCTGCCGTATTTAAGGCACTCGGGCACTGGCACACGTTGCCCACAGGGCTGCAGCTCTCTGTCACTACCTGCAGAGTGGGCTGGGAAATGCAGATCTGTACAACCCCAGTGAGGATGTGGGGATCCGGGGATGGAAGTCCCTTTTGTCCCTTGCCCTACTGATACCTGATGAGTTTCTCCTCATTTTTTGCTGTATGTTTAGTAATTAAACGTGATCTGAGACTAAAAGATCCTTAAGTCATGTCAGTCTTAATTACTGAAGGTATGGGACAACCCCACGAGGCTGCCATTCCCGCTGCACAGATGGGGGAGCAGACGCAGCAGATCAAATGCTCAGAGCACACAGGGCTGTGGTTCCTGGGGAGCCCAGGAGTGCTGACTGCTCTGCTGTCCCCTACTATCTATTTTCCTGCTCCAACCTCTGCAGAGCAGTCCCTCACTCACTGCCCAGGAAGGTCCTTCTCCTCCTTGCAGTCATCTGAAAGCTCTCCTCCCAAACAGAGGAGTAAATGAACCCAATGGGAAGGAGAAGCCAAGCCTACAGGGAGCAAAGGATAATTTCTTGTGAATGGTAGCAAAAGGAAAAAATACAGAAAAGCCCATAAAGTGGGCAGTGCTGCTGTTAGTGGGGTGTCTGCTGAAGTACAGTCTTGAGAGATTGCTTGAGTGTATTTTTTTGGTCATGACAATTACGTACCAATAGCAGTCACAAATGTTACATTCTTCAAACTTGCAGACATCCTCCCAGCTTTAGCTGCATGTTTTATTTGGCTTCCTTTCTTGAAAGTATATGAGGTAAATTAGTGCTTTATACCTTCCTGGAATGGCTGCCCCAGGAACAGCCATTTCCCCTTGGTTCTTGAGGCACACCTGAGAATGACGATGAAATGATGATGATGATAATGATGAAAATAACAATAAAACAGCACAAAGGGAATTGTTGTGCTGAATGTCTTACAGGGAACAGGTTTGAGGTACGCCCCAGAGTTCTGCAGCACCTTGAGAAAGGCGGCAGCTGTGCTGAGCATCTCTTAGACAAATTTGGCTGGCTGATAGGCAGAAGATGGAGTGTGTGAGGAAAACATCCAAAACTGCAGGAAAAGCACTTTGCAGTTCCTGAAGGTCTGAGCTTGAGCAGCACTGCGGCTCTCACTGCTTTACCCAGCGCTGTGCTGTGAGTTTCTGCTTTGTGCAGCCCTGGAGGAAGAGCAGACTGAGCACAACTCTCTGTTCACTCCACACTGTGCCTTTCTTCCACTTTTCACGATGCACAGATTTCCTCGGCTGATGCTGAGCACCCATTTCTTGCACTTTCCCACAGAGCTGTGAGTAAGGAAGAGGAAAGCCAATGGAAGAGACGCCCGTGCACAAGTGTGTGCCGGTGGTTCGTTTTGGAAGCTCAGCAGAGCAGAATCTGTTCATGCAGCTCTGTTACAGGCTTTGCTGTCCCACTCCCCGTAACAGATGCTGTTAAAGGTTAATTGGTTTAGAAAGGAGGTGATGTCACCTCACCATTGCAGGCAGTGCACCCGGGCCAGTGCAGCTGTGAGTGCTGACACCTGCACTCAATACAGGAGTGCAGAGTGCAGCCATCTCCATTGGAAGTGCTCACACTCCCGTGAAGGCTCTGAAAACTGCTCTGATCAGCCTCTGAGCTGATGAAAGAAGAACCACAGTAACTTCAGATCCAACAAGATCAGGCAGTTAGGAGTGGGCTGTGCCCCAGGGGGCGGTGGGCATGGACCTGAGCTGCCAGAGCTCAGTGAGTGCTGTGACACTGTGCTCAGCCATAGGGGGGTCCGGGGTTGGGTGCTGCTGTGTGGGACAGGAGCTGGACTCAGTGACCCCTGGGGAGCCCTTCCAGCTAGATTCTATGATTCTACACCTCTTAGTAAAGTAAGCAAGGCAAAAGGATCAGCACACGTACATCTAAACAACCTCTGAAACTGCTGAACTCACTGGAATAATTGGACATGCTCCAGCAGTCACCGGTCGTGATGGAGGGAATACGTATAGCACAGCTTATGCAAAGCTTCTTCATCTGAAACAAAGTAAAACTCTTTGGTTAGCACAGAACAGCCCTGGTTGCAAAAAAGGCTGCGGCGATGTTGGACTGAAATCTGCCATTTGTCCTCAAAGAGCCCTCGTTATGTGCTGTCATCTATTTGCTGACTCCGAGCACACAGCTTGAGGGCCAAACCTGCGTGACAGACTCTGAGATCCTGCTGAGACCTTCATGTCATCGGGATACATGTGAGGTAATGGGACCTCCATTCAGTTAATCTTCTGTTTCTGCGTGAGTTTTTCTGTAAGTTTCTGTAAAAGGGACAAAATAGGTTTTCTGATTGAATTTCCTCCATCCTTGCCTCCTCTGGCTCACCAATCAGCCAAACTAGGAATCCATCCTGTATGGATTAGAAGCAAGCTGACAGTAGTAAATACATCGAAGACACAACAGCACCTGGCAGGTCTGTGATGCGTGCCATGTGGTGATCTGATGTTACTGGGAGACTAATTTTCTTTCATTAAAATAAGAATTTGTTAAATCAGATCACTTTGTGTAAGCGGCTGCCCTGCGGATTAGTGGCAGACTGCACTCGGGTATTTGGAACTTCATTTGGTATTTTATTCCCTACCACAGACAGGAATATCAGTAGAGGGGGATTTTATGGATAAAGATACATTCCCAACAAACCACAGTACCTGCAAAGAGCCCATTATCCCCGTGCTGCTATTTCCTGGAGAGGCTGCACACTGATGTTGGTGCCCATGTCAGAAAACACTGCCTCTCCCCCCCCACTGCCCCCTCTCCCCCCCACCCAGTGCCCCATGGCTCTGGGGGCTGGGAGCCATGCTGGACATGTCCTGCAGCTCACAGGGAGCCTTCTGCTGCTGCATTCCCCACTTTTTGGCTGAGGATCCAGCAGGAGATGCAGAGCCCAGCGCTGTGCCATGGGCAGCCCTGAGAGCCACTCTGCTCATCCTGAATTTTCTTTCTCTTTGTTGTTGTTGGTTTTTTTGTTTTTTTTTTAATTAAATGACTGCTGCAGGTCCATCACTTTGGATGTATTATTTTTATGGTCTATAAACCAATAACAAGTCAATAATTCCTTGATATACTCCTTGTTTGCACTGCAGCTACCACGTCCTCCACAAATCCAGACCTAGCTAAAGCTGGTGCACTCCTCAGGCCCCAGAACCTGCCCCAGCTGCAGTGTATTAGAGCAGGCTGAGCATGGAGAGGTGGGGCAGTGCTGCAAGGAGACCTCATTGCAAACAGGTGAGCTGAGAGAAGGGAGGGCCATGGGTGGGTGGTGCTTGGACTGGGGGCTGGTATGGTGAGATTCAATGGGATGCATTTGGTAGAGTACTGTGGGTTTTACTTTGTATGAAGCCTTGACTAAGATGGAGCTGAAGCTGTTTGCTCTCTGCTTTGCTCAGTGAAGCCCAACCTGCAGGAGCAGGTAAGCCTTATCACAGCCCTTTGTCCTCATCACCCAATCTGAGACTTCTTACTACTGATTAAGCTCTACCACTGAGGGTTATGTGCTGTTTGAGCTGCTTTGCTTGTTTGTTGCTGGGCTGAGGATTTCCTGAATGTTTAACATAGTCATGAACATGCATGTATGGAAATCTCTCTGGGCAGCAGATTTCCAACACAACAAGGTCTATTTCAATAAAGGCTTTCCCTTATCACTGTTAGCAGCTCCCACGTATCGCAGTAGGACATGAGAGTCTAAGAGCACCACAGACCCTTGCATCAAACCTGCGGTCATTTCTCTCATTGTGAGCCTGGCAGCTTGTCTACCTGGCAGTCTCTCAGTTAATTCTGCCTGCCCGCTGCCAACAGTGCATGAGGGGCTGTGGGGGTCAATGTTTGGCTGTCCATCCTGGGGCTGCTCAGCCCATGGTGCTCAACCACAGCATCACCTGAGCGCTGGGGGCTGCAGAATATCTGGTGCAGGTGGTTAAATGCGCATCATCCTTAGCTGTGTGTTGGGCTGGTAGAGGTTTTGTGCTGTCCAAAGCATGAACATACAGCTAGGCTTTGTGTTGTTATTGTTGGTTTTCTTTCTAAATGTGGCTTATAGAGATAGAAAAATAGTTTTTGGCTGAGTAAATATTTTATTTTTGGTAACTTGCTGATACTTAGAATACAGATAAGGTCTCTGTGGTTGCATGTGATTTTTGTCTGCCTTGACTTCCCAATGAGCAGATTGCTGGGCAATGGCTGCAGCCATGGCTCAGGACGCAGCGCCGTCTGCTCTGCCTGCTGCTGGGCCTTTGCACATAATGCATCTTGGTTAATGGGGAGTCTTGCAGGATGTTTGCTTTGTGACCCATGCCGAATCTTCCAGCAGCTTCTAACACACTCCACTTGTTTCTGTTAAGGCTCAATAAAGTCAACAGAACAATTCTCACTGCAGTAACCTATTGATATGT
Organism: Alectoris magna; assembly: GCA_030625065.1. Lineage (NCBI taxonomy): Eukaryota > Metazoa > Chordata > Aves > Galliformes > Phasianidae > Alectoris > Alectoris magna. The sequence continues at coordinate 22,782,184 of CM060566.1, read as the reverse complement.
CCTCTGCTGGGAGGAAGAGGAAGGGCTTGGCAGGTTCTGCTGCACCGGGTCAGCAGTGCTAACTGTGGTTAAAGAAGAAAAGGCAACCACCACCCATTCCACCCCATCAGCTGGTGTGCCCAGTGGCTGTGCTGGTGTGGGGGCTGGAAGGCATCCTTCCTCTGCTCACACTGGAAGCGTATGTTGACATAGAGCTGGGTGCAAGAATTGCTCAGTTTCAGGGCTGATGAGAAGACTGAAGCGAGAACAGCAACATTGCTCTTATGCAGTGGTATTAGTTGAAGGAGAAGGTAATTAAAATGTGATGTTTTGCACACAGAAATGAGCACTGGTGGCCCGTTTCTCAGGGCTGGTTGATGTGAGGCTGTGCTGAAACAGCCGAGGATTTGGTGCTCTGCTTCTGGGGCATCTTTCAAAGAAGGGATTTTGAGTTTCAGTCCGATTATCTAAGAATTGATTCCTTTTTGTCTTGGGCAGATAAATGATCAACCTTTTAAGTCAGACTATCTGAAAGTTTCTGGCGCTATCAGTGCACAGCAAGGCCTCGGTTACTCCGAAGCACAGCAGTGTCATGTTATCTCCCATCTACTTTTTATGTGTTTTTACCTTGAAGCCTGTTTCTCTTGGTTTGTTTCAGTGGTTTTTGGAGACAGAGGTTGAAATGGGAGAGATGGAATCGCAGCTGGGTGCAGTGTGATCCTGTGCTGGGAGATGTGTCCTATGGATAACATACACACACATCTGTGCGGCTTTTCAGATGGCAAATCAAATAGAAAGAAAGTATTCCCATTCAATCCTTTTGTGGCACGGGTGTGACACACACACTAGAGCCAGACCTGCACTGCTGAGCATGTCTTGGTTCGAGCCAATGGTAGCAGCTCAGCTATTCTGCATCAAGTACCCTTCACAGCTCCCTGACTGTATTAACACTGAGGATCCCAGAAGTCAATAAAACTGGCCATTTTGTACAATCCTAGAATGGCCTGGCTTGCAAAGGACCACAATGATCATCTCCTTCCAAACCCCTGCTATGTGCAGGGCCATCAGCCACCAGACCAGGCTGCCCAGAGCCACATCCAGCCTGGCCTTGAATGCCTGCAGAAGTGGGGCATCCACAGCCTCCTTGGGCAACCTGTTCCAGTGCGTCACCACCCTCTGGGTGAAAAACTTCCTCCTCACATCCAACCTAAACCTCCCCTGTCTCAGTTTAAAACCATTCCCCCTTGTACATATATGAAGCAATGGCCTTATTCATACCACGAGGAGAGGGCAAGGGAAGGAGAGGCTGAGCCTGAGCACCAAACAGCCCCGAAGTCATCTCTGCAGCATTTTCTCTCCTTCCCTTGTGTTCATTTGGTTTGTGCAAGGGAAACTTTTGAGTGGATTCAAGCTGTTGGTGGTATTGCTCGGTCTTCAAGAGCACATCAGGCAGCTGTGCTGTGCTGAGGGGCTGTGATTTGGCCAGCAGCCTCACTGCACATCTTTGTGTTGATTAAACACTGGGCCATCTGATGGTGCTCTGAGGCAGTGGCTGCATAACCTCCTTTGATTGCTGCCCGTCTTATAATGATGTAAGTGTGAACTACCAGTTTATAAAACTGAGATAAAGAAAACAGATGGGTGTAATTATGCAGAGTTTCTGGGAAATATTGAATAATATAGATTCTGTGGACTGGCTTAGGCTGTATAGCAATTAAATTTTAGCTTAGCTTAGCTGAAACAAAAATTATTATTATGGATTGGAAAAGGGAGCAGTTCTTTATTTTGCTGGCAAAGGGGGAGCAACTAATTCAAATGCTTTCACAAGGAGCACTTCTAAATAGTTTTCATCCAATATCATTCCAATTGGAATTATTAATAAATACCTTTTGAACTGTAGGTGATAATGGACAAATAAAAGTTTGGGATGTATGTTAATGAAGAAACAGTGTGCAAAGGGAATGGCACTGCATGGAGCAGGGTTTGGAGCTGGGAAGGACTTTGAGCTCACTCCATCCTGGAGCTTCTGGGAGGGGAGTGGTGGGCAGAGCCTTCCTGGCATTCCTACCCAAGGCACAGGAGCTGGGAGAAAGCAGAGATCCCTGTCTGTGCTGGCAGCCCAGCGTGCAGAGAAGTGCCTTTGCATTGCTGCAGGGTGCCTACAAGGAAAGCCTTGGTGTAGCTCTGTATGTAGTTCAGCACAAACAGCAGTACCTCATTGATGCTGCTTTGCTGCTGCTATGGCTTCTTTCCTTTCCTGCAGTCCCGTGGGCAGGCATCCTCTCAGGCCTTACTTTGTATATAATGAAGCTTACTCAGCTCTTAGAGGCACGTCTGTTGGAAGGCACTTAGGGCAAGTTTGCCTGCTGTAGTGACTGAAGAGCGACGTTATTCCAAGAATTCAACCCAAACCAGTTTGACAAAATAGCTTATTTATTTATTTTTGCTTGCTTGGAGACAAAACTTTCATTGCAGCAAATGGAAATAAAATCAATATAGGTGGAAATGACCTGCATTTTGGGATCCTGGGTATTGTTGATCTAATGCTATTTACTTAATGCCTTGGTAAACGTGTGGTTTGTCTGTCTCAGTAGATTTTTGAAGAAAAGGGTAACATAAAAAACAGTATAAAATTCAAGTGAAGGTATCTTAATCAACTCAAATAGTGATTGAACACGTCGTAAGTTGAGGCCACGTTTTGTCATGCTGCTCATGTTAATGCTGCAGCTTCTTTGGTGATGGCTTTGTTAACAGTCAGGAGGGTTTTAGTGCAGAGATGATCCGCCTTCCTGGCAGAATGTTCCCCTTCCTTATTTCCAGCCAAAACTCTGACCCAGCCCCACCCAGAAGAAGTAATCTGGGTGGTTTTTTTTTTGTATTTGTTTTTTAAAGCGTTCTGTTTAATGTAAGTGCAGGTGAGATGAACCTTACCCTGAACTTTGTTATAATCTTGGAGGCTTCCTGTTCCATTTTGCTGTGGTATATGATGAAGCTACTCATATCTGCAGCCTTTGAGAAGGATATGGACCCAGACGTGGTGGTCTCAGGTTGGAGAGTGGGTCAGCTTGTGAGGGGGTCCCACACTGTGGAAAGGGTCCTTATGGCATCTGCTACTGGGGTAACTGGGAGTGAGGTGTAAAACCTCTCCTAGGCTGTGGAGCCTGGCTGGTAGCTGCTCACTTCCTGGAGTACAGATGCCTTTCCACCAAGCACAAAATGATCTTGAATTGTATCTTTTTCCCCTGTATTTGTTTTATAAAAGGCAAAATGTACACTGGAAGATCAAGGATCTATCTTCAGTGAAAAATCTCTGACGAGGAGTTTGCAGATGAGCGTCTGTAGCTTCCATGGCAGTGGTAATAGTGAATGACAAACACCACATCTAAATGAATAAATTTGCATTCATATTTATAGAAGGCAATCTTGAAATGTCCTGAAGCAAGAGGGGTTTGTGTGGGGAAAAAAAGAGAAATTCAGGTGGCATTGGTAATCAAAGCAACAGCTTCCTTATGAGAAGCATCAAGTGCCAGGGGCAAAGCCAAGAATTTTGGTGCAGCGTTTCCATGTGGAAAACGCAGCCCGTGTGCTCCGACCAGCAGTGGGTCACTGAGCACCTCTGAGCTCAGCTGGAGATAACCTGGCTGATGGGTCACCTGCAGGGGCATGCACACACAGGTGGTTTCCCCATCAGGCAAAACTTGCCTTGTGTTCTGCTCAGTTCTAGCTTAGCGGTTGCTCTCCTCCATGATTTTCCTTCTTCTCGCTCAGCCTGGTATTTCTTTGCTACTCAGCCCAGCGTTTTATCATTGTCTTCTTGTCACTGTTTCTTCTACAGCAGCAGCCTACCCAACAGGTGTTTCAGAGCTGGGAACCTCTAGGGAGATGGGGAGTGGGGAAACCTTCCTACGGGCACAGTTTTATGGCTGCTCTGACCAGCAGAGTGCCGAGTTGAGGCTGGTGAGCAAACACCAACTGCTTGATGCTCCTTTGCCAAACCCAGCCTTCTAATTTTAAACACTTAAACATTCATAAATAGCCAATTACTTCAATGGAAAATCCCTGGACTCGGTGACAGATGGTCAATCGCACCTTGGATGAAAAGATAACTGTGAGAGTCAGCACGGAGCTCTCAATAATGCTTTTTCCACTGATTCCTGTGATGCTTATTTGGGTCACGCTGAAAATAGCCCTCGCTAAAAGGTACACGAAGCATCTGCCAAATCATGTCATCTGTCTCAGCTCTCCTAAATAAATACATTTGTACATCAAGGTTGCAAAGAACTGGATGAAAGCAAATGTTCCGAGTTGCAGCTCTGTAACGATAAATAAATAAACTTAGACGTGCTGTCCTCCCATGAATCTGCTTTTGCTGTTCCTCTTTGGTGGAAACCAACAACCTAAGGGTAACTTCTGGATCTTTCCCATACTTGTCTTCCAGGAGAATGCTCGGCTCCCCCTCCCTTGCCAATAGCTAAGAATGAATCACTTTGCAGAATTAAAGTTCTGGGGTTTTGTTTTTTTGTTAACGTTGTATCATCAGATGTTGATGGTCCTATTGTTAAAGGCAGGAAAACTGACCGCGGTGTCACACGTCCTATAGAAAAGAGAAGTTAAATTCACTTACCATCACAGCGTGGTTTGTGACTTGTTTCAGAGGGTAGCTGTGCTGAATTCCCTCTGTATCCTGATTTCATTTGTAAATCTTCTCTTTTACGAAATCTGCTGAAGGCCTGAAGACAGCCTGGTCATTAACTCTTCTAAATAGGGTATTGAAATGTCAAAGTCAATCGTAGAGCCAGCGGAGTTGCAGAGAGAACGTTTTCCTCATAAAGCACACCCAACATCAGGTGGTTTGAGCATCCCCAGAGCAGCCCTGCCAGCACTGTGTCCTCTGCTGCTGTGTGCAGGAGCCAGCTGTGCCCATCCCAGCCGGATGGGGGTGTGGTGGTGTGAGCATGGACCAGAGGCCTTGGGAAGCATCATGCTCAAAGATCCCCACAGAACTTTGCATGGGGTTTAAATGCTGGGATTTCTGGGACCCCCTCTTGTAGGAAACGTGGTCCCTCTCCAATCACAGCCGTGCTTGCATGGTGTACACAAGGATAGTGGTGTGAGCGGAAGGGCCCTGCAATGCACTCATTGCTTGCCACGTAGGTGATGTTAAGGGCTCCTTTGGCTGCACACCCACATCCCCTGAGTTTCTCAAATATTGCAGCGGTGAAAGGTTTCACAGAGCTGTTGTTTGTCCAAAACCTGGAGCAGTCGGGAGAGGAATTTCCTTCCTTGCACTGTGTTGGCAGTGCCTGCAGGGAGAGCTCCGTGCTCCGCTCCCGGCACTCAGTGCTGCGCTTCTGCGCCCCTGGGGCTGGAAACTCCCCAGTGCTGCTGCCTGAAAGCATCAGCTATTTTTAGCGCAGGCTGGGAGCGTGGGCTGCATTGCATATTCAGTCCTTGCTTGGCTCTGTGCTCTGTGGTGTCCCATATTACGGGCTGCAGGGGGAGAAGGCGGGTTTCTCATTGCCAAGCCTCGAACTGCGAACGAAACCATTTCTTTGCACTTGATGCAGGGAACGGCTGAGTGTTTTCCGAGGCTGAAATGAGAATCAAAGGTCAAAGCATCCCCGTTTCCTGCAAAGCCCAAGTTGTCTTCTGTCAGAGCACGCTGCATCGTTTCCCTCTTTTTGAGGTTACTCAGCTATCCTTGCCAGGGACGGTTTTGGAGTGGTTTGGGTTTTAATGCCCTGCCACGTGCTATCCTGAAATTCCTGTTCTTAGGAGAACCTGTGCTAAATTATGCATAAAGGCTCAGGCACGCTCTGTAGCAGCCAGCATTACAATTCTGTTTGCAAAGAGAAGTCCTATGGATGAAATTGCTGGGGTGAGTATTGGTGGCATTCAACTGGCACTTAACATTTTTACCTTTACCACCACGTAAAATGGATAGAAACCTTTGTCCGTGTCTAATTACTTGAGTGGCGAGGGACATCAGGGAAACAGAAATTGCATTCTGCAATTTAGCTCCAGTTTAGTAGGTCCCTTTTCCATCATTTTTGTTTCCTTCTGTATTTCTTCTTTATTGCTTCAGCCAAAATTTCTTCCTTGTGATTGGGAAGGAGGGGACGGTGTGTGACAGCCATTAGTCGAATTTCTGAAGGAGAGGGTTTTCAGATGAGGCAATGCAATATAAGGTATTGAATGAGTGCCCTCTTCTACTGGGAGGGCCCTTCCGCACCTGCTGGTTTCTGCAACTCCTCCTGCAAGTCCCTCAGCAGCAGCATCTCTGCTGGGGGAGTGCAGTGCAGATGGGAGCTGTGGGGCACCAGGAACACAATGGTGCTGCTCCTGGAGTAGCTGCAGGGAGGAGAGCTGCACTCCACTTCCATTCCCTTCTCTCTGTAAACTGATTTATGGTTCGCTGTGCCTGGTGGAGGGTCAGGTCTTGAGGCTGGGTGGGGTGAGTGGCCAGCTTGCAGATCTGAGCTGGGATAGCAGCTGCTGCATGAATCCCTGAGTGTGTTTCTCGTGGCAAGGTCGGGGATGCAAACACACAGCTTTCCATCCCTCCTGAAAAACTCAAGTATGGGGTAAGAACAGGTGGTAAGCGTTCTGAAATATGGATAAGGAGAAGGTTGTGTTTATAGCAAAGAGAACAGAATTTAATATTCTGTTTATTGTTGTAGATTTAGTGCTACGCATTCCTGAGGGCAGACCAGGGTTTGTAGGACAGCTTTATTTCTGGGCCTCGTGGGCCAGGGGGCTGTTCTGACCCCCAGTCACTGCTCCTGCTCCTGCACACACTGAACTTGTGAGGCAGAGCCACTCTGAGCAGAGCAGATACCAGCAGCGTAACGGCTTTCTGCAGCACCGACACAGGGAAGCAAAGCCAGGTTTTCTCCTCTGCCAGCCACTAGATGCTAACAAGGGAATTCTTCTTTTCCCTTCAGTGAGAACAAGACAAAGCAAGGAGTTTTCTTCATCCTGTCTTCCAAAGAAGTCTAATTCCCTGCTTTCAAGTATGCTTTCAAGTATGCTCACATGTTTATTTACAAAACTAATGTAGCATGTCAGGAGTGGTGGTGACGCACTGGAACAGGTTGCCCAAAGGAGGCTGTGGATGCCCCATCCCTGGAGGCAATCAAGGCCAGGCTGGATATGGCTCTGGGCAGCCTGGTCTGGTAGTTGGTGACCCTGCACATAGCAGGGGGTTGACACTAGATGATCGCTGTGGTCCTTTTCAACCCAGGCTGTTGGCTATGATTCTATGAGTACGGTTCACAAGACACCGAATGCTGCAGACCCTGTTGGGTACCATGAACAGGTCTGGGCCCCTTATAAGTAAATTTCCCCCTTCCAAACAGGGCCTGCCCATGGAATAGCTGGGTGCACGCCATTCTCTGGAAAGCACTGAGCACTGCAGTTTGATAGCAGTATGTGCTTGACACTGAGCACTGGTTCTGCTGTGCCAGGCCGCTCCACTCCTGGCTGCAATCAGACGGTAGGTGCTGTGTCCTGGAGTGCTGGGCTGTGCAGGCAGCAGGGTGGTTTTGCTGTGCTCTGGTACATTCTTCAGTCTGTGCTGCAGCAACCTAAAACTCTGAACTTGAGCGTGGTTAGCTGTAATGACTGCTCCCATTGAAACAGATGGCACTGTTGGAGAAAAGAGAGAATCACTGCATGTAGAAGATAATGGCCCTGTTTTTTGCAAAGCTGTGGAGGTGCTGGTGTATTGCAGTGGGGCTGAAGGAGCAGATAGATGTGGTTGTAGCAACAAATGAGTAAGGAGTTACGTGAGCATTAATGTAAAGCCTTTGGATTGCTCACAGTGTTCTCAGTGCGCTGATGGAATCCTTGTTGGGCCACGGTGACCTTCAGGGCTGGGAGCTCCCCAGCATCCCTGCTCACTGTTGGGGCATTTCTGGCTTTCAGTTTTGTCTCAATCACTGAAAGGTCAACAAACTGCTCATTTATTTTAAGAGCTGATGCTTTGCTGAGCTGACAAACCTTGAGCCTTTCAGTGCCGCAATATAATAAGGCTTCGTCGGCATCAAAGTACTCTCACAAGTCTGGATTCGTGGCTCTAGAAGTAAAATGGGCACAAGTTAATTACTTTCTAATGGAAACTTAATCTTTTCCCTCTCAATTTCCTTACTTTTCTAAATTGGGTTTTAGAAATACAGTGGCTGTCCTGTGTCAGCCCAACTCTGCCAGTCTTTCAGATGTCAATAGATGTGATTTAGGAATGTTTTATAGAAATTGGTCTTTCATAGCTGTCATGTGAGCAGCCCCTGAGTCTGCTGCAGCGAGACTGGATGGTTCAAATACAAAGTTATGAGGAGTGAAGAAAGGGATGGTGTTCATTTACTAAAAATGCCAAGATCTGTCCTATGTTAGAGTCATGGTGGGTTGCAATTGCCCTGACCACAGCTGCATCATTTAAATCATCACATTAATATCTTATTGATATGTTATTTTTCTTAAAAATTACAGCATGAAACAGTATTTATTTTACATTGTCTAGCTTATGTCGTTGAAAGGAAGGTGATGGGATTTCTCATTACATTCTATGCTGAACCCAAGGGCACCCAAGCCCAGGAAGGAGCACTGCTGGTGCACCTCTTGGCTCCAGCAGTTATTGAACCATCCGGAGCCAACATGGCTGCTGTTAGAAACAAACCCAGCACAACCAGATGGTTGGTGCTGCTTAAAGTACTTCTGATTTTCCCACTGGCTTTTTGGAGCCTAAATGCCGGTGAATGTATTGAGTGTTGCAGAGATGGAGAAAACTTGCAATAAAAGTAACTTGTGGAGAAATGCTAATAAAGATCATTGATTCATAAAAGAGGTCCAGAGCTGAAATCTCAGCTATAGGCAATGATAAATAAGAGGAAAAAGTAGTCAGGAGTGCTAAAACGGCTGTGGAGGGAGCTGTTATCCACGGATAATGATGTGAGATTAAATGGAAGAGCTTCTTGCTAAGGCTCTTTAGACTGGATCTCTGCCAAAGTGGTGGATCAATTTCCAGGCTGACGTGGAGGCTCAGTGCCCTTGCCTTTACACCAGATAACAGGATTGATTTGAGAAAAATTCAGAATACTTGAGTTGAAATGCTTTGTTTATGGCTTAAAAATATCCATAGAGCGCAAAGAAACAAGAGTTAACAGAGGAGAGTTACATAAAGGATGTCTCCTTAAAGGTTTAACTTAATGTACTGCAGAGCAAAGTCTGGGGAGGAGAAAGTAGATGGAAAACAAATCTAATTTTAAAATAACAAAGATAAACCAATAAAGCTGATCCTATCAAGCCTCATTTCAATTGTGGCATAAGATGCAGAGTTTCTTAGCAGACGTAGTTCTGAACACATGGAATAAAACCAACACATTGATTAAATACACAATCAGTGCCGGATCTGATAGAAGTTCCAATAACCTTCAGGAAATCATACTGGGGGCACTGAGCAGTGTTTTTCTGAGAGAGACAAGAGGGCAGAACTCGAGTTCACCTCTGGAGTACAGCGGGTCTGGACCCTGGGAAGTGCTGGCTTTTATGTGCAGGTGATGGAGTTCTGGCACAGAGGGACTGTGGGATCTCCATCCCCACCTGTGTGTGGGGCTGGGCACGGCTCTGGGTGGCCCTGCTGGGTGGGGGTGGGAGGCAGAGGGACCCAGAGGGCCCTGCCAGCCTCAGCTGTCCCACCACTGTCACACTGCTGCAGTGGCAGGTAAGCAGTGCCTCATTTACCTATATCTGGCGCTTCCCTGAAGGTTCAAGAGAAGCAATACATCCTATTAAGGAGCAAACTGAGTGAAACAAGAAGTCTCATGTGGAGATTTGTTCAGCTTCCAGCTATGAAATTGGTTATAAGAACAAACCAGTTTTGTTCGGAAACACTTTCCAGCACTTTTGAGGCGTGCCTTTGGGCTTTCCTACTTGTCCTTAATGTTTTACTGTACGTATCATGTGTGTGTGGCACGAGGATGTGCCCATGACCTGTGGCCCTTCCACCTGACGGGCTCGTGGTGGGGTGCTTTGGGTTGCTGTGTGGCTGCTGTGGCGCACATGGCGTGGTGCATGGCATCCTCCAGGCTGGATGTGGCTCTGGGCAGCCTGGTCTGGTGGTTGGTGACCCTGAACATAGCAGGGGGGTTGAAACTAGATGATCGTTGTGGTCCTTTACAACCCAGGCCATTCTGTGATTCTACTGGGGCAGGCACACTCTGAGGGAGCGCTGCCTTTCTGCACTTCAGATTAGTTCATTAAAATGTGCCTAATCTTTTTTTGTGTGGCGTTTATGGTTAAGTATGGCTGTGAGGACCAAGTGCTCACCTGCTGTTGTAGTGCAGTGCTAAGGTAAGAGCTCCATAGCTCCTGGTTTGGTAGCTCTAACCTGGGTGTTTCTGAACATAAAAACCTTCCATTGAGAAGCGAATGGGATGGAAGTAAAGCAGCCCATCTGTAAGCAAGAAAAGAGGGGTGTATGCATTACAATGCTGAAGGGGACCAAATAAATTCTTATCTGAAAATATTGAGACACGGATTTGTGCTGAGTGGTGCTTTGCTGTGTGGGTTCTCACCATTCCCTCCCGCATGGTGAGCAAGGCGATGGATCCTGCTTCAGAACGAAGCTGCCTTTGGCAGGCATGGCTTACTGGCAGCTGGTAGTTCTTTAAATAAACCTGTGCAAAATAAAAGAAAAAGTGGAATAAATAGTTGGTGATACATAGTCTCAAAGCTAAAGATTGAAAGATTTCATTCAGAGATGTACTGCTACCATTGCAAGGAAGTACATCCTTAGGAAATGGTTTGAATCACCTCTCTAGTGGGGTTAACTTGAAGCACCCTCCATGCTGTCCCTGGGCTTTGTTCCCTGGGTTTCTTCCCTGGGTTCCCAGCTCCAGGTGATGGCACATTCCTTGCTATTGTGCCCACTGGGAAGCACTGGCTATTGGTGGCCCAGAGCCCTTTGGCAGTTACACCGGGGGTGGGGGGGTGTATGAAGGGCAGATTCTTCCCAGAAATGGCCACAGCTGTCCTTGTCACAGCCATGCTGGCTGTGGTGCTCACACCATCCCATTAGTCAGCAATGAGGAGAGGGAGGTGTTCAGACCTGAGGATTTTTGGAACAGTTTGGGGCTCTCTCATTAGTGAAGTATGTAAGGAGAGACTGTTCGTGGCTTTTAGTTCCACGTAGGTGTCTCCTAAGGAGCACAACTTGATGGTTTTGTTTTCTAATGTGGAACACTGAATTTGAAGAAGTGATGAGGGGGGGAACTGAGAGGCTCATAGTGAGTGATCTTCTTCAAGACCACCTGGAAACCCTCCTCCATTATCAGCCAATGTTTAGCAGGGATCAGACCTGGTTATATACCTTTAAATAGAAAACGTTCCATGTTTTAATTCTAGGAATCAGTTTGCAGTTCAAACCATTCTACTGCAATGATTTCTTTTTGCAGTACGTGGTTTTGTTCCAGATGAGAGCATACAGTATGTGTGCTCTTCCCAGCACGCGTTGTGTAAGCACCAAACATTACCTGCCCTCTGTAGCTCTTTATTAAGGCTCTGCTTTATATTCATCACATCACATTAATTTTTAACGTCATTCAACTTCTTTTTCCATAAGGAGGCCTCTATTAAGAGCACACATTTTGGTGACCTTCACCCTTCATTATATCCCACCAGTAGGAGGAAGTTTTTCACCCAGAGGGTGGTGACGCACTGGAACAGGTTGCCCAAGGAGGCTGTGGATGCCCCATCCCTGCAGGCATTCAAGGCCAGGCTGGATGTGGCTCTGGGCAGCCTAGTCTGCCAGTTGGTGACCCTGCACATAGCAGGGGAGTTGAAATGAGATGATCATTGTGGTCCTTTGCAACCCAGGCCATTCCATGGTTCTATGATTCAATAGCCGAGTCAGAGCCAGATGTGCCACCTTCCAATTCTGTAACCTCTTCCCATGATTTGCAGGCTGTGCAATGTGTGCACACGTCAGGCACAGCACTGAGAGCAGCGCGGCGTCGGTGTTACCTGCAGCTCACTGCTTTAGAATACTAAACCCACGTTAATAATTATGAAGGTCAAAAGAGGTGGGCAGGAGCAAGGCTGTGTTTATTGCAAGCGAGATGAAGCCAATAACGCTGAAACCTGCCGGGTCTGGGCCAAGGCTGCTATTAATTAATCAGTGTCTGCTAACTGGCTGGAGAGCTGCGCAGCTGAGTGCTTTCTTGAAAGGCTGTGAAGGATGCACTGCCCAGCTCTGACCCCTGTTTTGCTGGGGAACCTGCAGGGCTGTAGAGGTCAGCAGGGCAGGAGCATGGAGCTGGGTGCCAAGCAGCTCTGCAGGTCACGTGGCGGTTTGTCACTCGTCCCTGCCAGACTGCAAGGGCTGCTGCATTTCACCTCACTTTTTTTTACCCATACTCTCTTACTATCTGTTGTCTCTAAACTGCCACAACCTGAGCATATGCGGGAGTTGAAAATCTGTGTAGCAGTGCGTTTGTCTGGGTGAGGCTGAGAGCCCAGGCTGCACGAGGGCAGCAGTGTGCTGCCCAGAGCTCTGCTCTCTGCAGGCTGCTGCAGTGGGGCTCCTCTCCACCTGAAGGAAGCATTCACAGATATAAGAAAAAAAATCAGACTTTGTATTTCCTGGAGGCCCTTTCCATAGGAATAGAGTTGCAGAGCTCTTGTGCCAGCTGCAGAGAGGGCCCCGGGGCTCTTCCCTCCATTCCTCCTCCTTTGCTCTGATTCATTTCTGTGCTGCTTTGAAGAGGATTTATTCTGATGGATCAGTTCTGTTGGAATGATGTAGCTTGTCTACTTTATAGGCTGTAAAGTTTAACACAGCGATCAGCTGGTGAGCAGATTTTGGTGAAGGAGAGGCGTTCCCCCATGGGATATTGCCTGTGCAACCTACCACGGGGAGCCTGCTGTAGCAGAGCTTGGAGCTGCTGAGCCCCAGAGGTCTCTATCAGTCCCTGCATTTGTTCCCTGCCTTCTGGCCAGCAGCTCAGTGCAGAGTGCCCTCGTGTCTGAGCCACCCTGAGCAGCGAGGTCACACAGCGCAGTTCAGGATGAGAGCTCACCAGCAAGGAGCTGCTGGCTTGGGCTTTGGGCTTACAGAGGGTGATGTGTGAGGTGTGTGAATGTGAGAGGCAGAAATGAAAGCGTTTGTTGTCCAACACCGCTCTGCCCTATTCCTCTGCAGGAGTTTCCACCCAGAGCTGCTCTCAGCTGCACGGATAGAGGCGGCTGCTGGACTTGTGTTGGTGTGCAGAGACTGCAGTGAGGTCTGGGCTGCTCGGGGGTTGGTAGTCCTTTGGGCAGCTCCGGGGAGACCTGGTTGTTCACAGCAGAGAGCTGTTCTGAGGGTGGAAGTGTTTGCAACCAGCTATCTCTGTTTCTGATTCATTCTTGCCTTCAGGAAAAGAAAAAAAAAACAAACACAAAGCAAATGTATTTTTAGGCAGTTAAAAATGACATGAGGAAAAGTACCGTATCTGGGAGAGTCGATCTGATTTCCTACTAGAGAAAGAATCAGAACAGATGAAACAGACACCGGTGGAGCACACACAGCCGTGCTGCAAGGCGACCTGCTCAGCTGCTCTGTCCCGTCCTGCTAAAGGGGTTCCTTCAGGAATGTAAGTGCTGTAATTTTGAAGTTGGAAAAGGGCAAATCTGAAGAGCACGGGGCTGTGGCAGTGGCTATGGGCACGTCTCAGCCTCAGGACTGTGTGTGCTGTGCAGAGCTGTGTTTCTTGGGGCCTTGCAGTTAATGTGTTGGGAGCAGGGAGCTGCACCCAGAGCAGCGGCCAGCGTCTGTTGTGTGTGTCCTTCCTTGCACAGCCCTCTGACACGCAGCTGCTAACAGCTAAAACTATGGTAGGCTGAGTTTCTGCCCTGAGAGACAAACGCAATTTACATCAAGTAAAGACAAATGACACGCTTAGGGCATGAATATGTATGGCTCACACCCACGCCCCTGTGCCTTGCTGTGTCTGCCTCTCTGAATTACAGCTGTGCTCCTGTTGCAGTGCTCAGGTTGCTCTCGCTGTTCAGAACAGTTCTTTTTAAAGCCCATCCATCTTTCCCTAGGCAAGCGGAGGTTTATAATGAGAATTTGGGGTTATGCTTTGAAAGGATGAAAACTTGTGAAAAGTCTGTAATCAAAATGCTAAGCACAAAGGTAACAACGAACCTGTTGACGAGATCATATTAATGAGAAGATAACTGAGCTGGTTGGTGGCACTAAGGGATGTGGTTTAGCGGTAGAACTTGGTAGCTGAGGGTTATGGTTGGACCTGACGATCTTAAAGGTCTTTTCCAACTTAGATAATTCTATGATTCTGTGATTCTATGAATATTTTACAAACTTCCCTCTTGAAACTTCCCTTTGGTGCCTTACAGTCAGAGCTGTCTTTGAGAGCCTGTTGCTTTAAAAGGAGCTAACAGATAAACCCTCCCATTATCAATGCAGCGATGGTCTGCTGAATCCCAGTGCTGGAGGAGCCTGGGCACAAACTTTTTGTTCTTCATTTCTAAAATATCCACCAGCCTTTGGTAGAGGCCCAGGCAATGAGCAGAGCTGCAAAGGCAGAATCCCTCTGCAGCTTCAGCTATCTTCTGAAATTAGTCTCTGTTTTGTTTTTGCCCCTTTCTTGTCTTTTAATAAAACATGTTGACTTTGCAATGTGCTCTCCTTTGGACCGACGCTGGGTATTCAGTGGTGCTTGGGCTTCTTCTGGCACCACGTCAGAAAATCAGGAGCCAGAAGCAGTCACTGCGGTGTCACAAAGCATGAGCATCTCCCTGCCTGTGGCTGATAGCTCCTGTGTGTTTTAAACTTTCATCAACATAAAATCAGCATGACAAATGTGTAGCAATCTGCATGCCATTAGCACATTCAAATTGTCGGGACTCTGTGAACAAAAGGTATCAGAGCACAGACATATTTGGGTGTGATATTTACAGCGGATACCCAGAAATATTGAATCTTAATTTTAAGGTTATGCAAAAGGGTTGATATTTTTTAATGATGGATAATCTGCCAATTCTCCTAAGCAGCAGCAAGCACAGCATCACAGTGCTATGCCAGGAGGACCCCTCTGCCCATTCCCTGTCTGGGCAGCTGTGGATGCTGCCCAGGTGCTGAGCTGGGTGCCCTCTGGGTGCCAGGAGAGGCCCAAAAGCTGCTTCCCAGCAGCTGCTCCAGTCTTTGTGTGAAGAGTATGGACTTTGAATTCTGTCCTAATTTAGGAGCGGGCTGGTTGGTGAGGGTGATGCTCACTAACAGAGCTGCTTCCTAGAAATGCTGTCATTTAGGCCAGGAGCATTCATTCTAAATGACATGAAGCTCATTATTTACCTTACAGGTGCAAACGTGAGGGGTGTTATCTAACCTTGTGGATGTAAGTCTCATGTTTGACATTTAAGTGCATATATCCTCCCCCAGCAGCCACCCGTGTTCCCTGGGTGTGAGCATGGCTGCTGCACCTTCCTGGCTCCTCTCTGCCCACGGTGGGACCGGGTCCTGGTGCAGCTCCTGGGACCTGGGTGGGACCAGCACTACAGCGGGGTGCTCCTGGGAGCTTAGCATTGCTGTGAGGTGGGGAGAAAGCATTACCCAACCCGAACCATTTTACTAAAGAACGTTTTCCAACCAAATCTCTATTAAAGAGAAGAAAAGAAATATTTCTGTTGAGTCTCATTCGTAGCCATAAGTTGAGGCTTATGGGAATTTAACTTTTGTCTCACTCCAGCCTGGGATGGAAGCCTGCCCTGGTGGCAAAGCACCTCTGCATCAAGGTAAGTGTGTTAATCCCTACAAATGACCCATCCCCAGGGCTGCATGGAGGTGGCATCCACTCAGCAAACCCATTTAAATTCCCCCTATTTCTTGATGGAGAGAGCAGGATCCCTGACTTCTCTTCTGGGAGAGGAAAGCAGAATGATGGCCCTTGTGGTAAATCAGATCCTACTTAATGAGTGCATGTTTTGATTAGAAAAACCCAACCAGAGCTGTTGCAGGCAGCATGCCTGCCATAAAATCCTATGTTTAAGGTTCAAGTGTACAGTGAGTCAATATTTCATTTACCAGAAAGCCAAGCAGCTGAAGCAACAACTGAAGCCTGGCACCCATCGTTGGGTTTGGTCAACACCAGAGAAGAACAGCAAGGGGACAGCAGTATGTGTCCCCCTGCAGTGGGTGGGCAGTGGTACAGCTCCTAATGGGCAACTGCAGCAGGACCTTGATCTTAGTGCCCCTGGCAATCCCAGTAACATGAAATGGTATGATCCCATCATAACTTTCTGCTTGAGGGCTGCTTCATTCTCCTTGTGTTGGCTCCTTCCATTCTCATTTGTGTGTACGTGTTCAGTTTCCCTGTGGTGTAATGCAAGGAGAACAGAAGGAACACACAGCGTGTTTGGGCTCACAGTGGGCTGGCACTGAGGGCAGCTGGGCTGACTGCCTGTTTAGCATTCGGCCCAGCTATCCCCACTGCTCGCTGTGTTGGCTGCTGGAGAGTTCCTGAATCACAGCATCAGTCGAAAGGGTCCTGAAAGCCTGTTATTGCATTTTAATGCCACGATGTCTTTGTTTACCAGGAGAGGATGTGGGTCCAGCAGCCTGTCTGAGAGGTGCGTGCAAATCAAGATGAAATAATGATTTGTATGTAAACACTGGTGTCATCCAGAGGGTTTCAGGAAATACCGTGCAGTATTGCAAAGCTGAGGGTGCACAGCATAGCAAAAAGGTGGAGTGCTGCAGCGATTGCAGAGCGGGGTGGGTTTCCAGCCAGCCATAATGGGACTGGGGGGGAACACCAACAATGTTTGCAAGCTGTGATGAGAGCAGCATTGAGCTGCACAGGGTGGTGTAACCCTGGGGACCCATAACATGTCAAACATTTTTCCAGCAGAAGTTTCAGCTTATAAATACTCTGTTGTGGTAAGGGGACACTTTATTTTAGGGTGTGACTTCTTCATATAAACAGTAAACGTTGTCCTACCACTTCGAGCTCTTAAGAAGTTCCTTTTTAATTAGAGCTGCTTTGGGGACTATTATTAAGCATTGCAAACGCTTTGAGCCATTCGCAGCCTTTTGCTGTAGGTGTGATACAGCAGATCAGATGACACATAGGACCTCCTTTCAGCCTGCCCTTACAGCACCTGTGACTGACGGTGTGTGCAGGCAGGTAATGAGGTGTAGGAAAGGGAGGGAGAGCCTCATTCAGAGCCAAGCCCATAAACTTTTCAACAGGCTTTAATAAAACATAACGCTGGCTTCTCACGGCACCTATCGCTCTTAAAACTGCTCAGTCTCTGTGGGCAGTTTAGTGTTTGTCTGTGAAGGATCATCTGAGCATCCGCAATTTTGCTGCAACAGTGCGAAGAATCACCATTTCATCTACTTGCTACCCAAAGCTTCTGCTGAGATGGCACTGCTTTGGTTCTTAGTCGCATTTATCCATCTCCATCACCGTAACACCTTGGCTGTGCAGGGATGGACTGGAGTGCCGTATAATCACACAGCAGGAGGACCTGAGGGGACGAGGGATGCGATGCTGCAGGCTGGCAGTGGGGTAGGTGGGGGTCTCAGCTCCCTGATGGTGCCTCCTGTCTATGAGTGCAATGTGTGCACCAGCTGCAGGCTGCCCTCTCCTGCCCCTCCCCACCTACATGGGAGCCCCCGGGGGGTGCAGGGATGCCCAGCTCTGTGGTTCTGGTGCCCTTCTCCTGTGGATGAGCAGTCTGTCTACCTGACTTTCTATAACTGTGTTATTCAATATATGCAATTTCTTATCCGTTCTTCTGGATCTCACTGCCTGATTTATGCTGCTCTGGAAGCTCTGCAGAAGCCAAGGTACGATCTCAAGTGCTGGCCTTTTGGCATCGGGTTTTAAAAGGTATAAATCAATGACAAAGTGCCCTTGGAAGATGCCTGACTATCTTCTTCGGTGCAGTAAGAACTCGGTTTAAGATGGATGCTTTATGAGGAAATATGCCAAAGCCCAGCAAAGCTGACATTTAATATCCTCCTTAGTTTTCCCAAAGGTTTTCTGATGGATTTATGAATTCACCCCCTATTATATGGAGGTATAATACAGAGCACTGAGGTGGAGATATGCAGTGAATTATCAATGTTCAATTCCAAACTCACTTTGGAGGGGCCTGAAGTCTGCCCTTAGGTGACCTCCACAGCCTGGACTCTCCCCATTCCCCCCAGTTCCCATGCCCTGCTGCCCTGGCTGGGGGGCCTGTTGGTCCATCCAGTCCATGGGGTGCTGGGCATGTTGGCCTGCAGAAGGTTTGGCCTCAGAGCTGTGTCCTCTAGAAGCTGTGTATTTTGAAGTCAGATGTCCTTCTCTAACAGTTGCCAAGTTCTCACGCAGTTTCTCTGGTGCCCAGCAACTTAAACCAGCACAGTTCTGTGCTTTGCTCTGTGGTGCTCATGCAAAAGCCAACACTTGGTGGCATCTGTTGGGGAGCCCTTCACTGCATTGTAACCTCTGTGAGGTGGAGGATGGGCAGTCCCCATCCATGGAGGTGCTCGGAGCCGCAGGGATGTGGCACTGAGGGGTGTGGGCAGTGGGCATGGTGGGGTTGGTGGGGGTCTCAGAGGGCTTTTCCAGCCTGAATGGTTCTGTGATTCCCCGCCTGTCTCCCTGTGACACACAAACCCTGCAGCACGTTTGCTATATGTGTGATTCCTTTGCTGCCTGCAGGTGGACAGATCTTTGCTGTCAGTATGTGCACTGGATCTCAGCTCTGCCATATCTATTTTTAATGTTGGCCAAAAATAAATAACTCCATTACAATTCCATTTGTGGTAAGCAATGAATGATTTGATTTAGAGTAAATAGAGCCTATGATGACTGTTTGGCGTTGCACCTTGGGGTCATATGGAGGGAGATGCTCTCTCTCAGTGCTCGCACAGAGAGGAGCCCTTGTGCTCATGGGCAAATTAAACATCTGTGGAAGAGAAACCAGAATTAAACAGAACAGCCAGGGCAAAGCGTGCTTCGAGTTTTCACCGTGTGTTTTCTTTTCTGTTTGTTTCTGCTTTGTGTGAAGGACAATTTTGATATCCATGAAAAAACTTGAATATAGAGGACCCTCTGTATAAAAATCGAGATGATTTTCCTCGTGTATACAGTAGATATATGAAAATGAATGCTAAATCTGCACTTCAGTTCTAGACCTGGCTACCTATAAATGAAAACATTAACTATGAAGGCCAAAGTGACCCCACTGGGCACATGCCCAGCGTGGTGCATGCCTTGTGCTACTGCAAGGAGGTACTGCTAAGGCTGGAAAAGCAAGTCCTTGAAATTTGGGAACCACATTCTTGGCTTCGCATCTGTTAGGCTTTACTCTTCAGTTCCACAGTGATGGGTGTGCTGCTGGTGCTGCTCGCCATCCATCCCAGCCCTCCCTTTGGCACCCTCTCTGCAGGCAGAATCGTTCACTTCTTCGTGGGACTTTCAGCAGTGCTGTTCCAGCTCAAGCTGGCACGCTTCAGAAAGTTAATTAATTTTCTTCCTGACACTCATGTGAGATGAGTGGGCTTTAATCCCCATTTTGTAAATAGAAAATTAAGGTACAGATAGATTGAAGTCCAAAACATCTATTAATTTTGCTGAATCTGACATGCCTCATAGCTGGTTCTTCAGACAACCTGGCGCTATTAATTACTTTCCTTTTTAATCAAAGAAATTGACAGAAACAGTAAAGGAAAGGAAACCAAGTCATGTAGTAAATGCTGTTCCCTCGGTGGGATGAATGTTAGAGTATCCAGGCAGGGTGAATGCCTCACCTTTACAGCGGAGATTCTTTGACCTCTGAGCTGATCTTTTCAAGTGCTAAACCATCCCTTTTGCCTCAAAAGATTTTTGCAACATCTGACATCCACGTTCCTTGCTTCAATTTAAACCCATTACGTTTTGTTCTTTCTGTGGGGAGCAGGAGCAGCAGCTTCCTTCCCTTTGCTGCGCGTCAGCCCTTTGCATGTTTTAGGACTGCTGTGAAGCCTCCCTTCTTGTGTCCTAAAATCGGTGGTTCCTGAAGAAATTATCCAAAATTTAGGATGGCAAACAGCTGCTGGGGACGTGGAGGCCTGGCCGGCAGCAGGCAGAACCCTCCCTTCTGTAGTCCTTCTGGAGATAAACTGGAGGTCACGCTTTGTTTGGGTTCTCTGCAGAAGTCTTATTCACTTATTTGAGACAATAAAGTGTAACGTTGTTGTATGAAAGGAAAATGAAAGATTTTACACGTAAAATTAACTGAGCCATGAGCTTCATCTCAGCCTTAGTTTGGCAGAAGGGAAAAGCAGATTAATAGTCAAATGTTTGCTGCCTCTTTTATGCTAACACAAAGACATAAATGCTGTTTCAGTTCTTTAAATGCTTATATATATCTGCATTGCCTGTGAGGCTGTGATAAGTGCACACCCAAACTGACTGAAAGGCTTTTTCTCGTGGTAAGTTGTTAATTATGTGATGTATCTGAAAGAGTCGGGGGAATGAGAAACTGCTGGTGAGCGCTAATTATTAGCAAAATAGTAGCTCAGTGGCTCTGATTTTCTATACCTTGCTGCTAATCATGACCACATTGTGTAATTGGAGGCACAAAACATAAAGCATCTACTAACAGGATAAGCAGATGTTCTTGGTCCGACGGTGTTTATAGGAACTCACCCCCACCTCTAAAGCAACAGCCCTTTACCAGCATTACTCTTGATCCATGCTAATTATGTTTTTTTTAATGATGACCATCGTACCAGTAGCTATTTGGAGAAATAGCCTTAAAGAATCTTGTGTCTTTTATGCAACTGGATGTGACAATGTAGAGAAACTGGAGCTGTAGATCATTTATTTGGTCTAATTCACAAACTGGCAATCGCAAATTGATGCCAATGGTAGCAATTAGCATTAGGAAGTAGACTTCAATAATGTCACTCCAGAAAGCGCAAGTTCAGATTTGATTTACCATTTATATGCAGATTTGCTGATGTAAACGAATGAAAAGAGATGAAAAAGCCTTCCACTCTTCTTTTATATCCCCCAAACTCTTAAATGATCTAAATGCAAATCCATATAAACATGGAATAACAAGTGCCCAACCTTAGCTCTATGACACTGCATCATAAGATGAGCATCAGGATGGTTTGTTTACAGAGCTTAGAAACAAACATAACCACGTAGTGTGTTTTGCAGCTTTGTTGCTGGCTGGAGTAAATAGAAATCTCCAAAGCATCCACTCACAGCTCATTAAGGAGCACCAGGCAAGGATGCTCACTGAGGCCCCTGGAGTTCAGGAAAGTCATTTGTGGTAGTCACTGTGGCTGATGCTGGTGGGGATTTGTGCTCAATGCAGCGGTATTGAAGGTGTTCCAGAGGAGTTCTCCATATCAGAGGTTCACCTGTGGCAGAAAGAGGATGAAATAAAACAGTGCAGTTACTGTCAACCACCATCACTACGGGAATAGCCAAACCATCAGGTCTTGAGTCGCCCTATTCTGAGATGGACTGCAGTAGTTCCCTTAGAAGCCACTGGATGTGTCCAATTTAAAACTGATACTTCTGTGTTGCTCTTTTAGATCTCAGTTTACATTCGATGAACACACACAATGCCAAGGTAGAATGTCCTGCGTATTACCCTGATTTCTTTTCCTTGCTGCCTTTCAAGATGTTAATATTGCAAAGATGGAATCGTGGGCTCTACTTCCACATCAGGTAAGCTGGGTATTGAATGAATGCCTCCGACAGAAATGAGTGATGACACATTTCCTACTCCTGAGGGGATGAAACATTTCTGGTAAAGGGTAAGCAGCAGAACCTTCTTCCTACTTAATCTAGCAGTTCTTGGTGCTGTGCTCACATCCACAGTCCTTTCTGATGCCATCGGTGGCAGGTTGCTCATTGCAGTGAAGTACTCTTTGCATAAAAAACCACCAAAATGACATCAAGGTTACACTGCTAATCAAAAACAAAGCTAAAAGCTCAGCTCATAGCTCAAAGACAACCGTAATAGCGTTCAAGATAGAAAACCGATGGGAGATCAATCGGAGCGCACCCGTGGGACTGCACGAGTCGGTAGGGACTACCTTACAAACAGACCATATTGGAAGTGGTGGGATAAAGTAATCCAGATGTCAATATAGCAAAACAATTACAGAATGGAACGCGTCCAAAAGTCACTCCAGGATTTCTGCGAAATCCAGTCAGACGTCGGAAGGGAAAAACGTCATTCTTGAGAAATTAAGACAGGGACACAGCTAAGTGGAGAACACGTCCATTAAAAAAATTGAGTGATTTTGGTTCAAATCCAGTGAAGATTATTAAACACATCTTTTCATAACAGAGGCCTCAGTTTGCCCTCCCCAGCCCTTCTACCGTATGGGGGGACCTGGTGGTGGGATGATGCACGCTTTGCAGGATGCCCCTCAGGCAGCAGAGGATGTGCCCTGGGGGTGCAGTGCTGTCATGCTGAGGACACAACAGTAGCAAGAACGGCATTGGAGCATTTCTTCCTGCTGATCCAGGTGTTCCTCATCCTGCAGGAGATGCCAAAGGGCCGTGCCCAGTCTGTACAGCAGCAGCAGTGCTGTTTAATGCATTTTTTATGCTGCAAAAGAGGTGCCATGAAACTTGTGAAAGATTTTACAGCAGAGTTATAGAGTCTATCATTATGGCAGTAAAACATTACAGCCTTTTTCCATAGGTTAAGAATGTTTTGGCACTACTCACGAGGGAGTTTTTATTGCCAAAGAGCGTGGCATCAAAAGGTGAGATTGCTATTTCCATAGCAAAGAATGAAATTCGTGTGAGTACACTTTTACAAAATATTAGTGTTAGCTCTACGTAGAGAAATGGCCGAGCCTTTGCTGCTGAGATTTTCCAAAGCAAATGCTCTCAAGGATGCTGAGCTCAGGCACCGGGACAGCCAGGGGGCTGTGCTGCTCAAGCTGCATAAGAAGGTCCTGAGTACCTCCTGTGTGCAGACAGGAATGGGGATGATGCCTGGGGTGGAGGTCACATTGTTTCTAGGCCAAATACATATATGAAGGTCAATGGAAATAGTCTTCTCTTGAGCCACGCACACACTCTATCTACTAACAAAATCACTTCTTCAAATCATGCTCTGCAAACCTCTACTCTGCACTATGAGACCTCACCTGGAGCACTGCATCCAGATGTGGAGTCCTCAGCACAGAGAGATGTGGATCTGATGGAGCGTGTCCAGAGGAGGGCCACAGAAATGACCCAAATGACCTCCTATGGAGACAGGCTGCGAGCTGGGGCTGTGCAGCCTGGGGAAGGGGCGGCTGCAGGAGAGCTGTGAGCGGCCTGTCAGTATCTGGGGGGGCTGTAAGAAAGAAGGGGACAGACTGTTGAGCAGGGGTTGTTGTGAAGGAGAAGGGGAATTAGTTTCAAACTTAAAGAGGGGAGGTTCAGACCAGGTGTAAGAGAGAAGTGTGTTACAGTGGGGGCAGTGAAGCACTGCATGGGCTGCCCAGAGAGGTGGGGGTGGTCCCTGCATATGATGGAGCTGTGGGTGTCCCTGCTCACTGTAGGGGCTGGCACCAGGTGGCCAAACCGTTCTGTGATTCTATAATAGATGCATTTCCCATTTCAGCTCACACTGTGCCATGTGCACTTCCACTGCACTTGCTGACTGATGCCAAGCAGCAAGTTTGCTTTGTCCTCTGGATGCAGACCACCATCCCACCTGGGCACACTGCCAGCCTGAAATGTCCCCTTGGTGCCATCAGGAGAGGACTGGGGGGCACCCCATGATGATGTTTCCACGTGGGAACTCAATGTGTTGCACATCCTCAGTACAACACGTCCATCACCAGCACTGGAGCTTGCTGATCACTCTTAGCAAGCACCCTCCTCCCGGTTCCTTTCTTCTTGGGAAAGGCTTGAGAGCTCCAGAGCAAACTGTGGCAAACTTAATCACAGCCTGGGGCCTGAGAAAGGCTCTCTGTCCCTCAGGTCTTGGATGGAACATTTCTCCCCTTGAAAGCATTGTCTTTATTCTCTTCTTCAGAAGGTCTGTAAAGGCCCAAAGTCCCCTTAGCTACAGAAGACAAAGTTGTGTTTGGCTTATTTTGCTTTCCCAGCAGTGCTGAATCATGTTGGTGGGAGTTTCTGCCTCCTCCTCTCAGTGACTACACCAGCTCTCAGCAGATCCGCACTGCAGGCAGTGTGTGCTTTGAGCAATGCATGGACAGCTGCAGCCACAGCACAGGAACCCCTCCTGGGAGCATCCCATCTCATCCCACTGTTGTGTCTGCCTCCCTGCCCCGCAGTGTGGGCTGCTGCAGATGCATGAGGAATCAGGGGCTTTCCCAGTGTCCTGAAAACAGCATGGTCAGGGAGCTCACAGGAGGTGGGTTATCTGCAAACTGCAAAGCTTACTGAATCATAGAATCACAGAACCATAGAAAGGCCTGGGTTGAAAGGGACCACAGTGCTCATCCAGTTCCAACTCCCTGCTATGTGCAGGGTCCCCAACCAGCAGACCAGGCTGCCCAGAGCCACATCCAGCCTGGCCTTGAATGCCTGCAGGGATGGGGCATCCACAGCCTCCTTGGGCAACCTGTTCCAGTGCGTCACCACCCTCTGGGTGAAAAACTTCCTCCTCATATCTAGCCTCATATCTAGCCTAATAGGCTAATAGGGTTAGCCTATCTAACCCTCCTAATATCCAACGGGTTCATCCAGCTTTGTCTCCAGCCAGCTCTGCTGGCCTTGCTCCGTTTGGTTCCCAGAGCTGTTTCATTTCTCTCTGTCTCAGTTTGTGCGTAGTACAAATATTTCTACACACAAGTTGAGGAACGCATGTTTGAACAACCAGTTGGTGCAGGCAAATGAATTTATCTCCGCAAACACAACAATCCATTTACAAGTTCATCTGACAGTTCTGAACATATTTCCCTAAAAAATGTGAAAGCAGCATAATGTCTCTACAGGAGTACAACACGGACTGCGTTTTCCCCTTCAGTATTGAAGATGCAGTTGGGAATTTAGTGGCTGTAACATTCCACCTATGGACAAACAGCGTCCACAGGCAAAGGGGTTTTGCAGCACTCAAGAGGAAGTGAAGACCAAGTGAACTTCGGGCATGTGTCCTATAAGCACAAAACCTGAGGAACTGTTAGAAATTCTGGGTATTTAGAACACTCTGAACTCGAGAAGCACACCTTGTCTCAGATCCAAGAGCATCTTACCCAAATGCAGTGCAGCCATTTTCACCTGTTTGGTTACCCCTCGGGTCAATCCAATGGCAAACAGAAAAATACACTGGGAGCAGAAGACAATTTGGATAGGCCCTGCTATCTGTGATTTATTGTTTTAATTAAAAGCTTTTTAAGCTTTAATTAAAAAGGTACATGAGCACTCCGTATTCAAGAAAAATGCCTTTGTGTTTAGGTCAATTGAATAACGTAAAATATAATGAGATACATATTTCTAGGCTGGAGCTTCACATGAAAAGAAGCAATGTGCATAATTAAAAAGTAAATTCAAGCTGATAGAAGAGAGCTGTTGTCAGATGAAGTAAAAAGTATGCTTCAAATTAGCACCAGCAGAGAAAGGTTTTTTTTCTTTCCTCGCTGTAGCATCCCTTAAAAATCCCATGGTACAAATTGAGTCGACTTCATGGACGTGTATCAAAGCCACTGTGCTAAACTGAGTAACAGGTTATTATTTCTGATCCTAATGATGCCTAACGCAGAGCAGACAGTACAAGCTGGGATCTGACAAGCTGCAGAACAGAAATGGGAAGCTCTCTGCTCTGCAAACCACCCGAGGCTGCAGCAATGGGAGTTGCCACTCCAGTTCTGCTGCTGTAGGGTCCCAGGCACGAGGATGGCCCAGCACCCCACTGTTTTGTGGCTCAGTCCCCAGCAGGAGATGCAGCTCTATGGGGTGGCAGGTGGTGCATTTCAGCAGTGGGACAGTGGCTGCAGTCACCTCTGCGGGCACAGATCTGTATGAGCACAGCATGCAACTCTTGTTCCTCACTTTGGTGTTGGTGTGCAAAGTCCATGGATACTGAGAGAGAAAGTTATTTCTAAACAGCCTTAATTTGTTCTATAAAAACATCTTTTTGTCAGTGCATTATTATGTGTCAGCGCTGTAAACAGCGATTAAACACAGGGAATGAAATTTATGAAGATTGTTTTAGCTGATTTGGGCTGGAAAAGCCCATTCTCAGTGTTTATATCAGCTCATGAACGCCTCCTGTGCTGCAGGTGCACTGCTGGCATCCCAACCCAACATGAGCTCTGTGCGAAGCTCTCCTTGGGGCAAGGTCACTGCAAAGGGAACAACACATCAGGCAGCGCCTAGCTGCACAGGCCTGGAATGTGCTCAAATCATTCTCGATTCCTTTCTTTGGTGTTACATGTGGCAGAACATCAGGTGACTGCAGCTGGAGCACTGAGGGGCTGGGGCAGGCTCAGCTGCAGCTCATGCAGAATTAAGGTCAGTATCTACAAGAAGGAGTGGTGCAAACCTTTTTGATTTTGCCCCAGTGCTTTGATCTGTGCAGTGATGCTGTGTGTTGAGGGGATTTTCTCCTTTGGTGCTTTATGGCAGCACATTGTGGTCTTCTCCCCACTAAGGGAGATGTTCTTGGTTGCGCTGTGTGCAATGTGGGAGCATGCATGGTGTCCTGCTGAAGGAGGGGCCCTGCCTGGCAGCCTGCAGCAATGGGTGGGTGTCTGTGCTTTAATAAATCTGCCTGATGCTTTACAGTATCACTTGTAAAGTGAGTAAAGCAGATTCTTTTTTGTGTATGGGGCCTCAGAAAACTTATAAAGGCAACTGTGTAGCTCTTGAGTAGGGTGGAGGTGGTGGCCCAGGGAAGGATAACCTTATTGTGAGTGCACCACAGGATGGCGTTGCTGCTGGTGAGGATGTTCTGTGCAGCACCCAGAGGCTGTTTTGTTGCAGTTCGGGCAGGAGACAGAGATCAGTGCTGTGGATGGGTTCTAGGCTATTACTGCTGCCTTTTGGATCAGCTGCTGAGTGCTCTGCCCTGGACTGCTGCCCCAGCCTGCAGCCCAGTCACTGGACTTACTGCTTTGTCTGTATTTATTTCCTTTTTGGCATTCTCTTCCCTGCAGTGTGGTGTTGTTGAACCATTTATCTCTGAATGCAGTTACTTTCTTCTTGACTATCTGCCTGAATTAAAATTAGACAACAACCAGGCTAACAGCTCCTTAGTTTGGGGCTAATTAGCATTTGATGAGATACTCCAAAGTTACGCTGCAAAGATGCATAACAAAGAATCTTTCCTTACTTAGGAATTTCAGTTTTAATTTTAAAATCAGAACACGACTGTGGTTTCAGGTGAGCAAAGCAGGGCTCTGGGAAGGCTGTGCTGGGGTACGGTTTCAGTGTGTTCTGTTGCTTCGGAGTCCCATGGTCGCGTGTTGTAACCCATTCTAGGCCCTCTTCATACTATTTTTCTTCATCACATTATTCAAACACTGGGCTACTGATTGTTGGTGTTGTTTGCATAACCATTTATTAGCTCAGGACTGCTTGTGCAATTACCCCCCCTCACACTTCTGGAGGTGTTCTGGCAGGTGCTGCCATCCCTCCTTTCCCCCTCACCAAGTAGGTCACTGTCACCTTTCCAGCTAAAAGCACTGTACTTATTATGCACTTTGCTCCTGTCAGGCAAACTTCCTGGGTCTGTGTTTCTCCTGCTTAAGTTTCTGTAAATTTAGAATGACTCCATGGGCTCAATGATCCATTCCTGTTTAACAGAAAGTCAACTTAATTTTCCCCTTCCCACAAGGTGGCCGGTCTCCAAGGCATGCAGGAATGTGAAGCAAACTTAAATGTATGAAGCTTGATTTCTGAGGTTTTTTTTTAGCACTGCAGTTCTGTATAAGAATACTATGCACTAATACTGCATTAAAAAAGCAGCCGGTACATCCACTCATTAACTAACTATTATTAGAAATTAATGTTTCTAGACTTTCTTCTTTTTTTTTTTTTTGAATTTTGTTGCTGACTGCCATGTAACCTTGCACAAAACCATCTCGTTTGCTGCTTTGTGGGTTTTGCAACAACCCAGCGATCTTCTTGCCCTTCTTACTGAGCTCACCTCTCTTACTTTTGTGCCTTCCTGTCCTTCTGCTCTTCCCTCATCAATCCAACTTCTTCCCCAGCGTGAGGAGTCCAAGCTCACTGTCGCTGCTCCATAGCCATTGAAGCATATGGCACTCTGCACGTATTTTTCTCTCCCCTGAGCTATTTTGCTATTTGTGGAAATCTCAAATGGTGCTGCTTTCAGTTTAGAAAGATTCGATAACACGAGCATTATAACCAACATTTAATGATTAAGCCTATCCTCCATCTTTGGGTTGTTTTATGACCCACGTTGGCAGCAATCTGGCTAACCTGGATCCCACCCTGAGCAGGAGGTTGGACCAGAGCTCTCCTCGGGCTCCTCCCAGACTGAACCATCAGCCTGATGGGGATAAAAATTTGATCCAAAATATGTCAGTTGGCCAGAACTTATTGAATCACTTAGATTAAATTATAATCTATATAATGATTAAAGAACTAGGAAAATATCAATGGAAACAAAGCTTGAGCAGTGTGCTTTGGGCTTGAAGTGCTTCAACCAGATCACTGGACAAACTCAACAGAGCAGCACCAGTACTGTTCATGGCCTGGATGGGTTCAGCCCAGGATCTGCCTTCTGCTACGCTGGAGAGTCCCAGGGTACCACCAGGACGGGTGATGTGATGTGACGTGTGTGTCAATAGGAGCTGGTTATAGTGAAAGAAACGATGGAATTTTGCACATTTGGTTAAAACAGTTCCCTGAGAATGTCCGTTCTCCATCAGAACAGTGACAACTAGTGGTGAGATGCAGTTTCAGGTGGCTTGACTCCAAGGTGCTGCATGCACAGCTTTGAGAAGCAGCTCATTAACATCCTTTAGTAAAAATCTTGAGTAAATGTATGAGGCATTTACAGGCTTGGGCACAGCTAGGACAAAATCTGGACTGCCTCATGAATATGTTGGCTTGATGTAAATCCTGAGCTAAATAATTGCAACTGATTGCCCATGCCCTGCAAAATGGCAGTGTGAGGTCCTACGGTACTTGAGACTGTTTCTGGAAGTAAAGATGGAACGAACAGCAGCAGCTAAAATTAACACAAGTTCTGACTCCCTCTCTGGCGGCTGCTGGTTCCTGTTTCTAAGGAAACAGACAATAAGCTGGTGTGAAAAGATGTCTGAAATGCTCAAAAATATTTGGAGCCTAATTCTACCGGGTCGTGTTCTGCAGGTTTTATGGTGGGCCCTTTTCTCTGCTTGGTAAACAACTTTCCAACTGAAATCACTGGAATCTACTTTGTAGCACTGCAGCTAGGGATCTGATGCACAACCTAATATTGCCATACTTTATTTCGAACATATTTTGAGGACTTGTCTGGTTTATTGTTCTCTTATAAGAAGCTTTTGTCAAAAACTTATCAGCTGTGAAGCAGGAGGGTTCACAGCCCTTCCCAATGGCACCAGCCCTCCCCAGTGCTCCTCACCCAGCCCTGCACCCATGGTGGTGCTGGAGCTCCCACAGGGATACCCCTGCTTGGTGGGGGCTTGTTTTATGCTCCATCTGAGCAGAAGAAGGAGGTCTTGCTCTTTCCCCAAGCAGATCTTCATGCTTGACCCCCTCCTAAAAGATTGACAGAGACTTGCAGCCATGTATTTTAGCCTGGGACGTCAGGAAAATTCAATGACTTGGGCAACTGCTGTTTTACAGGGCAGGATACCAAGTGCGTTATCATGTGGGAGCTTTTGCTGGAGAGAAGTGGAATTTGTCATCTCCACACAGACAGTTTAATTTAAAAATGCATTCAAGTTTGAGAAGACCAAAGGGCCAATACATGCAGATTTCAGAGCAGGGTTTCAAGAGGGTTTTCAAGCAGGTTGTGGAGCATGGGATGAGGGGGAAATGGAACAGGAAGAGGGTGGCTTTGTGCAGTATGTGCTGCATGTGGTGAGAGAGGAGGCAGTGTGGTGCTCTCCCACTGGTTTTGTCTTTAATCTTCCTCTTAGGAGGGAGTTTTTCACTCAGAGGGTGGTGACACACTGGAACAGTCTGCCCTAGGAAGCCGTGGATGCCCCATCCCTGCAGGCATTCAAGGCCAGGCTGGATGTGGCTCTGGGCAGCCTGGTCTGGTGGCTGGTGACCCTGCACATAGCAGGGGGTTGAAAAGAGATGGGAATTGTGGTCCTTTTCAACCCAGATCATTCTATGATTCTACCACTGTTTTCCTGTTGTTGCACTAGCGTCTCTTACTTCCTCCATTCCCTGTCCCTGGCTGTTGTTCCTCAGGGCTGTATCCTCTTCCTCTGAATGTTCATCTCTGCAGTGCTCCCATCTCCCACACTATGATATTCACTGCGATGCCATCTCCACTCACACATGCTTTCCTGCCTCCCTCCAACAATGACACTTTTATGCATCAACATAAAACTTGTTCCAGACACTCTTACAAGAAGCACCGCCACACACGCGATGCCTTCTCCAGCCACACTCCCTGACTACGGTCTCCTGCTGACAGAGTGGCTGCTATTTATTTGTACCATTTGTTGAGGCAACAGCTATGTTCTCGTTCCTCAGATTCTGCTGTAAAATGCAAAAGTACAATTATCAAGAACATGTTCCTCTGACTGCTCGTCATTCATTGTTTCCTACTAGTTGGCAGCTCGTTCCTGAGGCACCATCGTTTTGCATGCATTTTTTTTATGTGAAAAGCAAATGCAGACCCAGTGAATCTAAATTTGCAGGCATAGTGTTGCCATTTTATTACTCTTACCTATTAATTCTAATACTTCCTCCACTTCTGCTTAACATGCTTAATTACTCTGCTTATTTAAGATTTTCAGGGTGGAATTCTGTTTTTATTCTACGTGTGCTCTAACGTCTCTAAGTCCTCATGAAGACTTTGGGTATTAAAGTTATGATCTTGAGAGCAGGGCCCCAGTCATAGTGGGAACAGTCAATCTGGGAGTCCAAATGCACCTCCTTGTCCTCTTTCATCTGAGGTGGAGTAGTGAAAAAGAATCAGCTTTAACCATTATTTCCTTGGTGGTTCTTGAGGGTTAACATCAAACTTCTCCTCTATTTGCATGTAGGAGGGTTTTTAACGTGGTTGTTCTGCAGGAATATGCTTCAAAGGAACAGCACAGAAAATATTCTGAACTATGACTAAGAACCAGTGATCAGCAGAATAATCTCCATCTGTTTTGCAAAATCAATTCTTATGCAGTTGGCCAATGGAAGTATTTCCAAATGAAATGGAAGCATCAAACAAACGCATCTGTGAGTTAGAACCTCTCTGTAGCTGGTTCATATGTGCAGCAAATAATGATCAGAAAGGACATCTGTTACTGTTTGCAACAGGCAGTGAGCCTAGATTTGCAAGCACCTTGTTTTGACATTAACTGGCGTATGAGGAGACTAAATTTTTAGTGAAAAGGTTATTAAGGTACCTAAGGATGGTGGTAGAATTTGGATTAGTCACGAAGGTAAAACACTAATTAATTTAAACAAAGCTCGGCAAGTGTATACAAATTGTACACTGATTCCCTTCGCTCACTCATTTCACTACTCCAGATCTACAGTGCCTGTTCCTGCAGGGGGCCCTTCTTCAAAAGCACGACTGTAATGATTCCAGATCTGATGCAGTGAAGGCATAGGTGAGTGCACCTCTGCTGTGCAAGGGCTGACCCATGGCTCGGTCAGTCCTTTCTCAATGCATCTGTAATGCACAGAGCACCCAAAGCTTGCCAGAAGTCGTTCTCTGCTCAGCCCTGGCTGGTTCTCGATGCCGTGAAGTCCTACTGCTGCTCTTCCTCTTTAAGTAATTCTTCAGCAATGCAAGACCTTTGCTAAAATTTGTCAGCCATGTCTGATTGCACATTCTCATAGTAGCATTTTCTCCTCTTTCAGAACTGGTAGCTCTCATTAACAGGGCAGGAAGCATCACTTTGCCCAGCTGTGTGCACTGCTGCTGAACTGTTCTGAAGTCCATCCTCTGCCCTTCCCTAAGCTCCTTCAAACACTGAATTACATCAGGCAAGATATGTAAAGCTCTGTGCTGGATTTTGGAGCCTTGGTTGGGTGTCAGGAAGAAATCCTTTATTTGTAGGCAGCGGGGCCAAGGCACTGCCAGGAGCTGTGGTTCCCTGTCCCTGGAGGTGCCCAAGGCTGCGGCTGGCCAGCCAGAGCTGGGGTGGGTGGGTGTGAGTACCTAGCCCTTAGAGGGTGAGAGCACTTCCAACCCAACCGTGCTGTGATAGCCAT
The DNA here is from genome assembly GCA_030625065.1 of Alectoris magna. Taxonomy (NCBI): domain Eukaryota; kingdom Metazoa; phylum Chordata; class Aves; order Galliformes; family Phasianidae; genus Alectoris; species Alectoris magna. The sequence continues at coordinate 22,749,866 of CM060566.1, read as the reverse complement.
GGGCTCATGTCACAGCCTGCGGGGTGAAATATGCAACCAAACTGAAGCCTAGAGCTTTGTCTGGTAGTGAACAGAAAGCTGAGAGACTTTAAATGGCATAGAGCTTGATGCAATGCGATTTTGGGTACGCATTCCTATGGGTTTTGTACAGTTTTGCCCAGAACTTTGAAATTCTGACAGTGCAACAACACTTTTTTTTCCTCTTTGCATGAAGGGAAGTGACTACTTTTAGTAACCTCCAGGACTGACCTACTGATGTAAATAGATCTTCTGAAATGCCAGCGTGGGAGATTGGTTTAAGCCTTTTCCCTTCAGAAGACCACAAGAGCTTCTACCAGCTGCACACTGTAAGCATGAGTATTTCCTGCGTAGTCCCTCTTTTCTACACTGATATCACAGCATCCCAACCACCATAAACACACGGAGTCCTCAAAAAGTGAGGAAAACTTTTCGGTTTTAACCTCATCTCAAAGATTAAAAAAAAACCCCAAACAATTAATCACAGCCCATCAATTGTGATCTGGAATGTGTTCGTCTCAAATGCTGTCGTTTCTTTCTGAATAATTATGAGTTGTTTATGTGGAGGAGTGATTGCTTTATCAAGGGAACAGGATGAGAACAGCACTGGGGCCGGGAGGTGGAGGGTGCTGCCCGTCTCTGCAGTGGTCGTGCAAGGCACTGGAGAGTCACTGCTTCGTGGCTGCTGTGAGATGAAGCAGATGGGCAAAGGTAGAGATAAAAAGATACGGCTGATCAGTGCTTGTGGGTGTTCTCACTGACAGCAGCTCCGTGAAAGCCGTATCCTGAAGGATCAGACCTGGGAAATATGAGGGGAGAGGGTGTTGTTTGTTTTCCCTCCCATCATTTTCTCCATTGCAAAATAACTTGGTGTTAAATTGCAAAAATATAACACAGAAGAACAGCCGTCATGTCCCTTCTGAGTGTGTTCAGCGGGACAGCAGTGCTTTATGGAGCTGTGGGCAGCCTGGGAAGGAGTCACTGTGGGGCTTGGCTGTACCTGCCTGTACATACCCGAGCGCAGGTAAAGGCCGTCTGCTGCCTTGCTGCTGCTCTGCTCTGTCTTGGGGGGGATATATTTATTACTGGCTCTTAATGAGAGCCACTTTCTGGTACCTGGATATATAGAAGAAATCTGGTCCTAAATGCCCCCTTTGCCATTTCCTTCTTAACAGAGCGGTCTTGTGCTGAAATGAAATATTCTGACTGGGATACAGGAGGGCAGGGAAGCCTGTGTGTTCCCTGTGAGGGCACACTTTGTGCTCTATTAACCCAACTTCTGTGCCTGAGGAGCTGCAGACCCATATCCTAACTGCAAAGCTGGTACCGTGAGTCCTCTCTGAGATGTCTTCAGTGCTGTGGGCTGGAGATGCTGCCTGGGTTTCTGTGTGCTAAGCTGTGCTGGGAATCGAGCTGCTCTTGCTCATGAGCTTTACTACTACTGGCTATAAAACATGATGGTGCTGAAGTGGAGCCAAATGTTTTGCAGTGTGTGTAACCCCCACGAGCGTTGATGCTGCAAGTCTGCTGAGGATTTAATATTCATTTCTTCCCTTCGTTGCTCCTGGGAGCACGTAGACCTCTGCAGCCTTGGAGTTTGAGCACACTGTAGGATAGGAGCAATAATGGAAGTAAAGCTTGTAAATCATGAGATAAAGAGATGGCAAATGTTCTCATCCCGAACATTTGTCTAAGATAGTTTACATTAATTTATGATCTAAATCAGCCATATTTTGTGTTTCCCAGTGTTGAGAGATTGCAAGCAAAGAACAGAATATGCTGCTTAGTATGGCATCGGATGGCAGGAGACAAAGGAGTGGAGCTGGAATTACTGCTCATAGTCACCTGATGAAGTTATGCTGCATTAATGTTCCCTTCCCGACTGATTTCTCAGGGCTTAGCAGCCAAGAATCAGATGGGGCTTCCAAAGCAGGACTGTAACACTTTGTTCTACAAAGTCACACCTGGTTCCAGCATGAGGGCTGATGTCTTATGGCACCTTTTCTGAGGTCAGGGGTGCTGTCACTGCCAGAAGGCAGGTGTGGGACTGCAGGGGTGGGGAAGATGCTGACTGATAGGCTGCTGTTCCCCCAGAGCTGTGTACGGTCCCGTATGGCTCCTACCCGAGCTGTGCAGCCCAACCACCCCATTTCTGCTGACTCTCAGTGGGCTGGCCATGCTCAGCATCTGGCTGATCAGCAGCAGTTTCTACCTGGGGATTTTGAAGAGTTTTGAGGTTTTAGTTTTGCTTCCCATTTGCAGCAAATGAGATTTCAAACTCATATTTGTGGAACTTGAGAAGTGGAAGATAGGAAAGTGAGACTGTAAAAGAAGAGGGGGAATGGGTGTGCTGCTCCTGTGTCCAGAACAAACTAAAGACTTATTTCTAAGGAAGGAAACATAGGGATCAGGTGTAGTGGAGGCAGGTACCTGCCTCTCACAGTGCCATAAATAATGGCTTCTGAATGCTCCCAGTAAAATCTGCTCTCTCCATTAAAGAAATTAGAGTCTTTCCAGTGTTAAAGCACCTGCTGCTCAGTTCATGGCGCTCTATCTCAGAGAAACATTATTTCCAAAATAATGTTATTGTAGCAGCAGAACTCCATGCAGTGTCCGAACATGAGCAATGGCTGTTGGCAGTGCTCTGTTTTGAAGATCACATCAGTGTGTTGCTCTGGTACACGTCCATTCATATCTATTAGTACTTGGGTTGTAACATAAATCATAGCTGTGCTACACTTATTGCCTGGGCAGAAACCAGAACGGTGGGGTGGACCAATGCTGAAGATAAATTATTGAGAATGCTGCTGAGTGCTGAAGCTCCTGAATCATGTGGGGGTTTTCTCTGTAAAGTTAAGATTGAAGTTTTTCCAAATTCTAATCAGATTTAATCACAGAATCGCAGGGGTTGGAAGGAACCCAAGGGGGGAATGGTTTTAAGCTGAGACAGGGGAGGTTTAGGTTGGATATGAGGAGGAAGTTTTTCACCCAGAGGGTGGTGACGCACTGGAACAGGTTGCCCAAGGAGGCTGTGGATGCCCCATCCCTGCAGGCATTCAAGGCCAGGCTGGATATGGCTCTGGGCAGCCTGGTCTGGTAGTTGGCGACCCTGTACATAGCAGGGGGTTGGAACTGGATGAGCACTGTGGTCCTTTTCAACCCAGGCCATTCCATGGTTCTGTGATTCTATGACCCCTGGAGATCATCATGCTCAACCCCATTTTATATTATGAATTAAGAAGAATTCTTTTGTCTAACCTGTTGTCAGGATTCATGGCAGGAATAGTCTCGAAATTTTGGCATCTTTATCTCCTAAGTTCCTATTTGTGTGCTGGAACTGTGAATTCATAACTGGAACCAACTTTTGGCCAATAGCAGTCATGGTTCAAGTGACCGGCTGCAAAATAAATACGTCTGGCATAAGAAGGAATGGAAGCATGTAATCATGGAAGCCCTTGGTTAAAACGTAACCTCAGCATTGCTGCTGCTTTGCTTTTGCCAACAGGTGAGAGCCTGGAGTGAGCTTGGAACTCAGCCCATGGGAGCCGATGTCCTGCTGAGCACAGAGTGGGGATGCAGCACAGCTCTAATTCATGTTAGCACAGCTCATCTGATGCTAATTCAACCGTTCTGTTCTGCTGATTGCATCACTCAGGGACAGTGCTTTTGCAGTGTGATTGCTCTATCTGAAGTGGATTAACTTCAGCTGGATGTCTTGAGGTGATTTTTTTTTTTTTTTTTAATGTGAAAAATGGAAAAAAGAAGGAAAGGCTCATGCTTTTTGAGTAAGATAGGACTCATTCTCCTGGATGAGAATACCGAGTGAGTTATGCTTGTGCGTGGATGTGTGCTTCAAGTAAGGAACAGGTCTGCAGTCTCTCACTGAAATGCAGTGACAACACACAATGATGCTGTCACATGATTACAGTCATAAAAAGGAGGCGGAAGAAGAGTCTTGGTAGAAAACGGCACTGATAAATGGGGATGGAAATAAATGCTGTTGATATTCTTGCTGTATGTGCATGTGAAGTCTACATGGAACAAAAGAGACACATGATATCACTGAGACATCCCAGGCCTTGTCTTAAAATATCAGGCTGAACAAAACAGAGTTCTGTGAAAACCCTTTTGCAGTGAAAAAAGAAGAAAAGTCAACCAAACAACAGCTTTAGTGTCGTAACAGATGCATCACCACTGCACAGCCAAGAGCAGGTAGCCCCTGCTGGGCTGTGAGGCTGGGGGCTGCTGTGGGACCGCTGCCTCTGGGGGCCATGGCTGCTCCTGTGTGGGGTGTGAGCTTGGTCCTCTACTCAAGAGCAACCCTTGGTGGTCTTTAGAATGGTCTTTAGAACTTTGTTCTTTAGACTACTATCTTGATGCTCATGTATCAGTAATGGAGAACACATTTTGCTTTGCTCTTTTTGCCTTTGTTTCCAAGTTTCTATCTTCCCAATTATGATAGAATCACAGAAAGGTAGAATGGCCTGGGTTGAAAAGGACCACAGTGCTCATCTAGTTTCAACCCCCCTGCTATGTGCAGGGTTGCCAGCCACCAGACCAGGCTGCCCAGAGCCACATCCAGCCTGGCCTTGAATGCCTGCAGGGATGGGGCATCCACAACCTCCTTGGGTAACCTGATCCAGTGCGTCACCACCCTCCGGGTGAAAAACTTCCTCTTAATATCTAACCTGAACCTCCCCTATGTCAATTTAAAACTATTTGTCCTTGTCCTATCACTATCAACACATGTAAACAGTCAATTCCCCTTCTGTTTATACACTCCCTTCAAGCGTTGGAAAGCCTCAATGAGGTCTGCTGGGAGCCTTCTCTTCTCCAAGCTAAACAAGCCCATGAAGAAGTCACTCTTCTTTACTGGAGGTGTTTTGTGCCATCTCAGCTGCTGGGGCCAGCAACTCTGTGCTGAAAAATAGAGGTCCTTTGGAGGTCATTGCGAAGTAATGTTCCTGCTGAGGTGGGGAAATGGGCCTTTGACTAATGTGGCATTTCCTTGCACATGTAAGTCACAGAAAGCGCCCCTTCCTGAAAGGTTGCTTAGGAGAAGTCAAAATATCATTCCTCTTTCCTGTCAATAAATGCTAGAGCTTTTGACAGCCTTCATGGAGCTAACCTTAAATTTATTCTTTGTATATGCAGTTTATCAAAAGGGCTCGGAAAGATCATTTTAGAACAATGTTTTGTTGCTCTCTGGAAATGCGACGTGTAAATAATACTTCCTCGAGCATTTAATTTACACTTTGGCTTTTGAATCCAGACTTCAGAAACTCATCTCTGGGTTTCAATACACATCTCTCTGCCTGTGCCGAGGGTTTTGGTGAGGCTACTGCAGCTGCGTAGTGGGGAAAGGAGCTTTGCTGGCATTCTGCAGCGAGGGGCTTCTCCCCTTGGGGCTGCTCAGCTGGATCTTATGGCAGAAGTCTGAAGGAAGCATTCCTTTGGTTCTCAGAATCATTGAAGACACAGTTTACTACACATCACAAGATGATGAAGAGCTCAATGCATTTGGCAGTGGAAAAGCTGGAAAACTAAGCTGACCCACAAGCAATTTTTTTGCACCATGCCCTGAGCTGATGTACTGCTGTTCTTTGGAAGCCAGTTGAGGCCTGGGGGGCTCAGGGCAGCCTGAGGGGAAGCACAGCAAACAGCGGTGTATTTCTGCACCACCAAATCCAGCTCTGGTCTGTCCTGGTGCTACCAGGTAGGAGAGTTGGAAATCAGCAAGTCCTGCTGCTCTCACGTTGGCAGTGATACAGGCAGGGGATCCAGACTGGTGGTTTTGTTTCAGTCACCTCACATCAATGTTCCTGGAGGCTTTGATGTTCCATTAATACGGACAACCTTTTTTCCCTTTGCATTCTCCCCGTTGCCTACTTGCGGGGTTACATTGTCTTTCCAGCATCTGTCTTCCCATCTGGTTCTCTGGCCCCTGGGTGACACAGCTGTTAGCAGAGCAAACAGGTATTTGGGTCAGTCCTTCCAAATGGTCATTTTGCATTGAGCTGAGCTCAGTGTCCATCCAGTGTAAAGGTAATTATTCCTGTTTTTAAACACCCCATCTATTTTCTTAATGAGAAGTTAATTCCATCCCATCTAAAACCACCTTTTCACTTTCCTGCTGATTACAGAAGTGCAGGTGGTGCAGACTCTCCGGCATGAGCATCAGGTGCTCTCATCACACTGAGCCTCAGCTGTGTGCTACCACATCATTTGGGGACCAGGGCATTTTAGCAGCATAAAGCAATGCTTCCTTGAGTCTGAAGGATTTTTGCTACTGCAGTGGGGTGAGAAGAAATGAATTTAAATGCACATTGCCCTAGTGGCAAGAGGTGAGAGCATCTGGGATAAGAGAAACAAGCTGGGGCCACTTGGAGTCAATGTGCTGGAAAAACAGCATCTTCAGTGTTTAATAGGTTATTTCAAGTGTATGGCAGTGTATGCTCTTAATAGTCCTTGGAAACCACACCTAAAATCTGACAAACTTTGGGTCGGGGAGAGGGGACCGATTCCAGCGTAATGAGAGCCATTGCTTTTTACCAATATCTATCTGAGTTCAGGGCTGGCTTGCTTTCTTGAGATCTATTTTTCCTTCTCTTAAGAGAAAAGATGGAGCAGCTCATGTGGCATTTGGCCAGCTCAACTGACAGCTGTCTTTGCTTGTGTCTGGGCTGTTTTTATCTCAGCCCAAATATACTGCTATAAACAGATTACGTACTGAATTTTGGAGACTCTCTCCAGAGTGCCCCTGCGCTGCTGATGGGACAGAGTTCCAGTCTGTCCCATGTCCCCAATCCCAGGGACACACGGCTGGTGGCACCTTGCTGGTATAGCTGCATTCAGTGTGTGTGGGAATCCATCTGCTCTTGCTATGTCAACTTTTTTAGTATTTGTCTCACTGCTCCATGACTAATTGCTTTATGTTCTTAAATTCTACTGTGATCTGTTGGCTCATGTTATTTTTAATACGATATCAATATTTAAAAGAAGTCAGAAAACATCTGCTTTCACAAGCTGCTCGCTGGCATTCCCTGCATGGCAGCAGCACTTGTAGTGCAGTTCTGGCCCACTGGATTCTATGGGGTCATGTATGATGGAGAACAGTAGTGACAAAAGGACTGAACGAAAGGCTGAGCCTTTATGGTCCTGTAGGTCCTTGCAGAGGTCACAGAATCACAGAGAGGCTTGGGTTGGAAGGGACCCCAAGGATCACGCAGCTCCAACCACTCCGCCACAGGCAGGGCCACCAACCTCCGCATTTAATACCAGCCCAGGCTGCCCAGGGCCCCATCCAACCTGGCCTTGAGCACCTCCAGGGATGGACGGGGCATCCACAGCCTCTCTGGGCAGCTGTTCCAGCACCTCACCACTCTCACAGGAAAGAATTTCACCTGACATCTGACCTAAATCTTCCCTCCTTCAACTTAAAACCATTTCCCCTTGTCCTGCTGTTATCTACCCTTTGAAAGAGTTGACTCCCCTCCTGTTTATAGGCTCCCTTTAGGTACTGAAAGGCTCCAATGAGGTCATCCCAAGCCTTCTTTTCTCCAGGCTGAACACATCTCTCTGCATGTGTGAATTTTTACAAAATGAGGTGCTGCCAGAGAGTGTTCCACTTGCTGTCCCCTCACCTCCCAATGTTCCAGGCAGGCAGACAGGCTGTGCAGTAGATCCCTGCTGCTGCACAAAGGCCCCATGTGTCTCTATCCTGTGCCAGCTTGAGAAAAGCTGCAGAGCTTTTTCACCCAACAGGTTAATGTACTTCTCTTATTTCTGAATTACAAGCAAAATGTTCTTCATTATAAGCGCTCTTTTGCTTACCTTCCAACATCATTAACTTCTTTGTAAATCTTTCTTTCGTTTGTTGATGTCTTACACACAAAATGCAGAATAGCTCTTGGGTATCTTCTTAATGTAGGCAAGCCTTGAATGCATGAAACCTTGTTATCTGAGTTTTGGGTAATCTGAAATTCATATGTTTCTCCTGAATCCAAAACTCATATAGAAATTAAATGTAATCCCAAGCGCTGGTTATCTGAGTCCTTCAGACTTCCCCTAAGACATACAACTAATCAGGATCATTGGTATGCGGCATTTAAGCATCCTAATTTTATTCAGTCAGGGAAAATATCATTTAATAATAAAAACTGCAGCATGGTAAGTCAGCTGGATCCTTTTAGCAGGCTTAAACATTCTCATTTTCTTCTTAGCATTGGCCATGAGATCAGTGGAATGGATTTGGACTTGTGCTCTTCTAGATATCACTCTCTGGCAAAGAGGCGAAATCAAATCTGTTGGTTTAAAAATGTGATCCACCATTACATTTCCAGAAAGACCTACTGCTTTTGTCAAGGATTTTGTTTATTTAGAAGCTGATGGCATTCTGTGCTGGTAGGCATGCGTCACACAAAGCTGAGCTCTGCAGAATGACAGTTCATTTTGCAGCTTACTGAAATGTTGTGTACATGGTTTAAACACTGAGAAGGCGGTGGTGGGAGGGGAGCTCTGCCCCCTGGTTTCTCTTTGTTTTGGATTACTATTCTCAGCTCGAGTCATATCAATGTAGTTTTCCAGCCCTTTCTGCCGTACTCACCACCTGTGGCATTCTTGTATAACCACAGCTTGTTGGGAGGGATGGCGAGATGCAAAACTCAACAAGTGTATAATTGTCCTGGACTAAGAGACCTCTGGATATATTTTGGCTTCACTTCCTACCATCTCTTTCACTCCACTCAATATTTTGTTAGGAGGATGTACTGATGCTTGGTGTTCTGCTGGAATTGCTGTGTTATTCCTGGTGGCAAAAGAAAGCCATCAGCACACTGTATTTTTTTCCATCATGTCTGGAAGCTTTCGGTCCTGAGTCTTAGTAATTCACCCAGCCACGTGTATCCCGTGTGCTGCCAAGTGCTGCGCCCACTGCACAGCAGAGAAGTGTACTCTTCAGCACGTTATTTAATCCAATTTTTATTCTGTATGTTTGAAATGTGGTGATAGCAAGCAAAGAGCTGAATATTGGAATAACTTACAGGCATTAAAGTACAAGTGCCTGTGGATAAGCCAAGGTACTTATCAATCTGTATTTTGCTGTCATTTCTGTAATGATAATACTTAAATGGGCTGATTATACATTCTGAAATGCAATTGGAGAAATGTACAATTTCCTGCATGACGCTGAGTGAGGGATTTGACCTATTTAAATCTCAGAAGGAAATAAAGGAAATCTGCGCTGCTGTTGTCTCCTACCAGAGAGACATGCAGACTTACCAAAATTACTTCTGACTTCGGCTCTTTCTGTGTGCCCTCATAGCACGGGGCACCTTGGGCAGCTGAGAGCTGTCACAGCAGCAGGGCATGCTCACTGCAGAGAAAATGGACAGAAAATGCACAGCCTGACCTGCTGACTTTCCAGACCCCACCTGAACTCTGCGGTTATTACTGCTTTTGTGGATGCGGGGAGCTCTGTGGAGCCAAAACTCCCTTCCCAGTGAAGCGCACTGGGTTGTGTGCAGGCTGCTGGCCATCAGCAGCCAGCTGGGCAATGCCTTGGACTGTCCCCTGTGGCAATGTCTGGTGCAGGAACACCGTCAGAAGGGAGGTGAGACACAAACTGTGTTCCCTCAGCACATAAGGATTCCTCCCAGCCCCATAGGGATGGTGCTGTTGGAGCAACCTACGCCATTTCCTCCCTCGTGGCACGGTACCAATGCGTGGCCTTCAGCTTCTGTTCATTAGGTTTGGTTAGAAAACTTCCACAAAGTGAATGGAATGTTGTGTGGCTGGTCGTGGCGATCCTCAGTGAAGCTGATATTGTTGTTATTATTTTCTGAGCTTCTGAACAGAGAGCTCATGTATTTGCATAACTCCGTAGCTACGGCAGCATCAGAAGACAGGAAGATGGCAAATCTTCAGCTCTCACATCTCATGTGGTCCACGCTAAATTATTTTCACCATTCCAAGGGAAGCTCAGCTCCTTGGTTTCTTTTGGAGAACTGCTGGATTGGAAAGGTGTGTGAACATTTATGTGGTGGAGATAACTCAGTCACGTGTGGGGTGGAGACTGTAAGTGACATGAGGGAGAGCTTGAAATCAAACATAACTTAGCAGATGGTTACACGGACACCAAATGTTCATCTCTTTTGCTGTTTACTGCAAAAACCCGCTGCAAATGGCTTGAAAATCACGTTTTTGTGAAACAATGGAGGAATACCTTAATTCTGGATGATGACTGATCTAACTGAGCAGAAGCGTGATGGCTGGCCCTGTACCCTGGGATGCAACAGGAATGGGCAGTGCTGCATGGGCTGTCCCCACTGGCACCTCAGTGGGCAGGAATTGGGGGAACCAAATGGCACTGTGGTAGCTGTCCTCACCCAGGACGTCATCTGGATGAGGAGCTCCGAGATATGGTTTAGTGGCTTGTGGTGGCTACGGTAATGGGAAGATGGTTGGACTGGATGATCTTGTAGGTCCTTTCCAACCTTGTGATTCTATGATTCTATGATTCCAGGGGAAGAGGAGCTGGAAAGACTCCATAGAGGGGACTCCCATCCTCCTCAGTTCCCTGCGGGGTGGCTGCAGATCTGCTGGCTCCTCCAGAACTTCCAGACATGCTGAAAGTGTCTGCTTTTCAAAGAAACATGGCAAAATGTAATTATTTAACCCAATGTATTGCCAAGTTCTATGTCCACCAGATACACATCATCTTCATAGAATCACAGAATGGCTTAAGTTGGAAGGGACCTTGAAGGTCACCCAGTTCCTGCAGTGAGATGGGTTCCCCACAGCTGGGGCAGCCCAGGGCCCATCTGTGGCCTCGGGCACCTCGAGGGATGGGGCACCCGCAGCCCCCTGGGCAAACACACTCAGGAGGTTCCCATTCCTGTGGGAGCATGAGAAGCCATGCAGTGCCTGCTGCTTTTTGGAGCCAGCAGGTGGTGTTTTGGGGCAGAACTTCTCAATCTTGATGCAGCATCTGTGAAGGGGGCTGGAGCTGGGGCAGGGCATCTCCAGCAACTGCTTTCTGTGTGGATAAATGTTATCGGGTGCCTTTCCCTTGCACCAGGAAACATCATCCTGCCATGCACTTCAGCAGCATGTAAAATACCACAGCTATAATTTTCAAGTAGGCTTCTTTCTGCCCTGCAAGTATAGATTAAAGACTACTGCATAATTTTCATGGTGCGCTGTAGCTTTTCCTTCTTTCAAAATGCAGAACAAAACTGCTTTAAAAACAGCAAACACCAGCTGAAGGTTCGCATGGTTACACAATCTAATTATAAACATTCAGCCAGCTCCAAAAGCACAGCGGAGTAAATAAATGTATCACACAGCTGAAGAATGTATCCCTTATTGTCAGATATTCAACAGTTTTGAAAGTAATTAAAAGCAAAGTATCTATTTGAGTCTGCAATTTAGCAGAAGTTTAAATTTTATTTTATAAATTAGAATGCAGCTCAGGATAACCCTTTATGCAAACAATGATGATGAATATTCAGATTTCCAGAGTTAGAAAACGAGCTATTTCTGTTGGAAGGATAAACACGGTGATTTAGTTTTATCCACCTTCTAGAATGAAGGGCTGCACGAGGTAAGGAATAACATCTGTTGTGCTGTTGTCAGAGGTTATTTATCGCATGGGGCTCTGCAGTGGGACCGGGCAGAGCTGCAGCTCTGCAGAGTGCAGGGAGCACACGGCCCTGTTGGTTCATTAGTCCGACTGCATCTCCCTGTGCTGTCGCTGGCTCTGAGCAACTGAGGTCCATTTTACTGCCGAATTGTATTTGATGCTGGGGGAGGTGTTCTTGAGACAAACAACATCATCGGCCAGAGGCTGATATGAGATGATAAAAGTGATTTTATTTATGGTGCTTTCAGCCATCTTGTCAGCATAATGTATTGCGTCGTGGTAAAAGGCTGGATTTGTTTTGGCCTTGCTCTGAGAAGTGGGTTTGCCGTGTACCTGCCTGCTGAGCCACAGCTTTTGTGTGCTGATTTTTGATGCTGTGGTTTATGTTCAGTTTTCTGGGTCACAGCAGCCGTGCCAAATATTGCGTATTGTTCCTCTCCTAGAAGTGTAACTACGAAGACAACTCTGATCTCAGCACTAGCAAGTGCCTTTACTTGGTATTGCCTCAGGAAGGCAGAGGATGCTCAGTGTTCCCCTCCCAGAGGATGCTTCTTGCAGCTGCCTGTGCTCTTAGAACTCCCCCAGCTGCCAGGTGGTCCGTGCTGTGTGAGTAATCAGTCATGTAGAGTCACTAAGGCTGGAAAAGCCTTCTGAGACCCCCACCCACCCCACCGTGCCCACTGCCCACCCCCTCAGTGCATCTCCGTGGCTCTGAGCACCTCCATGATGGGCATTGCCCACCGCTGGGCAGCTGTGCCAGCACCTGGCTGCTCTTTGGAGCAGACATTGCTCAACAATGCAACATGAAGCCATCTCCTCTCATCCTCTGGGCAGCCTGGTCTGGTGGTTGGTGGCCCTGCACACAGCAGGGGGATTGAAACTAGATGATCATTATGGTCCTTTTCAACCCAGGCCATTCTACGGTTCTATGATTGTAGATGTTCACTCTGGGAAGCACCAGTAGTCATGGGCCACCAGGTCCTGCTCTGTTTGAGGAGTGATAATGGGATGGTGTTTCCCAGGTAAGAGGCACAGGAGCTTTGAGTTAGTGGCAGCCATTTCCCAGCAGTGTGTCCCTGAGCATCCTGAGGGATGCTGCTCCTTGGGGTGAATCGCATCTCATGGACAGGCCCTGCTGCATCCAGCTGCTGCCCCTTTTCCCTCTGTTTTGGAGGATTTGCCTTCTTTTTGCTGTAGTATTCCTCTTTGTACTGGAGATGCAGCTGGAAAGCAGCAAGCAGGGCTCTTTGGTAAAGGAACTATTATTTAGTTGACAGATAGGTAATGTTAGAATACATTCTGAATACCAGCGTGGGTTGGGGCAGAATGAAAACCTGCATTTCCATGGTATTTAAAAACAACACCCCCCCCCCCCCCTCATTGGCAGCCCCCTAACACACACACACTTGATTGCAAGTTCATCACTCTTCTGAGGAGCTTACAATGATGACAGCTTCCTAATAATACTAAAACACACTTCCAAACATTGAATTCAACATAGTTTCATTTGCACCAAACTTGAGAATGAAGCATTAGTTCTGGTGAAGCCTCTTATCAAGACATTTCCCTACCTGCTCTCTGGATATTCTCTCATCCCTGACCTTTTCTATTTGTTTTTGCAGTGTATTTTCCTTTCAGTGAGTGGATTTTAGCTGTTGCCTTTCAAGGTTTTGCAGAATTTTAAAGAGATAAACCATGAAAGTCTGAGAAATTAAAAGGCCTTCCTTTTAAAAGGTGGTCTTTTGGAAGAGAAATAAGTAGAACTGGAGACACAAATACCAAACTATGGTTTTTAAAAGCTGTTTCACTGTCACTGCACGGAGTTTAAAACTTCTCACGCATGTCACAGAGGGCTGAACTGACTCAGAATAACAATAACTTGTTGGTGTTTCATTCACTTATAGTGCTGTAAGCTGCTAAAATTAGAGGATGCTCAGACTACATCCGACGGGTGAGGAGGTCCTACTCCCTTGCAGCCTTCCTTAGCCGTTCATTGCAATACACAAGGTGGGCACGTATTGAGAATGCAGGCAAGAGCAGAGCAGTGCTACCACTCAGACCCCTAGGACCTTGTGGGTACGTTCTTGCTTATTAATAATCTGTAATAAATGATTGGTTTCATAACATAATGATTTAAATTCCAACCTATGCATCACAGCTGTGATGCTCCATGAAGGGCCGTGCGGGAGTTGTGCCAACAAGTTAAGAGAGTTCCTTTGCTGCACTGAGCCTATTCCAAGCAAATACAGAGACTTTCACCAAATAGTGTGGTACAATCTCCACCTGGACTGCAAAAGAACACGACCCAGTGCTGGGCTTGGCCAACACGTGGCTGCTGCTGGCTTAACAGGACACTGTGAGACCAGGACTTACTTTATGTTTCTGTGAACCTGTGAGTTACATGGTGAGCTGGCAGCTTAGTAAGCACTGACTTCACATTTCCTGCTTTGTGTGTCGATGTCAATGCTATTTCAGATTCAATTTACCTATTGAATTTCTTCCCAGTGATATGGTTAGCAGGTTAGCATTTGAATGCTAAATCTGCCCTGGAAGACAAAGACATTTCCTTGTTATAGTCAGTGCATAAATCAGCATGTCAACACTCCTGTTTTGTGTGTTGGTTTTTTTTTCATTTTCATTTTGCTATATCATAATTGAAATTATGCCCTTGGCATTGCATTATCATCTTTGTTGTTGTTGAAAGGAGTAGAATTCCGACAGTTCTCACCTATGAGTTTTAGTACTCTGCATACATCTTTCCTTGTTTGCTTAAATATCACGAAGTATAGTTACGTGTAGCACAGAAATGTTAATGTACCTGTGGGGATTACATGGTTTCTTCACCTAAGTATGGGCTGAAGGCAAGAGGCTCTGTCACTTAGGAAGAGACCTGAACATGAACATAACGTGCTTGTGCTGAAGTTTGCATCCATGTGAATTTAATCTTATGAGTTAAGGAAAAGCTGCTGGTCATTTATGTTTTAAAAAAAAAAACAAACACCAAGATTTATATCCCATTTTGCATGTGGCAAAAGGTCAGTTTTGTGGTTTTTACAGGTGATGTAAGGGAACTTGAGCATGCAAGAACATCATCAGCGCTTGTAGCATCCGACAGATAAATGAGATCAATTCTCATTGTGGTCTTCCAATACTTGAAGGAAGCATATAAACAGGAGGGGAAATGGCTGATTACGAGGGTGGACAGTGATAGGACTAGGGGGAATGGTTTTAAACTGAGACAGGGGAGGTTTAGGGTGGATATCAGGAGGAAGTTTTTCCACGCTGAGGGTGGTGACACACTGGAACAGGTTGCCCAAGGAGGCTGTGGATGCCCCATCCCTGCAGGCATCCCTGGATGTGGCTCTAAGCAGCCTGATCTGGTAGTTGGACACCCTGCACACAGCAGGGGGTTGGAACTGGATGAGCACTGTGGTCCTTTTCAACCCAGGCCATTCTATGATTGTATGATCAAGTAGAGAAAACTGTGGAACGCAGAGAAAGTGGGGAAAGTCCCTCTTTGCCACTGCTTTAGTTATGAGTTTGTGAGGATGCAGAGTGCTGCTCTGGGCATATTTGGAAGCCTTTGTCCTGGAGCTATGAGGAGAGACCGGGTCTGCTTGGCAATTCTTTTTTATTGTTTGAAACCACACAAAACCCCCAACTGTGTTTTTGGGTGCATTAAAGAAACAGGACACGGTAAAGCAAGTACTCCCCTACTGGTCTGAGTCACAACAAACACAGGGTGCTGTTCCCCTGGCTGTACTCTGGGCTGACACACACTTCTCCAGCACTTCAGTCAGTTTTAAATGCTAAGAGAAAACAGATCCAAAGAATTGAATTGTTTTGCTTTTCCTATCCATCCTGTGATTATGTAAATGTGATAGAAGATGCCTTGGTATAATTCTTGAGTTTTTGTATGATTTCAAGTCTTAAAAAGCTTTATCTTTTTCTTCAGCTCACAGCAATGTTCTGATTCTTATCCTCAGTCCTGTTGTGCTGCTGTACCGTTGCAATCATTGTCTTTTATTTTCTATGGGTTTCCATCATGTCTCATTTTATTGTGAGCATACATCAGCTCTTACTGAGCATGACTCTCAGGCACTTTTTTCCTCTGGTTTGTCAGTTTGTTGTTTGCTTTATGCCAATTGTGTTTTTACAGCACACCTTTCCTGTTGCCCTTTAGTTATGTTTGTAGGGGATTGTTGTGTATTTCGCATCAGCTTGTTTTCTATATTGCTTTGGGAAACGTTGAACACATTCTTGGTTACTCAGTTACTTTTTCACAGCACTCCTGAATTAAATGCGTGTGATTTGTTGCATGGCTTGAGTATCAAATGGATGCACTACATTATTTTCCTACATTTAGTCAGAACCAGGAACTTTTAGAGAGTAAAAATATATGCAAACTACCAAGGTGGAGAAAACTTCCTAGACTTTCAGGTTCATAGGATCATAGAATCCTAGAATGGCCTGGGTTGAAAAGGACCGTAGTGATCATCCAGTTCCAACCTCCTGCTATGTGCAGGGTCGCCAACCACCAGACCAGGCTGCCCAGAGCCACATCCAGCCTGGCCTTGAATGCCTACAGTGTTGCAGAAGATGTATTTATTCCTATGGAAGTATATCAACAAAAAACCAAAATCTTTCTGGCTTTAGAAGACGTTTTTAGCTAAGCAGGAATTGCAAATTGAAGTTGCAAATGGAAGATGCAGAGTGAGGCTTGGTGCCCCCCTGCTGGGGGAGGGGGAGGATCCAGCCTTAATTTAGAGTGAAGTTGTGAATTCTTTTTGTTGTATTGGGTCTAAATATGCACATGCACTTTGCTTCCTCTTCCCGTTGATAACAGCATGGCTATAAGGAAGAAATGTGTTACAGTGAGGCACTGCATGGGCTGACCAGAGGGGTGGGGGTGGTCCCTGCAGGCAGCCCAGGGCAGGGGATGGGCTCTGAGCCCTGATGGAGCTGTGGCTGTCCCTGCTCGCTGCCGGGGATGGCACCGGGTGGCCTTTGGATGTCCCTTCCAACTCAAACCATTCTGCCCACTGCTGTGATTGATTCCTCAGAGGGCAAAGACTCTCCTGCTTTTGCTGGGTGTGCTGGTACCAGTGGTGTCATGCGAGTGCTGCTCCTCCTGCTGCTGTGTGCACAACACAGGTCTCAGGAATAGCAATTAGTCCTTTTCCCATTAAGCAAGCAAACTGTCATTTTTGTGCATTGCTTTATAAATAAAAACAAAAAGGTGAAATGGGTAATTCCATTCCTACCGTTCCTTCTGCACGCTAAATATGAGGTGCTTTATTATCATTCTGATACCTTGACGTTGTTCTCTGTTTATTTTTTCCTAAAAATATGTCTTAGCTCTGCTGCAGCAACTTCCAGCTTCCCTAATTTGTTTTGTTTGAAGTGCATTTCCAGCAGTCACACACTACAGTGTGATGATGGTATAGAACTCGGTTTTTTTTGGTGACTAATTTAAATGAAAATAGGCATAATTTAAATAGCCTGAAATGTCTTTAATACTATTTTTAAAGACTAATGGAAAAGCTATGCTGGCCAGTGCAGTGCAGTGCAGAATGCAAAATACACAGAATTATTCAGATGCGTTTAGGTGATTCTTTCAGCTCTTCATGGGGTTGTTCAAATGCAGAGGATCTCTGCGGTTACTATAAGATTTATCAAATGGATTGTGAATGGCTTTGATACAGAAGAGATACTTATTTCACTTCAGGCTTGTCTTCTCCGAGCTGATAGAAGTGTTCTCTCTTTTGTTGAAACACAGCTTTAGAAACCACCAGCACTACAACACGGAGCAGAGCAGTGACCGTGTGGTCCCTGAGCTTTGGGAGCATTCCCAGACACAAACAGCTTTAGTGGAGGCAGGATTTTTTTTTTCCTTCTTTTTTTTTCCTTCTTTTTTTTTTCCCTCCTTCTTTGTTTTCCTTCTTTTTTTTTCCCCTGTCTTTTCCCCTTCTTCCCGCTTCCTTCTCCTCCTTCTTCCCCCTTCCTCCTCCTCCTTCTTCCCCCTTCCTTCTCCTCCTTCTTCCCCCTTCCTCCTCCTCCTTCTTCCCCCTTCCTTTTCCTCCTTTTTCCCCCTTCCTTCTCCTCCTTCTTCCCCCTTCCTCCTCCTCCTTTTTCCCCCTTCCATCTTTCCCTGCCCATTTTTCACCTTTTCTTTTTCTTTTTTTCTCCCTTTTCCCTCTTGTCCCTCCTTTTCCCATTCCCCCCCCCCCCCCCCACTTTTCACCTTTAGAAACAACTTTGTTCGTTTCAAATTCAAGGAGTTTGAGAAGTACCCAAGACTTCCACACATGTGAGGAGAATAACTGAGGTTTCTCCACATCCTGTCTTCCCCAATGCCTACCTGATAAGTTGGGAAAGGAGTTGGGGCTCCGTGTGTGCTGTGACCCTGTGCACACACTGTCGTTAGGGTATGGCAGCCATGTTTACATGACCCGCCGCACCCCAGCTCACTGAATGGCTGCTGCAGGACCCACTCCCTGGTGCACCTCCATGTCCTGCATGGCTTGGGAGCAGTGTGCTGTGTGCTGCAGGCCTCATCGAGCTGTTCAAAACATGTTTATTTCTGAAAGGTAAGAAAAAAAAACACACCACAGAGAAGTAGCACAAACCAAAGGCATTGAGAGTTTATATTTCCTTACTCTTGCTGATGTATTTTTGCACTTCTTTCTGTGCAAGAAGATTGAAATCCCTACCAGGGTAGTATTGGCATAATACAGTCAAATCAGACTGTTGCAACAAATCGTGGCCATGGAAGATTTAAAAGCAGAAAATGGATGCGATTCGAAGTAATGTAATTACAGTTGACAGCGTGGTATGTTTAGAATTCAGAAAGTATTCTACTTCTTTATGCTTCCCACGTGAGTGCAGTTTTGAGGCAAAAAGCCACTCCTCTTTTCTAATCCGGATAACTATCAATGCTTTTAATGAAGAACAGAAATGAAAGGGGTGGGAAATGGAGGAGGCAGCAGCATAGGGACACCTTCTCACACATTGTAGAGTTGTACCATTTTCCCCCAGGGAGAATCATAGAATGCTAGAATGGCCTGGGTTGCAAAGGCCCACAATGCTCATCCAGTTCCAACCCCCTGCTATGTGCAGGGTTGCCAACCACCAGACCAGGCTGCCCAGAGCCACATCCAGCCTGGCCTTGAATGCCTACAGGTATGGGGCATCCACAGCCTCCTTGAGCAAACCACTGTTATGTCACCACAGACTTCCAAGTGAGTGCCAGTATGCCCAGATTTCAAGCTTAAAGGAAAGCATGAAACCAAACAGAGGTAAGTTCTGCTTGAAAATTAGTTCAAATGAAAATATTAAATATTTGTGTATTGGATCGTCCAGATTTTCCTTGTTTCTCTTTGCTTCATTTTGTTTCTTTGACTTCTGAATTCATTAGTCCATTAAACTAGTCCTCTCTAGTGCTGCTCCTACTGAGTTAATGTAATAATAATGCCAGTTTACTTGCATGTAAAATTCATATTAAATATCGATAGCCATCTTCACAATCTGGTCAGTATACATTCATTAGGACAAGGCACACAATTTCCAAAAAGCAATGGTTTAAATTAACTTCAGAATTTCAGAGCTGGGCACGCATTCGTTGTGGTAATTGTTAGTAATGCAGGTTTAGCATCTATAGTGCTGTTTATAATCTAAATGACTGTTAGGAGAAAGTGGTTATAAGCACTGAAGTGTTTCACCTAACTTTTAAAGCTCTGGGCACATTGAGTCGTGATGGAGGAGATGGCGAATGACTGCAAGAGGAGGGAAAGTTCCTCTTTCCGCTTGCTGTCTCGGTCATGTCTTCTCCCATGGCTTCACACCCATTTCTGCCTGCTTCTCTCCCTGTTGGCCCATCCGCAGGAATAGGTGAGATTCCTTCCATGCCTTTGTTGCACTATGGAGCTAACCATAGGATATCCCCACTCACAACAAACCAGTCGAATATTGCTGTTTTCATTCTGACAGCAGGAATTCGCCACTGTTTTATTTGTTTATTCATTTATTTATTCGTGTGCAATGGGTTTTAGTTTGTTTTGGGTACGTAAGAACTGGGGATGAGTTTTGTTCTCCTTCCTAAAGGTGTGTGGGAGTAGCTGTGTTTGTCTTCACTTTAGAAGTGTTTTGTTGTTGTGTTGTTTTTTACTTTTTCAAGAATGACTGAGTTTTATCAGGAAGAGTGCCAGACTGCTACCGACGTGAATGGAGGCTTTGTTAGTTGTATTTTCACTACAAAACTCAAATCCAGCTTCTGAGCCATGGTTTCCCTCTGGGGAGCTCAGGCCCCTTGGCAGGAATTGTCAATGCAGTGACCACAGTTAGGCTCAGGGCACAGCAGTGTGAGCAGCCCCGAGGCTGTCTGAGCGCAGTGGTTCCCTTTCTGTGATGTGCACTTTGCCCTGCTTGCCTGCATCAACCTATAGGCAGCAGGGGGTGATGGCCCTGGTTGGGGTCTGGGCCCACGTGGACGGGGAGCTTTCCCCAACACCCTTTCAAATCCTGAAGCTACATCTTGCAGACGCATCCAGAATTACATTTCAGGTAGTTTCTAGTTCTGACTGGACAAAAACACATTTATTTTCAATTTCATTTCCATTCACTCTTGTATTTGGAAGAACTGAAAGGCGCAAGTAGAAGAAGAGCTGATAAGGATGCGGTGCCAGATAAGCCTGGAGCTGGCTGGGTGCAGCCGCTGCCTCCTGCCTTTGTCAGCAGTTGTAAGTGCCAGAATGGGGTGAGAACAATGTGAACAGTAAAAAATAGGAACATTTCACAGCTTCCCGGCTCCACTTCGAGCTTCCTTACGCTTCATGGGTATCACAACGGGGTCCTTTGTGATTTCTGAAATTATCCTGGGCTGCTGACTGTAAAAGTGCCATCGCTGTGTGCTGCGATGTGAGCTCGTCAGTGCAGTGCAGGGGTGCTCTGCTGAGTGTAATAATGCATCCGAGTGAGGCAGTGGAGATGTCAGTGTGCTGCTGTGGAAACCCTTGGGAGGGTGGGACTGGATAGGGATTGCTCTCCAGATGTGCCTCTGCGTGGTGGTATTAGCAGGGAGTCCCCGTTGCTCGGAGCTGCTGCCTTGCTGAGGGCAGAGAATTGGGCAGCAGGGATGTTCACAGAGGAGATAAACTAGGACTGGGAAGTTTTTAGTGTTCTAAATTCAGCAGTTGTGCTGGTTCATTCAGTTTCATGCCATCTATAATGGGGACAGAAAAGCAATGCAGCTTGTAGGTTCAACACTTCATGAGCAAATGTCTGCCCAGCTGCCTGGCTGGAAGCACATCTGCGCTTCAGGAGCACGGCAGAAACATGACAGTGGTGCCCAAATCCCGAAGGGTCAGGGATCTCACCCTGGTCTGCTCCCAGTGGAGCTGCAGGATGGCAGGGTGAAGGAGGATGCTGCTCAGGGGGCACCATCTCATTCTCCAATTTGCCTTTTAGATCATTCAGTTACGACGTCATTTAAGAATTCCATTATTTTCTGAAATTCATCGCACAGCGTGGATACCCCCAGCTTTCAAACAGCTTGACTCTGCTGACGACTGATAACCATTCCCTCAGCTTGACTTTGGGGGAAAATGTTTGCACTCTCCAAACAAACGTTGGTGCCCGGTGGAGATGGACAAGAAGCCCAAGGAGTGGGCACTGTGAGCTCAGCCTCACGAGGTGTGAGAAGCTCTGCACAGCAGCTGCTCTTCATGGAGACCTCATGGGAAGAGAAGAGATTCTCCCCGTCATCACTGTGAAAACAGAAGTGAGTGCTGTTGGATGGCTTATGGAAGTGGATGTGAAGGCTGAAAAATCCCCCCTGATGCCTTGATTAATAGCTGAACAAAGTTCTGAAGAATTGCCTACCTTGCAGAATGGATGAGATTTGCCATTTGAGACTCATCCAACCAATTATGTCCAATTCCTGACATCGTTCAGCCTGCACTGCTGTATTTACTCCATCTAAAACACCTGCCAGGCTCTCTGTCACTCCACTGACAGTCGTTTAGTGGCCACGCTACTCACACGCTTTTGGGTTCAAAATAGCTCCATCATTACACCTTGCCCTAATGACTTTTCAAAGCTTATCCACCAAGATTTGGCTCCCTCGTGGGTCTCTAAACATCCTCAGCTGTAGTATATGTTATGCAGAAGAGCATCCTTGGTGGCGATAAGGTCAGCCCTGGGAGCTGGTGAGCTCTGCTGTGATATGTGGCATTTGCAGAGATGGCACTTCTACTCTGTCTATAAATATATGCATTTTTTCCATTCACTGTATATACGTATGGACATAGGAAATACATTATATTACCCATGTTTTTCCAGTCCTCCATCCAGGAAAATGAAAAAAACAAGGCTTTAACTCTTCAGATCTTTGGGCAGCCCTGTCCCCCTCCTTTGAGGGTGCAGCACTTTCCAGCTTTGTCAGGACTGTTACTTTAGTTACAGAAAGATCAAGAGGTCACAAAATATCAGGGCAGCAAAGCTTCAAGTGAATTACATCATGCATAAAAATCTGCTATTTTCAAGCTAACAAACTTCTCCTGTGAGGATACTTTGCTCGCTTGAGCAGAAAACAGGCTGTGTTAGCAGCTTTGCTAAGCAGTGAGCTGAGAGCAGCCCCGCACGCGTTCCTCCAACCATGCCCTGGAGGCAGCATCGGATCTCCTGCTGCCCGAAAGGCCATCTGCAGCTGTGCTTCCATTTACTCAGCAATTGCTTGGGTCACAGACAGGGAAATAAGCACACACACACGGGGGCTGGAGAGTTGCAGAATAGCTGGTTTCTTTTAAGGTTTGTTCCGCACCTAAACACAGCGTGGCTGCTTGCACTCAGTGAGACCTTTGTGTGCAGAATGTGTCCCAGCAGCTCCTGTCTGCTGCTGTGCAGGAAAAGGCAATTCCTGGGGAAGAGGGGGGAATTAAAATCTTCCTGGTCCGTATTGACTTGAAATGTGTGAGCAGAAATCTTGGATTCTAAGCAGCACGGCCAGAGATGGGCTTTGGTCCTCTATGGTAGTTTGCAGGGGAGCTCTGTTGGAGGAGCAGAGCATCTTCCAATACTTGAAGAGAGCATATAAACAGGAGGGGAAATGGCTGTTTACAAGGGTGGGTAGTGGTTGGGCAAGGGGGAATGGTTTTAAACTGAGACAGGGGAGGTTTAGGTTGGATATGAGGAGGAAGTTTTTCACCCAGAGGGTGGTGACGCACTGGAACAGGTTGCCCAAGGAGGCTGTGGATGCCCCATCCCTGCAGGCATTCAAGGCCGGGCTGGATGTGGCTCTGGGCAGCCTGGGCTGCTGGTTGGCGACCCTGCACATAGCAGGGAGTTGGAACTGGATGAGCACTGTTGTCCTTGTCAACCCAGGACATTCTAGGATTCTATGATATGATTCTACAATTCAAGGACTCAGTGCTGTGTTCTTCACAGCACCAGGCAGCACCGCCGTACAGTGGTGATGCTGGAGATGGTCTGGGATGCACGCTGACGTGGAACGTATCTGCTGGAGTGTACAAAGATTAGTGACAGGTAAGACTGCAGCTATTAAGAGTGTGTCCTGAATGTTGCAGCCAGACTCTTTTGGCCCCCTCAGGAGCTGGACAGAGGAGAACCAGCACCAAGAAAGGGGAGAAAGATCTAATGAGGAGAGAAGGCCTCTGCCTGCTGGGGCTCGGGCAGAAAGACATCATTTCATCTTCTTATGTGGAGGTTTGGCTCTGTTGAGTTTTTCCATCTCTTTAGCGCTGTAAAGTGTGGTATTGCAACGAAACGACATCCTGGAGTAAGATAACACACACAATTTTCATAGTGAATAGCAGCATTATCTCCTTTGATTGAACCCAAGCAGATAGCACAATCTAAATGTGTGTGTGTTTAGGCGAGGCTTGTGAATTTTACGTCCTATCACCTCCAGAATCACATATCCAATTATTGCAAAACTGCACGTCCTTGGGAGCTGGCATCCGGTCAACGCTAATGAAAAATGTGTGCCGTGGGTGGAAAACTGTGAAAGCAGCAGTGCTGAGCTCATAGCACTGCTCTCCATGTTGGAAGAGCTGCACAGTCCGGCTGAGGTGTGCTCTGTGCACTTCCTCTGTGACATGGCAGTGTGGGTTGAGCTTTGCTTACCCGTGCAGCCTGGCTGTCTGTTGGTACATCCCCACTGAGGCAGGCAGGCTCAGCTTGGCCACTGCTGGCTTGTGCACACCCAGCCAGCCATCCTTGCCCCTTTGCGTGCTCCCTGTGCCATCCAGCAGCTGCTCACCACGGATCCTGCAGCCTCAGCACACACAGCACAGGGAAGCTCCTTGCTCTTCACAAAGTAGTTGTATTTAGCAGAAGGTGATGACAAGAGCCCGCAGCTGAAGAATTGTGTAAGTTAGAAATGCAGCAGTGCTTGTGAAGAAACATTGAAGGCACTCAGAGTTATTTTTGCTCTGAAAAATACTGCAGAACTGAAGGCAGTTCTGACGCAGTGGTTGACAATTTCTACAGACGTGGTTAACAATGCAATAGATACTTTAAAAGGCTGTTATTCTGCTTGTGCCTATTTTACACATAGGGATTGTACGTCCCAGCTGCTGTTCAGCACCCAGCTGCTGTACTGCTGGTGGCTGTGGGGTATCTCTGCTGCCCATTGTGCCGAGCCACCTCTGCTCAGAGGGAAATTCAGTGCCACTGGGGAACCTTGTGAGGCCAAGTCCACAAGAAGTGTTTTTTTATGGTTGGCAAACTTATCATAGAATCCTAGAATGTCCTGGGTTGACAAGGACAACAGTGCTCATCCAGTTCCAACCCCCTGCTATGTGCAGGGTCGCCAACCAGCAGCCCAGGCTGCCCAGAGCCACATCCAGCCCGGCCTTGAATGCCTGCAGGGATGGGCAACCTGTTCCAGTGCGTCACCACCCTCTGGGTGAAAAACTTCCTCCTAACATCCAACCTAAACCTCCCCTGTCTCAGTTTAAAACCATTCCCCCTTGGGTTCCTATCGCTGTCCGCCCTCCAACTTCCTTCACTAATGTGTGAGATCTTAAAATGCTGCTGCACTGGTGGCTTTGTGCCCTGAATTTGGAAAAGCATTCCAAATGGATTGATCCAAATAGGAATTCTTTAGATTGACAGGCAAATGAGACAGGAGGGTCATTTTATACAATGAAAACACTTCACAGTATATGAGCTGCACTAAAATGAATATTTGGGGGGATCTTTACAACTTCATCCTGCCCTCACTTTCTATTTTTAACCATTAATCAAAGCTTCTGGCTTGTTGGGAAATATTGCAAATCTTTATATCCCCAAAGCTTTTAAATTATTCACTGTGCTTACTGTTCTCTTCCCGACAGGAGATTATCCTTTCTAATTGGAATTTTTCTACGTTGTGTGTCTGCAGTGTGTGAAGGTCAGGGAGCAGCCCAGGTGGTGGCTCACACGGGGCTGGGGGAGCTGATTGCACATCCCCACCCTGCTGGCACTGCTGCTGTGCCCCACACCTGCACTGGTCGCATGGGAGTAGTGAGGGCAGTAGCACACAGCCAGGACCAAATGGGATGCTTAGTTTTCTTCTGCCAGCAGAGCCAAAATCCCAGTGTTTTGAATGCAACCAGGGAATAGAATCATAGAATCATAGAATGGCCTGGGTTGAAAAGGACCACAATGATTATCCAGTTTCAACCCCCCTGCTATGTGCAGGGTCTCCAACCAGCAGACCAGACTGCCCAGAGCCACAGAAATGTGGCACAGAATAGGCACAAAGCAGGCTATGGCCTCATCTCGTGGGGATCCAAGGCAGAACCAGCCATACAGAGTGATGCTGCACCTGATTTTATTCATTCTTCACATGCTGGGATAAAGGCAACATTTTCTTTCATGTTCTGATCATCTTTTACAGGAGTGCTGAAAACTGAGAGTTAGTAGGAAAGTAATCAGGATCTGACAAGGTATTTGCACACCTAACGCTGCTTTAATTAAGAGGAGCTGGGCACATTAAAGTCCAACTTCACAGTGGAGAGAGTGTTAAGCGATGTGTTTATCAGCAATGGAAAAGGGAACTGCTGATCCTCACTGCCTTCCACTCTGTGTGCTTCCAGCACCACTGGGAGCTGAGGTTTGTGCTACAATTAGATTTCTAAATATGAACTATTGCCCTTAGCAGACCTGGGCTGATGTTAGAAAGTTAAAACAGAAGTGTTTGTTGGCACGAATTCTGCTCTGGCTGTAGCACAGTGCCAAGCTCTGCACACCTGCCAGTGGGTGCAGTGCTCAGTGAGGTTCCTTCTGAGCAACTGCAGAAGCAAAAGGCAGCAGCACAGCTCTGGGGGATGTTTGGAGCATGCACTGAGCAGAAGGGTGGTCGTGGTGAATCCCCAATGTAATACCAGCACTGCAGCAGGGAGCCTGGAGCAGCCCAGCACACGCCATTCCAATCTCCCAACCAAAGGCATCAGCAGGGCAGACCGAGCTGCTCCCACACAGATTCCCTTCCTTGTGACCAAACTCCTTCTGCTGGTGCTGCTGACCTCTCCTCCATGCACACAAACAAGTGGGAGGGCCACAAAGGACAGAAATGCTCCTCAAAGCCATGAGCCCCTCTCCCTGTGACAGCCCCAACTTTGTGAGGAGGGATTCTGGCACAGGGGTGGCACCAAACCAGTCTTGCTGTAGCTGGAGGGCTTTGGTCTTTTATTCTGGTGCTTCTCAGATCATCTGATGGACTGAAGGGCACCAATGACCAACTCTGAAGTGGAGAAACGAATGAGTAAAGCTACAAGCTACATCTTTGAGCAGTTTATGAACAAGCCTTTACCAGTAAGAGATAATGTCTAGAAAAGGCCAGAAATGAGAGCCTGGGATCCAAGGACTGAAAATCGATGACTTTTACAGTGATTTAAAATACTTTTATCAATAATAACCTAGAGAGGAGGTAGAAAATGCATGATCCTGTGCAAGAAGGGGACCAGCCCTGGTGCAGGGTTTGCAGCAGCCCCATCCCTACTGCCTGTGGGTGTCCTGGAACCCAGCATGCAAGGAGCAGCTCTGCAGGAACACCACCCCCAGCTCCTTCACAAAGCTTTGGTTTGTTCCTTGTACCAGGCCCTCCAATCTCACACAGTTATCCACTTGTTCTGAACCTCTTGAGCTGAAAATTTCATGAGAACATTCTGCCTCATGATTTTCTGCTGTTTCATGCTTTCTTTCCTGATGGCAAATTGCTGTGAGAATGGCTGCTCTTGTTGATGTCAGGAACGAACCTTATTTTTTTTTTTTGCTGGTCTGGATTGAATTTAAAAGTGCCTCATGCAGCAGGCAAATCATGGGCAGTGAGAAGAGCAGGGAATTAACTGCTTTTGTACATGAAGTGGTTTGTTTCGAGCCAGTGATTGCAGGTGGTGAAACTGCAGTGTTCTCTCACGTGTGCACATGGATGTGTGTGCTGAGGGCCGGGGCAGCCCTGCATGTTTCATTGCCTCAGTGCATTCACACAGAACACACCACTGTGTGAATGCACTCATTGTGCTTGAGCACATTGCTGGTTTTACTCTGCACATACAAGATCATTTATTTACACCTGAAAGGCTGCCCCTGTCCAGCTGAGCATTCAGACCCTACAGAATATCAGCCAAGCTTGATGTGTGACAAGTAGTATTGAAGTGAAGGATGATCTTATGATTTATTTAGGTCACAGTGCAGTTTAATTAGTAATGATGTTATGCCAATTTCCAGAGGAGCTCTGAAGGACTCCTTCACTTTGGTTTGGATGTTTGAGATTCCTGGTGGTTCCCCAGGCCCTGCATTGACAACGAGCTCTTCCTTCTGGCACACTCAGAGCAGCACCAATCGGTAAACAGGGTGGTGAAATACAACAGCATAGGAAAAGTGGTAAAATAAAGCAGCACATGCAAGCTGGTGCTGTGGCTGTTGCTGTTGGCAGCACCATGCTGGCAGTGCTGTCACCAACACCCAGGCTTTGTCACATCAAGGCCATAGGGCTACAGTGCTGGAGTTGGGCTGGGCTGCCCAGTATGTGCAGGAATTTCCTACCTGAGCAAAGGCTGCCCCTTTCGCTTTGCCAATATCTTCCACCCAGGCGTTTTCTCTCCTGACTCACTCTCTCCCTGGCTTGGATGGAATGGTATTCCTGTGATGGCTTTGCTTGAATAGAGTTGTAGACTTTTTGTTTGGACAAAGAAATACACGAGGGACACGGTCAGTGAGCATGGTGGGGATGGGCTGGGTTTGGATTGGGCAATCTTAGAGGCCTTTTCCGGTCTGAACAGTTCTGTGATTCTACGATGCTATGTCCTCTAGGGAGGAGTTTCAGTGAGCTCACCCTAAGCAGGTGACAAATATAGTGGTGATGAAGACAGAGGTGCCTGTTATTGGCAACAGGCTAATGAATGTGACAGGCTAAGATGGCATTCTATTAAACATAACCACATGCAAGCATTTTAAAACTCTAAGCCTTAAATACCCTCATCTGAACTAAGAATTTTGTGTCTTGGCAATGAAACAATCCTTTCAATCCTTAACTGGAGGAGTTTCCCTGAACAGGGCATCTTCTCAAAGAGCTGCTGCTCAGCACAGGTGCAGTAATAATTTACAAACCTGAATAATTTGGAAAGCCTCAATGGGTAGATGCTTGGTTACTGCACCCACAGAGTCGGAGCCCAGTGCCCCCTTCCCACCTTCCCAGGCTGACAACACTAGTAGGATGATTTTGCCACAAGTTAACTCTGGGGTAAGAGGTGTTTGGTGGAAGGCTGCTGAGGAGCTGCTGGTGGGGGTGTGGAGCTGCACTCTGTTGAGCTGTGGGAGATGTGGCCCAAAGAGAGGTGATGGGTGTTGATCTGAGGTGCTTGTAGAGGAGCTGCCAGCATCTCATCAGGGCTGTCAGGGAAAGGGTGTTGCTGGATAAAGCTGGATAAGGGCAGTTCTGCAGGGTCTGGGATCGGGGAGCATGAGGGACAGCTCTCCTCTCTCCTTCCCCTTCTTGGCCATGTGCAGTAAAGAGAAGGAGAGCCTGCTGAATATGAAATAACAGTGGCAGTGCCTTTAGCCAGTGCTCAGTGCTACTGGTGAGCCAAGAGTGAGCAGGAATGAGAGGCTGTGGTTGCACTGGGACAGTGCTGCAGCTCTCTGTGCTGCTGCCAGCTGGCACAGCTCTACGTGCTGCACACAGCAGGACAAACCACAGGCTCTGTGAGTCCATGTGTTGTAAAGGAACCTTAGGAGGGCTCCAACTCAGAAAACACAGCTTTTGTTCCAGCCTTTCTAATACAGGATTACAAAACAACAGTATCGAAACCACATTTCTTCTTTTTTTCTTGATTTCTGCAATTTAAGCTATGCACTGCCATGTAAGAGCAGCAGTATGACTGGGCCGGGTTGGCTCGCAGCTTGTTTTGGTTTCTGCTGGTAGCACAGCCACTGAAGTTTTCAATGTCATTCAGTATACTTTAAATACAATTAATCAATACCTTAATAACAAATGCACCATGATGCATGCTGAGGTAATTATCTATTTAGATTCTCCAGCTGTCTGATGCAGATGTCTCTAATGGAGCTCGGGTGAAAGGCATCCTTTAGAATCGGCCTGGGTGGGAGGGCTTTGTAGGGCTGCTGCTCAGAGGTGCTCCCCCCAGGGCTGGAAGCTGGATTGCAGTTACCATGTATCAGACGATGCTCTAAACTGAAAGACCGGGAAACATTGTTAATCTGATGAGGTTTTGTAAAAGCTGCGGAGACATTGTGAATTGAGCAGGAAAAATCTTCCTAAACCAGAAACACGGCTGAGTAAAAGCCTGCCTGAGAGACGAAGCACTGGGCTCTATCAGGTGATGAGAATCCCTCCTGGGTTGTCTTAAAGAATGGTTTGCTTATTTAAGGACTGGCTGTTGAAGCTGGTCTGATAGCAATAGATTTCAGAGGGAAGTTCTTTACTATGAGAGTGGTGAGGTGCTGGAACAGCTGCCCAGAGAGGCTGTGGATGCCCCGTCCATCCCTGGAGGTGTTCAAGGCCAGGTTGGATGGGGCCCTGGGCAGCCTGGGCTGGTATTAAACGTGGAGGTTGGTGGTTCTGCCTGTGGTGGGGGGGCTGGACCTTCATGATCCTTGGGGTCCTTCCAACCCGAGCCATTCTGTGATCCAACAATTCTATGATCTGCATTTCCACTACAATATTATATTCTTATCATAACAATTCTGAAAGTTCTTTCCTGTTATTTATTTTATGTGTGGGATAATTCAGGTTGTCTTTAGGTTGGCATCAGTGTTGGGTGACCACCGTTCCCTACTACTGCAGCCAACTCGTAATCATGGCAAGGAGAACTCGTCACCACAGTCACATACCTCTTAAAATACATGATGTTTGAAAATACATTGACAAGCAATAAAGAGCAGCTGTAGGAAGCCTATGTGTTACAGTTTCAGCAGTGCATGTCAATTGAGCAATTCTGAAACTCTGTTCGGGGGTGGTGGGGCATGGAACAGAAGCACAGTCAGAGAGCGGATCTGCAGGCATCTGAAGGAACTGCAGCTATCTCAGGAAACACGTAGCTTGGTTTTAATAGAAGGCTGTTGCTACCAAATGCTGTTCCTGTGCCTGCTATCTGAAGGAACCGACTGACCAATGTGGTACCACAGAATGAATGAAGAGCAGGGAGTGTTTGCTGAGTGCATGCCACTGTCTGCTCACATCCCAGAGCTTCAGGCTCATCAGCCTATTGCTGAATAAAAATGATAATGGTCTTAACATATACCCACAAAGTGCATGTGCACCTGCCCACCAGCCATCCAAGCCACTGCTGTTAAAATCCAAACACATGTAAATGAAAATTGCCTTTTTAATGCAAATAAAGCTTGTGTGAAGTAGCAGCCTTGACTGGTTTTCATTGCTCTTACACTCACTGAGTGGGATGATGCTATCACAGAAGGGTCAGTGTGGAAGCCCATGCAACAGTGGTGTGAGATGTGCTGGGATGATGCGTGCTGCTTAAAGGCAGTGGGTTTGCATGGCACTCACTGTGAGCACCACAGTGTTTGTGGGGCCAGGGAATACATGTAAAGGATGGATTCATTCATATTAAAAACCTTGTAAATAGGGATAGTGGGGGATGAACATCTCGAGCAGAAGAGGCTGTCTTCACCTCCAGCCTGAGTTACCCTTGCTTATTTACTTCAGGTGTTATCTGCAATGTCCTGAGATTGTGTGTGAGGCTGCTGCTTGCAAATAGCCTAAATGTTTTTAGATGAAATACAAGATGGATAAAAAGGATCTTTATTCTGTCAGTTTGATGAGTAATTACACTAC
Organism: Alectoris magna; assembly: GCA_030625065.1. Lineage (NCBI taxonomy): Eukaryota > Metazoa > Chordata > Aves > Galliformes > Phasianidae > Alectoris > Alectoris magna. The sequence continues at coordinate 22,718,889 of CM060566.1, read as the reverse complement.
AGGAGCTACTAAAAAGCTCTGCTTGTAACAGGTTTCACCATCAGAGTTATGGCTGAGAGAGAAATGCTTTACTTTTACTATATTAACTAAAGCTACATTTACAATCTGTGAGCTGACTGGGTAGCTCTGGCCCCTCAGGTGTGGATTAATACCTGTTTGATTCAGATCTATGGCACTCTGTTTGTAGTGCTGAATATAAGGGTGTTTCTGGTGAGGCAGAGCCTCTCCTAAATTGAAGCACTCCAAATCTCCTCCCCACTTTATGCCTTTTACAGAACACGTTTTTCTCTGTTAATAAAAATATTTGAACTCCTCTCAATGCCAGATTTTCTAATTGGAAATCCACATCAGTGATGAAACTGTAACACACTGGGGAAGGTTCATTTATGGCTACGCTTTTAGCCTCGTGCTGACGTCGTTATGCACACAGTTTGTTTGTATGATTGAACGCTGCCATAATAACGGAGTGGGAAATGTGCAGGCTGTTAATCTGCATGCCGAGGTATCGTGGTTGCAAATGTAGTCCCAGAATTAGAGTGTGTTTGCCCATAGCTCAGTTCTGTAAACAAGGGCCCAGGGCTTGTTGACATACGGAGAATGGAAAAGAATACTTTTATCCCTGTCCTGCGAGCTATCCCTGTAGCACAGGAGACACAGAAAGCTCCAAACTGAGCTTTCAGGTCACGTCAGGAATGTAACGAACGGCGCATCCCTGAAACTTAACCACAAAAGCCTCTCCCCAACGTATTGTTTCACTTATCAGCCTGGCAGCACGTGAGCGGCTCAGTAGTACATTAATCACAGCAGCCCCAAACGTATTTCAGAACAGTGGTGTTTTGGACAAGCACCAAATCCAGTCCCTCTCTGAGGACCTCCTGTGCTTCTTGTTTTGGAGCCCACAAATAAGCAGAGCTTCCCTGGGGAGCAAAGCTGGGTACAGGAAGGAGAGGAGAGGTGTGTGCCCACCTGCTGCAAAAAGCCCAGGGCTGGTCAGGCACCGACACCACTGCCACAGTGGCAGAGCACTGATGGTGTTTGTCCCTTGCTGAGCTCTGGTTTTTGCTCTCAAGGTACAAAGCCTACAGTTATCTGTCTGAAAGAACATGAGTAAAAAGATGGAGCCAAAGACTTCAGAATCAGTTAAACGTGAGCATCTAATGAGAGCGAAACACTGAAATTCTTTGCTAAGAGCCTCCCCGCTTTCTGAGGAACATTTAGTTTGGAATTCAGCCCGGAACATGCATCTGCCCCTGCAATTTACACCTCATTGAATAAGGCTAAAGAGGGAGGAAATGAAGATGATTAATTAAGGAAAAGTAAATTAGTCTCACTTTGTATGTAGCAACTGTGAGCGATTTTCTTATTGCAGAAAACCTATTTGTGAGCTGGCTCGTTTACCCCTTGTTTCTGCAGTAAGGATATTCAGGTGTGAGGCTGTCGGAGCTGCCAGGTACCAGCTCAGGTAAGTGGATCACCATTGTGCCCAGGAAAGCAAATATGCAATGCAGCTCAGAAGTGCTCCTTCCCCACAACTGCCTTTCTCTCTGTGAGTTTTTGTTCTCGCTTCGTTCTCTGCCAACAATGATGATGATGTTGCTATTTTTGAGACATGACCATAGAGAGAAGTTGGTAGCTCCTGAGAACAGATTAAGCTTTCCTGAAATTAGGGCTATTAGGTAAAAAGCTCTTCCTGTGATGTTAAGCTGTGATACTGTCCTGCTGCTGGTGTAAATCAGGAGCAAAGTGAGAAAGCCTGGTCCTCCCCTGGGTACTGAGAACGAGTGTTCTATCCTCAGCTGTTTTATAGCATGCTCAGCTTGGCCAGGCTGGGGCAAAACACTGTTTTGATCCAAATGATACAATGAAGATCCTAAAAGAAGCCAATATGGCAAGCTAGCAGGCTGCCTTTTGCATGAAGGAATGGGGAAAGGGCTCGACAGCCATTTTCTTCTGTGCTGGTAAGGGAGTGTTCTCCTTGTGCTGCTCAGGATGTCTCCTTACTGCCCCTGGAGTTCAGCTGCTTGGAGAGGCAGCAAGGCTGTCTGCAGCCAGCAAGGGTGCAGTGCTGGGGTTTGGGCACCATGTTGTGTGCACTGTCCTATGCAGTTTGCTTTCTGGAGTAACTTCTGTGTAATTTTTCATTGCTTTTTACTATCAGTGCCTGACTGGCCTGATGTAGCAGTCACAGTGCTCTGGAGGTGAAAGTTGCATTATTCTTGAAGAAGGACTCAGCCTTCCGTTCCTTCTTTCAGTTTTTAATGTGTCTTGATTCATTTTACTCTGCTCATGGAAATGGATGTTATTATCTGCTCCTTGTTAAGACAGAACATTTTTCAAAATGCATACCAGGCTCTCCTTTGGCACTGCGAAGGTTTGGGTTCACTTTGATTTATCATAATTGGGGAAAAAATGAGGAAGATTAAAAGGGATATGGCCGTTTCCTTTGGACTTTGTCTTCAGCAGAAGGAGCATCTTTACTGGTTCCAGAGGTGGAAGGAGGAAAAATGTCTTAGATAATGAGACTGGCAGCTTCTATGTAAATATTGTGACTTTTGCTTGAAGTAGAGAGCACCTAATGAAAGAACTGTTAGTTTCCATTGCCTGGGATTCAAATAGCTGTGTCCTAAGAGAATGAACCCACCTTCCGGGTGGATCTCCTGGTGGCCCTTTGGGAGTGGAGGAAATGGGGGATGTGCTGTGGATGTCCTGAGATGTGGGTGGTGAATAAACTTCAAGCTGGACAGAAACAGAGAGGGCACTTCTCACAGGGGTTATTTATGTGTCCAGGAGCCATGTGAAATCATTCAGGACACTGAAACACAGATTTACTGACTCATTTGGGACCACTCTAAAAGAGGGTTGTTGGTCTGAGGTGGAGATCAGTGGAGAGGAGAAAGGAAGTGAGGATCTCTGCCTGCTTTGACGCATCTGCTACCCTCTGCTTGTTGAAAGAACAACTGGAGAAGTTGTGAAAGCTCGGTCTTAACAACTACTCAGCCCTTCCGGGATTAGTTTGCCATCCCCTTTATTAATTATTGACTAGAAATGAGAGACAGGAGGTAATTGCTAACTTGACTGGTGCCAGGCTAATGTCTCCCTGCATACCAGCCAGCAGAAGGCTTGCTCTAGGGCTATGACACTGCTGAGAAAACAAGTGGAATGCTGCTCTTGGAGGCATGGTGCTCCTCTCCACCGGCACCAGGCTGCTCTGTGCCAGGCTGTGTGTTGGTCACAAAGAGTAGAAGGCCTGTTTTGCCACCCATTCATTCCTGCTGCTTTGGGTGGAGCTCAGGCACCTGCTGGGACCACATCTCCAGCAGCCTGGGGCAGTGGGGCAGCCCATCTGCAGGTCCTGCTCCTTCCCCACTCTGAGCACATGGCCTCTCTGACAGGCTCAGCTCTCTGCAATGAGCTCTGCTCTGGCTAGACTGGAACTTGCTAAAAATCTGTCAATTAAGATAATTGGCAGCACATTCTCTAGGAAAAGAGTACATAAATGAGCGGCCCAAAAAGTATTGTATTTTCCTCCGCAAAGCCACAGGTACTTAGATTAAATGGATCAATAAGCCATCTGTATCACAGTAAGAACAGTCATAAATTACTCAAAAAATTCAGTTTTTTGAACAAGTTCCTGGGCACGTGGGCGAAGGCAGAGCTGCAAAGTGCTGCGGCTGGAAGCCATCCTTGCATGCTGCAGGTTTAATGATTCTATTGATGGCGAATGAAGGATGGGACGCAGGGATGGGCCAGCAGTGATAAAAACTTGAAGTAAGACAATAAATGAAGTAGTTCAAATTATACTCTGCACAACGTGCTTAAAATCCACACGGTGGTTATGTTTCTGAGTCTGAGCAAAGCCCAATGTGTGCGATTCATTAAGCACTGTGGCGGGAGACAAACACGTGCCATCAGATGTCCTGACCTGCTGTCATTGTGCAGCAACAGGAGCCCACGGGCTGTCAGTGCTGCCCATGGCTGTTGGCCGTGCCAGCAGGGCTGCGGCCCATGGGGGTTCCAGCAGTGGTGCTCTGAGGGGCTGCCCAGGTGCCTACTCATCCATTCACTCTTTGAAAAGCAGCTAGTGATAATTTAAAGCATTAAACTCTGCCCTTCGTCCTGCTGCCAGCAGGTTTTATATAGCTGCATGCTGAAGCTGTGTTGTTTGTCCCCCTTTTGCTGTGTTATCCACACTGGGGAGATAAGGTGAACGCATGCACAGAGGAAACACGAAGCTACGCAAAATGGCATTGAAAGCACACAGTGAAAACAGTTCTTTTTTTCACCCTCTCTCCTCTCCCCCTCTCCAGCTCTTCTCACCTCACCAGCAGAGCTGCTTTCCAAAGCAAACAGAGGCTCTCCAGGTGTGTGTGCTCAGCAGGGGCCGGAGGAGCGGTGCAGCCCCTGACCATCACCTACTGGGTTTTGTTGTTTTTTTTCCCTTCCTTTGTCTTCTGTTAAATTAAATTTTATGAGAGTGTGGGATCCATAAGCTTGCAAGGTTTCTGCTGAAGAGATTTTTACAGCTCTGAATGATTCCTCTGGGAGGCTGCTCTGCAGTTTGCAGCCCGGTGTGTGAATCCTGTGAGTTTAAAGGGAGAAGCAGCAAAGGGGAGGGAGAGATTCACCCATCGGCGACTTTATCTGTTACTTACAGAGGTCACATCAGGAAAATGTTCTACTCGGCTGTGTTATCTGCTGCTCCATCTTTGTATTACACAGCATTTCTCAGGAGGATATTTTAATACTGTTTTTTCTTTGCTTACCAGAAACTCTTACGCTGGACAAGCAAGATGCATGGCTCACAGCTGCCTGCTGGAGTTTATCTGTGGCTCAGAAATAAAGTATAAAACCACACCTTTAATAATGCAGGATAGGGCTGTTCCTTAAGTGATTTATAAACTTCATAGGTAGAGTGAGTCGCTGCTAAAGTAGATTTACTGCTCTCTACATGAGCATCATTGCAATAATAAGGTGAGCATATGCAAGGTTAAGAGTCCCCATTAGTTTCAGCGTAGCTTGGAGGTAAATCTATCTTCTGTCATGGCTTTGACTTTTGCTTGTGGGCCAAGCAGAGCCTCCAGGCAGAATAAAAACAAATGCTGTGAGGATGACAGTCAGTAAGAGGTGGGGATGGGCAGGATGGGGTGTGCAAAGCAGTGCTGCAGAGCCATAAAGCTTCTCCTTCCCTTCCTCCCCACTGCTTTCATCTGGACAGCTGAAAACTTGGTGCAAACAGTGGGATGGAGATAGTTGTTGCCTGACTGGGAATGGAAGAGGTCTGTTCATGTTTGGTGCTGACTGAGCCCAGCAGGTGCAGCCCTTGTGTCACCTGAAAGTCCCGGAAAATGAATCCTCCCTGAAAAAGGGCAGCAGGAGAGGAGGCCTTGGGAGTTGGGAGGGTGGCTTATGCCTCTCCTGAGAGGAACAGGAGGGTTTGTGATGGGAGAGAATGCTCCAGGGCAGTTCTAGCCTGGCCTTAGGGGCAGTGAACATGGTTTGTGCCCACTGGTCACACAACTCTCCAGCAAGCAAGTGTGCTGAAGTGGCAGCTCCATGGACACTGAGAGACAGTCTTGCACGCTGCTGGAGCCCGCTCTGCTCCCCGAGGGATGCTCTCTGCAGGATCCATCCCACTCCACCCTCACTGTCTCTATATTCATGTTCTCTGTGCAGTTTTACAGAGCATGAATCTTCCAATCGCATTCAGCCAGCTGGGTGCTCATTACTGAGTAATATATCATCCTGGTGACACTGTTACTAACTAACTGATAACAACTCCAGATGGCAACGATACATTCTGGGATCTCCTGACCATGAAGGGGTAGTCTTGAAAAATCTTAAATATTATCTTTTAATGTGCCACATGTTGTCTTTCAAAAGAGGCAGGCCTAAGAGGTGAAGGGATCACAGCCAACACAAAGCTTGAAGTTCTCCTGATCTTGGGCTTTGCTGTTTTCCTTCTGGAAGGGAAGGAGGCCACAGTTGGAGACGGATGATGAAGAGATGCCTTTCTCAGGATTTCCTCTAAGTAGATTCAAAACCGCCCGCGTTATGTTGAGACATTTGTACAAAGTAATGAAGGAGGAGGTTTGTCAATGTCTGCCGTCAATGTGGAAATCCAAATGTCACAACCAGCGAAGGCACAGCAGGAGTGGGCTGAAAACTTTGAACTTTTCAAGGAAAGAAAAAGGCGTTTTCTACAAATTCCACTGAATTGCATTTTCTCCGTGTGCTCAGGTCTTCAAAGGAGGAGCCTCTTCCCCTTCGCTGGAATAGAAAAAAGCTTTGCTGATAACTGCTTTAACAGATGAAAGGGTGGGCAGAGTTTTTAAACAGATTGGGAAAAAGATTCTTCATCCATCTATTTTGTGTCTTCAAATGAACAAATGGGGAAAATAAACACGTATGCTTTCTCAGTCTATTATTCTCCCTTCATTGTCAAGGCAGATGCTTGCTCAGTTAAAAAAGACGGAAAGGTCCGTGGTTCCTTGAAAGGGCATGTTTTCATTTCAGCGGACGCTTTCTGAAATGATAAGGAAAATGATGTGCTATTTTTTCTTGCCAGATTCTGTTTATTCTTGTTGCTATGCCTCAGCTCTCAACCACTGTAATGCGGTGGGAGGATTTCTCCTCCAGCTGTGGGTCGCTGCACAGCCAGGGCTTGGCGAGGGCAGGGATCTACATGGCTTCCCCTGCTCTGCCCTGGCTGGAGCCTCATGCCCGGGCACGGCTCTCTCCTTGCTCCTGTCTTCCCCACGCCCCACCTGTCTGCAGCCACTCTTCAGCCCCCTCTGCCTACAGCTCAGACTTCATTCTTCTCCCCCTTCCCTCTGCCCCACCTGCCCCCAGCTCTTCCCCCATCCCAGCCTCCCCACTGCCACCCCAGCCTTCTTTCTACTCCCCTCAGCCCAGCCTCCTCTCTGCCTCCCATCACAGTGCGGTTTGTTGGGTCTCAGCGCAGTGTGGAACTGGGCTTGCTATGCTGAATTTCATTTCAAATCTATGGTGGAGAGTTTTAATCTGTGGCAAGCAGGTGCTGCTGCAGGTGAGCACTGCTAAAAGCATATGTTTACTTGTGCTGTTGAAATTAGAAAAAGCTGTTATTTAGAAAAATTCCTTCAATAGTCTGTGTAATCATTGGCAGCCATGCACTCTCAGCTGCAGGTGTATTCCAGTTTTATTTAAAAACCAATTTCAGACTAGAGGGAAGATTTAGTTAGAGCAGTTCAGGTACAAAGGAGAGGTTACTGATGTTTGGGGAGCAATGCCCACGTGCATCCCCTGCTTCCCAGGGAGAACAGGGTGGCTAGTAGTGACCCTGGTGCATGAGAGCCACTGTGCACAGGGGACAATGCAGTACCCAGGGTGGGGATGGGGCTGATACCTGCTGGAGGTGGTGGGCAATGCCACAGCTGTGTGCAGGACAGCAAAGGAGGAAGGTCAGAATGAAAGAGCTGGATCGTGAGTGCGCACACTTGTATTGTGAATGTGTGTGATCCGGGGTAGATCCATGTGACATCTCAAAGCACAGAGCCTCTGCTAACTGGGGGAGACGTGAGGGTTAAGGATGCTCTGGGACAGGAGGAAAAGGGTGCACAGGTGCAGGACATGAGGGCAATCAGCACTGCTGTGCCAACTGGGGGTTCTGGAGAGGCAGAGTGGGGGTGAGAACAGGATGGGCAGTTCCTGCTCCCACCCCCCTGAAGTGTAGGATGCCATCTGTTTTCCTTGAAATCCCATCTCACAAAGAGTCCTGCGGTGCTTCCAGTGAAATATCACCATTAAGTTCCTGGGGAGCGCTGGGCAGGAGCAGACAGCCGTCCCACCGGTGGGAGTGCTCCTGTGGAATTACATTTCAGCTGCAGGGGAAGCAGTAATGTGCAGCCATTGCAGACTCGATGACTACAGTATAATTTTATTTATGGGTAAATAATACTTAGCACTGAGCTCACAAACATTAATCTTAAAGCAAGGGTTGTACTTCTACATCGCCTCCTATTGTAAAATTAATAACAGGTAGGACGCACCGGTGAATTTAAGGGGCTGTTACTCTCACTGTGCCATGGAAGCAGCCAGGTTCACTTGTTTACAGACGCAGCTGCATTCCCAAACCTCCCTTGATGCAGCTTGTCTGAGAGCCTGGGGCAGCTCTGAGTGAAAGCAATAACAACCAGGTGCAAAGCCAAGGTGATGTTTAAATTGCATCCTCTTCTGCTGAATTAGTGCTCTCTAACGATGTAAAGCTAAATCTCACCGGGTGGCTCTGTGAGCAGCCTTGTTCTCCAGTACAACAGAGAAGTTCTGCTGGAACAAACAAGGTGATGCACCCCTCAGCTTTGTTGCTCTAAATACGTGTGATCCGGATGCTACCTGGCCACGCTGCTTCATGCCAACGCAGCCAGCCTGCTCATGTGGGGGTTCCGTCCTCATTTCTCATCAGAAATCATCTCTTTGTATTTCAGATGAGTGAATGCCTCCATTCACCCCAGACCTCCTCTCATCTTCACAGCTCCTCCTTGACTCGAGGCTCCTCCTTGACTCGAGGCTCCTCCTTACGTATGCCCTCTTGCAAATGAAACACTTCTATTTCAAAATCCTTATTCATAAATATCAACACTTTCAGAGACAGGAAAGTACACGTGGGCTCTAAATCTTTATTTAAGCTCTCAATGACATCCTCTTATTTCTAAAGTGCTTGGTGTTAAAGAGTTTCTACAGGATTCTTAGCCTAAATCAGCAGTAATAGGATGTCTCCCAGCCCTGTAATTCAGTTCTTCACCCCACCCATCAGAAGTTTGCATCTCATACATACTCAGTGTGTGCAGCTTGAAGCCCACCAGTCCGTACACTGGGATTTACTGGGCATGACATTCACCCCTTCGCTGTACATTTTCTCATTGACTTTTGTGACGTGATGCGTCGAGGTGGATCCAGTATTTGTGTGATCCTGGTGGAATGAGGAAGTGTTTCAAAGATGAACTGAGAGATAGCCGAATTATTCATGTGCAGTGCCTAGGGATCCTCATAGTGTGGTTTCCTAAATCAGAGGAAGGAGAGCAACTGGAAAGCTCAGCTAATGCCCTTGTAATAACGTGTCATTCTGAAAGGAATCTGAAATAACACTGGGTCACTTTTCAATGCTTCTTGTGAGTGCTGCTCCATGTAAATGCTTTGTGCTTTCTGATGGAAGCCATGGGTGGTGCACTGTCTCCATTACTGAGTTCGCAGTCGGAGGAATAGTGCATCCTGGTGACAATAGTACACAACAGCACTGCTGTTTGCTGTCGGTGGGTGTGAGCCTGTCCCTGCAGCACGATGTGGCACACAGCAGGGCTGTGCTCGCAGCACTGTGTGTGGTGCAGCTTTTAGGGGCCCTCAGGGCAGTGCTGGGGAACAGGTTCTGCATGAGCATGGGGTGACTGTTGGCACTGGTGTATTGATGCCAAGCTATGATTTTTGGCTTTGAGTTCTCTTACACATGTCTCTCTCCAAGACCATAAAGACGGCCAGGTGTCCCTATTGAGGATGTCATTCCAGGGCACAGGGCACAACGCTTCACCAGTGGTGAGGCTTTAATACTTGCTGCCTTTGATATTCTTTTTGCTCCGTTTCCCTCCAGGAACAGCATTCAGAGTCACAGTAGGATAGGTCTATAAGAACATTGTACGGGAGGGATGAGAACCATGAGCCTGTAGGTCTGTCATATGCAGAGCTCATTGTCTCATTGCGTCCTGGCCCTGGAAGCACTCTGCCCAGCAGAGGAGTGGATCCCTCCTCTGTCAGGGACCCCCAAGGCAGTGTGATAGGGAGCAGCCATGCCTTAGGGATGCCCTTAGCAGCGCTGCACAGTGCCCACCAGGTCCCCGCGAGGCTCTGCTGCCCACAGTGCTGGTCTGCTTCCCCGTCTGCAGGAGGCTGCGCTCAGCTCACACTGCTCCTTTATAGTCAGAAGTGGAACCTCTGTAACAGCCTTCACAGCTGCGATCACCCGCTGATACCACGTTTGATTTCATCTCGCACTCCGCACCAATGGCTAATTCAAATCCCAGTAAGAGATCATCAGAGGCAGAGAGACAGAGGTGAAATAAGCTGAAAATGAGTTCCAGAAAATGTTACAAACCACAACCCACCCCGTGGGCCTCCTCTGAGCCCTGCCCCTCCACGGCCATTTGCAATGAACGTACCTAACACGGCTCCAACCAAAGGCCCTTCAATGACTCAGACGTGTCAGTAGGATGGTCTGCATGTGCTGTCAGCACTCTGAAATGTTCATAATTCTCCTGATAAGAGCTGCTGTTCATCATGTCCTGATCTGGACTGACTCCAGCTGGGTAGACATGGAGTAAAAACTCGGCTCTGTCCTTAATGTTTACTTGGACACAGGGATTTAATGAATTCCTATTGGAGGCTGAAGGACCGGTGTTTGCTGTCTGAGTGCATCCCCAGTTGGTGCTCGGGCTGCACCAGTCCATGCTGACCCACAGTACTTAAGTAAGAACAAGCACTGATTGCATGAGGCTTTCGTTCACCAAAACGGAGAAAGAAAACCTGCTGTGTTTTGCATTTCAGTTTGCAATACAGTAGCTTGGCTTAACACACGGTTCCATTTATCATCCAAAAGATTATTTCATCAAACCCTTCTGTCAGCCTCAAAAAACTCCTCACCTGAACCACTTGTGAAGTAACGCCGTAAAACATCCGAAGCAAAGACAAAATGAGCACAATTCCTGTACCTCTGAATCGCTGAACAGTGAATGCAAATTGTGAGAATGAGTCAGAAATTAAACCTCTGCTCTCCAGCAGAAATATCTTAAGCTTCACTCAACGACTTTGGTTTGCTTCAGACAGGAACACGTTCCTGGGGAAATGTTTCTCCAGTCGAAGGAAAATGTGAACGCTGCAATAAAACTGAACTTGTCAGAACCTTTGCAGGTATATGCTTCAAAAAGAAAGAGTTGATTTGCTTTTCTCCATGTTTTTCAGATCCGTTCCAGAAGGGTGGTGTCGTGGTGGTGATCTGGCCTCGCTGCTCCGGTCCCTGCAGAGCTGCATTGCTGATCTCCCTGTGTGCATCACAAATGGGGATCCCTGGGGGCAGCTGAGTGCTGTCAGCAGTGGGACCCTTCTGACCTGTTTAAATTCAAGTTGTGTTTCATCCGGCTTTAGAATTGCAGAACCATTCAGGCTGGAAAAGCCCTCTGAGACCCCACCCAGCCCACCGTGCCCACTGCCCACCCCCTCAGTGCCACATCCCTGCGGCTCTGAGCACCTCCATGACGGGCACTGCCCACCCCTGGGCAGCTGCGCCAGTGCCTGGCTGCTCTCTGGAGCAGACATTGCTCTGATACCCAACCTGACCCTCCCTGGTGCAATGTGAGGCCACCACCTCTCATCCTATTGCTGTTACCTGGGGCAGAGGCTGACCCCTCCTTGCTACAACCTCCTGTCAGGAGTTGAAGAGAATTAGGAGGTCTCCCCTCAGCTATTCTCCCCCAGCCCAACCCATCCCAGCTCTCCCAGCTGCTCCCCATAGCACTGTGTTGCAGACCCACACAGCTCCTCTGCCCTTCTCTGGATACACTGCAAAGAGCTGAACAAACTCTGGTGAAGATGAGCTGAGCACGCTGCTAATTGGGACAGTGAACAAACAGGTTTGATTGAGGTGGGAAAATTCTACTTTTCTGTCATTTGACTGTAAAAAAAGCTCTGCAGATGAGAGGCTCCTCTAAAACTAATGCTTGGGGAAACAAAAAGAAATACACAAAGAATCCCTCATCTGAAGTAAAATCTTGTATGTTTGCACATATATGTAGGCATAACATTGTGTAGTATAATTGCTAACTATTTTAGATTTGTTCTGCCATTATGTATGTTAGAGTGTGATGAGCTGGTCAGTGATCCTGTGTTTGGTCTGCCTGGGACCCCTGGGGCTGCCGCCAAGCCCACTGTCCCTTCACCTTCTGACAGTGGCATTTCTGAGAGAGTAAATGAGGGTTTGGACACAGAGCACTTACATGTGTCAGCTGAAATTGGTGTTAAATAAGCATACGCTTAACTGAGAGCAATGGACTGATTGTACAGTATTGGTACCGATCCCAGTGGGACCTGACATGCTCTGAAAGCACAGCAGGTGGGTTCCTCTTGAGTGGCCTGCACCCTTTCTGCCCTGCAGAGCAGCTCTGGTCCCTCTGGCCATACTCGGCTGGCATCTCCCACCATTAGCATTACTTCTCCTTTGTGCTCAGGCTCAGTGTTTGCCAGCCAGGAGGCATAAACATGACCAACGGTGCAGTCCTGCAGCCCATCTGCTCCAGCCCTCTTGGTAAGGGTCTTATTAATGCATCAGTGGCTGTTCCTTCATCCCTCTTCGTCTGCTGTGTTATAATGTTCACACTGGAGGATGGGGAGAACATTATCATAGAATCATAGAATCATGGAACCATAGAATGGCCTGGGTTGAAAAGGACCACAGTGCTCATCCAGTTCCACCCCCCTGCTATGTGCAGGGTCGCCAGCCAGCAGACCAGGCTGCCCAGAGCCACATCCAGCCTGGCCTTGAATGCCTGCAGGGATGGGGCATCCACAGCCTCCTTGGGCAACCTGTTCCAGTGCGTCACCACCCTCTGGGTGACTAATAATCCTCCTAATATCCAAACTTCAGAGAATTTAGGCACCGGAGTGCCTATGCCACAATCACATAGACATTTGTTCCTGCAGTTAACATGGAAAGTAAGGAATATAAATTAAAGGAGCAGATCTTCCTGCTTTTCCCTCTTAGAAATACACCATTAGCGTACGGAATGTTGCTGTAACTCAGCAGAAAACTAAAAACATATCAGACCCCAGCTCCTAGTGAGCCAGATCTCTCTGTGAGATTTCAGCAGGCAGGCGGCCAAGTGGGAGCTGCAGCCACAGAGATATATTTCTTCTTGCTCCGGCTCATTAGCAAGAAGCAGCTGTTAGTTCATTCAGTATTAATGTCAGCCGTAATGAAAGACACCCACTTGTAGGAAGAGGTGAATTTGGAGAGAGCTATAAGGAAGGACACTCTGCCAAATTGCACGGTATCAGTCAGGGTGGTTGAATTATAACAAGACTCAATTTTTGTGAAACCATAAAGGAACAATGATAAAAGTAGAAAAGCTGTGCGCACTCCTGACTCAGCAGACTCTAACCATAATGTGTGCACTTGACTTGAAATTAATGCGACATATAAAATTAAGAGGGAATTTTGCTGGGATGATTTCAAGTGTCAAAACCTAAGATATATACACTCGTATCTGTATGATGCTGTTCATGCTTGATACAACCTGACTGCTGCCGCTCAGACAATCCGCCCCAGGGAATAGCTGAAAAAACTCCTGAAATGAAACTCGCTTCACTTTCCACTTCTGAAAGCACAGGACGAGGCTTTACAAACATTTAACCGTTTTGCTCCCTTTTAAGAATTAAAAGGAAAGCTGTATCTGCAGTGAGGGGAGTCATTAGAGTATGATGCTAAGAAACACAAGACTGAAGGATTTGCTGGAGGAAAGATTTTGGTAGAAAACCTCATTGTTCAGAAACATCAAGGGATGGAGCTACTAAGTGAGAGGAGGATAGGGAAGAAAATAACCCAGAAGGTGCAGGCTTTGCTTGCAACCTTTCATGCCCAGTGTGTGGATATCCTATGGGGTAGCAGGTGAACTCCCCAAACCAGCAGCACGCTGTCCCTCTGCCTGTGGGTACCTTTCCTGTTTCCCTGCCATCCCTCCCCAGCTCATGTCCTTTCCACCTAACTCCCCCCTTCCCATTGGAAAACATGCTTCTGAGCAGCAACGGCCCCACTTAGAATCATAGAATCATTGAAGTTGAAAAAGATATTTAAGATCATCAAGTCCAAGCATGAGCTCAGGTGTCCCTGCCTATAGCAGGGGTTGGAACTAGATGATCTTAAGGGTCCCTTCCAACCCAAACCATTCTATGTTTCAATGACATGCACGAGATCATGCACTGTGTGCTGGGGAGCCTGAATGCTTTATTTGGATGTTCCCTTCCACCTGTATGTCTGGGCAGGTGGGATGAGTTTCCCCATTAGCATCAAGGTGATGCAGCAGGGGAAATGCAGAAGGGTTATTTCTTCTATGTCCCTACCTGGGTGTAGTGCTGCTTTGAGCAGGGAGAGGGTTGCTGTTGTTCACCAGGAGTCTGTTCTGTGCAGGGTGAGTGTGTGGGTTGTGGTGGTCCTGGGTGCTGCCTGTGATGTGTGGGCTGAAACCAACCTGACTGATGTGTGATGCTGGGGTGCCATTGCCCCTTCCTTGTGAAAGTGAGTGAAAGCTTTGATTGCAGAGGTATCTGTTTGGCGTTCCTACTTACAATTTTACAAGGATTACTTAGAATCTATTTAATGGCAGGTGGTCTGACACTGTTGGTCTTTGCTGGGCAAGGAATACTTGTGTAACCATCAGGCTTGGGTTTGCTTTAACAGAAACCTGTGACAGGGGGAGAGGAGCATGGAGGGGCAGCCAGGGCTGGGAGAAGGCAGGTGCAGCCACATGCCACACATTCTGTACAAATACTGGGTGAATTCATGAAGTGTAACTTCTTTTTGGTTTCGTTTGTGGTAGTTATAAATAGTTAGACCCAAAATAGGCTCCTTAGGAAAGCTCTGTTCTCATTAGGAAGTTCAAAAGCATGATGATTTTGCAGATACATATCTTAATCTGTTTTCAAGGATTCCAGTGGAATAGCATTATGTGTATGGTACGTGGTGTGGGTCACAAGAGGTGTGATGGGGAAACAAGCCCAAGGCTGGCGTACCATATCCCTTCTGGGCAGCTGGTACCAGCACAGAGATACTGCTCTCACTGAGCAATGGTTTCTGTCTTGATTTGGCTTTCTGCTGCATCATTCCCCACTTGTCACTCTTCCACAAAAGAGGTTTGGAGAGCGGAGCTGTGTGAGTCCTTTCTCAGGATGTGTGTTTTTAGGGATCTTTACAGCTTGACCCGTGCAGCCAATGCTGCTGTCCTGCCTTAAATGCATTGCTGGAAGAGACCTAAGGGTGAGAATGGCTGAGAACTGCAGCCAAAGAACTGTGGGGTTTGTGGTGATGCATTTACAGGCTGAGGTGAAGTGTGAGGGAGCTGAGTGCTTTGTTTGCTGGGTAATGTTCTGTCTTCTTTGCAGGGCAAAGCCAAATGGAAGAAAATCCTCATTTAGGAGCATCATTGTGCATTCCAGCTGAGGGGGAAAAACACATGAGTAAGTGGAAGACTTGAGGAAAAGAGCCATTTATAATAGCACAGAACAGTAATTACTGCACGAGGCCACATTTCTAACTGTGGAGATTCTGAATTAGACAAGCTCTAGATGCACAGGTGTGGTTTTATTGACCCAAGGCACGTGTGTCCTTACTCCCCACTGCCTCACAACTGGAGCTGTCTGTATTTGACAGCTTTATATTTGCTCCTCTAGCAGTTGCAGTGCTGATGGCTGACACAGGGATGGAGTGGGACAGTGCAATGTTTTATTCTGTCAGGGCAGACACATGACTGGAGGAGCATGCATTACCAATTGCTTGGATTCTGTGGTTCTTTATGTCTGCAACTGCAATGACCAAAGCTGCAGCATCCTATGGAGGTGACATCCGTGGCCATCTCACTGCTGTGACAGAGCTGTGGGTGCCATGGAGGCAGGCAGGGAGGGTCTGCCTTCGTCTCTCAGCATGGCTTGGTGCCACGTGTTGGAGTTGTGCCCATCCCTGCCCTCCCTTCCCTGGGGAAGCCTCCCCATGTCCTGGTGCATACATCTTTTCTGCTGATGTTTGGTTGGGCATTGTGGTGGAAGTTAAAGGTCTGAGTGCTATAGTGGTGTTGGTACGGTCCCTCTGGCAAGGCTGGGATCTTCTGCCCCACATGGATTCAGCAGCAATTTGCACATGTGGGGTACTCAGCAGGGCTAACCAGGTAGGAACCCTGCAGAAGCCCAGCCCTGCCTAGCTGACAGCTGCTGTATTCCTGCCTGGCATGAAGGGAGTAAGGGACAGGCCTGGTACCTTATGGGTCTCAGCTGTGTTGGTCCAAGTTTGAAAACTGCTCTTTAAAAAAATACTTGAGGAAGGAGCTCTATCAAAGTGTATGTAAACCAGAAGTGTTACTTCTAATAAGCTGTATCTCATTAGCAGTGTGCACTCACTAAGTCCTTCTTTCTTGAGAGATGCAGTAGTGATCTGAGCCCATAAGGCACAGCACTCAGCTCGCAGCCAGGTAGTGATTAACAAAAATGGTCCTTTCTGCACAGGGGGTGCAATGTCTAATGAACTTCTGGGTGATGCTGATTGCAATCAGTCCACCGTCCAAAACTCATGCAAGGATGGCTTTCTTTTTTTGTAAAGCAGTTGAGAGATTTGAAGCATACATCTTCTGTCAGCTGTCCAATGAATATTAATCTATTTGCAATAAACTGCCTTATGAATAATTCGCTTCACAAAATGAGCGACTTGAAGATATTGCAAAGTTAAATGAGCCATTAGTGAAGAATGTCTTGTAAATATTGCCTATTATTGGATGTTTGGGTTTTGTCGCGCGCTTTCATTCCTTTATAGATTAATGCATTGCAAAGAGAGGCTTTAACTTTTGTTCCTCATCACACTTTTTATTGTCTCTATTGAAATGTTGGATGGATTTATGTTAAATTACAACTGTTATGACCCATTCATAACCATAAGAGACTAAAATGTTACAGCCAGTGAGGAACGGAGGGCAGGAGGCAAGGAAATACCTTGATTAAAATAAAGGAGGAGGGTGCCTGGGTTCACACTTTGGCTCTCATAAGTTACCTCTATTAGCTGGGGTAGGTCTTCCAGCCTGCCCAACATCATTAAGTAAGGGTGCTATTTGTTTCTGTCCAGAAGATTTTTGGTGAGAACACTTGGGCACCTTGCTAAGCAGGTATGCTGCCTAGCTCTGAGAGAAGCTGATCTTTGCTCGGGGTACTAAATGTGATGCGTTATTACTATTATTATTTTTTAATATCAAAGTTTGCAAAGCTTAACAAATTAGGGATGGGGAAGAGGATTCCAAATTACTATGGTCTCCATGGCTACTGAATCAAAAATTAATTGGTCGCTGTTCTTCCTGGAGTGATGGCCCTGTCTGCCAAGGGCCTTCCCTGGATGGGAGCTCTTCCCTCTCTCCCTGGGGAAGATGCACTGCATCCAATAGGATCCTAGAATGGCCTGGGTTGAAAAGGACCACAATGCTCATCTAGTTCCAACCCCCTGCTATGTGCAGGGTCACCAACCAGCAGACCAGGCTGCCCAGAGCCACATCCAGCCTGGCCTTGAATGCCTGCAGGGATGGGGCATCCACAGCCTCCTTGGGCAACCTGTTCCAGTGCGTCACCACCCTCTGGGTGAAAAACTTCCTCCTCATATCCAACCTCAACTTCCCCTGTCCCATTTTAAAACCATTCCCCCTTGTCCTATCACTGTCCAACAGAGAGGAGAAAATCAATCTGAGGTTCCCAGCTCATCATCTAACAGATCAATGACAGCTGAAAATGCCTCATTTCCCCAGGGTGCTCTTACTTGGGAGCGTGTTACTCATTTCTGTAGGTGAGCATCCAACAGGCAGTATGAAGATGAGCCTCTAACTATCACAGAAATAGCCAAGCCACATGAGCTTAGATATTAATCACTTTAAGCTGCAGTGAAAAACTCTATGAACTGCTTCCTCCAAAATAAAGGTTTGGTAAATTGGAGGAAACCATCTGAAAGGAAACACTGACAGCCATTAGAAGAGTCCTTCCTTTGAGACCATTCTCACCTTAACCAAAAAGCAAACAAACAAAACCATACTGCTCTAAGTTATACGAAAAAGAATTAAATCAGATATTAGTCATAATGAGAGTGGTCATTATAGCTGTTGGTATGCCTTAGTGCAGCAATACCTTGCCTGAAATCCACCCTTCTTGATACTGGTGAATGTCAGCTGCGTGTGGAGGAGCAAATGGGGAAGCAGTGTGCAGTTTTTCATTCTCATTGTCTAATGCAGTGAGGGAAGAAGTTTGCTTATTTTCTCCTTTGAGCAAACACAGATCAGACAGTGCTTTGTCAGCAGGTTACTCTCTTCCTCTCTAAAATGCCACCTGTGACTCCCATTGAGAGAGTCATTGGTTGGACTCTATTGCAATTAACACAATTAGTGTTGCAATATGTTGGAGGGTTCATCAAAACCACTGAGCTGAAAACTTCTGACTAATTAAGTCAGCTGTGCTGGGGACACAAATCCGTTCCCTCTGAGAAATGAGGTAAGCCACAGATCTCAGCCTCCAAACTTGGAAGGGTTAAAGGACCCAGCAATGTGCAGAAATACACAAGCTGGGCAGACAGATAAGCATTGCTTATGAATAACATTACCCTATAACTCTCATCTGACACTCTTATCCGTTCTCTGATGCTGCTGCAAAGATTGCAAATCAGATAATAGAGCCATTTGTAAATTAAGCAGGGTGGGTTTTGTGAGTTGTTCTAACATTTCAATCTGTTTCTCTTTCTACTCTTTGGCCTAATGTGGAGCTGCCCCTTCTTCGCTTGTGCTAGTGCATCCCAGTGCTGGGGTGGCTGTGGAAGCCCTCCCATGCTGTTCTGCATGAAGGATTTTGCTGCTTGTGGTGCGTTGCCTTGGGCAGCCTGCAGGGCCTGGAGGTGGACAGGGGGCTGCTCAGCATGCCCCCCAAACCCGAGTTGGTGCAGTCACAGCCCAAAAGTCATTGCCTTTCCCAGTTCCAATAACCAAAAGGTCTGTTCTCAGCGAGCTAATCTCCTTGTGCTGCCTCCACAGCCCCAGCTGCACTCATACTCTTCACCAGGACACATGCGTGGAAGCCCACCCCAGGTAGAACAGCCCCATATATCCCCCAAAAGACCCCTATGTGGTTGCAGCTCCAATAGAATCTCTGCAAAGCAACACCAGCAGCGATGCTCCATCCCAGGCTGCGCTGCCCCACACATGGCTGTGGAGGTCGGGGAGGAGCCGCTGTGCAGAGGGTGCAATTCCACCCTGTGCTTCTCTAGCAAATTAATTAGGCTATTCTCAGGGCTCCGCAGCAGCAGGTTGCCATGCAGTTCTCCTGTGTGGGTGTAGTCCTGGAGGTTTTCTGAAGCTTTTAATTACTAGTCATGAGCGCGGCGAAGGCTTGTGAAGCGCTGTGCCTCGGAGGAAAACAGGAATGCTCTGCGGATGGGAGGCGGTGGGGGATGTTCCCAACCAGATACCTGGAGGTAAACCTGCTTGAAACAGTCTCTGGGAGAAATAAAACCAGAAGGAACAATTCCACGTGTTTGAATTAACATTACAAAAGCAGTGGGATGTATACATTATGTTTTTAATTCCAACAGACTAAAATCTGGCCACTAAAGCAAGGGCTTCAGAGGGCCTTTAGCACTGCCAATATTTTCCTCTCTTATAGCAGCTTTTCATGCGTTCCCTTCTGAAAAAATCCTTGTTCTCACTTGGCTAATCCAGTCTCTTACACAGATTTTTAAAGGTTTATTGCTTAGGAACAGAGAACGCCACATTTGTACATGGGCTGCATTACAGTGTAAGATAGGAACAGCTATTGAATGTTTCCCAGGTGTCGCTCGAGGAAAAAAAGAGCACTTGTAATAATCATCTCCATCAGATGCTCTCTGCAACTGAAGGGGGGGAGGGAGGGCTGGCCTGGCCTGGCCTCTGCCCCAGGTAACAGCGATAGGATGAGAGGTGATGGCCTCACATTGCACCAGGGAGGGTCAGGTTGGGTATCAAAGCAATGTCTGCTCCAGAGAGCAGCCAGGCGCTGGCACAGCTGCTCAGGGGTGGGCAGTGCCCGTCATGGAGGTGCTCAGAGCTGCGGGGATGTGGCACTGAGGGGGTGGGCAGTGGGCACAGTGGGCTGGGTGGGGTCTCAGAGGGCTTTTCCGGTCTGAATGGTTGGTTCTGTAATTCTATGCACAGCACCACTCAGGGCAGAAAGCCATGCTCCTCAGCACGTGCAGGAAGGCATTGCTGGGGCAGTCTGTTGCATCCTGCATGTATTCTGGAAATCCCTGGTCCTTGATCCTTATTTATGTATTCTTCTAGAAAATGAGAGACGCGTAAAACTTCCAGCTGTCCTGATGCTTCCACGTGATGCCATAATCCCAGTTAGGTTTTGGGTTGACCTCGCACACCTGATGCACAGATTCTGCTTTGTGTAGGTGGTGGGCAAGCAAATCATCTCCTATTGACTGGGAAATCATGCTTTCTAAAAAAAATGGCTTGTTAATGCTTGGGGTTCCTTTTTATTTGGTAAGTCAGAAAGGCAACCAGCTTAAACGCTCCTCCCACCAACAAGCTCTGGTAATACCAGCTCTTCTCTCTATCCTGCAGCAGACTGTGGGTTAGGACAGAGCTACCCATGCTGTTAGTGGTGATGATGTGCATCTTTGGAGATCCTCGGACCCCCAGAGATGGCTGAAATAGGAGCTGCCCCAAAAAGCATCTGGCTTTTTGCTTTTGTGACTGTCGTTAGGTTGCTCATGCAATTGGAGACTGAAGGTTCTGCACGTGATTTTTATCTTGAAGATAAACACTAAAAGAAATAACAAATAATACTAAATTATAATAACTCAGAATGTCAATTCCTGAGTGATTTTTTCCTGCAGCATTGAGATGTTTTCCTCCGGTGAGGATCTGACAGACTTGGGTACTTTGTTTTGCTGATGAAGACAAATCCCTCAGACGCTCAGCTGCGTTAACGTGATGTCTGAGTGTTGGTTTAGGAACACGGTGATAAATTGCTGCTGTTTGACACATGTGTGGGCAGCTGATCAGCACAAAGTCTGAGGGTAAGGTAGAAGTTATTTACCCATATCTTGTGTAGGTTGACGCCATGTGTTGCTGCCATGATATCTGCTGAAGCTTCTCACCTTGTGTCCAGTTGTGTGATTCTGAGCTTTTTCAGTCTAATGTTCCTTTTCCCTCCTCTGTGCACAAATTTCTCTGTGGCATCCAGCGTTCAGCTGAAACATTTGGTAACAGCCCAGTTCTACCCAGCCTTGGTTTCATCACATAAGAAATGTGAATTTGCAGGAGGGTTTACAGCTTGATTTTGTTTTAACTGACATTCACTGTTCCCTTTCCTTTCGTTACTCACTTTTCTTCTTCGTCTCACTCTTCTCACCTTTTTTTACTTATCTTTGTCTCTTCAGTCTCGCTCCTCCTTTGCATATCTCATCCTTCCTCTTGGTAATCCCTTATCATTCTGTTTCGTTTTCCCATAGCACCACTGCATCTCCATTTCCCTTCAGCGTGCTGTTCCTGCCCTGATTCACCCCTTGTGTTTTCAGAGCAGGGAGGAGCTGGACTGGAGGAGGTGGCTCAGGCTCTGCATCCACTGGCCATGGACCAGGTAGATGTCAGTGTAGCTCTGCCTGGTGGTCTCATCTCACTCTTTCTGTACTGTGATTGAAAGGCTGCCCAGAGAGGCTGTGGATGCACCATCCCTGGAGGTATTCAAGGCCAGGTTGGATGGGGCCCTGGGCAGCCTGGTCTAGTATTAAATGCTGAGGTTGGCAGCCCTGTCTGTGGTGGGAGGATTGGACCCTGATGATCCTTGAGGACCCTTCCAACCCAAGCCATTCTATTCTATAAAAGCAGAGAAAAAGAGATTCAGAAAGTATTAACTCAACAGATAATGTCTGTCCTTCCTGTAAATGCAGCTTGGCCATCTATGGAAGAAATATGATCTATTTAGTTTCATGTTTCAGACTTCTTCAGTTTCAACTAATGCAGCGGTAATGAATCATTGACCCTAGAAAAATATCACTGATTTGATTAATTAGCACTTAAAAGAAATCCTCAGATAGGAAACTTTCAAAGGTTGGAAATAATGCTGGTATTTTATTTGTCCTTTCATTAACCAGATTCCTAAGAAAAAATCCAACACAGTTTTTATGGGGATTATGTTTTGGTTTGCACAATGTAGCTTCAGATTAGGCTGTTTTCACCAGAAATGTTGTGATACATAGATCACAAGGGAAATTCAAAGGGAAGAATCCTAGAATGGCCTGGGTTGAAAAGGACCACAGTGCTCACCCAGTTCCAACTCCCTGCTATGTGCAGGGTCGCCAGCCAGCAGACCAGGCTGCCCAGAGCCACATCCAGCCTGGCCTTGAATGCCTGCAGGGATGGGGCATCCACAGCCTCCTTGGGCAACCTGTTCCAGTGCGTCACCACCCTCTGGGTGAAAAACTTCCTCCTCACATCCAACCTAAACCTCCCCTGTCTCAGTTTAAAACCATTCTCCCTTGTCTTAGCCACCCTCGTAAACAGCCATTCCCCCTCTTGTTTATAGGCTTCCTTCATGTATTGGAAGATGCTGAAGAGCACCTGTGGCAGCACTTCGCAGCAGCTCATTCCTCACTTGGGTAACGGAGGGCACCCAGGTGATTTCCCAGCTGTCCTCTGTGATGGGAAGCCCTGGATGAAGAAGTGTGCAGTAGCACCAGTGTTGCTCCCAGTACCAGGAGTGCCATTAACTTCTCAGCACCTTCCATGTGTGCAGCAGCCCCGTGCGGCACTCCCACCCGACTACTGGAGCGTGGCTGCCTGCTGACAAAGCCCAATGCAAGGGATCAGGAGGTTAATCAGGCACAGTGATTTTCCTGTAGGAAACTGCCAGTTGCTTTCAAATTAATGGCTTAGAAGAGTTTCTAGTAGATTTAAATTGAAAAAGGGGGAAAAAAAAAAACCCTGCGAAATGCCAGGTTTCCTCCATAGAGCACTCACAGCATAGCTTGCTGCTAACCAACAAGCAGCGGAAAGTCTCTTTTTCTTTTTGTCTGCCATTATTGGTATTCAACAAATAATAAAATAATCAGAGCAATCATCTTCAAGTGCTGTCAGATTACTCCTGGAAGGTGGAAGTGTGCGACGCTGTGGAGGATTTTGCTACAGAGAGGGAGCAAGTGGGGATTTCTTTGCACAGCAATCCAGAGCGGGTCCTGACCGTAGGGTGCAGTGTGAGCTGGGCTGAGCTCTGTGCCTCAGCACTGTGAAAGTGGCACAGGACACGTGAGATGCTTTGCATGCAGGGGAGTCGCAGGTTAAGGGGTGATCTTAGTTATTTTTCTTTTAATTTGTTGGAGAAAGAGAGCTGCTTTGTTTTGCTGCCTTCACCCACTGCACTCTGTAGGTCAGCTGAGTTGTTTGCTTTTCCTATGGAGATCAGCCTGTAACTCTGGAGGGATTTTAATGGGAGAGCTTTCAACAGGAGGCTGCATACCTAAGGGGGTAAACGATTCCTCAGGAATGGCATTGAACCCTCACCATCTGCTGACTGCTGTTACCAAGGCTGGCAGTGCTACTTGGAAATAGCCCTATTTGGGCCCTGCTCAGCTCCCTGCCCCACCAGTGCTGTTGTCTGTGTGAGCTCTGAGGATCCCAGGAATGACTCTAAAATAAAAGGGGATCTAACCCAGACAGCTCAGGGCCCTCCCCCACCCCCCAGCTCTTGGAGTCATGACAAGAGACGCACAGAACTCAATTACTAAGCAGAAATCCAGCGCAGGACATAATTGCCATCCAGCAGCAGGGCCCTCCTGCATTGATTACTTTTTCCCTTTAGGATTTTACCTGTCAGTTGAGTTTTGCTTTCATTAAAGTACTTTTTTCTTTCAATTTTCCTCTGTTCAAAAATATCCTGTAAAGCAACTGAAGGGTTTTCTCCTCCCCTCCTCATGGACAGCACTGCCAGCCGCTGCCTGCGCTACCAACAAGTTAGACTGAGTGCAGGAATTTTCTAATAAGAAAGGATTTCAATCACTCTTACTCTCCCTTAAAGCCCAGCCTGGAGCAGACTATGCTGCCACCTCCCATTGGAGGAAAAAGGCAGAGAGGTCTGCAGCAACAGCATTGATGGTTAACTCCCTCCCTGCCAGCTGTGATGTGGGGGCTCTGAGCAGGGTTTGGCTGCTCTTATGCTTCCCCAGGGCTCATATATCCCCAGGAGGAGTGCAGTAGGAGCAGCTCAGCCCTCTCCCAGCACACAGCTGCTGGGGACATGGGGCATCTTGGGGCGGGTGCTGTTGAACAACTTCTATAGCTTTCAGGTATAGATTTCAGTTCTCCTTCCAAGCGACAAGCTCCTTTCTAAATGAGACAGTGACTTTCTGTAGCGTTTTCTGCCTGAATTTAAAGGCTGGAAGCTGCAGCTCAGTCAGTGTTATTCATAACCTATGTGAAATGGGGTGATCAATAATTCTCTCTTCCTTGAAAATTTAAGAGGCTGCTGTGAGTCCTAACGAGGAGCCCTTCTGCATGCAGTGCCAGCCTGACCAGCTGTTTAGCTGCAGTGCCAGCCCCTCATTAGGCCTCACTGCCCTCCCAACTCCTGTATAGGAGGTTGTGGTGGGGTGGGGGTCAATCACTGCCTCAGGTAACAGAGATAGGATGAGAGGTGATGGTTTCATGTTGTGCCAGGGGAGGGTCGGGTTGGGTACCAGGAGAGGTTTCTTCTCCAGAGAGCGGCCAGGTGCTGGCACAGCTGCCCAGGGGTGGGCAGTGCCCATCATGGAGGTGCTCAGAGCCGCGGGGATGTGGCACTGAGGGGGTGGGCAGTGGGCACGGTGGGGTGGGTGGGGTTGGGCTTGGGGGTCTGAGAGGATTTTCCAGCCTTTATGACTCTGGTTTTATGATCTACATGCCTGTCACCCAGCCGTGGGTGAGGCTGGTGGGCTGTGGAGCAAGGACAGGGCTGGGGGTTGGCTGTTACAATGCCACCTGGGAAGGGAGCAGGTGTGACAAGTGGCCAAAAGTAGCAGTCAATTGTTAGGTCAAATCCTCCTTGAAAAGGGAGCAAGTGGTATGGAAAAATGGGAAGAGCCTGGTTCTGACAGTGCTGCAAAGTGTCCTTGACGCACGGAGCAGAACTATTTGCACTAAGCAACTGAATAACAGCATTGGGGTATTTAATACTGGCCAATTTAAATCTGAAGATTTATAGCAGTGAGAAAAAGACAACTTCACATCCCTCCAGGAGCACATGTAAGCAAGCTGGTGCATGCTGCAAGCTCCTCTGCTGTGCCCTCGTATCTCCCACTTGCCCTGCAGTGCTGTGGCTGTGCAGATGTGAGTGTTGCTCCTCACCTCCTGGTCATAAGCGAGCTGCTGTGCCAAGGAAGGTTGAATCTTCCCACTTGAAAACCTGCTGTTAGTCTTCCTACAAGAAAGTCCATCCAACTGCCCATCAAGATTCTCTTCAGAGCAGTAGGTAGATGGGAGATGTCACCATCTGTTGTTTGTTGCTTTGGAATCCGCTGCTGCTTGGCTAGTAAGATATTTTGAGCTAATCATGTACGTATCTTGCTGAAATCCATGAAGCAGTTGATTTCCAAGCAAGTTATCATGACAGACTTCGGTGATCTTACTTCATTGGAAACCTGGGATGCTCAGTGCATTTTCCTGGCTACCTCAGTGTCATACTTCAGGTACCCAACGCAAGTACATGGCATGTGGTGATGAGTAACATACATCAGAGGCTTCCTCTCATTGGGGATGAGTTGTAGCCATTCTCACCTGACCTTTCTGCTTGTGAAGGGGAGCTGGGCTGGTGTTGCTACAGACTGCTCAGCCCCAAAGTAGTGTGGAAACTTTCTGGGGTCTGTTAAAGGAGGAAGGAAGTTTGTTCTCGAGAGTTCTCTGGGATAAAGTATGGTCCACTGTAGATGCCTTCATGTATTCAAGATATTTTTATGCTTTTGCTGCTGTGGGTTGGAGCTGGGAATGGTGGAAATGAAGTGTGGTGGTCTTAAATTTGTTTTCCTTTCATACGTGATCAGTCTGAAATACTGATATCAGTAACATCATCTTTGCATAAAAATAACTTAAGAATATTTTGTAAGGAACAGGAAAACAGATCAATTGAAGTATAATAGAAAGAAAATGCATATTTTACAGTTAAACTTGCCAATTAATCATCTTTGTGCAATCGTGCTCTGACAGCTGCCCCAAGTGCCATCGGTTCAGCTGGCACCCAGCGAGGCTAAGATCAGCCTGATCTCCTCAGGGGGCACTTAAAAACCAGCAACATGGAGACAGAGGGAAAGGGGAAACAATGGCTAATTAGGAACCACGCAAGGCGTGCATGGCAGAGCAGCCCTGGGACCAGCAGTGGCATTGCTGGGAAGTGTTGACACCAGCAGGAGCTGACTGATGACTGCTCTGCCCCTTCCAGCAGGGCCAGGCTGGCAGTGCAGGAGTTCCCCACCACCCCTTCCCCGACCCTGAGATTGTTTTTGATCTGCTTCCCCATGGTTTGACATTTTAGTTCTCCCCATTTGCCCCCCGTTGCTGCTCAGCAGTGCCAGCCCAGTGGCCAGCTGCTGGTCTGCTGCTGTGCACCTCCACTTGGTCTCCTGCAGAATCAAAGAATCCTAGATTGGCCTGGGTTGAAAAGGACTGCAGTGCTCATCCAGTTCCAACCCCCTGCTATGTGCAGGGTCGCCAACCACCAGACCAGGCTGCCCAGAGCCACATCCAGCCTGGCCTTGAATGCCTGCAGGGATGGGGCATCCACAGCCTCCTTGGGCAACCTGTTCCAGTGCGTCACCACCCTCTGGGTGAAAAACTTCCTCCTCATATCCAACCTAAACCTCCCCTGTCTCAGTTTAAAACCATTCCCCCTTGTCCTACCACTGTCCACCATTGTAAGCAGGAGGGTTGGGAGAGGCAGACGTGTGGGGATCCAGGATCTCAGGGTGACTCCCATCACCGCCCTGAGGTGCAGGGAATGGCTTTGCTGCAGTGACTTTTATTGCACTGAAGGTACTATCCATGTGACTCCAATTTCTGAGATTTTTCTTAATGGCTTTGAAACAGGGCTTGGTGCACTGGAGATGGAAATCAACGGGATTCAGCAAAAAACGAGTTTGAGGTTATTTCACGTTACAGGAATAGAACCAAAAGGTCACTTCAGGATTTTTCATTTGATGTGTTTGCCTTGAGGAACATGTTCAGCAGAGAACAGAGTTGTGCCCTGAGGAGCCATGGGAGCTGTTCTACCACTCACCACTCTCATGGACTGTGTCCTTCCCCCCACCTCCCTGTGGGCATCAGCAGCTAAATCATGAGAACTTGACTGCTTCAGGCATTGACCCTGCACACAGCAGGGGATGGAAACTAGGTGATCACAGTGGTCCTTTTCAGCCCAGGCCATTCTATGATTCATTCTACGATCTGGGGTTAATCCTTCCCCATACAGAAGGACGACAGTTTGGTAGGTGAGCTGCATATGAGGATAAAAATAACATCCATGGTTCTGCTAGGTGAAGTAAAAGACATAGGGACAATCAATCCTCATGCTACAGGTTGAAAGGTGATATTTGCCCAAGGAGGCTGCGGATGCCCCATCCCTGCAGGCATTCAAGGCCAGGCTGGATGTGGCTCTGGGCAGCCTGGTCTGCTGGTTGGTGACCCTGCACACAGCAGGGGGTTGGAACTGGGTGAGCACTGTGGGCCTTTGCAACCCAGACCATTCTTTGATTCTATGGTTAGTTGGAGACAGAGCTCATATCCCATCATAGCATGGTATCACACAATTAAGTGCATCATGGGTTTATTTGATCAGTTTCTGATGGATTTGCTGTTTACCACTGTTGGAAACAAATGACTGATGCAGCAGGTAGGGATTAACCCCAGGGAAGGACTATTAGTCTTCGTCATTATGAGAAAACTCAACAGAATAATCACCAGCCGGGTCATTTGTTTGCCTGGGTGCTTTGGCAGCTCTGCTTGGAAGACATAAGAGCTCCTGAGATGGGGCTCCTGATTGCTGTAGAGCTGCGGAGGGGTGAATCGGGTGGTTTAGTACCTGAGAAGAAAAAGCTGCTTACGTTCATGCTTGCTTTATCAGACAGCTCCAGATAGCAGCGACGGCAGCTGAGATTCCCTCTGCTCTCTCCAACCCCTCCGCACGGCGTGAAACAAGCAGGTTAACCTGGGAGGCAGGCGCTGGCAAAGATAGCAGGGAGCCTCGGATTGCATTTGGGAAGCAGGGAGGAGTTTGTTTGTTAGGCGTCTGCTGAACCACGCGGTTCTGCTGGGACCGGGCAGAGCGAATCTCTGCAGGCACGCTCACGTCTACGTGTCTGCATAGCTGTGTGCTGGGAGCTGCACAGAACACCTGCAGGTAGAGCTCTGCTTCTGTTCATCACAGCCACTGACGTTTGTGCCTCTGATGGCTGCTGTGCCAGCGAGGAGATTTATGTCCCCTGTCCCGCAGAGGAGCAGGATGCATTACCATTAGAATGGTCAGTCATTACCGAGTATCGCCCGTTTCGCATCGAGAGAACTCGGCAGAAAGGGCAGTCAATAATATCCTCGGTAGGAAATGGCTGTAGTTTAGATGTTAACGAAGAGGGTCCCTTTTTGAATGTTACAGACCCATTTTTCTAGACTTAGAAATGAAGATAATGGGCCTCAACCTTTGGTTTTAGGGCTAAACTGACCCCGGAGCAATCCGAAGTACACTTCAGGGTATTCAGGGGGTAATGTGCGCGCCAGGTGTGGCTGATTAACTGCCCGGAGTGCTCCCACAGCCCCCCAGAGCACTTCTAAGCCGAAATTAAGAGTAAAAAAAAAAAGTTAAGCTCCAGACACTTGTTTCCCCTACGGCTTTTTCCTTCTAATTCTCCCATTTGTCACACGGCGTTAAATAAAGCGGCCCCTGACGGGCGCCGTGTTTGCTGTGCCGGCCTGGCTGAGCCGCCCGCCGGAGCTCTGCGGTGCTTCACCGCCCCAAGCGCTGCTTCCGGGCGCTTCGCTGCATCCCTCGCTGCTTAAATCCAACTCGGCATCACTGCCGCTCGCTGGCCTGGCCAGGAAAAGCAGAGCGCAGCACGGCTGTACCCGGAGCCTAACGGGGGAGGCTGAGCCCCTGGCGCGGGGTCTCGTTATAGCGCTGCCATTAGCGTAGATGGGGAGATGCCCAAAGATTTTTCAGCTCCAGGAAGCACCAGAGCAACGCTTTAATCATTTTTGAACCTGTAAGATAAGGAAGTCGAAGAGAAAAAGCAGCTGTTAGTGTGAGCACGGGTTTAGCCAGGTGATAGAACGCCTCTTATCAGAAGCTCTCCAGCTTTAACTGACGTGAGTGAGCTTGGGCTTTCTGAAATCACATTACCTGTACAACGGTTCCCAACTCATGTTAGTGAAGTACTTACTACTACTGCCCACCCTCCCTTCCGCAGCCAGTAAGTAAATTTGCTCAGTTTCCCGTGTGAAAAAGGGCACCTGTGTGTGCATTGGAAAGAACACGAGCACCAGCTGCACCCGGCTGGCTCTGCCCATGCAGTGAGCGCTCCTGCCTGTCTGGGAGCCCTGCTGCCGCCTTTGGTCTGTCAGACAGGGCTGCACCCACAAGGGGAGGGAGCTGCTCCGAATGCAGAAGGCAACGGGCACAAACAGCCGCTCAACGTCTGCAAATTCCCCTCCAAATTTCAAGCCCTCGGCAGCTATGACAAATATAACACAATTTGCTGTTCCGTTCGGTATTTTGTGGATGAAATGCTCCCGTTAAGACAAATTCTACTCTGAGATTATTGCGTTTCATAGGAAACAACCATTTCCTCTGTCGTTATATTTCTGTTTTTCCACTCAGTTACAATTACCATGACAAGATTTCTGGGTTTAAATAAAGTAAAATGAAATAATCCAGCACTAAAACGTTGGGAAGCGTGTTTCTTTTTATCTGATTTCTGTCACTTTGTGGGTTACTCAAATCTGCACTTCCCAGCTCTCTCTGGGGGGGTCTGAAAGCAATGCATTTTCCCAAATGTTGGGTTTAACCACACATCCCAATAATTTGGCTTTAGAACTTACTTAGGAATTAACTTTGCTGAGGTCATCCATGAGAGGCCCAATCCCTCAGTGCACCGAATCAGATTGGAGGGAGGGGGTTTGAAATGGATGATCTTTAAGATCCCTTCCAAACCAAGACACTCTATGATCCTATGAAAAATCAGCTTTTAAGGCCTTTAACTTTCTTCCATACTGTTCTAAGAAGCCTCCGATTTTCCTATGGACATCTGCATAATGTTGGTGTTATCCCATTGCAGCCAGCTGGATGTGAGCCTTGCTCAGTCCTGCTCCATGGGCCTGGCTCTCCAGCCAGCTCTGCACTCAGTAATGAGCATGGCTGCCCCAGGTGTGGGCTGCAGTTTCTGCAGGGGGGTCCCAAGGCAGACGCTGCCACAGGCTATCCTGAAGTCTAAGCAGTTGGTGTTCTTCCACTTTAGGGCAGAAGTGGAGAGCACAGCAGGTGGGGGTGTGATGTGATGTGGTGGGGTCACCCCAACCCTCTGGGCAGTGCCACAGAGATCAGCCTGCACCACACCTGGCCTTCCCAAATGCCTTTTGCCACGAGCAGTGGCAGTAAAGGGTTGTGTTCCTGCAGGCTGCAGGTGAGGGTTTTGTTGCTAACAAAGGCAGGAAAGCATTATTCTTCTGCAGCCCGCAGCAGGAGCCCTGCACTGCCGCTGGGGAGCTGAGCCGGGCTGCTGCCGGACCAGCAGCGGCCGCGTGGCAACGGAGCCCCACAACAAGTACATCTTCGCCTAACATCGCCTTTAAAGCCAAAACCTGGGATGCGTTTTGCACTGTTCCGTGTCAAAAAGCACTTCTGCAGTCTCGTGCAGCGGAAATCTGGCTTCGGGCTCGGAATGAGGACTGTCCTCCCTCCTTCGAAGCTGCCCCGAACCGCCACATCGCGGCTTCCCCCGCACGGCCCCGAAGCTCCGCGCTGCCGTTCCGCCCCGCTCCTCCCTACGCGGGCGGTGCCTCTCGGCGGGGCGGTGCCTGAGCCGCCGTCGGCTGCCGGCGCGGAGCGGAGTTTCACTGGGCGGCGGGCACGGCGCAGCCCCGTGCCATGTAGGATGCTGCCGGCTCCCGCAGCTAAGCGGCCGCCGCCCCTGCTGTGGCCCGCCGAGCCCCCCTGGGCGTGGGCCGTGCCGGGGCTCCTGAGGGTCGGCGCGGCCCCCCCGCCGCTGCTGCTCTCGGCACCGGCCGTGGGCTGGCCCGTTCCCTGCGAGCCGCTGCTGCCGCTGCTCGCCGAGCATCCCCCGCCGCTCCACGGGCAGGTAACGGCTCCGCGCCGATCCTCGCCGGGCTCTGCGGCCGCTCAGGGCTGCGCGGTGCCTCCGACAGAGCCCCTGCGGGTGCCGTGCCGTGCCGGGCAGCGGCCACTAGAGGTTCTTCGAGCCCTGGTCACGGGGATTTTCCATCGGGTGGGAAACCCGCAGTGCTTTTATTTGGTTTGTTTGGGTTTGTGGTTGTTTTTTTTTCTCCTTTCGGGGTCTTTGGGTTTCTGCTGTCGGGCCGTAGGAGCCGTTCGCGTGCGGTGCGTTCCGTAAGAAGAGATGAGCGAGGAGGACGCGCAGCAGTACGAGCACAGCTCCCCGTGCCCACGGGCTCGTTCCGCTCCCGAGTTATCCGCCGTGCCGCCGAACCGACGGGGTTTCGGTTATTTCTCGCTGCCGCTCTGGGAATAATTGGGACTGCGCTTCAGGTCGCGCTTTGGCTGCAATAGTTGCCCTGCTACAGCAGGCGGAGCGGCGGCAGCACCGGTAGCTGCACCTCTCCCTCCGTAGCGTTAGAAGAAAAGTGCGATGCAAAGCGGCAGACGGTGTGCGGCGGGGTCCCGGCAGCAGCAGGCGGGGGCTGAGCTCTGCGTGAGCCCCTCCGCAAGAAATACGCTGCCTGCTTTTCCTTTGGTTCTCCCCCTCCCCTGGGGGTGACCGCTAAAGCCGCCTCCAGCTGTTCTGTGCGCGGGGTTCCGTCGGAGCGGAGAGGAGCGGAGCGCAGCCGGCAGGCGGGCAGCACCGCATCCTTCCCCGAGCGACGGCCGGGGAGCACGAATGTGCGTTGGACTGAGGCTTGAAATTCGATGCAGTCACCCCGGAGGCGGCTGGGAGATGATGGAAGCATCGACTTGCTCGGGGCAAAACCCTTCTGTTAACTTCCTGCTTTTTTTTTTTTTTTGCCCCCGCAGTGGATATTTGGAGCTCATTCTCCAGTCGTTGGATTTTCACCGTCATCCGGTGTGGAATTTGTGCCTGTTTTTCCTCCTGTGTACACATCTGCGGTTCCACCTCACGCTGGGAAGAGCTGGGTAGATAAAAGGCTGCCGAGCTGCAAAGTAAGTCTGGTCGTGTTTAACGGTGATGCTCATGAACTATAGCAGCAGAGAAATATTTCTGGTTTTGTAAACTGTGCCTGCATGCTAGAGGGCAGTAGTTTGTCCAGTGAAACCACATGGAGAAGAAATATTGTGGGGCTGATGTGTGCAGAAGGCTGCTTCAGGAATGCAGTGTCTTTGGTTCCATGAAGTTATGCAAAGGATAAAATACCGGAGGGGGTGGCTGCAGTCTGTGAGCTGCTGATGGAGTTGTGCTGCGGGAGCTGTGTTGGAGGCTCTGTTGGCTCCAGCTCTCGTTTTCTTTTGGTGATGCTGCTTTAGCTGACTTGTGTTCAGGGCCGGCTGGGTTTGGAGCGATCAGCTGAGTGCTGTCCTCACTTACGGAGCAGCAGTCAGTCTGTTCTGGTGTTTGCCCCCAGCTTGAGATCCTATCCATGCGGTAATAATGAGTTAAAAACGAAAGCTCAGGGACGGAAGTGAGAATAAAATCTCTGAAACTTTAATGTTCTATTACTTGTGTTGGACAGATATACCTAAATAATGCATTTGCTCTGGATTCGGCGTGGATACATCCTGAGGAATCGCGTCTCTTCCAGGGAAATGAGAAGCCTCTGCTAATGACAAATCAAGTGGCCATGGCCATTGCCAGGCCATCTCCTGCCTCCAGGCCTCTTCCCACAGTGGTGCTGGCACCTCCACTGATGCCAGGTTAGTAAATAATTGAGTATTTACTGCTATTCGTGCAGCTCAGGAGAGGAATGAGCCATTTCCTAAAGTAAGGGTTTCATTCCATTCATCTGAAACTCTCCCAGTTGATCTGGAACCTTGATGGCTGAGAGCTTTTCATCCCCTAAATTACTTCCAAAGAACGACAAGAATGTGTTAATTGAAGGAGATAGTGGCAGACAATTCTGTAACTGGTTGTCTGCTTCCAGAATGATGGGGCCAGTCATCCCCAAGGTTCTGGCTTTGTTTTCAACCAACCGACAAAAAAAGACCAATGCGCTTCATGCAGGATTCTCCTCTGTGCTGTGAATTTTTGGAGTGAGATGTGGTTTCCTTTGGCAGCTATCAGCAGAGGACAGAAACTGATTGGTCATCTCATTAAAACTCAGTTGTGCACGGTGGTATTTATTAAATAAGTGTCATTAATCTGCGGAACACAGCTGCTAATAGAAAAGCTGGGATTTATACTTGGAATTCCAAGACAGGAACGTGTGTTGCTCTGAAGCCCAATCTCTGTTTTTGTGTTACGGTGCTAATCTGAGACAGCAGCTGTCTCACAGAGAAGGTTAGGAAGTGAAAGGCTGTTGGTACTTAAAGCAGTGGCTTAGAATCTGAAATTCAGAACTGGGGTATTCTTAATGGCTTGCTGTCTTTGCTCTTGGGCTCCTCAGATGTCAGGTAATGTTCCTCTGGTGGGTTTCTGTGGGCACTGCCATGAGCAGCACTCCGTGTTTGGAAGCTGTGCAGCGTGCAGCAGTTGTGTGTTTTTGCAGTAAGACAGAGAGGGTGCTGGAAGAGATGAGTGTTTGGGTTGCTTTGCCAGATCGATTAATGAGCAGTGAAGATCGCTGACAATGGAAGCACGTTGAACAGTGCAGATCAGCTCTGTGCTGGGATGTTTCTTGCAGTCCTTTACGGAAAGCTGTGCTCTGCTCTTGCCAGAATCAAGCGATGCTCCACCATAGTGCAGTTTCTCTCTGCTGGGAATGACAGTGGTCATAAATAAGAGTGCCACAGCTTGAAAATCAGTTCCATTGTCACACAGGGAATATTTGAGCTGTGCTGCATTGTTCAAAGTGTGTTTTTAATAACGAATGCAATGGTGAAGGAGAAGTTCTGCATAGCTGCATGCATGGCAGGTGGGTTGGTAGCCTGGTAACTGCTGAGATGGCTTGGGTTTACACATTGGCTTGTGTGTGTCATTCTGCTGAGCATGGGGAGAGCTCTGTGCTGAACTGTCAGCTCATGTGATGCAGTGAATGTGGAGAGTTTAAAGTACATACATAATATGTCAAACGTAAAGAGCCAGTCTACCTGGTGGTGGATTAGAAGAGCTGGCCAGGCAGAGCAGTGGGTCGCACATTGGTGATCCTGAGGGAGCTGTGCTGTCTGTAAAGGGTTTGTTTCCAGTGAACGATATGTGTGCAGTCAGGGCTGTTGTGACAAGAGAGCTTGAGATGGATCAAACCGGTGCTGATCCATTTTCTTCATTCTGAACGTCTTGCTGAGCAGGGTTTCTGGTAGAGCTGTACTGAATGATGATTTTCCCTGCTCTGAAACCTGTCTGCTGCTGCCTACCTTTCAGGCAGGACTTGATGTGCAGCACTGCTGCACTGTTGCTCTTTGACACATCATAGAATTGTAGAATGGCCTGGATTGAAAAGGACCACAGTGATCACCCAGTTCCAACCCCCTGCTATATGCAGGGTCACCAACCAGCAGCCCAGGCTGCCCAGAGCCACATCCAGCCTGGCCTTGAATGCCTGCAGGGATGGGACATCCACAGCCTCATTGGGCAACCTGTTAACAAGTCTTAGGCTCTGCCTCCCCCCTCCTTCCATCTTTTGATTGTTTTCCCACCGCATTCTGGGCTGATGGCTGTGTGCAGCCCAGCATGGCATGGGCTCCTGCCCCTCCTCCAGCAGCATGCTCAGCATTTATTGCCCTGCTCCTTAGGAGCACGAGGAACCCTGGCTAACTTGCATTGATGCAATCAATGCATCTAGCTGATGCTAATCAAGTAATATCCTAAGCAGCTGGTAAGCTCCAGAGCTCATGAAATCAAACCTGTACATTTATGAGACTGCTGGAAGAATGGGAGGTTATAATACCAGTGCACTGCAGCCTGGATGAGAAGCTGCTTCCAAACATACTTAAAGTTCTGAGGAAGCATCATGGTAGTACTTGAAGTATTTAGTGTATAATTTTTACAGTTAATATGAAAAGTAATAAAAATACAGAGAGCAAATTGCTCAGGTAAGTGGCTTAAACTGAGAAGTTAATAAGCTTTTAGCAGGCTGCGTGGCGGTGTTCAGTCTGAAAGCCCATCTCACAGGCAGGTTTGCCTTCTGCAGTTATCAGTAATGATATAATTGTTTTCTCAATTTATCAGCAGTGTTACAAAGATAAAGGAATGTGAAGCACTGACGTTTGGTGAATGATAATGCACATAATTTTGCAGCTGTGAGTACCAGTACCAGCTACTAGGAGGTGGTGTTTTCCGCAAGGAAAGGATTCTGCTGTTATTCTCCAGTATCTTACAGGGCATGAATTTACGTACTTAGAATTTTGGGTATCCAAAGAGAATAATGACGTTTTGTTTTCCTGCCTAGAAATGGTGGCTTGTTTTATGTCTACTGGAAGAAGGCAGCGCTTGAGTGTTTGTGCAGAGGAAGGATTAAGGTTTCTGTGTGCTGCACTGTGCAGTGCCAAATGGTTGGAGCTGTGGCTCGTTTGGACCCAAGTCAGACGTGCCCACGTTAGCTGTGTTGTCTGGCACTGCCCTGCTGGGGGAGCTCCCTGGAAGCCTTCCTGAAAGTACTGCAGCTTGGTGCTCCTGGATGGCTCACGTTTTTGGGACAGTTTTGCACTGAATAGCTCAGGTTTCAGCACTGAGCTTGCCATGGGGAGAAGCAGCCACAGGCACAGCTCTGGGCTATGTGAAGTACGCGTTGCCTTCCTTGTGGCATCCTTCTGTGCATCCCAGTGGGGTTGCTGACCTGCAGAAAGGAGCCTTGGTTGTACCACTGGGAGAAAAGCTGTAGTCCTCCTGTGGGCTGTTGTATCCCCCTGGATACTCTAGCTTAGTTACCAAGAACGGTTGAGCTGGCAGGAGCAGGAGCTGAGGCAGCCTGGAGGCGAACATGTTGGTGGCAGAATGGGAATGGTGGAAGAAGTGAAGACCCAACGATATGTGGAGGTCTGTGTGGGCTGCCAAGGTGGTTACTGCCTCTCTGCTTAGAAATCCTCTCCGAACAGCTGGGAAGCACTGAGCACAAGCTTTTTATTTGTGGATACAAGCAGATAGCTTTGGGGTGTCACGGGTTGGATACTTTTGTATTTAACGGCCATGTACTACAGCTCCCAGTTTGCAACACAAGAGCAGCCCTGCAGGAACCTGAACATCCCTGAAATGTCACACAGCCCTCTTTATTCAGGCACTTCAGGGAGGAGCCCTTAATGAAGTCTTAGGAATGCTTGATTTTAGTTGCAGCCTTCCTGAAGTTTTGGCTCTGTTTATTCAGTCTGTGCTTTTTGCTGCTCTGTTTTATCTACCCAAATCAAGTACAGATGTTAGTTTCAGTTAAGACCAGTTAATTTTCACTTCAATTATATAAACGAGGTTGCATTACAATATGCCTATTGAAAAGCTTTGTTGTTCTGACTTACTTTGTAATGTTGTCCTGCTTGGTCCTGAGACCATTATAAAGAAACTCATCCCTCTCAGTGATTTGCAGAGGCTGTTTTGGTTGGTTTTTGTATTGTTATTTATTGCACGTGGGCATAGAAGTGAGCAGTCAGTGGTGCTTTTACTGGCAGACATATGCAATACCAGGTTACAAATGTAAGAGGCTGTACTCTTTTTTTTCCCCTCCCTTTTGGCTTCAGAAGATGGGAAAATCAATATGTTTTTCTTTGTATTAGGATAATTGCCCTATTTAAGTCAACCCATTGCCTTGTGTTATTGATTGATAACTGCTGCTTCAAGTTGCTCAGCACCTGAAATTCCAAACCATGTGCAGTTCAGGTAGCAGAGCCAGCAGGTTCTCCCAGATCTGAATTCTGCAAATACAAATGCAGGTGTGATAAATGCATGTGTTGTAGGTCTTCCAAGCATTTGTGCTTGATTGAAAAAGAAAGACTGAGTTCCTTGCATGAAGCACCTGAAATTCCTGTTAAAATCATGAGTTTCCTCAGGGCCTGCCATGTGGTGGGGCAGTGCTGCCCTGCAGGTGGACTGGTGTGCTTATAGAGTGCTGTTCAGTGAGTGCTGGCGTGTGAAGAAGCGACAGGAGAGAATTAGCCAAGAAGCAGCCATGTCTCAGTCTTCAGGTCTCAAACCTATTAGTTCCAGAGAGTGCTTTGCTGATGAAGAAAGTCGGTGTTCTGTTGGAAGTGGCCAGCTGTGGCCAGCTAAGCCTTCTGCAGTGCCCACACTGAGCGATGTATCTGATTAGATGCTCAAACAGCATACTGATATGAAGCAGTGGGCTCAGTGTTGGTAATGCTTCCCATTTCCTTCTCTGTAAATGCTTACATAAGGTTTTCAGCTGGAGCAAATTCTCTGTTTGGTTTCCTTAAGTTCTTTACTGTGAGAGTGGTGAGGTGCTGGAACAGGATGCCCAGAGGGGCTGTGCACTCCCCGTCCATCCCCAGAGGTGTTCAAGGCCAGGTTGGATGGGGCCCTAGGCAGCCTGAGATGCTATTAAACATGGAGGTTGGTGGCCCTGCCTGTGGTGGTGGGGGGTTGGATCTTCATGATCCTTGAGGTCCCTTCCAACCCAAGCCATTCTGTGATTCTGTATGATTCCTCCTGCCAGGCTTTTGGCCTTCCTCCACAAAAGTGTTTCATTCTGTCTGGTCAGTACACCACACTTTAGAGGATAGCCTGTATGTGTGTGAGTCCTGTTCAGAGAGAAACTCATTCCTATGGAATGTACTCAGCTGGAATGTTGTTTCAATCTGATGAGGAGTGGTGGTCCCGTTTACTTTGTGATACAGGCACATAGCTGGTACAGTCCTGGGTTACCTTCCCCACTGCTATAAATTCCAGCAGAATTTTCATAAGAAACTAATTGAACCCCACTAGTCACCAAGTTCCTGTGGATGGGAAGTTCACCTCTGCCTCGCTAAACCTGGGGATTTTCCATCCTCCCCCTTTTCAGCCCCGTACTTCTCTGTGCACCCAGTGGTTTCCCAGCAGATGATGCTACACACAGAGCTTCCAGGGTTGTGGCTGGAGCAGCCTGCAGCCAGCTTGTGTGCAGCCCTGCAGTGGCTCAAGCAAGTGGCCGCTTTTGTCCTGCTCTGTTCCACCCTTGTGCTTTAACACACACCTTAAGTAGCTGGCCAGGGCTAGAAAGGTGCTGAGAAAGCAGTGTTGTAATCTGCTGGAGCCTGAGACGAGGAGGGAGGAATGAATCTGAGACAGAAATCAGGCTTTTGTTATCCTGTTCCCTCCTTTTTATGGCTTGTCTTCAGGGAGGAGTGGTCAGACAGCAGCAGTCACTGTAGCTCATTTCAACTACATTCTTCTCTTTTCCTATCAAGAGACAGTTGTCAGTTTTAATACTGATAACAGCCTAATAAGTTTAATAAGGAACTGTCACATAAAAGACTTTGTTTTGTTCCTCTTAAAGACTCTACAGACAGAAGGGAAAGGGAATAAGGGATTGTAAACAATAAATTCACCCTTCAAACGCTTCGTTCTTCTGGATTGCTTTTCCATACACATTTAGAGGTGGTGACGAGTGCTCTGTGGTGGCTGTTGCCTGAGTGCTGTGCTGCCTGCAGCCG
Source organism: Alectoris magna (assembly GCA_030625065.1). NCBI lineage: Eukaryota > Metazoa > Chordata > Aves > Galliformes > Phasianidae > Alectoris > Alectoris magna. The sequence continues at coordinate 22,680,168 of CM060566.1, read as the reverse complement.
GGTTGGGCAGCCCCAGGGCTGTGCTCCAGCACTTGCCTGCTGCCCTGGCCCAGCAGCAGGAGCTGACCGAGGAGCATCCTGTGACATCTGTACTGCGTGTCAAGATTTATTGCCTTCAGGCTGGTGCAATAAGTGGCAACCCTATGCTGCAGAATGGGTCCCAAGCTGGTGGACTAGACTTGAGAGCGCTACTCTCGGTGTTACTGTCTGGTAATAAATTCACCTTCTGCTTTCAGTTGGTTTAAGCAGCATCAGTTGTGATTCAGTAAACAGTTCTGAAGCGTCTTTGCGATCACAGATGATGGACTTCTTAATGTTTTTAAGTAGCAGCTGGGATTGTGCAGTGCTCGGATGTGGCACACTGAGTAATGGATGGGCTGCGCAGTGGTACCGGTGCCCAAAAGCCAGCAGGGATCCTGAGGCCAGGGCTGGGATGGGGGTGAAATCAGCTTGAGCCTCATAGAATGGCTTGGGTTGGAAGGGACCTTAAAGGTCATCTAGAGACAAGGATGCAGGTGCAGGTTGTTAGTTGTTTTATGAATAGAAGTGAAAACAAACAAGCAAGGAAACTGTTGCTTTGAAAAGTACTGGTGATGGCATACAGCCCTCTGTAGGTGAGGATTAAGGCCTCAGTGTTACTAATTTCATTGACTCTCCTGTGAAAGTATTTAACCAACCTCATTTTAATTGGCATTTAATTTCATACAGCCTTCACAATGCGTGTGTCCATTGAGAGCCTTCCAAATATTTACTACCTTAAACATGCGTGGAAAGTATTGCAAACCCCTTAGGATGCTGCTCCGTGCTTTGGTAACTGAGTTGTGGAGTCCTTTTCCTAAACAACCAAAGGTCGTTTTGGTAGTGTTGAAATGGAACTGTTGGTGAAAGGAAAGCTTTGATATAAGTTGAGTCCCGTTTGTTCGGTGCCCATTTCTCTGGGAAGAGGCAGATCAGCACTTGGAAGTGAAACTCCATTTGTGTCAAAAAGGTTTCCTTTTAAGAAAGTTCATTCTTCATCACAGTACCCAGAAAGTTCCTTGGAACTTTGTAGAAGGTCTTTATAAAACCTGTTTGATTTTTTTTGTTTTCCTTTTACTTCTTTCATTCGGGTCTTTCGGGAGATGCTCGCGTTTTCTTTGGGGGGAAGGTTTTCCTGTTGGCAGAACTGGAAACAGACTGAAAGAATGTAATAATAATCAGGGTTTGTTGTGAAGCTGACAAGCACGCATCTGCCATGTGAAAATGGATCTTCTAGATGCAGAACAGGGAGCGGGATCCGACTGGCAAACCTGCCTAAACGATGCTGTGCTGTAATAAAAGAAAGGTACAACAGAAACTTCCGTATTAGTTCATGTAGAGCCTTTTCTACACAGATGGCAATATCTGGGATCTCTTGTTGGCAGGCAGTGTTTGGAGATCAGACGTTGTTCACTGCTGTGTTCCACCTCCATCACTGCATTTCAACACCTTCGATTTGTTATCTCTGAGTACCCCCATTGCTCGTTCAGCTGCTCTGTGCTTCCAGTAGCTGCACACCAAGATGTGCTGCCCACCTCATGTGTCTTTCCCTACTGCTGCTGGAGAGGCACTGGGAACAAAGGCTGGGGAAGAGCATCAATGTGGGTTTTGTTGTTTTGGCAGACAGCTGCTCAGGATGGAAAGTGCCTTGACAACAACAGATTTGGAGAAAAAGCCATTGGTAAGAATATTCTTCCCCCTCAAGAGTATCTTGATGAGAGTTTTTTTTACTCCTATTTGCAAGGTGTTTGATTCTTGAAATTCCAGTAAATAGTCATGAAGTGTGATTCTAAATAAAACCCTTTCCAGAAGTTTTTGGAAATTCTCCCAGTGAAATGGGATTGGTTTCTGCAGAGAGCTGCTTTGCTCCACCCTGGTGATGGCTGAAGCTCCTGAGATGCCCAGCTCCTGAGAAGCAGCCTCTGGGGCAGGCTGAGCTGAGGGATCCTCCTGCTGGGATGGGTGGTGTCCAGTGGGCTCAGCGAAAGACATGTGGTGACCCCAGGCAGTGACGTGCTCCAGTATTAACAATTACAGGGGTATCCTCGTGTTGTGGAATTATTTAGTAGGAGAGAGTGAGAGAGCCTCATCAAAGGCGGGGAAATCACCCGAACTTCTCTTTCAACTGGCTGATGAAACTTTAATAACAGAGCTGATGAAACTTTAATAAGGAAGGCCTTCTAGCTCCTGCACCAGGAGTTCTACTCAGCTGTGCTCGCAGAAAACTTTGGCAATGCAGAGTTCTGTTGCTCTGTTGCTTTGCTTGGCTCTTTGGGGGACATGCATCTTCTCCAAAAGAAGAATCAGTGGAGAAGTGAACAACCTTTCTGCTCATGTCCCCTGCAGGGGGCCAGCAGGAAATGGGTTCCTCTTGGAGCTGATATCCAGTAGCAATAATGGAGATATATATATATTTTTTTATGCTGCTTTCTGAAAATATTTGACTTCTGTTTTGCTAAGACAGAGAGGTTGTTTTGTTGGCAAATAATTGTTTATTGTAAGATTGAGAAGCAGAGCTGCTGGAAGTGAGGAGAATAGCCTCAAGAGCCCCAGTTAGCTGTAAGTGGAACAAACTCCTTTCCAAAAGCACAGAACCACTTTTCCCTACCCCAGAGCTGAGAGCAGGAATGCTTGGCAACAAGAGCATCCGGGTATCTGAAGGCCCCCACAGGGCACATGGCCACGGAGCTGCATGGGGCTGGGCCATGTCCCCTGCCTAGAGTGGAGCAGTGGTGGGGCTGGCAGTGGGGCCCTTTGGTGCCTTGTGAGCCCCCCAGGGCTGGGCACTGGCTCAGCAGTGATGCAGAGGTGCGGGAAACCCAACAGATTGAGGAAATGTCTGCTGTGATCAAGCAGGGATTTGTGCTCAGCTACAGTTGGCTCGCAGTGCCTGAAGGGTTTCCACATGAGCTGAAAACATTTGCTAAATAACATAATAAGCTAATGATTGCTTAATTTTTGAATACATAGCTCAGCGTAGACGGAGTAACAGCTGGTGTTTGTCAAATGAGGTTTTTCCTTAAGACTTTCTACTGCTCATTTTCTTGTTTATTTAACATATTTAGCCAAGATTGAACTCCAAAGGTCTTCCCCTTAAGCTTCTTAGTCATCAAGGTAAATGTTATGCAGTCAGAAGTGAGTTTGAGCCTGCATTTGGTGGGCAGCCACTGAGTTCCTGCTCAAGGTAGATTTCTAGTGGCAGGACAAAGGGGAAAGGATTTAAACTGAAAGAGGGGAGATTCAGGTTGGCTGTTTGGAGGAAATTCTTAGCTCAGAGGGCAGTGAAGCCCTTTCCAACCTGAGCCATTGTATGATTGTATGAAGTTTCTACATGGCATATGCTCAAGGTGAAGGCACCTGCACATGAAGCTTAGGTGTTTACATACATAGAGCAGGGGAGCAGTCCAACAGGTAACATTAACGTCTGGTTAATGTAATGGGTAACATAAACCTTCAGATCTAAAATCAGACAGCTTTTATTTAGCAAAAGTCAGATACGGGTGTTTGTGCATCGTTATGAACCATGGCAGATAAAGTGAATACAGATCAATACATTCAACTGCTTGGCTTCTTCTGTTATTGAGGTTTTCTTCATTTAAATTTAACAACTCTGTACAGCTTATACATCACTCAATATTGCCTTGCGTTGTCCCTTCAGGTTTATAAGGGTGTATTCTCACACACGGGATTCAAAGCTCAGAGTTCTGGAAGAACAACAGCAAGAGGGGCTGGGGCCATGTTGCCAGCACTGTAGCCTTGTCCAAGGCACTGTATGAAAGACAGTTTCCTTTCTATAGAGTCTTAAGTTTGGAAAAGACCCTCAAGGTCATTAAGTCCAACCATCAGTGGTGCTGCTACGAGTGTTTCTTAAAGATATTAGTGTGACTTTGTGAGAACTGTGTTCAGTTTTGGACATTGAGGTCCAAAGACTGCTGGTGCAGGTCCAAAGAAGGGCAACAAGGCTTGTGGAGGGCTGGAGAATATGGCCTACGAGGAGAGACTGAAGGAACTGGGGCTGTTTGGTTTGGGGAAAAGGAGGCTGAGGGGAGACCTGATTGCTCTCATTCAATATCTGAAAGGTGCTTACAGCAAGAGTGGGGTTGGTCTCTTCTTACTGGTGACAGGATGAGGGGAAATGGCCTCAAGTTACACCAGGGTAATTTTAGGCTGGATATCAGGAAAATCTTCTTTACAGAAAGGGTTGTTAAGCACTGGGATGGGCTGCCCAGGGAGGTGGTTGAGTCACCATCCCTGGATGTGTTTAAAAACCGTTTGGATGTGGTGCTCAGGGCCATGATTTAGCAGGGGGTTGTTAGAGTTAGGGTAGGATGGTTAGGTTGTGGTTGGACTGAATGATCTTTAAGGTCTTTTCCAACCTGAGCAATTCTATGATTCCATGATCTTGTTGGAAACAGATGTTCATTAAGGTCCCTTCCAACCTCTGCCATTCTACAGTCCCATCTCATGATGTTGGAGGTAACCTTAAGAATGTTCTTTGTGTTTGTGCTGCCTTTAATTCAGAATGCTGGAAGCATCCTTACATCCATCCCAATGAAATGATTGCATCTCTCTCTGCAGGTGGCTGCCGGCGTGGTCCCAGCCCAGTGGGCAGCCCCCCAAGCCTGGCGCTTCTGGCAGTGGAGGCTGAAGCTCCCCCAGGACCTCCCCCACCCAGGGTCCCGCAGTGCCGCCTGCTCACCCTCTCACCCCTCAGGATCCCGGTGCTGGGCTCCCCATTCCCAGGTAAGGTCTGTTGGGTCGGTGTGGGGAAGAAGCACTGCGTGCTCTGCAGCACAGACAGCCTCTGTGTGCATCCTGCTGCTGTGTTTTGTAGCTGTAAGCACACAGCTGCTGTGTAAGCACACACACGCCTGGGATTAAATTGTTTTCTCTGGTACTGCTTACAGGTGTTCTCTGATAGCATGCGTTAAAAGTCTGTGCTTGTTAGTAATTTTTTGGTGTACTGTGACAGTTGCGGGCAGTAAGTGAACTGAGCTGCATCCTCTGTCACCTTCGGGAAGGAAATGTGGTCTTAATGGCTCTGGGTCTGTGTGGCAGCGGGGTGGTGGCAACGTTGGCAGTTGGAAGGCCTCTGTGTGACAGAGAGGGACAGAACTACAAAACATCCTGAGTTGGAAGGGACCCCCCAAGGAACACTGAGTCCAGCCCCTGTCCCACATAGCAGCAAGCAACCTCGGACCCTGGGGCTGGGAGCGATGTCCCAGTGCTTGCTGAGCTCCGGCAGCTTGGGGCTGTGCCCACCATCCTCTGGGACACAGCCCTCTCCTAACCCCCTCAACCCCAACTGCCACGGCTCTGCTCCGGTCCTGTTGCTGTCACCAGTGAGCAGAGCTCAGTGATAATGTTTAGGACACAAGCAGATTGCTTCCTTACAAAGCCTGCTAGAGGAACGTAGCCTCGGGTTCTGCATGCTTCCATGTAGGTTTGGGTGTGGATGATGTGCCTGTGGTTGCTCACTGTAAAACTTGCTATTTCCTCTGCATGGCACCACGTGTGGTACCTGGGGGGCTCTGCAGCATCCCTGACTGCTGTGTGAGTCTCCTGTTCTAGGTGTTTGTGGTCGTTTTTGGAGCTATCGGTGCTTTGGATGCTCAGGGTTGTATTTTTGAAACACAGTGTTCCAATTAAGTTTAAAAATGTAATTTTGGCACCTCTTCCATCTTTTTGGTACTTGAAGTGTAACGCAGCACAACGCAGCAAGATTGAAATTGGCAGGAAGTATGCAGTTACGATATTGGCTGTTCGGATGAAATCTTCACATGAGAAATGGAGCTCTGTAATTATCGTTCCCGTTGAGCAGCCATCAGAACTGTGCAGATAAACGGCTGCTGGGGAAGGGCTACAGGGTGTGAAGAGCCAATGTCCCCGCAGGGATTACGGTCTCCCAGCTGTTACAAAGGACCATCCTGCCAGCAGAGCACGGAGCTCTGTAGATGGTGCCATGGGGTGGGAGCTGAGGGCTTCCCATGGGGTATTGTCTGACCCACTTTGCCTCTCTGAAAGTGAGCATCTTACAGGAGAATCAGAGGGTAGGAGAACGGTTTTTTATGCACACTGAAATACGGATTTAGATGCCAGATGTATTCTTCCTTGAATTGAGATGCTCAGGCATTCCTGGGAGAAGCAGTCTCAGGACTTCTGATTCACAGCTGCAGCACTGAGCCCTGCATGAATTGTATTAGACACGATAGAGTATTATAATATCAAGGAGCTATAGCGTTAAGATAAGTGGCTCGGCTCTGCCATGATAAACATGTCAGGCCATGATAATTGTTGCTTTCCTTTCGAATGACTGTGTGATAGGCTATCAACTACCATGCTCTGAGTGCCTGAGCAATCAGCCCATTATCAATCATTCACAGTACACCACACGCTCCTGGGTGTGTTCTCCTACAGAATATATAGCAGCTTTTTAGGAAAGAAAGCTTGGAAATGCCCGGCACATATAAAATAAACTCAAGATTCAGCTAACCATTTTTCTCTATTAATCATCCTCTCTGGAGGGCTGGCTATTTCCTTTGCAAAGGCTTACATAAAACATTTTTATGAAACTCCTTTTTATTGTGCTCACGGTGAAGAGGACTCTGAGGTGTTCACTTTAAATTATCTTTGTCAACACGAGCTTGATGGAAAGCTTCCTGAGCTGCGGCGGAGCACTGAGGATGGAGGCGAGGCCTGGGAGCTGGGAAAAAAGGAAAGTAATGGATGGGAGTTTTCATGAGTTCTAATGAATGAATCAGAATTGGGATAGGTGTGAGTGTAAAGAGGGAGAAAGATGTACGGGGTGAGTCCTTAGCACAAGGTGGAGCGGGGAGGCTTGCTGTGTGCGCTGCAGCTGTTGGGAGATGCACAGCGGAGGTGGAGTTGGTGTAACTTGAAGGGAAGGAATGGTTGGTGGTCAGGTTGGGTATCAGAGCAATGTCTGCTCCAGAGAGCAGCCAGGCGCTGGCACAGCTGCCCAGGGGTGGGCAGTGCCCATCAGGGAGGTGCTCAGAGCTGCGGGGATGTGGCACTGAGGGGGTGGGCAGTGGGCACGGTGGGGGGGGGCGGAGGTCTCAGAGGGTTTTTCCAGCCTGAACACTTCTGTGGTTGTATGACTCTAAGAACACTGTCTCACATAAACTTTAAACAAGGAGAACATGGGAAGTTCATTAATTACCGGGTTAGTTTATAAATGGTACATGAAGCAAGAGGAATGCAGCCGCCCCAGGGTCTGCGGATAATGTTCTCTCACAGATCTATTTTTCTTTGAGATCCGTGAGTTGTCTTTAATAATGTCAGCACAGTGATGCTTTTAGCTGAAAGGCAGGCAGGGTTTAAAGCACACTGTATGCCTGGCATTACCTGTACATTAAATTACTCTTTCTTGAGGCCTTCCCAGTCATTAACTTGTACAGCAATAGTGAAGCAGAGTGCTGAGCTGCCTCTGACCACTCACCATTCTTTTCCTCCAAGTTACACCAACTCCACCACCACTGCTGTGTGCCTCCCACCAGCTGCAGTGTACAGGGCAGCCTCCCCATGTTCTCCTTTCTGCCTCAAACGACATCAGACAAGTCCTGTGGTACAGCTCTGTAGTGCAGCTGCTGGGTATTTGCAGAGGTGTTGGATGCATTGCTCTGTTTGCTGTCTGCCACAGTGTAGGCTTCCGTCCTAAAAGCAGTACCAAAGGAAAGGGTGACTTTGCCAACTTCTAATGACGAATGTCCTGAATATTGTTACTGGTCATCTGCAAGCAGTTAAAGCTGTAGTTGTTAGGGACTTTTGCTGTGACAGAATGATTGCTTGGCACCACTGTACTTGAAGTGGTGAAAGGGAATTCCAGCCAAAGCCAGTGGTGGCCAATGTCTCATTCTGGGTTTGAGGGCACAGAAAGAAGTTCTGTATTCTTACTGCTAGAAAACTCCATATCCCTGGGGAAAAAGCCATCCCTGAGCAGACAAAGCCAGCAGGGTGAACCCAACAAGGTGGTGCATGGCACCTCAAGCTTTGGGTGCACCTTGTGCTTTGCAAAGGTTTGGCATCCTGGAGAGCGTTGGGCTTCAGTTCTTTTGTTCAGTGGCACTTTTGCTCCTTCCTGCTTGGAGAACCTGGTTGCGTTGGGTAAATGCTCTGCACTCAGCAAGTGCTTTGCTCTGCACTCAGAGCTGCTTTGAAGAGCTCTGGTCTTCATCATGGTGAGAAACCTGAGCAAAGTGTTTCTGTGGTTTCTGCTGCACACTGGGGCAGGTGGTTTAACACCAGTGAGCCAACATGGAGAATCATCCAGAAACGCTACCAGAGCTCAGCTTTAGGTTAGTTCTTCCTTTCTTCCTCTTTCCCTTTTCTATCTCTCGGTGGTTCTGCTCGTACGTTCTACTTAAATATTTAATGCCATCCTTGCTGTTAATGTGGGTTTTGTGCCAGTGTTAACATAAAGACCGAATAAAAGCTTGTGGCAAGCAGCTATGCGGTGATCTGTGCTGCATCCTTGAGTTCATTTGCTCTACTGGTAAGGAGAGAACTTAATTTTCCAGTGCTATCAAGCCAAGGCTTTGAAGAGGACTCTCGCTTAAGAAAAAAAAAAGGCAATAAAGTCCTAGAATGTAGAGTTATGTGGCGCTTCAGGTATGGGATGGCTGGTAATCTCAAATGCCTTTTTTATGGCTACTGTATTAGGAGCTAGGGGATTTATTTTTTTTCCCCACATCCCATTTCTTAATTATTCAAATGGAAAAGGTAAGATATGAGCGTGCAGTTATGGACTCTGTAAATTAGCAGCCAGTACAAATATTAAAAAAGACACCATCTGCCATATAAGCCATTTGCCACCTGTTCTCTTCCTTTCAGAATTATTTAATGGTTTACATTTAATGGTTCAGCCTGCCACGGAACAGCTGGGAAGTGACTAAGTATTTTTCCTATCAGTAACTTAGCGGCCAAGCAACGTTGTATGTTCAAAACACCTCTCAGTGCCAGAGCTTTCTGCATGCTCCTTCATGTGTCTGTCAGCTTGCTTCATTAGCGAATTCTGCTGATACAAAACACATTTTCATGACAACAATTACTCAGTTATTTTGGTAGTGTTTTGGGGGGAGAAAAAGGGGTTTTCTTCTGCAGCAGAGGAGCGAAGGCTGCTGGCTGTGCTGGAGCGCTGCCCTCCCCACTGCTTTGTCTGGGGGGCACTGAGCAGGTGGGCAAATTGGTTCCTAGCAAATAATTGAATGGAGAGCTGAGGCCTGGCCTGTTCTGTGCTTGAGGCTGGTGGGGCTGTGCCGGCCCCATTGGTGATGCTGGTGCACTGGGTGGCAACTTGCCTTGGATGTTTGTCTTTTAGCATCACAAGCATTCAACTTGATGGTTTGATGTTTTTGTTGTCCTCTTTTTTACATTAATTTTTTTTTTTTAAAGTTTTGTTGTGTTTATACATTAACTGTAGTATTTGTTTCATGTGAAACCCAGGCAATTCCTCCTCGCTCAGTGCGGTCCAGGGGAGACAAACTGTTGCACACCTGCGGTCTAACTGGTACAGCATGGGAGTTCATAGTCCTAGGGGAGCAAGAAGTAATGTTTTCAGATCACAAAAGGAGCAATTCCAGGTATTCCAAGCAGAAGTGTGGCACTGACATACTTTAGAAGCTTCCCCCTCCTTCCTGGGCTCCTGTGTGCCTAGCAGTAACAGCCACTCATCTTGGAGCACAGAGCAGTTCTAACGAGCTCGTTGTAAATGATCTGCCCAGCTTTAATGCTGTGTAACGAAGCAAGCAAATGGATGTTTATAGTTATTAAAGTGATAACTTCCTGCTTGAGCTAATATCCAGCATAAAATTACTTTTCAGCTTCATATCTGTGTTGGCGCGTGCGAGGGAAAGCATGCACGTACAGCAGTTTTTGAGCTAACCCATTCCCATGAGTTGCCAGTTGCCTCCTGCTGGGTGGTACATCTCTGCGGAGCATGGAGTGCTTAGCTGCCAGGCAGGGCTCTGTGGGATGGGGTGGTTGGCGCTGGGGTGGGCCCTGGCCTTTGGCTGGTCATTCTGCTGGGACAGGAGGAGCTGCTGCTTCAGCGCCTGGAGAGCGGGATCAAGGTACTGACAATAGCAAGAACTTAATTAAATAGCCCATGTAGCCACAAAGGCAAACAACCCGAATCCTTCCATTCATGCCCAGCTGTTTGCTTGGTAAATGTCATAAAAGTCAGACTTAATTTACTGTATGTTTAACCACTCGTTAAATCAGGCAGTAGGGTTTTTTTTTTTAATGTTTTCCTTCAGGTAATGCCAGGATGCTGCTGTAGAGAGCTTGAATCGCGTTTCAGGGGTTAGGAACACATCTGCAGTGCTAAGATACCTGCAGAGCACTTGCCCTCGGATTGGCAGGATGAGGGGTGGCTGCAGGCATTGGTTCAGCCCTGGGCACTGGGCTCTGCTGCCCACGCCTTGCAGTGCACATAAGTCAGTGCTGCTCCTCCTCAGCTGGGAGGCATTGTTTTCCCCCTGGAAGAGTTTTCAGTTTCCATTTCCTACCTTTTTCTATTGCAGGCTGAAATGTAGCTGAGATTCTGTTTATTAAAGCAGTCCCTTAGCTAATCCTGACTCAGTACAAGGGTGGCAGAAGTCTGAGGAGGAAAAGCCAAATGGCTGCAAGGGCAAAATTGGTCCCAATAGGATGAGTGATAGCCCAGGACTGGGTGGCCTTCAGTGGAACTTTGTGTTTTTGTATGTGCTTTCAGGACTTTAATAAAGCTACAGCGTGTGATGGTGCTGCCGTGCAAAATGATTCAAAGTAGGATGGTGCAAAGGCATCTGTTGTGAATTGCTGCTATGGTACTGCTGGGGGCTACAGGCCCTGTTCCTGCAGGGCAGGGGGGGCAGATTGGCTTCAAAGGACCCTTCCAACTCAAGTGAGTCTATGGTGCCCAGAACAGAGGGAAGGAGCACGTTTTGCTGAAGTCCATGTGAAAGTTGGGGGGATGCAGCAGGGGGGACACTGCTTTGCAGTTGATGTCATCAGCAGCCTGGGCAGTTTGCCTGACATAACAATGAGCTTGCTGGGTAAATGCCAGTGCAAGAAGGCATGTTTCAGTTTAATTCAAGAATGCTATTCTGTTTAACACTGGAAGTTATATTGGTATTGCTTTACCTACAGGGAAGTTCACCCGAAAGAAAACCAAGTGCAGACAGCAGTTTGGGGCCATAGCAGTAACATGCAGCAATGGAGCCTGCAGGAGCAGCAAACAGGAAACTAGATTTTGGTTATTGGGCTTTTCTTTTCTCCAAGGCATCGTCTCTGCCCCTTCAGCCTGACAGACAGTGGGAAACAAGTGATGCTGGTAACTGAAGTCAGGTGTTGGTGGGTGTTCTCTGGTTGGCTGGATGTATTCCTCAATCTGTCCCTGCTATCTAAGTGTAAATAGATTTAACGAGGTAAAATGAATCTGGCTCATTGGCCAGCATATAAATCAGGAAAATTAATTACATTCCACAATTTAAAATGTGCCGTGGATGCTTCCCTAGGGTAGCTAAATAGAATTTCATTGATTTCATTGCAAATTTCGTACTGTTTACCTCATCCAGAGTGAGCTGGGAGAGTTCCTACAGACAAGGTGGGGGTTCTGGCTGCCCCCCCCCCCCCCAGGACAGCTGCTGCTGGCACACACTGAGCCTCACTGACACCAACACACACAGTGTAGGCAAGGGCTGCTGGGGTGCTGCAGGTCAGGCACTGAGCCTGCGAGCTGTGGGAGTGCACAGGGGGACAAAGATGGAAGCACATTTCTACTTTCTTTGTTACTGACTTTGGAATTCCAAAGGTAATTCATAACTCGAATCCTCCTAGAAATAAGGGTTGGAAGAATTTTCTCTGAAATACAAAGGATTGGTCCATGCAGAAATAATTGCTCTGATACGACAGAGAGAAAGTTCAAGTTCCAAAGGTTTGTTGCTGCATAATTCATTGTATTCTTCCAGAATTACATCCTATTAAACGATAAGATTGAGATTTTATGCTGGAATTGGTTTTCATAAGGAGAAATATTTCATATGGAAATAAATCAGGAAAGTTTTGCAGAATGTGAATGTGTTAAGGAGCTTGTGAGTGTGTTAATGAAGCACTCAGAGTGGCCGAGCTGTGTCCCCTGCCCTGTGGCTCGCACTTCTGTCCTTATTGCTCTGTGCTGGCCACAGGGATGGGGCCTTCAGCTGGGTGCCCTGCAGCCGAGCAGGGCAGTGTTTGGTGTGGAATGCTGCTGGTTGGGTTCTCAAGTCCTTATGCTCTGGTTCCTAGGTTCATAGTCATTCGGGTTGCAAAAGATCTCCGAGATCATCAAGCCCAGCCATGAACCTGGCACTACAAGGCCATAGCTCAGCCATGTCCCTGAGCGCCGTGCCCACACTTCTGCTCTATTCCTGGAGGGATGGGATCTCCACTGCTGCCCTGGGCAGCCTATTCCAGGGCCTGACCACTCCTCTTTGAAGGAATTCTTTCTGGCTTCCAAGCTAAACCTCCCCATGTGCAAATTGAGGCTGTTGTCTCACATCCAGGAGTTGGACTCACCGATCCTTTTGGGTCCCTTCCAACTTGGGATCATGTATGATTCTATGATCCTGTCCTTTCATGTAACTCTAGCTCTCGTCTCAGACGTAACAGTAGGTGTCCTATGAGAATAAAGGTGACTTTTCCTTAGTCCTTGCAGCTTCCAGCTAATTTGTGACAGGGTGGGAGAATCAGTGGGGAATCTTCAGGTGGTGCAGACCCTTCCCTACAGTGCCCAATGTGGGGACCCTTGGCAGGGAGGGTTCCTGTTCATGGGGACCTCACCAGCAAGGTGCTGCTGGATGGAGAAATAGAGGAACTGCCTGAACACAGCTCCTGTGCTGCTGTGAGTTATTGGTTACATCTCATTTGTGTTCTGCTGCAGAGTGAAGAGCAGTGCCCTGATCGTGCCCTTTATAAGAGGAAGTTAAGGGGAAGTAATCTCTAAAAAGTCTACAGCAGGGAGCTCAGGTATATCTGTTACTGATTCTAACATATCAGTATTACTGAATACGTTATTCTATTGATCAGTAATTAATTAAAATGTCGACCGTGTGCTGTTTAGGTCTGGCTCTGTACGGGACAATGGTAGAACTAATGGATGCTTGCTGTGCTCCCTAATATGGGGTGGTGGCACCAGGGGAAATGTGACAGCTGGGGACATGGGGACACAGGCACCAAGCAGTGTGCTGGGGGAGTTGCCTCATGCTGGCTTCTGCTGGTTGTTCTGATTGAGTACAGAAGAGGAAAAAGTCTTTGAACATAAAGGGACAATAAGTGAGCAGAAAAGCCTGGTTTCACTTCATGCACAGCTTATTTTCATGGTAAATCTAGGGGATGATACAGCCCAGCAGGCTTTGTGAGTGGCTCCAAACAAGCATCCTGGCTTCATTCCTCTTTAGCAAGTGAGCAGTTTGACTTTCTGTGTGATGTTGCACAAATGCTGCATCCTCACCTCAATTTGCTCTGGCAGGTGCATGCTGTTCACTGTGGGCTAAGAGAATTTAGCAGGGTGGATGCTGGTGGGATGCTTTTCGGCATTAGCACATTGTTTGCTTTCCAGAGGGATGTGTTTGTTGGGTTGCTTGGTTTTAGGAGGCTGGAATCACATTGAGAAGGATAAAGCTCTCTGTACTGCTGTTGTAGGATGGATCCTTAGCACCATGTGCATTCCCTTTGTGAACACACAGTGCTGGCCATGTGTGCACACAAGGTAAGATGAGATGGCCAGGCGAGGCCAGTGTTGCCAGTGGTGCTGGTTGTGAAGGGAGGTTTGGCTTGGACAGGTAGGTGAGTGGGTGCCTGGCTTGGCCACAAAGCTCCTATCACCACTGCTGCACAGCTGTGATTACTGGAATAGATTCAGGGAATTAATTAATGAAAACAGGACTAGGGAATCTAATTTCACACTTGATGTGTGTAGCTGTTCAGAAGCTCTCTTGAAATGCTGTTTAAAAGCTCTGTTGCTAAACATGCAGAGATTTTTTCCAGAGCTGGAATTTTAGGGGTGTCTTTGGTGATGCCCATCCGTGCCTATGGGCCCTGGAGCTGCTGGAGGAGTGGAGTGGTGCTTGGGAGCTCTGTCCTTGTGGCTATGGGTGGGAAGTCAGTCCCTAATGGCTCAGGCGTTGGACGTCTTCTGTATTCCACTGTTTGTCTTGAGAGTAGGGTGCAGGAAATTCTGGGCAAGGTTGGTATTTTCTGAAGTCTGAAGTTGGGCTCCAGTGCTGAGCTGAGCATCTGCAGCATCACGAGTGCCTCAGGGTTGGTCAGGCAGCCGGGCAGAGGCAGAGCAGCTCCAGTAGAGGCCAGGGGATCTGTGTTGCTTCCTTTTCTAAATATGGAGCTAAAGAGTTGCGGTGGTGTTCAGTGCTCTTGATGATTTTATTATTAAGTATGTCACTTTTAATGCCATTATCACAGAATCCCAGCATTGCAGGAGTTGAAAGAGACCTCTGGAGATCCCCCTGCTAAAGCAGGTTCCCTACAGTAGGATGCACAAGAAAGTGTCCAGGTGGGTTTTGAAGTTCTCTGGAGAAGGAGAGCCCACCACCTCTGTGGGCAGCCTGTGCCAGTGCTCTGTTCTGCTGATGGTACAGAAGTTCTTTCTCATTGCAGTCAGAAAGCTCATCCAGAGCTGGGAGGTGCCCGTGCCCAGCCCTGCTGATGCCAGGTGCCATGTTTCCAGGTGGGTTCAGCCATAGCCTGGGGATGGGTGCTGGCAGTGGGGTAGAGCTGCTCCCCCAAGGCAGTGAGGGAGGGAACCAGAAGCCCTCTGCAATAATTCCTCTGAGAACTCTTAAATCAGGAAAGCTTTGTGATCCCGAATGTGGCAGCAAGACTTTGAAAAGCAATTAGTGTTTTAACAGTCTGCAATTAACAACTTCTGAATGATGAATGTGGGTGGGCAGCAGCAGAGCTCCTGCAGAAGCTCCTGCAGAGCTGGGTTCTGCAGCCAATGCCCAAGGCTTCCTGCTTGACCTGTCCTTGGGTTTCTGTTGTTTGTTTTTTAACCTAGATGCTGTTTACAAGCATGGACAATAAAGCACGCTTTGTATATGGGTATATATAGAGATACATAAGGCTAAACAGGGGCAGTTTAGCTGTAAACGTTTAGGTTTTGTGACTTCTTTTGACTTCTCTTTGAAGTCACTGTGATTTGATTTCTTTCTCTGTTCATCCACTGGAAATTAAAAGCAACAAAAGCAGATTGCTAAAAGGAGGCGAAACAGCAAAAAGGATAGAAGAGGTCTTTCCCTGTTGCTGTTCATTGGCTGAAGATGCGCGCTGACATTTAGTGCTTTTGCTGCAGATTTACTGAAGTATTTGCTGAGCTTCTGTCTGTCTGTAGAATTATGGAATCTTTAAGGCTGGAAAAGACCTCTGAGATCGTCAGGTCTGCCCATCAGCCCTTCCCCACCACAGCTCTGGGGCAGGAGCTGAGGCACAGCCATGGTGCCTTCCTAGTAGGGAAAAATAAGGAGAGGGGATTTTGGAGTTTGGGTAAAGGAAAATGGAAAATTCAGAGAAAGGCCTTTGGGCTTGCTGTGCAGTGGGTGGGGTATAACCAGGGAGAACTCATGGTGCCCAGGGGTGGACAGTCCCCATCCATGGAGGTGTTCAGACCCACAGGGATGTGGCACTGAGGGATGTGGGCAGTGGGCATGGTGGGGTGGGGTGGGGTCTCAGAGGGCTGTTCCAGCCTGAATCCTTCTGTGGTTTCTGGGTTCTCCTTCAGTGAGGTTTTCGTAGGGTTTATACTGAGAGATTTTTTTTTCTGAAGGGAGAAGTGATGGCAGTACATTATGGGCTGCAATGCCGGTCACCCTTTGAGGCTTAGACTGGTGGGAATCCCAGCTGGAGGACAGCAGCTGAAGGTCTCATCCCAAAAGTAAAACTGTTGATTTTCCTCTCCTTTTCCCCAGATTGGCATCTTACGTGTGTGACGTCCATTTGGTACCAAAACAGGTCCTTGTGAAGGAAATGTTTTTTGGGATAGTCTTTAGTAGAAGAGAAGTCATGTAAAACAATGCCAGCCTAATGCAAATTGTAATCTGATGCTTGCAGCCACGCTGTCTTGATGATTTGTACCTTGTAAATATCTGCTTGCATGAAACGAGATGAAATCGTGTTTTCTCTTCTTAGAAATCAATTGTCCTCTTCAAATCACAGAGAATGAAAATTATACATTATAGAGTAACTCGGTAATCTGCAGTCGTGCAGTGCAGCCTGAGCATTTTCTGTGGGCATAAGGACAGCTGCTGTGTTTCTGAAGGAAAGATGAGCGTGGGTTGGCTGGGATGGCTGTGGTTCGGCCCTGAGCCTGGCAGCACAGCCGCAGCTCCTCGGCTCTGGGAAGCAGCACCTTTGCATTTTTGGAAGCTCTTGAGATCATTTAAACCCCAAGTTTAAAGCGAGACAGTAATGAAGATGCAGGAGGAGAGCGTTATGTGATTTTTGACTGGGCTCTGTGGAAGTAATTGCCGCATTATCAGCATTTGGCTCTGCTCCAAAATACATCTCACTTAATTATCTGAAACTGATAGTGACACGCAGCTTGCCAGCATTCTGACATGATAATTTATTTTTGATTTTATCTTTAAGGGAACAAGTGATAATTGCCCCAAAAGTGAGAATCATGAAGCCACTTTTCTTTACATTTAATTTCCCCCAGTTTCTCTTAGCACCTCATTTTTCTATTTTGTGCATCACTTTTTTAATGAGAACCAAGCGCCGTTGAGATTCGATTTAAGGCTGCGTTTCTCCGACAACGAAAACACAGCTGGAAGTATAAAGGAGCTCCGAGGATTCTCCTCCAAACAACCACAGCAGCAGAACCTTTTGGCCGCCCCGTGAGTCACTGCAAGCGTTCAGCCCTGAATGGCACAGCTCGCCCTGCTGCAGCCCAGTGGTCCCTAGGACACATAGCGGCCCTGCCGGCCTGGCTCTGGGCATGCTTACTGCTGGCAGACCCTGAGCCAGCTTGGGCTGGCATAGCGTTTTGGGGTGTTCTTTGTGAGTGTAGCAGAAATGCAAAGTCATGGCCTGAAGCAGTGATGGAGCACCTGGTGGGAAGGAAGGGTCAGCCTAGGGGAGCTCAGGTGCATGCAATGCAGCTGAGTGACTGAATGGATGGAGCCAGGATCCACTCCTCGTTTAAGGGCTGGTGGTGGAGACAAGGGTATTTTGCGGGAGATCCCTGCCTACCTGAGGCCTTCTGATCACTTATTTTATCTCAGTTACATCTTAATCTTTAGGAAAAAAAAAAGAAAAAGAAAAAAGAGAAGCCTGGCTTGTGATTCACATCTCGGGATTCCCCAAGTGCTTCCATAGCAGCTGTGAATAATTCTGATGCTCAGATACAAAGAAGTGTTCATTCTTCTTCCAGCCCCAGGGTGGCCAGGCAGCTCCCAGCCAGGTGGGGGGAGGCAGGGATGCTGTGCTCCATTCCTCTGAATTCAGTGGTGCACCAGGAGCTGTCCTAATACAGCTCGAGTGCGTATGTCATAGATGTGCTGTTATGTCCTGCTTGCCTTCTGCCATGTGCAGTGTAAGGGAGATCAAAGTGGAGATTAATGATGGGGAACAAACTGCTGGAATGAATCCTTCACGTACCTTTTCTCTTAGTCCTACGAGGGCACATCTGGTTGCCTTTCCCACACTGTTTTTCACTGTAATACGGGTCCAGGAAAGAAAATAATTCTCTGGGTATATTTTGCCAGGCTCATAATTCATAGGAGTGCTTCCCACACAGTTCCACTTCAGCAGAGGCATCCCAGGGCGTGTTTGAAGTCACTCCAGCATCCTGAAGCTGCTCCTTTTCCAGCAGCTATAGGAAAAGTGAGGTCTGTGCTGCAGAGCTCTTGCAGGAACCCAGCCCTGGGAGCCAGCTGCAGTGGCTGCTTGTGGAAGGAAGCAAGCTAATGGAGCGGGCTGAGATTCAGATAGCTCCCTGGGTAATTCGTGGAGAGCATCTTTAACTGATCCTAATGACTGTAAATTACAGAATTCTGTGATTTTGGGATAAACATCGAGTGCAATTAAAACTAATGAAGAATTACAACTCTTGTCTCCATGTAGGAGTGCTTTGCACTGGAGCTACCACCATACAAAGGCGGGTGCTCATCTTGGAAGCATGGCATACTGGCCATTGTGGCTCCTCATCTGTCTGGGATCAAACCTGAGATCCAAAAAGCATCCATCCTTGCTTGTAGCACTTGTTCAAGTTGAAAAAATGGAAGCTGGTTGAGATCCTTCTGGCTTCGCTTAGCAGTATTTTGCATGATTGCTTGAGGGCTCTTCGAGCTTCTGAAATTATTCCTGCTCTTCCAGCAGCCAGAGCCAACCTGTTCTGCTCTTGCTGGGAGCCAGACCTGGGAGGCAGGAGCTCCTGCAGGCAGCTGTTACCATGGATGACTTTGGGGCAAGGAGCATCTCTTTTTTTTCCTAATCCTTCTGGGGCACTTCTATGGAAAATTCTGGTACCACAGAAGCTGCCCACACAAAGTGTTCTGTTGCTGATCCCTGTCTTCCAATAAACATTTGTGTAGCGGTGAGTTCAGTTTGAGGAGAGCAGCTGCTGACCAGTAGCTGGGAAGCCAGCATGTTTCTGCAGGAGTTGCAAATGGGTTGGTGGGTTCCAGAAAAATGAACAGTTCTCTGCATTACCAGGTACTGGTGGTCCCGAGGTCCCTGCTAACAAGCAGCCACAAAGCAGAATGGATTCTGTATCACAGCATGGTGGCTGGTGGAGGCTTTGATGCATTGTGCCCATCCTATGGTTGTGTGGATACAGAACTCCAATGCACGTTTTTGGGTTTGTGAATTAAGAGTCGTTTCATCGTGGGGATCTCCATGCAGTCAGTGGGAGCTGTGCAGCTGTCAGTCTGCAGCACTTGTGGCTGTTTTTCTATGTGCAAAAGTTGCTTGTTGGTTTTGTTTTCCCTTAATTTGGTGTTACACCCCATGATACATCCTGTCCAGCAGGGCAAGGGGAAATGGCTGTAAGTTGAAGTAGGGAAGATTTAAGTTGGATATCAGGGGGAAGTTCTTTACAATGAGAGTGGTGAGGTGCTGGAACAGCTGCCCAGAGAGGCTATGGATGCCCCGTCCATCCCTGGAGGTGTTCAAGGCCAGGTTGGATGGGGCCCTGGGCAGCCTGGGCTGGTGTTAAATGTGGAGGTCGGTGGCCCTGCCTGTGGTGGGGGGACTGGAGCTTTGTGATCCTTGAGGTCCCTTCCAACCCAGGACATTCTGTGGTTCTGTAATAAAGGCTGCTTCCTGGTTTGCTGTGCACAGGTTGGAGTCTGCACCAGGAAATCTGGAGCTCCACTCTGACCCCTGGGACAGAGAGGAAACCTGGGGCTGCTTAGGGCCAGAGTTCCTCCTCCTGGTCTCCTTGGGTTTCACTGCATTGAGTTCATCCACTCTGTGAGGTTATGGACCTTTGGGGTTGTTAGGAACGACAAATGAGGAACTGATGACAAGTTCAAGAGGATTTAAGGTTAATGTGCTTGTGTGCCACAGGAATTGCTTTCTGTCTGTACTTACTGTAAGGAGAAATGGCAGCTAGGTCTGCCTCTGCGAGCAAAGCTCTTTTGAGTATTTTAGATTCAATATTAGAATTCCATATTTAATGTGTGTGCCCTGGTTTGGGCTGTTCTAGGTTTGGGTGGTTGGTTTCTTTCATGCAGGAGAGGAATTGTACTGACTGGTATCAAAAGGGCAGAGCCCGTGTGCCATCAGCACAGCAACGCGGGTCCCTTGGAAGCTCTGAGGCAAAGCCTTCCCCTTGCACAGCCTAAACACTGAATATTTAATGCTCTTTGTTAATGCATTCTCTCATTACGTTTCAATTTGGATGTAAAAAAGAACAATTGCAGCTCATATTTGACTTAGAAATAAACATATCGTGGAGTACCTGCCGGGCTTGTTATTAACTCTGGGATTTTCAGTGTTGCATCAGTGACTTGAAAGTCAACCAAATTGTGCTGTTAATGGGTTTTCTACTCTTCAGTGATGGGTACGCTTTTGAAAATCACATTCTTGTGCTCAGTATCACTGAAATATTTTGTCTTCTCAAAAAAAGCCAAAGGTGACCCAGTTGTTGTCTCCTGCTCCTGAACTGTGAGGATAGAGGGAAAATTCCTTCTCAGAAGGAGAGCAGGCTGCCCAAGGTGGGGGGAATCCCCATCCCTGGAGGGGACATCTGTGGGGATGTGGGCAGGGGGCATGGTGGGGTGGGTTGATTCTGGGGATCTCAGAGGGCTTTTCCAACCTTAATAATTATATGATTCTGTTTTAACTAGGAGTAAACGTTCAGGATCTTGTCCTTTTTCTGAGGCTGTCGATGTGATTCCATTGCCTCCGTTGACATGAAAGCTTTTCAGTAACAGCGCCAACATTTCAGTCTGGGTCTCAGCAGCAAAGGCATGGTGATTTGCACTTCTCATGAGCTCCTGGTCCTGCAGTGCAGGAGGCACAGGGCTTCTTCTGCCCAGCGTGACTGTGGGGTCTGACCCTCACTGCCTGAGGGGGAGGAGGATGAGGAAGGCTCCTGGCAGGGCAGCAGCCCCAGCATGCCTCTGGCTGCTGGCTGGCAGGCACTGACTCTCCTAGCAGCTCAGACTGCAGCAAGGAAGAGCTGCAGTGGCAGTGCTCTGGCTTTCACCATGGGTTACTGGTTTTGGTTAGAGAATGAGCCAATGGGCGGTTGTAAAGCTACCGGAGTTGGTTGTTTTTCTTGTGCCCTGGGGATACCAGACTGGGTGCAAATTGTCTGAGCAGTGGGACCCTGTCCTTTCTTTCTCCGTTGGTTCTATTTGCTGCTGCTGAGTGATGTGAAGGTTAGCTCCATCCTCTGAGCTCTGGAAGTGGGATGCTGCCTGCATGCCTTCGGATGCTCCGGCTGTGCTGCTGGACCCTGGGCAGCAGCGGTTGCTTTCCTCCCTTAGTTCTGCTCAGGAGGCTCCTCCTGTCCCAGGCAGCTCCCATCCGCTTTGAGTAATTGCTTTGCCTCTCCCTTATTGGCATGATTTATTGAGGACATGCCTGCTGTCATTTCATCCTAGTCAAAATAAATGCCCTTATTATTTTTGTTTTCTCTTAGCAGCGGAATGCAGTGAATACAGGCAGATGTTTCTAACTCAAAAAGAACACAGGGGATGATCCTTTCTTTGTGTTCTGGTGAGGAGACATCCCAGATGAGCACTGCCCAGAAGCATGCAGTGTCCCCAGGAAGCACACTGAGACACACCGGGTATGGCTGGCAGCAGGATCCTGCTGCTCCCAGCCCTGAGGTACCCTGCCACTGAAAAAAGCATGCACCAATAATGGAGCTGAGTTTTAGGAACTCCTGTCAATGTCACCTGGGTTTGCCCTCCCATAGGCTGGGAACTGCACTGGGATGTGCGGGTGGCTGCATGCTGCTGCCTGTGCCACCATCATGGTGTTTTGAGGCTGACTCCATTTTGTGAGGCAGAGATAACAGTGCGTGAATTCTGGTAACACCATTTCTGTGGGTGCTTCAAGGAGTACGAGGTTTGTAAAGTATGATTGGATTTAGGAAGCTTAATAAAAGAGGAACCTGTGAAGCTAGAGGAATGGCATTTGTGCAATTGAAAGTTACTTCTCTTGTTTGCCTGGTGCTGCCCAACTTGATGTGTCCCCTGGTGCACATCTGGGGACAGAATTCTCTGCTGGAGAACAAGCATAGCTGGGAATTTCCCATTCAATTCATGGGGTGTGTGAGCAGTGATGGACATTGACAGGTCAGGAGTGCTTGGTAACTGGGCTGTCCATTACGGCTGTCCCAAGTTGGGCCAGCATAGCTATAACCATTCCCAGTAGGACCAGCACAGCTTAAAGCAGTCACAGTAGTATCAGCACAGCTATAAGCAGTCCCAGTCAGGCCAGCACCCCACGTTGTAGGCTGACCAAGAAGCAGGAGATGCAGCTGACACCAAAGCTGCTGTGCCTGCAAGCAATGGAAGGATTAACTGCCTGTCCGTCCACTGCAGGGATCCCATCAGCATCACTGCCTGCATTCAGCAGAAGTTAGGGTAGGAAAGCAGCTTTTTGTTTGGAGATGAGCCACTTTTCCTCCTTAGGCACCACAGGGTGATGCCTTGTTCTGTTTGCTCTGTCCCTGCTGTCGTGTTTTGGATCTCCAAGTGAGAAACTCCCAGTGATCATTTCTTTAAGCTCTTCCCTCCTTCATTCACAACTTTTTCTCTTCCTTCTCCTCCCCTCCGCAGCTGGAGCTGCACTGGGGCTGCTCTGTCACAGGGATGCCCGGGTATCCAGGCTGTTCTCACTTGCCTTAGTCCTCCTCTGTCCTTTCATTGTCCTGTCATTGTCCTGCAGTGTCACTGCGGTTACACTGAGACACAGGCTGCTTAGCTTTTTGAAGGACAGTGAAGTGCATTTGCACTGAAATAGTTTTTAAAATGGAGAGGTGTTTCCAAACACTCAGCTTATGGGTCAGTGCTCCGTGGCTTTAAGGGTATCCAGAGATGTGTCAGGTTCTTTGTGGCTCATGTTTGGGTGTTATTCCAGCCCAGGTTATGTGGAGTTCATGCTGAAAGCTTATATTGCATTATGACATTCAGTGAAATCCACCGAGTTGATTTGTATTCCAAATCCATCTATTGCAAAGACTGCTTTTTCATGAGCACAAAGTACTGGAAAGCATAAATATTTATTTCTTAAAGTTTATGATTGCCTTAAATCATTCGAGCTTATTTAGCAAGCATAAGTTATAATTGAACTGAGCCATTGAACCTCATCTGCGTGCATTAAAAACATCTATATGTATGTGTATATATATCTACGTATGTACTTGAGTCAAATACGGATGGAAGCTCTGAGCTAATTGCTTCCATCACATTGAAAGATGCACTGATAATGTTATTTTTCCTCCAGGTGATAATAAATCACTGCAAAGAGACAGTTAGAACTGTACAGCGCAGAGTCACGCTTCAACGTGCAGTGTGTTTTTGACGGATAAAAGCTGAGCTAATATGCAGTGCTCTATGTCCATCTATTGGGAGACAGCTCAGCACATCGTGACGTTATTCCAGGTTTATGTGTGTGGAATTGCGGACTGCCATACGTTTGCATACGTTAAGGGATGCTTCTGCTCGTGGGCTCTTTAGAAGCATCTGACTTCAAAGTGCTCCAGTGGACCTTGGGCTGCAGGGAGCACAGCGAGCATCTCGCTGTCTTGCTCCTCTCCTGGAAGGGATTTATTTGTCCAATATTCTTAACTCTGTCTTGAGTCCCACATGCTCCTTGCCATCCATCCCTCTGGCTGCAGCCATGCCTTCAGCTGGTGGGGCTGCCAGCGTGCTCCTCTCTTCCCAGCACCTGCTGCCTGTGGGGTGCGAATGGCACACCGGCCATCCTGGGTCTGGCAGGGCTGTAAGAAGCCCATACAAACGTTCAGTGTCTTCTTACATCCGTATGATTTTCAGGCCTCAGGAGGAGGGCAACAAAATACAACCTGGAGATGGACATACTGCAGTGCTGTGCAGGGTGCACGTCGTCCTGGCTGTATGTGGATGGAGGTGTGCAGCACAAGCACTGTTTGTTTGCACAACGCTCACTTTGAGGGGGAGTTTCACTCTTTCAGAGACTGGATCCTGCATCCCCAAAGCCTGAAGGTTGGGGGTTGTTCTGAAGGATACCTTTGAAAAGGAAATAATGCTGCTCTTTGTGCTGCTGTGAGCAGCGTGGGTCTGTGAGCTCCCAGGGGCAGCTGATGAACAGATCCCAGCTGCTCGGGCACAATAATCCTTCTCCATTTTTTCATTTGGAAAAACATCCGGAGTTGTTATCTTCTGCTGTTGTAAAAGGGGAATAGGAAAAATGGAGACAGGAATAAAATTACATACAATGCTATAGCATCATCTTCAGCTGCGAGGAGGGTAAGACCCACAGCTCTGGGGATAGCCCAAATTCTAGTCTACTTTCAGGAACTCATAACTGATTGTATGAAAACATCCATTGACGTGGCAGCTTGGAATAGAGAAGGGAAAAGGCTGTGAATCACCAGAGCTGGCTGTCCATGGAGTGCTACCAGGTCTGGTGCAGTGGTTGGGGCTTCAGATGTGCACTAACAGCAGGCCAGAGGTAACACTGGGTAAAAATAGATGTTTTAATGTGGTCAGATGGTGGAAGAGGAGGAAAAACAAAATGTGATGAATTTCACAATTAATATTTTACTTTACCCACACTGACAGTTCCAGTTGTGTTCAATAGTATCTATGTCTGCATAATGGCAAAGTGCCATTAGGGTCACAATTATTGTTGTTACTTAAAGAGCCTTTGAATGTGTCAGGGCTTTTCAGTGTGTGTTGGGGACCGCTGGCCCTGACTGAGCACTGCTGCCACCGATGCTGATGGACATTTCAGAACCACATGGAATTACCTCTTGTGTTCTCACTGGGGTGATAACCCAGAGTACAGCTTTGAGGAATAAAAAGTGCATCGAAATATCCTTTGCTGTAACAGAATGAAATGTTATATTCAAGGAAGCAATCGGCATTTCCTGTGTTAGTGAGAACTGGGCTCAGTAATCTGCTTTGACAACTGGGAAATGGGAAACGAAAATCAGTGAAGAAGTGGACAATGCAAAGGAAGAAAAAAATGAAGGTTCTAGAAGTGATCCCAAATCCTGCATACTGCAGAGAAGTTTGGATGGGAACTTCCTGATGGCATAAGGGTATGCAGTGAAAGGGAAGGGCAGTGCACTCTGCAGCCTGCATCACACCTGGGAGATGTGCTGCACTCAGTCTGCCTTCAGCTAGGGATGGGTTTCTTCTGTTGGTTGGACTTGATGATCTTTCAGGTCTTTTCCAACCTGAGCAATTCTGTGATTCTGCCAACTCAGCCTTGAAATGGTGCTTGTGAGCGGGAGGTGGATCCTGCTAATGGGACACCTGAATTTGTGTCTGAGTTGAGATGGTGGGATGTGTCCTTTAATTCTGGAAAAATATGTGCTGTCTGAATGCACTGTTAATGGAAAACTAATGCTCCAGATTTGACCTCTAATTTGGCACTAGCCACAAATTCTCAAGGTTTAAGTAGTGCAGTTTAATTAGCATCAATTTAGCCGCAGATCTGGCCTGCTAATTTATCACGAATAAGGCTTTTGAGCAGTTTAGTGATTTTCTGTTTTGTGAATCATCTTTGAGAAGGCTGTGATTCACTGGGATCAAAGCTGGTGTTTGAAATTGTTGGCAAAATATTTCCCATGGCTGGGATGGGACACAGGTGGTTTGTGGTGAGTAATGGTGGGAAAGGGATGGTGTGCTATTTAGTCTTAATTAAGAAAAGTGATCTGGCTGCGTGTGCCTTTTCTGAAGGCATTAAGATGTCCTTATACATCTGGTTTTGAGGATGACATTTGTGTTGATGTACAATATCTGCTTGTTTGCTGAAAGTCAGTGGATGTGGCGGTCAGGCTGGACTGCTCGCTCGAATAAACACAAACCTGATCATTTGAACCACCCTGGGGGTGTTGGGCAGAGAGTTCACAGGAGGTTGGACAATCCTTCTGAGAAACAAGGCTGACAAAAGCGCCTTGTTTAATGGTGGTTGTGTCTTCCGGAAAGAAAACATGATTTCACTGTGGTTTGAATGCAGGTTCAGCCTCGAGAGTGGATGCTCGCCTGAGTCCTTTGATGCCAGCACAAGTCACCAGGGTGACTGCTGTGGCCGCACCAGCTGTGACAATCATGGCAACCAACTTGGTGGAGCAGACACTGACAGGTGTGTATGTGCTTCTCTAGACTGATTATATCACTGAGGCATACTCTGTGTGTCTGTATTGCTGACCAAACCCTGCTTTCCATACTGCACAGGAACAGGGAACACTTAAAAAATGAGCTCTGATTTTGGCTTTTGCTGTAGCTAGCTGTGAGTGCTTTCAGTGTTCAGTGTTGACTCGGTCTGGCACTGAGCAACAGTTTGGCATCTGGAGACACAAAAGGCAATTTCTGCACTGTCCTTGGGCTTTCTGTTTCCCATGCCAATGGCATTTACAAGTCTGTGGTGATAAAGCAGTTTCTTTTGGGTCGGTGCTCCATGAAGCAACTTGGCTGACATCTCTGAGGATGCTGTATGCTGTGCTGTGTGATAAAACTGTGTTGTTCATTCTCATGTCAGTGCGTGTGTGTTCCAAAAGGGAGCAAGCACTGTTCCCAAAAGCTGGAACGAGTCTCGTGGCTTTGCTTGGATTCATGTATACACCTTGTAAGTCAGAATCTGAGAGTTCAGATTTTGGTAGAAAATTGGGAACATTTTTCCTACTAACATGAAATGCTGCAGTGCTGCTCTTGTGGTGAAGACAGAAGCTCTGGTGGGGAGGGGTGGGGGGGTGAGACTGTATTCGAGTTGGGCAGATTGCATGGGGGGACTGCAGCTGTTGGGCAGAGGTGAGAGGTGACAGCAAGATCTCTGCAGGTGTGCTTGCAAGGTGAGTGCATTGTGAGCCTTATTTCATGGCACATGCTGGACATTGTAGGGGATTATGGGCTGTCGGTTCTGGTGTCACTTCTCTGGCCCTTTGTGCCCATAAAGATCTTTCCCCACTGCTCAGGTAGATGTTTCAGAAAAACCCACTTTGGGGTCAGCTGTGTCAGGCAAGCGTGTAGTGTGTCCCCAAGGCAGGGCTGCCCACTGCCAGGTCTTCTGGTGGAGTTTGCCTTACTGAGCATTCCAGCTCTGTCTGAGACTTTCCAAAGATGTTATTACTCAGACATAAATCTGAAGGAAGGTTCATAAGTGTTTCTTTTGACATGCTTTCTTTTTAAAGGCTTTTTTTTTTTTTGGCGTAGTTTGCTTTTGCAAAGCACCTGCTGCTTTTATCAACAGCGTAGCTACAAAGACCTGTTTGTTCTCCCCAGAGCCACTGAGGTGCTGTTGACTTGCTTTCTTGTTGGGAGCGAGCAACAAAAGAAATATTAGAACTGCATAAAGAAAGCACAGATAGAAAGACGAAGACCATGGAATCCTAGAATGGCCTGGGTTGAAAAGGACCACAATGCTCATCCAGTTCCAACCCCCTGCTATGTGCAGGGTTGCCAACCACCAGACCAGGCTGCCCAGAAATGATCTGTGCTAGAATCACGCTGTTCTGCCCTTTGTTGCTTGTGGGAAGCTGAAATCACGGTTTGTGATGTATTTCATGTCAAATGTATTTGCTATCCCCCTTTGGTGGACTTGCACAAGCCCTCCTGATCCTGTCTGTCCTGCTGGGTGAGGATTACACTGTGTGAAGCGTTTGATATCTAGATGACTTCTGGTGGATAGGCCAATAGGAAATCAAATGGTGACACTGCTGAGGGCTTTCATAGAATCATAGAATGCTTTGGGTTGGAAGGGACCTCTAAGATCATCGAGTCCCAACTCCCTGCTGCAGGCAGGGACACCTCCCACAGACCGGGTTGCTCACAGCCCATGAAGTGGTTTGGAAGAGCAATCATTGTATTTTTCCTTGTATACAAGTAATTTAAATTGGATGAAAATTGTATTTTTGTTCCTGGCTTTCCCTTGAAAATAGCAAACACGTTCATCTTCCTCCAATATTCATCGCTGATTTCCTGCTGACCACACTGAAAGAAGAACAGCAATTTCACTAGAGTTTTTTCTATAAGGTTTCTCAGGAGATCGCACTCCTTTCTGCAGGCTGCTATGAGCTGTCCTTATTTCCAACGGAAAAACAATCAAAGAAAGAATGACAATTAAGAGGAATTGGCAGTAATGCAGGTGATTTCAGGCGTCACTCCCAGGTGCCCCAGGAAAGGAAGCTGGTGGGAGGCAGGGAGCTGGTGGGGCAGAGGAGCTGGGGCTGGGCAGCCTGGTGGGCATCAGCTCCATGCAGTGGGTTTGTAAGCCCATGAGCTGAGCACTTCCTTGTGTACTTGGCACCCTGTGGCACTGTGCTGTGCTTGCAGTGCCCGTGGCAGGAACAACGAGCCAACAAATGTCTTTTGCAGGGCATTCCAGCCATGCTTTCATTTTGCACTGTAGATATGTCTTTTTCTGACTTTGTTTCTAAAGACAAAAACTGTGTGTTCAGGGAGCCTTAGTGCAGTTGTATTCTGCTCATGATAGCACAACAATTCTTCCTTCCTCAAGACAAAATTAAATTCTCTTTGGATGTCTGGGGCAGAGGTAATAAACTCTACAACAGTCCTGGCTTCCACTAAGCATTTATTTTGTGATAGAAGCTGGAAAAATCTAATGCCAAGTACAAATCATATTTGTTCCCTGTTGTGGTTTAACCCGGAGGGGCTCAGCACCGTGCAGTCATTCGCTCCATCCAGTGGGATGGGGAGAAGAACTGAAAAAATCAAAGTAGAGCTCGTGGGTTGAAATAAAACTGTTCAGTAAGATAGAGAAAAGGATGATAGTTATGACTATATTTATACACAGGAGGAGGATCAGGGAAGTCAACTCTTAGAAAGGGTAGATAACAGCAGGACAAGGGGAAATGGTTTTAATTTGAAGGAGGGAAGATTGAGGTTGGATGTCAGGGGGAAGTTCTTTACTATGAGAGTGGTGAGGTGCTGGAACAGCTGCCCAGAGAGGCTGTGGATGCCCCGTCCATCCCTGGAGGTGTTCAAGGCCAGGTTGGATGGGGCCCTGGGCATCCTGGTCTAGTATTAGATATGGAGGTTGTTGGCCCTGCCTACAGCAGAGGGGTTGGAGATTGATAATCCTTGAGGTCCTTCCAACCCAAGCCTTTCTATGATTCTATGATACGTATATGAATGTATATAACAAGCGATGCACAAGCAATTGCTCACAGCCCTCAACCAATGCCCAGTGAGATCCCGAGCAGCAGAAGAGAGTGAGATGAAATCCCAGCCCTTCAGAACTCTTTCTGCTCCGTGTCCTGTGATATCGAGTGTCCCTTTGGCCAGTTTCAGTCAGCTGTCCTTGTTCTGTTTGCTCCCTTGGCCTTTGGTTGGGATGGCCTGGGCTGTGCAGCACTGCTCAGCTGCAGCTGTCCACACTGGGCTGTTAGCAGCATCGTTTTTCTCTCAGAACCAGAACCGAGCATCATACCGGGCACTCTGAAGGAAACAATTCCATCCCAAGCTAGCAAGCAAGCCCAGGTAGAAGCAGGCTGCACAGAAGCGCACACATACAGCTCCCGGTGCTGAGGGGTATGCATGCAGTGTGGTGCCTGGTGCTGCTGCATGGACAGTGCGTGGGATAGGAGCACAGAGCAGTCTATGCTGGGGGGTTGGGAGAAATGCCACGTGCTTTACTCGTTTGCTTGGGAAGTGCTGGGTATGGCAGTAGGTCTCCTTTAAAATAGAAGATCTGCTGTTAGAATAGTGGCAAATATCACCTATGGGAACGTGTAGGCTGTGTGTCTGAGGAGCCCAGGAGTGATGCTTGTCTGGTACCTCTGCACTAGGCACGAAGCCCACTTTGGTACAGCAGACAAAGAATGTGCTGTCATCATCCTACTGCTTCTGTTAAAAAGCTTCAGGAAAATATGAGCGAATGGGAAGAGATTGCTGTAGAGACAACAAACTGCTCAAGGAGAGGTATTCTAAGGAGGGAGGGAAGCACAGAGTTTGACAGATCACAGTGGGAATGTGTCAAAGCAGATGCAGACACTCCTCAGAGGGTGAAATGTACAGGAGCAGAGCAGGAGATGCCCATTGCATTAAATGGTTGTGACGGGTTGAAGGTGGGACCCACATTTGTGGGTGCGGGGCACAGAAGCATGCTTGTCTGCAGCAGGGACAGCCTGGGGGCTAACCTGAAAACATAGACACTTCATGTCTGTCAGGACAGGAGGTATTCGGAGCAATAACGAAACACTGAATGCCTACAAGCGTGCACTTGAAGTAAGCCCGATTCTTTGCAATATTTAGAGTCAACATTTTAAACCTATTTAAACTGCCATTGAGAGTAACAGAGGTCTGGCCTCTAAAACCCTTAGCAGAGCAAAGCTTAATTCCGTCTTTGTCCGTATCTTTTCACAGAGCGAATCGGTCTGCTCTAATTCTGCATTTAATAACATGTTTATCATCACACACCTCCATCTGCGTCAATATACGTAGGGTAATTTTGCTACTTCACCTCTGCTTTTCATTCTGTGAATTATTCATGTCCATTACCTGCCTTGGAATATCAGAGAAATCCCTTTCATCAGGTTTCCTCATGCAGGCACGGCACGAGCGCGTCGCTGGTAATTGCACCGCTAAGTTTAGGGGCAAAACTGCTGTGTGATTCTGTTGAAAAGACGTCACATGGCTTAATTGTCTGCCTGCAGTGAGTTTCGTGCACGTAAGTTAAAGAGGAGCAAAAAAGTTGATTAATGGGAAAAGAGTAACCCTGAGCAACGATGCACACCAGCTGCCAATGGAGGGTGATGCTGCAGTTGCCAGCGGGCCTTTCCAAAGTGTCTGGAGAAGTGGCTCCTTGTCCTTCTGCTCAATGCCATTCCAAGGAGTGCTCCCAGAGCCTGGGGTGTGCCTGGGGGCTCAGAGCTGGCTGGGGAGACACAGCCTTGCAGCTTCAGTCTCTCGATACAGTAATTTTGGAAAACCATCTCAGTGTTTGCTGTTTATAACAATAATTGACTCCCGATGTGCGCAGTGACCTACAGCACTTCTCCCCCGTTTTTCTTTTTTTTTTAGATTTTTTTTTTTTAAATTTCCATTTTATTTCATATAAATTCAGAACGTTGGGAAAGTCCGTGCCGTATGTGAATGCTTAATGAACGGTGCTGTAGAAGCTCAGTGGTGTGCTGTGCTGACCGTGCTCTTTCAAGCAGAGATGCTGCACCCACATCCCTCCGTGAGGTCACTGCTCAGACAATGTGAGAGCTTTTCAAAGGACAAGAAATGAGAGGTTGCCTCGGGCACTGCCAGCACAGGGCATCTCTGTGGGGAAGCTGTGTAAGGCCCAGGGAGCGAGAGCAGCTGCACGGCTCAGGCTCAGTCAGTGCTGCTGCTCCTGTGCTCTGTGCTGCAGCTAACCTGCAGCTGTGGGCAGCAGGGTGAGAGCAGCAGCAGAAGCAGTAGGGCCACCACTGTGCTACCTGCCTTTGCACCAAGGCAGCATTACCCGAGCTGTCAGTGTTTCAGGTTCTGCTGAATTTCACGTGTGCAATGGAATCATGGAATCATGGAATCATGGAATCATGGAATCATGGAATCATGGAATGGCCTGGGTTGAAAAGGACCACAGTGATCAATCCAGTTTCAATCCCCTGCTGTGTGCAGGGTCGCCAACCACCAGACCAAGCTGCCCAGAGCCACATCCAGCCTGGATGTAGTTTCTCTAAATCTATCAGTTGGCATTAATATGTTTTCACTGTTGTACATATGTTAGCAAATGATGCCAGCTTGGTAAATGTGTTCTCTTGTTCCTCATGTGTGCATACATTGTGTGTGGGTGAATGAAGGTTCTTGGCTTCCTCTTAATCAGAACCATAAAGGCACTGAACCAGCTTTTCTTGCTAGGATTAGAGAAGGAGATAGGAAGAGGCAGAGCTGCAAGTGGGGTTAATGTGATTTCCGTGCTAAAAGAAAGATAAGCCCAAAGTCTCTTAAGCATCATCTGAGGGTGTTGCTACATGTTCAGCTGCTCCTTCTTTGCCTGACAGCACTGGGCAGCCTTGTCAGGACAGTGCTTTGGGGCTGTGTCACCAGGAGGTGCTGAGCCCTCCAGAGCCCTTTCCTGGGGGTTATTCTTGCAGATGGCTTCCAGCAGAGCTGCCCTAGTGGCTGCACAGCCTGCATCAGCAGTGGGAAAACACAGCCCAGGGCAAGGGAGTGAAGTACTTTGGTGGATGCACATCTCTCCTCTGCTGTGTTTTGGAGCACAGGGAATGAATCAGCAAAGTGGAATTTGAACCAGGTGTGTAGATGTGCCTACGAACTTCACAGAGCGAGGAATGAGAGAAATATCCTTCCTTCTCAGGTGTCCTTCTGCACCGTTTCTTCCCTCACACAGCTTTTCTGGTGGGAGTTTTGTCACGGCTTGTGCCACTGCTTGCCACTATTGGGGAGCGCTTTGCCCCGTGGTTGTCTTTGCCAGCAGGACCATGGGCGTTCTCTTGGCTGAAGATGCAGTGCTCCTGGGATGTGTCCGGCTGTTGTGGCTCTCCAGGCTGGATGCCGTGACCACGGGGAGCTTGGGAGAAAGGCACACAGCTTGCAGGGGGCCGACACTGAAGGTTGCTTGGCTGCAGCATGGGCTTAGCTCAGCCCGTAGTGTGGAGTACTTGTAACAGATGTCTGGTGAACAGGGATACATTTAGAGGTCCTCTTGATACTCGTTAGCCGCTCCCTTCTCCTCGCTCCTTTAATGTGGAAATGAGTTGATGTGATTTGTAAATCCTCTTCTCTGCCACCTATAAAAATTGACTAATTCGTCTTTTGAGAAAAATGACGTCTATTTACCTTGTTATTATTGGGATATATTCAGTGGTGAATCAGAGTCAGACCCTTGACAGGTTCAGCCTTTTCCATGGTGCAGCCGCTGTGTCTGTTCTGCTGTCTGAATAATTTTCAAATTACTGGAACAGCATTTTAGGTGTGAACTGACCGTGTAAGGGGCAGTCCTGGAAAAGCACTGCTTGCAAATAGTTTCTCTGAACCCGAGTTTTAGTTCGGTGACTGGAGAAAACTCAGCTGAGATGACCAAGTGTAGGAGAGGAAGGACGAGGAAATAAGCAAATAGAAGAGAGATTGTCTTTTGAATGATTCCTTACCTTAAAAGCCACTTTCTCCTGATTGCTTGGGCTGTCTGATACCTGCTGCCTTTTGCCTTTCCTTCTGTTCATTATGGCCCCTCTCTTCTCCAGATGCAGTCATTTTGTAGTGGAAGCGCTTTTAGCATTTCAGATGCGGACAACTGCTTTGTAAAGGGGAAGAACTTGTTCTTACAACTGCTGCCAATTAAAAAGCAATTAAGAGCTCATGTGCAATTAAGAGCTTCTGAGGCAATTGCTACAGAATCGAAGCCAGCACATGGCAGTGCCTCCAGCTTGCAGGCTCTGCTGGACGCGTCCCTGCACTGCGCTAGCCTTCCTGGAGGCGGCAGGGCTGTCCCTTGGGAAAGGTGTCCTACTGGTCTCTTGTGTCCATCCTGCATCCATCCTACGTCCATCCTATGTCCATCCTGTATCTGTCCCGTGTCAGGGGGGCACCTGAATGACACAGTGTCCCCATTCCCCTCTCCACGACCTCCTCTTCTTCTCCCACATTGCTCCATTTTCCCTCTTCCAGAGCATGGCCTGGCCTTTTCTTGGGGTTTGGCCGCATGAATGCCTACCTCAGGCAGCACTGACAGTGCAAGTGCAGTTAGTGTGTGGGAGGTGCAAGCAGTTGTGCAATGAGCATATTTTGAGTGTGCCTCATTATGACCCTTGTTAAGGAAATTGCTGAGCCTGGTTTGGACTTTTCACCTCTCATTCTGCTGTCCCCACCACCAGTCTTCTTGCTCTGTCTAGCAACCAGGCCACAATCTAGCAAAGAGAAGGGAAAATCCACTTCCAGAGCTTTTGAAGAATGCAGCTGGGGTCTGCAAGGCAGCTGGCAGGTTTTGTGTTGGGGAAAGAAAACGTGCTCAGTGCAGGCAGAGCTCTCTCTGAAGGATGAGAACCACTGAAACAAGGTGTGAGCACCAAGATCCTCATCAGGTGTGTCCTGCTGGGGTTGGGAGCTGGGGCCTGGACCCGCAGGTGGGAGCATCCCCAGCTTTCCTGTGTGTAACTAATGGGCAGTGCTTCCCCTTACAGATAAAAGCAGAGAGCGCAGCAGAGCCTCCTGTCCCCCCGCCCTGATCCTGCACGCCGACAGGAGGAGCGCCTCTGTGGAGAGGGATGGCGACAAGGTCTGCTGTGCGTTCCCTTCTTCCCTTAATTCTTCCCTTAAAAACCATTGCATGATATCGAATGGCACAGATCAGAGCCAGTACAAAGGACTGCTCTGTGACCAGAGCTTGATTTAGTTGTGCTGTGGAGTTCTGTCAGCCTGGAGCACTACAGGGCTGCCTGCTGTGGGCGCTCAGCTGCCTCAGGAGCTCTATCCTGAGGAGGAGGAATGGGTGGAGGATTGCCCAAATCTTCCTTTGTTTTTTACATTCTTGCCACGCCGCTGTCTGTAGGTTCTGCAGGTTTTCCCCACATCTGCAGCTGCGTTGGCACTGGGGCACATCCTCAGTGCTTCAAGCAGCAAAGTACTTTCCAAAGGAAGACCTCTGGACATGCACTTTATTATTTTTTAATTAAGTACATGCTTGTCACTTCTTGATACTGTACTGAGCTGGATGGCTGCCTTCCTCCCACGCCTCCTTCTCACGGTTTGTTCCTGTAAGTTGCACAAGTAAATAGCTGTGCTGGAGCCATTCAAACACTTGCAGGCCATACTTGTCAGCTGTGCCACGCCAACACCTTGCTTGGTGCCTGTGTCACAGGACAGGAGTGTTGCTGGGTCCACGTGTGGGACTCAGCATGCATGGGGGTTTGTTAGCATTTTGTCTTTGCGAAAGAAAAGTACACACAGGCAAGCAGCGAGTGATGCTCGCTGCCCCATGGGAGCTATTGGGATGGGCAAAAGCACGCAGCTGCTTTTTCATTTATGCTCCTGAAAATGGGGCAACACGTTGATTATAACCAGTTCGTCCTGACTGTTCCCAAAGCACTTGGCTGTCCATAAAGCTGCTAGTGATATAACGGCCGTGTGGGCAATCCACTTCAAGTTTAAGGGAACGATTTGTAAGACAATAACAGTCTTATGCACCGGCTTTATTTGTTGACTAATCTCTGTCTCTCTTTCAAGGATCATTCTTTTAAACTAGTAAATGAGGATGACAGTACTTCAAATGGCAACAAGCCCGTGGCATCCACTCCAGTGCCAGGATCTCCTTGGTAAGCAAATGCAATTAGAGCTAATAAAAGTCATTCATCAGTGCTGTTTCTCTCGCCAGACATGCATTAGTGGTCTCTACGTGGGGAAAATACACTACCCTGGATGTTAAACAGCAGCGCTGTATTCCTTTTCCACTGTAGCTTTCCCTCATTAATCACGTACTTAGCAAAAATGAGAGGAACGTTGTGTGTCTGCCTCCCTGGGATCCATGAGGTAAGTGCAATGTGCTGCTGCCAGGAGCATCAGCCAGCCAGGAACGGCTTCTGGCAGAGCGTGCCTGGTGCTTCTTTCTGATTGCATGGGTGCTTCATTGCTGGTGTTCTGCAGCACGGTGCTGTGCTCAGCCAGGCCCTTTAGGGCTTATGTCCTGCTGGAGCTCTCATGTATTGAGGATCTGGTGTGGATGGCTCTTGGATAGATCAAAGGAGAAGTGCAAGACCTGTAAGAAATGTTCTTGCTTTTTAGGGCCAGACCCTCTTCATCTCCTGCTTATTTGGTTGCGATAGTTTTCTCTTAGTCTTGCAGGATTGGTGTTGCTTTCAGGTTGTATCTGAAATTCTGTGGAATGTCGTGTCTCATGCCATAGGCTTCCTGACCACATTCCCATTCACTGACCTATGTGGGTAATTGAAGCTCTCATGGCTTTTAAATAGTTAGAAATTGCTTTTCATTTTTGGTCCTGGATGGTTGACAGGAAGGATTTTTCACCTACTGTACCCATATGCTGAGGAATAATCAGTTTGTTCTCATTGACCAATGTCTGTGGGATCATTGGCCAAAGCACTCCATACAGATACTAACCATTATTTCTTGTTATTATTCCATGTCATTTTACAAACCGACGCTATATATACAGTGTGATGTCATATCTTATCTCGGCATCATAAATGGGATTTATGTTAATCATTTCTCTTCCTGGTTAGTTGCTAATACAGGAAATAGTGCAGGGGAACCATTTGAGACTGGGTGGCAGTTCCACATCTCCTGCAGCAGTGGCTGCTGGGTGGCTCATGGGTACCAGTCTCAGATCCAGACCTGTGATGCTGGAATCTCTGAGGTGAAATCTTAAGTTTCTGAGTCTCCAGAGAACTACTTGGTGACCCAGTGAGTATTCATGTGAAAGATAAGGCATTGGAACCTCATCCTTGGGACCAGAGGGAAATGGCATAGTCCTCATGCCAACAGTTGCCCCCTATTCTGTGGTGAGAGTCTCATCTACCCAGTGGCACGATGAAACATGGAGCATACCTGCTGGGTATTAAATCCGAATTTACTTTTTCTTTTGGTTATTTTGTAGTTTAAAACAAGACATGCAACGCAGGTTCAACAAATCCTGCATTTACTTCAACCAATCTCTGCCCGTAGGTTGGCTCCTTGCTTCTGTGAGCCCCATGGTTGTTGTGACATCTCCAAGCGTATGCTGGGGTGTCATGCTGGAGCAGGAGCAAGAGATTGGAGTGGGGCTGGAGACTGTGCAGCTTAAAACAAATCAAGAGGTGATTTTTCAGCTGTTAGGTGCTGCCAGTCCCTCTGAGCCTTGGAGGGCATTCAACATTTGGTACAAGAATTCATAGAGCTGAATATTTGATCCTTCTGTCCTTACCTAGAAAGGCAAAATGGGAGAAAAAGAGCTATTCAGAAGTAGTTAGATCATACTTTTAATGGCAGAAAGAATGTTACCAAGCCTTTCTACCTTACAAAACAAAATAAATGTTTATGTAATTGTCTTGTTCCCTTTCTCACACTTAAGCCACTGTTTCTATAAGGGAAAAATGAGCACAGTAATCTCTGCATTTTCAGTTTGTGGTCTGTGACTGAAACAAAATATCACGCGTCCCCTATGGATAATTGAAACTGCCATTGTACCATGGAGGAATAGGTGATATGTTACACGGGGAAAGGGACATTAATTTTAAATTAAATGTCAAGTGAGATTAGTCACGGAAGAGGCAAAGAGGGGCCACAAGGGAGCCCAGAGTTTCTCACTGAGGGTGGCTGCACACAGAACTGGCAATACTCAGTGGTTAATGAGCACCATCAGCGTCCGTGCCAGTGGTCAGAGGAGCACTGAGCACAGCAGCCTATCAGCAGAGGCAAAATACACATTTCCAACAGCACTGCTCCCAGTCTCAAGTCAAGCAATAGCTTTGGCCATCCCATGTATGTGGGGTGGCATTGCTGTTCCCCAACAGCGTGCTGGATTCGAGCTCCCCAGGGTTCATGTATGGCTGATTCCCCTCACAGTACAAATTCTGCAGTATGCCTGTTTGTTCATAATGTGTATCACAGTGAGGGACGTTTCAAAGCAGGCATTTACTCCTGAACAGGATTGGGCCTGTGCCCTGACAGTAGTTCTGATATTTAATAAAAGGGCAACAACAGCCTGCTTACATTAATCAGCTGTATCTGTCCTCTTCACCTAAATGCCAAGGGCTTTTTCCCTTCCCTCTGGGACCACTGTGGTATTTATGGGAGTGCAGAGCCTTGATTTGGAAATATTCCTTTACACCTCCCTCTTGCTATTTCATGCAGAAGAGACTTGGGGCCAATGGAACAGTTGCAGTTCTTGACCTGGCTGTCAGTGTTTCTGGTAGAGCAGAGGTTTTTGTAGCTCTGAGACACGAATTAGTGAATATACCTCATCATTGCCCTATAAGGTATGAGAGGTTTGAGGGGCTGCTTTTTGATCTGGCATGTTCGTGTATTAAAATAAATGGAAAGTTACTAAAATAGTTGTCACCCCTCGGTTGCTGAATTCAAGCCTAAGTTCATGTGTGCTGTAAATATAAGTGAAGTCCTCAGCTGAGCTGGTACAGCTGGTTCTGTGCTCTGTTCTGTTCTGTGTGTGTGGTGTGGGCATTTCGCCGTGCTGTGTGCAGGGCTGGGGGCACACGCTGTGCTGAGCTGCTCCTGAGCTGTGCACAACTACCATCCCCGGCAGGCTGTCTTACATGAATCCTTTGGGTTTGATTTTGTGTAGGTGGGGTGAGTGGTGGTGTCTTACTTGTGGTAAATGGGAAATGTTGGGTCACTCTCTTATAATACTTCACAATGTTGGACCGTTTTTCATATCTGGAGTCTTCTATCCAGACCAGATTTTTTTTAAAACCACTTCTGCTCCCTTCTCTTTATAACAATCAACCATCAAAGTTTCTGCTAACAAGATCTGGACTTTCC
Organism: Alectoris magna; assembly: GCA_030625065.1. NCBI lineage: Eukaryota > Metazoa > Chordata > Aves > Galliformes > Phasianidae > Alectoris > Alectoris magna. Next base: position 22,642,030 of record CM060566.1, on the reverse strand, counting down.
AGATGTCCATGCGTCAGGCAGAGCATTTTCCCATCATTAAAGTTGGAAAAGCCCTCTGAGATCCCTACGTCTGACCCCACCAAGCCCACCCGCGTCCCTCAGTGCCACATCTACCAGTGTGTGTATACGTGTCTGAGCAAGTCACAGTGAATAGATGCTGCTTTTTAGTTTTCTTTGCCATTCAGAAAGTGCACGCTTTGGGTCAATATTCTGCTGGTTTATTTACTTATAGATTCAGTGAGATCTTCTGAATGTACATCGTGGTGGTATGGGACTTATTTTCCTTATTACTGTAGCTGTTTTATAATGAACTTCAGGTTCAAATAGTGCTGTCATGCGGAGACAGCTACTTGAACTGAACAGGTCAGTAAACTGGCTTGCACAGTAGTGACTTGGTTGTGTTCCTGGACTGGATCCAGAGCCCCCAGCTCTGCATTGTGGGTTTCTGGTGCAGCCATGTGCACTCCCCAGTGCAGATGCCTGCGACCAAGAGACACTTTAAAATATGAAATGTGCTTTCCTATGGCTTCTTTCACTGTGGACATCACTGCGTTCCTCCTCCCCTTGCTCTCTTCCCTACCATGATAGAGTAGTTCTCCTCCTGCTTCTGCGGAGTCTTTAGACCATTCATGTTACGTAGAGGGAGTCACTCTGCCCAAGGTGACTTGCATGGTGCAGAGGAACCTTGCGCAGGTGCCACTCTGAGTCTCATGCATGGTTAACCATGAGATACAAGAATTAAGCTTGGAGTTAATTGCTTGGTCACAAGTCTATTTGGCATGATCTAAGCATAGTTTATCACTTGGACTAGGTGTGTAGTCTGGACTGGAGATGACCGGGTCTTCTTCTTCAACCCTACAATGCAGCTGTCGGTGTGGGAGAAGCCGGTGGACCTGAGGCACCGCGGTGACATTAACAGGATCCTCGAGGACCCTCCGCACAAACGCAAGCTGGATGCTGCAGCAAGTAACTTAACGCGCCGCGACTGTGCCTCTGTGCCAACACATACTGGGTCTCTGTGTTCAGTGGAAATGTGATAACCACGATTCAGTGGCTTTCCTTGAGACTCCATGTCAAGTACCCCGTTAAAATTGGCGTTTATCACAAAATATTTATTTTAACTGGAGTGGTGAGCAAGGGGACAGAGAGTGCTCATTACTGGCAATAAAGAACCAGGTGGCTTCTTGTACTGGAGGAATCTGTGATGTATGAAATACATCTCGGAAGACAGTATGTTTTATTACTGTTATTTCCAAGATGTACATTACGAACGCATTACCGATGCATTATTTAGCTATTGCACAGGAGCAGATACTCCAAAGTTAATGATTATTCAACCGAGTTGGGGGGGGGGGGGGAGAAACTCCCAATAGTAAATCTCTAATGGCTACTAAATGTTTGATGGAAACATGGGTGCTTCAGTCTCAACATAGATCTACCAGTTCCCTTTTAAACACTGTATTGTTGAGGGAGAAATCTGTGGTGCTGGCTAACACATACCGTGCTGATCTGCAGTAATACGTGCTAAGCGGTTCAAAGTACAGCCTAAAGAACAACCTGGCCTGTTGGATAACTGGAGTTTGCTGGCTGTTCCCCTGGAACATGGCCAGTTTGCAGAGGCAGTTCCCTTATCCCCATGCCCCTTGTTGTGCCATCTATTTGCTCTGCTCTCTGTTGCCCTGTTGCCCAGTCCAGATGTTGTTCCCAGTGGTGAGCAATCCAGCAGTACCCAGTACCTGTTCTCGTCCATATTCTGGTGGCCCCACAGTGTTCCACCCCATAGTTCTCCAAATATGTTTTTTCACCAGTTGTTGGCTCCCTTTGCACTGTTACTGGGAGCAGTTCAATTCAGTTTTAGTGCTTCCTCTATTCCCTAAATCTTCATGTTGGCTTTCATGTCTGGGCTGTGCTAGTAATGTCTGCCATTGCGGTAGGACATCCAACCATTGGAAGCACTGCTGGTCCTGGTCAGTGCTGGTGGACCTGTGAACGTCATGCTTTACAGCAGGGCTCACTGGAGAACATCCTTCAGCTGACAGTGAGGTCTAGAAATACAGAGTGGGGGGGAAATGAGACTTCTGTCATTCCTTTAAAACACAGTTAATGTAACTAACAATCAGATAGCATGGTGTGCCTTAAGAAATGACCTGTCTTTTATACTCACGCTGTTGGGAGCAATAGCATAGGCACTGATCCAGAGGCAGGGCTTCCAGTTAGCTGCTGTGGCACAAGTTGTGAGTGTGTGAGGGATAACTACTACTTATGTCATCATTATTAGCAGAAGATGACTGAAGAAATACCAGAGAGCAGTTTTCTATTCCTATACTCCTTAATATATAACATTATTACCTTTTTTCAATATGAATTTGGATTGTCAGAGGCTTGAAATTTGCATCATTATTTTTTTTCTGTATGATTTCAGTAACTTTGGCTCTATATCTTGTGATTCCAAAGCGTATCTGCAGAACTTCATTCTGCAGGAGAAAAGTAGAACATACGCTTTTCATTACAGGGTATATTGAGAGAGTGATTAATTACTGATGAGGGAGTGTGGTGGCCAAAGACAGAAGCAAGGGTCATTGTTCGTAATCTCTAATGAATTACTGAGAAGAATTTAAAGGCACTGCTGATAGGTGCCACTTCACTCCCATCCTTTATCATCTGTGTATTCCACCAGGATTTGATTCATGCACCAATTTCTTTACGACCATGGTTTTCATTGCTGCTAATAGCCTTCATCTTCCTTGATATAACTGGGACTCATGGTTGCTCAGTATTTGAGGCAATCAGGTTATAATTAGTACACATTAGCTGCCAAGGTGAAAGAAATTATTTGTTACCATTTCTCTTAGCTTGTAATCTGATTAAATAAATAACACAAATGAGCCGCGTGTTAGCGACAATGGCTGCCAAATGGATTTAGCTTAGTTGCCACTGCTGAGTTTTAATTAGAGTTTTTAAATCAAAGTCACGAAAAAAGTTAACGGGCATAATTATTCACGGGGCGTTGTAGGTTATCTGCACATCATTCCACTGAAAGATCAAGTGCATTCGTAATTCAGGCGTAAATGAAACATGGCTCATTTGCCCATGGCGCTGCATCCAAGCAGTGCTGGTTTTGGCAGAGCTGTGAGGCAAACCCACCCTTGGTCCCAGCATCCCCCGGCCCATCCCAGCGGCTCAGTATGGGCTGACCCCTCCAGCCATCCACTCCATCACAATTACCAACATTCCCATCCATGTATTGCAAATGACCAAATGCAGCGGAAGCCCAGAAGCGAGGGCGGCAGGATGCTGTCAGTGCTAATTCTTTAAAGGAAGATTCAGTTCTTCAAACCCAGGGGTGAGATTTGGAACGTAGGCCCACGAGTGTGGTACACATCATCTAAGCTGAAGGCGGGTGTGGGCAAGGCAAGGCAGTGGGAATAGACAGGAAAGCAGAAAAGAGACTGAAGTTGAAAAAGGGCATTTTCTTGACAATTTTTGCAAATTGATTGCCTGGGTACGAGGGTCAGGAGGTCTTGCTTATTTCAGATGAAGAAAAGAAAATTGGCATTTTAATTACAGAAATTTGCATGTTGATTCATACTCAGTCTGATAGCTATTCGCAATTAGGGATGAGTTAGCCTACCCTTTTCTGACAAATGCTTTTGAACCATTCATCGTAGCATTCAGACAAAACTAAGCAGCCTGCTCCTTACATAGAATCCTAGAATGGCCTGGGTTGAAAAGGCCCACAATGCTCATCCAGTTCCAACCCCCTGCTATGTTCAGGGTCCCCAGCCAGCAGACCAGGCTGCCCAGAGCCACATCCAGCCTGGCCTTGAATGCCTGCAGGAATGGGGCATCCACAGCCTCCTTGGGCAACCTGTTCCAGTGCGTCGCCACCCTCTGGGTGAAAAACTTCCTCCTAACAGAGGACAGCATGGCTCAGCTCCCCCTTACACGTGATCTGCGCGTGCCGGGGCTCTGCAGAACCATGAATCAGGTTTCTGTGTATTGCCAATGGATTGGCAGCGCTTTGACACACCTGCTAAATAGTGATGTTTTCTTTTCGTTCTGGAAAGTGAACCGAAATTCATTACATGGCTGGGATTAGTGGAATGATTTAATTAATCAGCACTAAGCCTGGCAGACCATCAGACTGTGGCGGAGCTCCGCTTCATGATTTCATGGAGAGATTACTGTCAAGTAATATTCTTCCTCAGCGCTTTAAGTTAATTACTCGAGGTTGTGCTCGGTTACCTCTCTCCCTCTCTGAGGTGGCTGCTGGCCTTAGCGGTGCGCTGTGATGCAGCACGTTCCTGAGTGAGGGTACAAATACCGTTTGTCATCTTCCACTATTTTCCATTGCACTGAGGTGTTAAGTGATGCTGTTGACTCTAATCTTGTTCCATTTATTCGAGGCAGACGGTGGTACAAGAGGAGCAGGGAGGATTTGGTGTCCCTGCCGTACGTGGGCTCTCACTGTTTGCTGGGAGAACTTGAGATAGGTCAGGAACTGGCAGATAGGAATTTGGGCAGATTGTACCAGGTTCCTTTTATATGGAAGTTATGTAGTCGTTGAAAGTTGGGTTTTATAAGCATATGCGCAGTTCACCTATTTGACACAAAAAGAAATGATGCAGCCTGCTTTTCAGAGAGCTATGGTAGATCTTTTCTGAAGATAGCTGCATGTGGAGTTCAGCCTCGGGTGGCTTGAGAGCTTCAAGGGATGGTTTTTTGTCATTGGTGGGCTTTTCTCTCGTGTTATGGAAACTACAGCTTGGTAGGAGCAGAGCTGTGTGTGTGATTGGTGCGGAACTGAGCGCCACCTGCACCTTCCATCATCTTTGGGAGCAACACCAAGTGCTCTCTTCTTTAACATCATTGCCTTCTGAGTTCATTAAAGCTGAGATCTCTGCAGCCTCTATAGCTTTATGATATTGCTATTGAACTAGATACTACCATCCAAGTCTGTGGATTGTTTTTCTTGTTTCTTTGTACTTTGAATTGGATGTCTTGAAGAACTCAGCAAGAAAAGGTAATGGTTTCACAGAATTTGTGTCTATTTAAAACATGATTAAACTGATATACGTACTCTTAATGCTTCCATCTAGTAAGTAACGCTGAGATCAAGCTCTCCTTATTTTAGAACAAGCTCTCCTTATTTTAGAACACCATTCACTTTGTGTTATTCTCATGTTAAGCTATAGCTGCTAAATATCAAAAGCATTTTTGCATGCTGTGTATCTGCTCCTGATGTTCTGCCTCCAGTCCTTGTAGGCTGTGGTGTTACAGCTGGCATCTGTCTCATTGTTCCTTCTGCAGTGATATAAAGCGTGCTGCGTGCGTGCAATTGAGATAAATATCAATGCTTGCTGAAAGCCCACTAATACACTAACATACCCCTAATTTCCCTCAAGTAGGGAAAGAAAATGAGTGAAGAACAAGATTACACTGAAGCTTGAAATGTCCCGATTTCTATTAGCTTCAGTGATATAAAGATTGGACTTGGGAAGTAACAGGAACTTGTAATTAGTTGATGAGTTTCAAATACTCTGTGCAGAGAGGAAAGCAGTAAATAGCTGAGCTGCAGCAAGGAGTGAGGAATGAAAAGTTACTTTGTGGAACTGTCTTCCCATTTATCTTGTTCAAACCTAACTGCTCTGTTTGTTTCTTTTTAGCAGATAAAAACGTTAGCTCTTGTCCAGGAGATGAAAGCGACGACATTAGCATCAAAATTAAGAGAAATAAGTAAGTCCTAATGTTTACTTACCTGTATGTAATGTTGGGAACCTAAACTCTGTCATTGATTACTGCAAAGAGAATCACCATTATTGTGTTCTGTATGGGTAACTACCCAGTGCACCATGAGAGGTATCCCTGAGGTATCTGCTCTTCATCCAACTTCACCACAATTTTTCTATTTATTTCCCATAGATATCATGTATTTTTGTATTAGTAGTAACCGATGCTTGTTTTGAATTGAAAAACCACCATAATGATATGCATGTATTTTAAAGAGATGGGTTAAAACTTTATCTTCATTGAAGTGTTGGGTTTTTTTTTCCCCTGGTTTTGGGGCTCCCATGGTTTCGGTCAGCCTGTTGGTGCTGCCAGCTCAGGGGCAGCTCTACTGCTGTGCTCTTATTTGACCTTTATTACCATGTTTGTTTAAAAGCCTGGTGGAGAAACAGGCTGAAAAGCCTGTGCTAGATGAGCAAGCCCCTACCAAACCAATGGGTGAGGGCTGGAAAATGAGATAAGCAGTTCAAACAAAGTGATGTTTTCGGGACATGTGACTTTAGGCCAGTAACTGCAAGCAGGGTCAGTTGTTTGCATGGGCTGGCTACAGATCACCTACTGGTTTGGACCAGTCAAAAAATAAATCAATAAAATAAATCTGTATAGATACAGTGCTCTGCATGTGGGGGCATTTTGATTAGGAAATACAACTTATTTCTGTGATTTCCAAGTGGTTACGTTGAAGATAACAGTATTCTCATTTATATTGCCATTCTTACCTTACATTGAGTGGTTCTTTGGTCCTCGGTAGAGTTTCCATGGATTTATATTATTATGAAGAAAAAATCAGATCCTTTGAGTTCAACACTCAAATGTGTATTACTGAAGATGTAATAAAGTATATGTTTATACTTAGTATGGAGTAAATATGTACTCCTAGTATTTATTTTGTATTTTTAAGTTTAATATAGAAGTTGACATTCAGTATAAAAGTATTTAAGTATACTTTTATTAAAATCCGTGGGTCTTACAGTAATGGACCCCTCTTGGAGCCTATGTGTAGAAGCTGTTATGTGCAGTTATGATTATTCCTTCTAATGATTGAGAAATTGGAATTCCACATACAGTGAATTCGAAAACTCCAGAAACTTGTTCATAAACTCAAGAAACACCTACTCAGTGATTTCTGCATCAAAGTGGTCTTTGGATGGCATTTGAAGACTACAATGTCAGCTTGGCTGCGTTTCCATGACTTGCTCTTAGGATGCTAACTTTGCTTCCTTCTTATTTTCTCCGTATTCTAAAGGGTGTTGTCAGAGTTGGTAAGACCCAAATAGGGACCATCTTTTCCTACGTTGCCAGAGTTTTTCTTATTTTTTTTGTTTCCATCAGGATATCCCCTTCCAGAAAATTATGTCATATGGGTCAAGCTGGGCAACGTCAGTCTGGCTCAGAGCTGCTTACTGCAGCTGTGCTCAAAGGGGCACAGCCTGGGGACCAGAACTCTGATCCTGCATAGCATCTGATGTATGGCATGATCATCATTTAGCAAGTGTTGGATGCTGAGAACTCTGTCCTTAGTCCTGTCTTCATTTAACTTTTAGAATAAATCCCTAGACTAGAAGGAACCAGTTCACATTGGTTGTACTTGGGCAATTAGTCACATGAAAGTCAAGTGCATTAGTCATAAAATAAACAAGCAGGATTTGGCTTGACAGCACAGCAGTCTCTCAGACTTCGTCGTGACGATCCCAATTCCTCAGAAGTTTGACCTGTCACTGGAGAGCCCCAAAGTGTTTATTTTCCTGTCAGCAGGGCATATATCCCCCAAATGCTCCATGCTTTCTGCAGCTGTTTTGAATTTTAAATTCCCTTTTATAACATGTAAAGATTTCCTGACATCTTGCTCTGTGCCCTGAAACAACAGCAGAATGCAGAGGTTTGTGGATGGAGCTTTAGATACTGACCTTTTGCTACAGAAGCACGGCCTCGGTACTTGTTTAAATGTGTGACTATTCAGCTGCAGCTAACAGCCCTTGGCATGTAAAATACTTGAGGATTTTCATTTCAAACTAGAATGGAAGTCATCCTGTTATCTTTTTCATCAGTGGGACTCGGACATCCCACAGTAGTGGGTGGGATAGCAGCAGTAACCCATGCCTGAAGTATTACCATTGCAGCTGTAGGTCTGTGCTCCCACGCTGCCTCCCTGCTTTCATGTGTATTTTCATGTTGATTCTGAATAGCCTGAAAAAATATTTACATGCGGGCACGTTATTCACTTCTTTTTGCAATATTAGTGATTTGGGTGGGTTTTTTTTTGTTAAATATAAAACGAGTAATGTGCTTTCAGGATTTGTTTTAAAACACACAGCAGCTCTTATTCTGTTTTAATTATGCTCCCTCTCTGGAAGTTGTTGCCTTAGTAGATGATGAGGCTGCTCTGACACACAATAAATCATCTGCTCTGGAGAGAGCCCCGTGCTGATGATGAGACGCGATTGCATCAAAGTTCCAGCACAGTGCATCGTAATTCAGCTGGAGGGGTCATCGCACAGCTACGTGGTAGAGCCTTCTGACTCTATTACTTCTGTCAGTTGTCATTTCTGATGTTCGCACTGATGTCTGTCTTCACGTTTATGTATTACATGCACATCAGTAAGAACGGAACTGCTCCCACAGCCAGTGGGGGAGCTGGCCCAAAGCTGGCTGAGGATCAGAGCGGGGCCCTTCTGCTCTCATGGATTTGCACAAACCTGCTGTGGGCTCTGAGCACCTGATGAGCTGTGGGTGTCCCTGCTCACTGCAGGGAGTGGCACCAGGTGGTCTTTAGAGGACCTTTCCAACCCAAACTGCGCTATGATTCTGCAGTTATTTGCTAAAGAAAATTACATTGTTTGTTGTAATCTCTGGCATGAGACAAAAGCAAGTCAGTGTAATGTTCAGCATCCATTTCAATCTCCTGAGAAAGACTGAAGGAAAGAAGGGCTCTTGTGATGCTGAGTTGATTGAGCAGCGTGCTGTATTTCTGCAGTTTCAGCTGGAAGAAGCTCTTTGCTGATCGTAGAAATTGGATTGGGCCTTTCATGGATCATGTTACAGGAAAACATTTGCTGTTGCAATATGAAATTCACTGTCATTCTGCAAAGGAAAACAATTTGATATCTTTGAAATCACTAGTAATATAGCATCGTTTTAGGGTAAATGTAAGTGTAATGTGATTATTTGTAGAGGGAAGATAGTGTACTAGAACTCGTGTTACATACCGATGTGATCCATTTGCTTGGAAATAAGAAAGTGTTTTCATGTAGAAATTTCAAACCTAAGTATTGAACAATACTGTATAGTAAATTGCATCATGAACAAATGCAGTCATGCCTAGTAGAATGCTAAGAATCAAAGCAGCTCACTTCCATCAGCCGTGCATGTACGCCGTGATCGTTCCCAGATTCTTGGTCTCCCCGGAAGGCGCTTTCATGTTTTATTGTGTCTGCTCTGCTGAAGACATTGACAAGCAGTGGGAAGGACCCAGAAAAGGAGTCTGAGTTCTGGCTTGGAACTAAAAGGGGGAAGATTTAGCTTAGATGGCAGGGAGGATTTCTTTCCCCAGAGGCACTGAGGTGCTGGCACTGCCTGGAGCTGTGCTGCCCCATCCATGGAGGTGCCCTAGGCCATGGCTGGGCCCTGGGAGCCTGAGCTGGAGGGCACCCAGCCAGTGGTACGGGTGGGAAGAGGGGGTTTTAGAGTCCCTGCCAAACCAAACATGCAGGGATTCCATGATTCTATGATTCTATGAGCACTTCATTGAGGATGCTGGAGGCATGCCGTGACATGTGAGGGCCCTCCAAACAACAACATTTCCCAGAGTGGGGTGAGAATGCAGCGTTAATGGTCTCCAGCTCTGATAAAATTATGTAAGAAGTCATCTAGTGGAAAAAAAACTTGGGTTCCAGTGATGGCACCAATGATGTAGGATTACAGCTGAGAAGAGCATCACCCTCATGCTGCAGCAGCAGGGCCAGTGGTGCTCCAGCACGTTTGTACGTGGGATGGATTGCCAGGCTCTAAAGAGGGTTAAAAGTGCCCTCCCAAGGCTACAACTGCTGAACTGTTTTCTGTCTTGCCTTGTTAAAGAACAGAAGATTGCCAGGTCGCTGACCAGGGGAAGGCAGGCACGGAGGAGAGGAATGGGAAACCATCAGCAGCAGAGGTCACACCACCCCTCGAGGAGCGCATCACTCATTTCCGAGATATGCTTCTGGAGAGAGGGGTAAGGAACACGTCCATGGGTCAGCGTATGTCCTTGGTGAAGGGAGAGCATTACGTCTGACCAGTGCAGGAATCACGGTGTGATTATGGCTTGGCATTCAAAAGAGGAATTATTGAAAGTGTGCTTTCTATTAACTGGGTAGCTTCTGTGTTTCTTTACTCTGACTTTTCCCCTGTGCCATCCAGTGAAGTGTGGCCATTCAGAACTGAATGCCCTTGGCTTGTGCAGTTGCAAGTCAATCTCTATGTATGCATCCAAAGGTGGCTGCTCCTTTCGCTGGGAACTGCAGCTCAGCACTGTGCTGAGCAACGTGCTGGGAGCCCCAGCAGTCCTGCACAACCCCAGGGCTGTGTTATGTGATGGACAAAAGGTGGAAGATGTCTTGTGTGTCACCTGGCAGGCAGCACAAGGGGTATGTCCAGCCTTCTAGGAGAGGGCGTTCTGGAGGCTCAGAAGAGAAAACATGCTTATGTCTTTGGCCTTCCCTGGCTGCGAAAACCTGGTGGTCCCAGGGCCATTTCCCTTGGCCATTTCTCTTACAATTTCCCCAGGGTCTGAGCAAGGTTAGGAGCAGCTAGATGGAGCATAAACTCAATTTACAGATTGAGTCCATCAGCACTGTGAGCCTCAAGACCAAAAGAGAACTACGAGTCACAGATCACAGTAACAGCATCCTGTTACAGGTTTTGTAAAGAGCTTCACCCTGACTTTTATATTCTGCCATAGCACTCATAAACCTGCGTCGAACTGCTCCTGTAAAGGTTACCATCAACAATACAGTTGCTTTTAAATATAAAATTGCCAGTGCAAACTTTTGTCTCCCGGTGCCCCTTCATCTTCAAGGAAGCAGGAATGGATTTAATAAAGGCAGCATGCTTCAGCCCTATGCCTGCAAGTGGAAGCAGGTGTGTAGTGCTGTTGTGTGTGCGAGTTCTATAACTTCCTCCAACACTCTTCAAGTACGTATTGTATAGAAGCTTATGTAACTTCTGTGAAGAAAAAAGAATCCTAAGTGTGTGTTGTCAGGCAGCAAAGCAGTAGAAGTTATCATTGTTAGTCAGCAGACTTCACAGGTTCGGAAGTTCAGCAGTAAATTACCTCCACACCAACCCCACTTTTATTCATACATTTTTTAATTTACACTTAAAAACCACAGAAATGCCATAAAGAAATATGGCGTGAAGGCTCCTGCTGACATACTTTAAGTCAGAGGACACTAAGTCAAAGTCTAGAGGTATTTGGATTATTTGGTAACAGGATTCAAGCGTTTCCAGTTTAAGACTCTGCCTTGCTCATCAAAATAAGAACTGCAGTGAATTTGCTGTTTATTTTTGCTATTATTTACAAATATGTACGTAATAGGATTCTATGCTGTTACCCAGAGGCTTTCAAGGTGGTCTGACAAGGCGCTGGGTGGGCTCAGCTGGAGTCTCCCAAAGTGCACTGAGGCCACTCGTCTTCTTTGAGCCTGGTTGCTGGGATGGCTGCCTGCTGCCATTTCCTTGTCATGCTGTTTTTTCTCGAGAAGGTTCTTGGCAGCATTACAAAGAGCTTGAACTAGATGGAGTTTTTCAGCATTGTTATGAATCCTCACGCTTCAGATGGTTCAGTAAAAGAATATTGCCTGTAAAATTAAAAATAAGACGTGATTTTGGTGCAGCTCCGAGATGGCAGCTCTATTCCCAAGTCTATGGCAAGTTTTCCCATGTAAAAATGTAATCTCTGATGCAGTCCTTGTAGAAGTTCAGCAGTTTCCACAAAGTCCTGAGGACAAATTGCAGCCTCTGCAGACAGCCATGGGACCCAAGTGTCCAAGTTAAATAACCTAACTGGGCTGGATGTGGCTCTGGGCAGCCTGGTCTGGTGGTTGGTGACCCTGCACATAGCAGGGGGGTTAAAACTAGATGATCATTGTGGTCCTTTTCAACCCAGGCCATTCTGTGATTCTGTGATCTTCCACTTTCTGGGAAAGACTTGCTAGGATGTCCATACAACAGAACTTCAAAAGGATATGAATTCAGAAAGTAATTGTCACCTAAACTTTGCTTCCTTAATATTAGTAAGCATAATGGTGAGGACCTTTAACATCTGCCATCCTGCACCAAAATAATTCTCAGCCTCAGCACATGGCACAGAACAACAGAAAAACTGACTGGATTGGTTTTTTTTGTTGTTCCTCTGCAGCCTGTTTTTCTGCCCATTTTTCAAACAGACCCCAGACTGCCTCTGGAAGGACCATTAACCCCTTTCAGTGTGGGTTGGTGTGGGGGCTGGCAGGCTGGGCTGTGCCTCTCGGTGTGTATCTGCTGTGGGCATCACTCTGCCTGGGTCAGGGTCTCCCGTGGGCTGGGAAGCCTTTGCTGATGAAGATAAATGCACCTGCTGGAAATAGAAAGCACTTCACTTTTCTTATCAGTCTTTTCATCAAAGCCAAACTCTCAATGAGCTGGGCTTCCAAGGAGAAGAAAAAAACAAAACCAGCTATTCAGATAGGTGTCCCTTCACTTCTCAACATACTCCTCCAACTTGGTACATTGCATTTTCATGAGATTTTTCACTGCACTCTGGACTCAGATTAAAAAGCAGGAGCTCTAAACTGGGAAACAAAGGGAAGCTCAGCTCTCATTTCCTCTCCTCTGGTACTGGGCAGCAGAGGTCCTTCTGTATTTTGGGAAAAGCTGCCACCCCCCACCCCAAGATGTGCTCCTGGCTGAGGGAGGAGGAGGGTGCAGCACTGGTGTGGAGGTGGGTCAGAATGTGAAGGTACATCTGCAGAGCTCTAAAATGAACACTGTGGGTACCTAGAAATAAATTACAACCGTCTGCAACCAGCAGTTATTTCAGGTGTGTGCCTGTGGTTTGTGAAAGCCAGTAGTGACTGAAGGAAGAGCCAGAAAAAGGAATGATTAAACGATACATTTGCCTGAGTTTAACTAGCGCTGAATTTAAAGTGGCCTTTGTACTGGGAGCAGAGCGGATGCCCAGGAGCAACATTCCTGGAAGGGAATTGCTCCCTTTGACCTCCCTAGGGCAGTAGAAAATGCATGCCTCAGGCTGCAGCAGCCATGGGCATGCAGGCTGTGTCACACAAAGATAACATCTGGAACAAGCTTTGCCAGAACTATGGTGCATGGGTATGGTCTGGATTCAGCCTAACTTAACCTCACGACTTAAGGAAGAACATCTGTGCCACTGGTGGTTTTTCAGCACACGGTAGCTGCATAATGTCCTCATCCTAATTAAAATGGAATGTGGGATGCACATTCCTATGCTTCTTTATTTGCCCTGCAGATACCTGCTGCAGTGATGCACAGGCTGTACATATCTTCCCAGCTAAGGTCTGTAGCTCCCCCTCTCTGCCCTCAGGCACTTGTCCCCATGGCAGCTTCCAGTGGTGGGCAGTGCCCCAGCAGCCAGCCCCAACCCCGTACCCAGCCCAGCTCCTACCCAGCACCAGCGCTGGTCTCTCCACTTCAACCTACTTGGCATCATGAAAGCCTTCTTGTCTGATTGTTAATTAGTCTACTTTAATTATGCTCCCCATACTTAATTTTTTTTTCTTCATGAATTTTACTCTCCTTTGCAATTAGATGGAGTGCTTGGAATATTTTATCTTACGAAGGAGTTTTCTGTAGCAAACTGATTTAGTGATTTTGTCTGAGATACCAGAATCAGGATGGGGATTTCTGCCTCACACATTTTATGGAACGTTATTCCATAAAACTCCCAGGGCTGAAGAATGCCATGGCCCTGCTCAGTTTGGGGTGGACCTTACAGCTCACCGCCTTGAGGGGCTTCCTGAGAATGTGGAAGAACCTCTATGAGTGTGGCATTCTCATTTTGCATTGCAGAGGGTTTATAAATGATGCAGTGATCTCGGGTGCACAGCCAGGGTCCCATTGCAGAGGGCTGAATTCAGTAGAAAGAGGTGGAAGCCTCAGAATGCAGATGGTGACACCTACCCCCCTGGATGGAAGTGGTAAATTTAATATGACAATGCCATGTGTTGATGTATATCACTGTTAGTTCTTCAGTGCGTGTGTGCATTGTCAGCTTCATTTGGGTTAGCGGTTAAATTTTGAAAGAGAGGGGAGCTAAAGCTGAGGTACCTAATTAAACGGAAATTGATACTTCTGTCTTAAAAAGCGGGTAATGAAATGGGCATTTCCCTTCCTGCTGCAGATTCATTCCATCAAAAAATGTGGATTAGAGTCTTCCAGATACTCACTGAGATGTCCTGGGGCAAATCAATACTAATGGCGTGGGTGCAATGAGCTCATTGCCAGAAACAGATTGAAATGCAACTTCCAAACTGCTCTGAGGCTTCTTGGGAGGGTTCATTAACTTTCTGAACTACACTTTTGTCTCACCTTGGAACATTTCCTTGTTTTCAATCCTTATTAAAATTCCTTATTGCAACTGTGTTTGTATACTTCGCAGGTTTCAGCATTTTCAACATGGGAAAAAGAGTTGCACAAAATAGTGTTTGACCCACGATACCTTCTACTAAATTCAGAGGAACGTAAGCAGGTGAGCATTGCCCCAGTATAGTTTCTGGTTGGTGGCAAACATTTCCCAAATTAACAGTAATAAGCAAGTAATTGTCTTAGTAGGATAAGAGGAGCAGCATACAATTGACATTTCTTTTTGGAATTTGCCAGTGTGGCTCCTGATATAGGCTGTGCTCCCAGAGAAGTGTTGCTGCCTTTGGAAAGCAAATGGCAACAAGTCAGTCAGCCCATAGCAAAAAGCTGCAGCCTCTTAGGTTGTAGGAACAAGTCCCGCTCGTGCCTAGGGGCTTGGCTCTAGGAAGGCTAATGGCCATAAGGTAACGTTTCCTCTCTGATTTATGCTGCATATTGTGGGGAGGGTGCTTTCCTTTTATTACTTGGGAAAATTTCCTATGAGCTTGGCACTATTTATTGCTATATTTTGCAGTAACTAAGTGGGTGGGGCACGTTGGCTGTGCTTGTACCTGTTTGAATGGGCAAGACACAGAGGGAAGCAGACTTTTTTCTGCCCTGTTTATTTGGGCATTAGTTATCACAAAGGGGCCAAAAGGACTCCAGGGATGTAGATTAGTCTAAAAAAATTAGGAGAGATGCAGGGATGCGGCTGGGAAGGGGAACTCTTTTATGCTATGGTCATTCATCTTCCTTACCGCTTCTTTGTCATCCTGGAAAAGAAAGAATTTTGAATATGGAATTATCCATTTTTGAACTAAACATGATGAATAATGTACTTCTCATGTCTTTTCCGTTGCACTGGGGCCCGTATTGTCTTGTGGTTTCTCCAGAGAGCCTGCTGCAGTTATTTGCTGAGGGCCCGGTCGCATACATCTTCATTTACTGCCTTTCCAATATTTTCTTTCCTAAGAAAAAAAGTGAAATAAAATAATAATGAAATACGGGAATGAAAATGTGAGCAAAACCACTAGAGTGGAAAATACTGCTAAAGAAGAGGCTAAGCAAAGAGCCTTCGTTTTATTTCAGGGAATCAGCAAGGACAAAACCTAGACCTTGGTCAGTCGATCAAGCTACATTCTTCTTTTATTTTATCAGCCATGGAGATGATGTAACAAAAATGCATGATGAATACACG
The DNA here is from genome assembly GCA_030625065.1 of Alectoris magna. Classification (NCBI taxonomy): domain Eukaryota; kingdom Metazoa; phylum Chordata; class Aves; order Galliformes; family Phasianidae; genus Alectoris; species Alectoris magna. Next base: position 22,626,432 of record CM060566.1, on the reverse strand, counting down.
TTATGTAATATGGAGCTTTGCTTGAAGCACCGCGGACAGGACCTCGTCTGCAAGGTGCAGTCAGTGCTGGCGGATGGGCCGAGTGCTGGTGCTGGCTGTGAGCAAGCTGGGCTGCCAGCTGCGGAGGAATAGGATAAGCATTGGGTGTGCTTTAACTAGCCAGGGCCCGGGAGAATTCAGCTCTGGAGGACATGCCATGTATTTAATCTATTTTCTCTACTAAACTTCAAGTTAAGAGTTCTAGACGTTCCCTGTGAGTGCTTCCCTTTAATTAGACCTCGTTTTCCTCTGGGAAGTGGTTGAAGAAGAAAGGTAGGCTTGGGCAAGGCTAGATGCCTGATTTAATGAAATACTTACTGAAGTACAGCCTAAATCAGTAGAAGACATCATTTAGATACATGGAAACGTTTATAGTGCAGATGCTGCCTGTGGCCCACATAGCGAGCATCTCGAGTGCTTTGTAAGTTATAGCAATGAATTAATACCAGAGGTGCTTAGGGATGAAAGCTGGCTCAGAGAAGGGTGAGGAGTGAATGGTGAGCGTGTGCCGGAGCACAGATGGCCCAGCCCACCCCTCTGCTCTCTGCAGTCAGCAGGGCAGGGGCAGCAAGCTGCAGGGGCAGTGCAGGGCTCGGGGGGGTCCTCCTGCCATGGGCTGTGGTGCCTTTGCACAACCTGAGGAGCGTAATGATCTGCTATTGAGTATTTGTTGAGCACTGGAATGGGCTCCCCAGGGAGGTGGCTGAGTCGCCATCCCTGAATGTGTTTAAAAACCATTTGGACGTGGTGCTCAAGGACATGATTTAGTGGAGGGCTGTTAGTTAAGGTAGCATGGTTAGGTTGGGTTTGGACTCGATGATCTTTAAGGTCTTTTCCAACCTGAGAAATTCTATGATTCTGTGATTTACAGATAGATTGATCCACTCGCTGACTGATGTTCTCTGAAGGGTTACGAGCACCCGAAGGATGCTGCTATGTTTAAGTCTAGGGATAGCGAGGGGTAAAGAGGCAACTCTATTAGGTAATGAGCTAGCACTTAGCTTTGATTTATTACTGTTGTAATATCCCCGCTGATAATGGAAAGGCAATCAGTAACGGTTCTCATGTTTTCTTTATTTCCTTTTCCTGCCTTCTCTTATGTTCAGATAATGCAGTTGCATACAGTATAATATATTCAGATTTCCTGTGTTGTCGCAGCACTTCTTGCATGGTCATTGATATTTACTTTTCCAGTGCCATTTCTTCCCCTTGTCACATACCATACCGAAAGTGTTTTGCAGTTCAGATGCTTACGCTGTCCTGAAATGTAGATTTGCACCTGTGCATCCCACTGGCTGATGAGAAAGCAGCCCTGATAGTAACCACAGTAATCATCTGTGATGTGTATAATCTGTGGTGGGAAGAGACGGATGGTGACTACGGAAAACCAATAGCATTCTGCAGAGCAGCTCAGTGTGCAATGCTTTGTAGAGCACGAAGCCAGCAGGATTGGAGTTTTGGTACTTAACAACGTGATTAAAGGAGATGGCAGAGATTTTAGACATAGAGCCTTTTCAAGATGCCCACCATCCACTGCTGAGCACCGTGATGCACATTTAGCTGCCAGATGCAGTCAGCAGAAAGTTGTTAGCTCTTCCAATAGGGTTCAAACTTTTGGGTCCATGTGTGCAGTGAGCCATGTGTAAACTCATGGCTTTTGGCAGCTGAACTGAAAGGTCTTTGGGCTTTTTTGGGGTTACCTGCAGAATATTGATGCTTAGCATGATAGATATTTTCAGAAATTGGAGCAAGCTGGGAAAGATGTGAGGTCTAAACTAAGTATGTGCAAAGTACAGATACAATGTGGAAACAAAAAGTAACGCTATAGGAATGAAAATGTGAGCATAACACTGAAGTAAGGAAGTCTTGATTTGTGTTTTAATGAATGTTTGAGTGAAGGTATTATCTGTGCAAAGGATGCCTTTCTGCAGCTGTGTGTTTCCTGACCACAAGTGCTCAGCTCTCCTTGAAACAGATTCAGCTGCATTTCAGTCAGCAGATATTGGGGGAGGGAAGGAGTTGTGGTTCTTGAGATTGACAGCCCTTCAATGAAGCATGAATGCCACAAAGCCTTTATTAATCAATACGATATCATTTTGCCTTATTTTGAAAGATATTCGAACAGTTTGTCAAGACCAGGATAAGAGAAGAGTACAAAGAAAAGAAGAACAAATTGTTGTTAGCCAAAGAAGAATTTAAAAAGCTCCTCGAAGAGTCCAAGCTATCACCAAGGTATGGCATCGCCTCATGAAGATTTGTTAAGATAAAGTTTCTAATTTAGTCTGTGCTTGTCAGCCCTGGAAAGCTATGGAACAGAACGTACTCTTCATGGCAAGGTTTTACATCTATTGTTACAATGCTGTGCTGACATATCCTTACTAACGTTTTGTAGTACTTAGTTTATTTCACTGGGAATATTACTGAGAGTGAGATATACTGTTTCTCTCTGTTTCTTTTCTGTTTTTCTCTCTGTCACTTCGAATGTGTAATATTTTGCATAACATGTGTATTTTATATGCATATATATGGTAGAGTTATGTGGCACAGGTGTTCCCCCTCCTGTTTATAGGCTCCTTTCAAATATCGGAATGCCAAAATGAGGTCTCCCCAGAGCCTTCTCTTCTCCAAGCTAAACAAGCCCAGTTCCCTCAACCTTTCTTCATAGGAGAGGTGCTCCAGCCCTTTGATCATCTTAGTATCCCTCTTCTGGACCCATTCCAAGAGCTCCATGGAAACTCACCTTGGCAGTAACCCCTAGCTTGATTTGGATGTGCAGTAAAGATATGCAGACGAGTCTGTTCCCACGAGGGTGTTACGAGTCTGCACAGTGCTTAAAGCCAACAAGAAATACCACAGCATTCATACAACATATCCATCATTTATCATCGCGCTGTGAATGCAACCTAAACCTAAATTACGCTAGAAACCATTGCTAGAACAATGCACCTGTGAGATTTTAAAGCCCAGGGGCTGAAGTGTAAGCAGGGGGCTGGCAGGGTGCTGGGCTGGGCTCCCATCAGCACTTGTTCTCTTGGTGCAGGGTCTGTGCTCAGCACATGAGCCTGGCCATGGCATCCCGCTGCTTTCAGCCGCTGCGTGGCCATGCCTCTCCTACAGGGCGCATCCTCAAGGCTGCAGCTTTCAAATCTCTGTCTTTTCTGCAGAACGACATTCAAAGAGTTTGCAGAGAAGTACGGCAGGGATCAGCGGTTCCGCCTGGTTCAGAAGAAGAAAGACCAAGAGCATTTTTTCAACCAGTTCATACTTATCCTTAAAAAGAGGGACAAAGAAAACAGGATAAGGCTACGGAAAATGAGATAAAACTGCTCGGAGCTGGCAGTGAGTGCAAAAGCTAAGGCTGGGACTGCAGGAAGGACCCCAAGTGAAGGCGAAAGCAAAGGCTGACCACACAGCAGCTGAAGGACGGAGCTCACATCCCTGAGAAAAACTTTCTCTGAATGGCGTTTGTTGAACACACGGAGCATTTGTGAAGGTTGTTCTGCAGGAATCTGAAGGATATTTGTTCCCAAGGAATTAATGTTTCATATTGAAGCTCTCTTTTGTAGAACATCCAGAGTTTGATGCATTTCTAATTGCCGTGATATGTCAATCCCTTAATTGTTTTAATTATGCAAATTACTTGTAATACACACAAATTATGAATCCGGTGCAGATTTGTAATTAAGCAGAAACAGATGCCATCCGTAACAATCTCAAGATATTCTGATCGTTTCGGGGAACCACCTATCGCAATCTTTTGGCAACTTTCTGCATTAGCGCAAATCGTTCGGAGGGGCGGCGGGATGCAGGGATTCATTGCCGCGTTCACATGTCTGTGTCCAGTTCTCTGAGTAGTACTATTAAATATTAATTGTTAATCTTAGTGAAGAGTGTGAAAACCCTGGCCAGTGTTCCATAGGAAACTCTCCGTTCCAGAAATAGCTTCCCTGATCCCATGAGCGGTGCTTCGGGCTGATAGCAGCACCGCTCCATCGGAGTTCCGTAAAGGCTTTCTTTTGTACAACCATCGCAGTCTTGAGTTACGTTCCTGTATGTGGAAAGTCTGCATGAGATTTTTCTCATCGCCTTTGTATAAATTAAATATTTTACTTTTTTAATCAATAAATATTTTAAGCCGATTTTCGGGTTGGTTTTCTTTTTTTTCTTAAGTTTCTAAACTTTCGGAAATGCTGGATAAAGCAGCGCAGCGCTCCCAGTTCTGACTCGAGTGGTAAAACAACGATTGCTCCTGGGGCTCCTGCTTTGCATGAACATTTCCACCGATGCCAGCTGCACTCAAGAGCAGATTGAGAGCACACAGTGTGCGACGCTGAGGTAGCACCGGGAGGCTGGGCTGAAGCGGTGCAGCTCCATGCTGTACCCTCACATCCCCTACTTCTCTCTGTGCTCAGAACCATTTGCTTGGTTGACCTCATTTTCAAGTTACTAGATTTAAGGATTTCTACTTCATAGGGGTGAATTTTTGTATAGTTGTTATTATACAAGATTGTAACAGATGAATATCCAGAGGTTATAGGGGAACAACTCACCCACTCTGAGGCTCATGGCTAGGATGGATGCTCGCCACAAGGAACTCCACACAGGAGCAATCTCCAAAAGAGATGCTGCCTTAGTGGTGGTCAGCCCTTAAATGGGATCTAGGAGAGGTGGAGTCAAGATCCACCCCTTCTGGGAGCACAGCTGAATTACCTTCACCTATGCTCCTGCAGCTGACCCGTCACTTGCCTCAGATGGTTAATCAGAGGTTCAGGCTGTGATTAACAGTTTCCCATACACTTTTATATTTGTTCCTACAAATATGTGAATATTTAGTGAATATTTTTAAAAGCATTCCAGGTATTTTTTTTTTTTTTTTTATGATCGTGGAAACAAGTGGTATTTTCTAATTCTTTGGACAAATGGATTCAGAATATTTCAAACAAGAGTAGTTCAGGTGAGATGTGTTTGAGAAAGTCTGTGGCCTGAGAGCAGATCAGTTTCAGGTCGTTCATGTTCTCCAGTTCCTTTTCACTTCTGAGGGATATTTTTATGCCCATTTTCCTCTTTTCCTTTGCAATTTCAGGAATGCCCCACACGGTAGAGCAGGGCATCACGTGCAGAGGATCCACTCCTGCTGTTTCCAGGGGAAAAACATCTTTATTTCTGTAGGAAGGAGTTTCTGGATGAAGGCCATGTTTAGAATACTGTGTCCAGTTCTGGGGTCCCCAGTTCAAAACAGACAGGGATCTCCTAGGAGGAGAGTTGCAAAGGTGGTGAAGGGCCTGGAGCATCTCCCTTATGAGGGAAAGCTGAGTAACCTGGGTCTGGTCAGCCTGGGGAAAAGAAGACTGAAGGGGGATCTGATAAAAGTTTATTAATATCTAAAGGAAGATGGAAGGCAAATAGATGAGGCCAGGCTCTTATTGGTGGTGGGAAGTGGTAGGACAACGAGCAATGGTCTAAAAGTTAAGGCTCTTGTGTCTGAGTCACAGCTCACACTTCTGCTGCGTTCCATGCCCTGTTCTGCCCCCTGTTCCAGGGTTGGGCACAAGGAGGTATTCATCTTTGTGGGTTCTCCTTAACAGCAGCATTTCCTGGCAGTGTCAGAAATCTATCACAAGACAAGCGTGACTGTGATGGGTAATCCTTTGGTTTTCTTGTGAAATCCTGTGAAATGCATCGAGTGACCAGTGCAGGTGGTGCTGCCTGTTTGTTGCAATGCCTCTGAACGTGGCTCTGTTTTGTTAGACTTAAAATGAAAGAATATTAAAATAAATGCGATTAGCCCCACGATACAATAGAAGTTTTCATACTAAGTCAGATTATAATGCAGAACACTGATAGTAAAACAGCTACAGGGAGCTGCTTCAAGGAAATGGTCTTATCCCAAATGATACTTTTATGGTCCATTCATTTCCCAGTGCCCTGCTCCCACATGAGATGCTTTGAATTAAAACCTTCTACTCTTTTGCCACTAATGTGTAAGAAACAGGAGTTGGCCAGGGGCAACAGCTTGGCTCTGCCCCCTCCTGCAGGGCCGGCAGCGCAGCCACATGGGCACAGCCCATCCACCACGTTGTGTTCCTGTAGCTACAGAAAAATAATTACAGCTCAGCTGAAATAGAAACCTGGATACCAGCAACAAGCAACAAAACTGCTTGAGGTTTCAAACAGCAGACTGGCTTGCTGGGAGTGTGGTATTGACCTCTGTGGCAAACTTTATCACTGATAACTGCAACAGGAGTGCAGCTGTGGCAGTATGGGATGACTGCCTGCAGCTGCTGCTTGGGGCCCAGGTGGGTCCAGTTGCTGTGGGTGGGGAGGCAGAAGGGCCCTGATCAGTGGCAGAGACCAAACCTGTGACAGCAATGGGCTGGGCTAAAACCAGGTTTGCAAAGGTATCAGCAGAAGCAGGCTCAGCTGCTTGCAGAAGGAAGGTGTTAGTGTTGGCAGAACTGCTCATAGGCTATAATTCTTGGACCAGAAAAGCCTTCATCAAAATGGAAAGATTCCTATGCTATTGCATGTGTTCTGAGTTGCTGTATTTCAGAGAGCAGATCCTGGTCTTCTCTGTTGAAAGAGTCCCAGAAAATTAACTTGAACTGTTTGGCTGGGGGAAAAAAACAGCAAATTGTTCCTCTAGCTCATCAGCCCCTTCCTCCTCACTCTGCAGCAGCCTCAGCCATAACCACCAGGCTGTTCTGGGTCTGTGCTGCAGCCCTGGAGGCTCAGTGCTTGGACAGCACATGTCCTTTGCCCATGCTTTGCAGCAGGAAAGGTTTCCAGTGAGAGCCTTGCTGTGAGTCTGTGGTGTCTGAGCCCATGTGGGTGTAGAAAGCTACAGTTTCACTTCTTAAGACTTAATATATATGTGAAATACTCCACGCATCTGTGTGAGTGATGCCTGCTGTTGGTACAGGGAAGGTAGTGGGCATTGCTGTGCCTGGTAGTGGCTCTGCTGCCTTCTAGGCATCTCGCCCTGCTCTGTATCTCCCTTTGTGTGCTCCATGATGGCTCAGGCTCCTTTTTCTCAGATAAGTTACTTTATATATATGCATATTTATTTATTTATTTATTTATTTATTTTCCAGGATACGTGATCTCATTCTTCAGACTTTAAAAAAAATAAAAGTTACGAAGCATTGAATGGTTTTTGGCTCAACCAGGAGTGCAGAGAGGCTTGGGGGGGGGGTTGTTTTTGCTTCTTGTTTGTTGGGTTTTTTTTCTGCTGTTTGGCTTCCCAGTGAGGATGAACACATCTGGGTGGAAGCTGAGAGGCTCTGTGATGGTAAAGTCAGTTTGTTTTCCTTTCCTAAGTAGTCTGTAGCTCATTTATTTTTGTAAACTTAGTTCTTCCTATTGCGATGCCTTCACTTGGGCTTACTTTGGTGAATATTACTTTCCTCCCATCCCTCTGGGACCGCGTTTCTGTATTGCTGTGATCACTGTTTGGAGAGTTAATCTCTAACATAAGCGAAGAGAAGTCAAAGAAATGAAAACAAATGATGGCATCATTCCCCAGAGACAGCAGGTTTACTTCTCTGGGTTCACAGCGAGATGCTCTGGGTTTGCCTCTGCAAGCAATTTAACTTGATTTATCCCTCCAACCACCTCTGTATTGTATTTCTCCAGCAGTGGCCGTGGCACCTGGGGTTGTTGCCTCTCCATGTGCTTTTCATAATGAATGCACTTCTGGTAAGTTATTTGTCTGAGTGGTTGTGTACTCAGACAGTTTGTCATGGTTCCCTTCCGTTTACTGGTCTTCAGGCTGTTGTGTTTAATAATGCCTTTGCTTTGGGGAGAAACGCAGAGCAGCTGCTAGAAACATGGCAGAAATGCTGCTTCCTCACAAACAGGGCTGAGTTGCTCACTTTTCCCTGTTTCTTCATCAACAGGTCTGAAACAGATTTAGAACACTTAACTCTGAACGCTTTTGTGGAAGGTTAACTGGGGGTGGTAACCAGGATGCTCAGGGTGACCCTGGCTGAATACTTAAGTGCCCATCAGCTGCACTGTTCTCTGTGTTGGCCGTGTGTAGAGCTTGGCTCTGGGAGTTACAGCATCCAAAATGTGCAATATTGCCAAGTGCGCACTGAAGGCCATCTCCTTTTCTACCTGCTGAGATTCAATACAGATGTGAGTTAATGCCAGAAACGAAAGAGGTGTTTGCAGAATGAGTGGTACTGCTGATGGCTGGGAATACGGCAACGTGCTCAGGCAGAACTCTGCTGTGGGCTGCCCCTGCCCATGGAGATACTAGGTTACACTTTGGGGCACAGGGTGGGGTGTAGGATGAGAGGTCACGGCCTCATGTTGTGCCGGTGAGGGTCAGGTTGGGTATCAGAGCAATGTCTGCCCCAGAGAGCGGCCAGGCGCTGGCACAGCTGCCCAGGGGTGGGCAGTGCCTGTCATGGAGGTGCTCAGAGCAGTGGGGATGTGGCACTGAGGGGGTGGGCAGTGGGCACGGTGGGGTGGGTGGGGTTGGGGATCTCAGAGGGCATTTCCAGCATTAATGGTTCTGTGACTGTGTGTGTGTGGATGTGGAGATGGAGGAGGGGATGTCTGATAATGCAGGAACCCACCTCCAGCACTCAGGGCGCTGCAGTCACCGACTTGGCCAAATGCATGTGATGTATAGAGCAGAATGTTTAATTAAAAAAAAAATAATAAAAATCTAATAAATCTCCTAATAACTGACCATTTTAAATTAATGCACGGGTAAAAATGGTTTGTTGAAGTTCCTGCTGGCATCAACAGAATCAGTCTTTTCCCTTTGGGTCATAACTGCTTAAATTACTGGGAAATAGCACAGAAAGCGTTGCTGTGGTCCCTCAGCTCCCTCCAGGAGAGCAGCCTGCTCCCTTGCAGACTGCTTGCTGTGGGATGCTGAGTCCTCAGCCCTTCCTTATTACCTGTATATTTATCTGCATATTTGTGGTCTGAGTGCCGACAGATGGGCTGCAGGAAATGCAGGCACGAATGAGTCTCCAGGTGCCCCCCTATGTCCTGTCCCCCTCTCCTTGCAGGTCACAGCCTCTGCCCGCAGGGCCCCCCAGGCTGAGTGCCACCAGCATTGCTGCAAGGCTCTGCAGGTCGCTGCCGAGTCGCCTTGCTGTGCCGCCAGGTTTGGCTTGCACCGGGTGAAGTCAAATATCTTCTTTTTGTTTTCCTCCTTTTCCTACTTTGAAGAGAAAATCTGTTTCCTGGCATCACAAGAAAGTGGTGCTCCTGCTCGGAACGAGAGCTGCATGAGAAACAAGGATGTGTTTAGCTTAAAAGAGCATTCCTAATGAAGCCCTTCCACATCTGAAGAGGCTGCAGTTGCGTGCGCAGCGGGCTGAGCTTCCAACACTGTGTTTGTTTGCGTGTGGGAAATAACATTGCCTTAATCTGTGGTGGTTTTCCTCCGAAAAGAATAAAACGTTGATTTAATACAAACAATGCAGTCAACTGGAGGTTGATCCTTCCTGCCTGCATAGATCTTCTTACAAATTGCGAGCAGCTTTTGTGTTAAAACTGAAACCAAAATGTTTGCTCCGGAACCATCAGGCTGGCTGCAGAGTTGCAAAATATGGGAAGTATTTCCCTTTGCTTTGCAGGATGAGTGCTGTGTGTAGGGAAATGGTAAAATGGAGAAAACACCAAAGTGAGAAGGAGGTGGCACTGCTACAGGGCTGGCTTTGGCTACCCCTTCTTTCTGCTCTGTTCCCGTCTTATAATCCTACAGGAGATTAGGGAGATGTTAGTCATTCATAAGGTTTTGTAAGTGGCCTAAGGTGAATTGGAGGCCTTAATTAAAATGTGTTATTTACAGATCACTGGAGGGTTCTCTCATCTGTTCCGTTTCCTCATTTAATGCCTTCCTCTTTGAGTCACCATCCTGCTCTGCCCTGTGAAGCAGCACAGCTCCCTGCCAATAAACACCTGCAGCACTGCTCTTTGGAGAAGGCAGCGTTCCTGATGCCCAACCTGACCATTCCCAGTGCAATGTGGGGCCATCCTCTCTTGTCCTATTGCTGCTACCTTGGGCAGAGGCCGACCCCCCCCTCACTACCACCTCCTGTCAGGAGCTGTGGGGGATGATGCAGTCTCCTCTGAGCCCCCCTCTTGTCCAGACTGACCCTTTGCAGATGGAGGTGTTGTTTGATAATGCATGTATTTGGCAACAGTCATCAGATTTCCAACAAAATGGATAAGCAGGCAAAGCAAAACAACCTGCAGAACCTGTGCTGGCTGATGCCCTCGGTGCCCTCAAACCCATGGTTGGGTGACAACTCAGTTCCCTTTGGCAGCAGTGGCAGAAACGTGTGGTTTTCACATGGTTTTTATTCCTATTTCCATAGGCAAACACTCATTCTGACTGCTTTGCTAGATATATGTACACTCTGAAATAGTCTCAGCTGCTACTGCAAGTAATGGGAATTACCAAACCCGTGTGCTAGGTTGATAGGTGGAGCCTGAAACCCACTTTATAGCAAATGAGTAATCAGTGGATGCTCCTATACATAAATACGGTGACGCTGCTCCAAAATGACAATGTCCATGCATTCCTGTCAATGTAGCAACACCCCTTTGGAGTGTAAAAGGAAAACACTGCCCTCCTCCAGCTGATGCTGCCCAGCCAGGGCTCCTCTGAGTCCCCGTGCTGCCCTCAGAACCACAAAGCTCACGTGCCCCATTGGTTCTGCAGGCTGGGGCTGTGCTGTTCGGCTCCTTTAATTGATCGTTTTGGCCTGGGGGAATATTAGAAAGAAAAAAGGAAGAAGTGTGTACTTAGTTCAGAAGCTGCTGGCTCCCGCTGCCCCTCGTCCCTGGTGGCACTCCGTCAGTGACCTTCCCTCCTGCCTTTAAGTATCGCACACATAATTACTGATGTCGCTTCTTTTGCAGATGGTTGCCTAGATGGATTTATGCAGATATTCCCAGTGCAAATAGAATGGGGATTGCACGTGCGCAGAGCACGTTGCCTCCAAGCGTTACAGGCTTCTGTGCCAACCGTGCGTGGTTTCATTGAGCGATCCCTGGCGCTGCTGCACCCCATGGTTTTTGTGCGCCGCGGGGCTGCTGGAGCCCCGAGCTCAGAGCCGAGCGAAGTAGCTGGGCTTCACGAAGGGATGGGACAGCAAAGCAGCTACTGCGATGGGAGCGCTACCGGTTTCCGTTTGAGCAGAGCCGGTAAGCAGCCTGCTGTACATCGCCATGCGGTCAGCGTTCCCAACTGCTCCTCTTTCTGCTGTTATCTCCTGATTGAAGGGGAAGCATTCAGTTAGCAAACAAAGGCTTTCAAAGGGTGATTAAGCAGAGCTGGGGAAGTAACAATCCCATTTAAAGGGCGAAAGGGCGAGGTCTTTCTACACCCCCCACTTAAGCTGCTTTTGTCCTTTAACAGCAGGCGCGCTCCAGCCAGACCAGCGCCCAACTCCATGCGTTGTGGTTGCGGTGCGCACCTCTCAGCACCTCGCAGTGGGCTTTTCTTGTTGGGTTGTTGGCTTTTTTAATTTTTCTTTCTTTTTTCTTTTTTTTAAGTCAGCTTCCAAGCGATAATTTAATAATAATTAGAACCTGATCGGAAATTCAGAAATTGTGCAATTTGGGTTAAAATTGGGCTGCAAGGTGAGGGGGTTGAAGCGTAGCTGCTCATAACTTACTTGGTGCCACTGGCACCATGCTGAAGGGGAGGATGCAGGCACTGCTGCTTCCTTTGGGCAGCAACCAAGATTTTGGGGCAATTTGTTGTGTTTTGATCTAGAGCAAGGTCACTGCTTAAAGAGAGAGAAGTGTGATGCACTGGGGAGCAGCAGAGTGCTTGTTGTAGAATCAAAGAATGGCTTGGGTTGGAAGGAACCTCAAGGATCATGAAGCTCTGACCCCCCCTCCCCTCCTCGGCCACAGGCAGGGCTGCCAACCTCCACATTTAATACCAGCCCAGGCTGCCCAGGGCCCCATCCAACCTGGCCTTGAACACCTCCAGGGATGGACGGGGCATCCACAGCCTCTCTGGGCAGCTGTTCCAGCACATCACCACTCTCATAGTAAAGAACTTCCCCCTGACATCCAACCCAAATCTTCCCTCCCTCAAATTAAAACCATTTCCCATTTGTGGTGCTGCTGCTGATCACGTTTATTGCTTCCCAACAAGTTTTTCCTGCAGATCCAAACCTCCTTATTAATCTGTCACGGAGTTATCTAGATCGATCTAGATGATCATTGCTGACCGCAGTGATGATCAGTTTTACCAGGGCTCAGTGAGGGAAGAGAACATGGGATGACAGGACATCCCAAGTTGGAAGGGACTCATAAGGACATTTGAGTTCAACTTCCAGCTCCACACAGGGCAGCAGCAGAACCCAGCACTGCCTGGCTGCTCCTTCCTGGGCACCCAGTTCCAAACCAGCTCCAGCTCCACAGGTTGAGCAAAGGTGGGGCTGGGTGTTGGGATCTCAGTGCTGGTGCATTCTGTTTGCTTTGTGATAGGAAAAGGCCACACCAGTGCAGCACAGAGGACATGGAGCAAGGAGCAGTGCTGGCAGCCCTGGGTGCTGCTGTGCTGCAGGCAGTGCTGCTTTGGGCTGCTCTGATGTGGGGCTGCATGAAAACCTCCACAAAACCAACAGAAACAGAACAAATCCTGTTATTGCAATAAACCTGTATGCATTTCCTATTGCAAATCAATACCAAATAAGTAAGTTAAGAAAAATGTTTTGCTATTATGCTTGTGGCCATACAGAGAGAGCTGATACATTGGCTGTCCCTACACGTCTCCCAGAATCAATCTCATGCTGGACAATTTACGTTCCGGTATTTGTATTTCTAAACCTACAGCGTCGTAAGAAAATTGCAAATAAACAAAGGGGTGTTAATTAGCGATGGGTGGAGCAGGAGAGGGGGGCCCGGGGAGAGCTGCGGTGCTGGGGAGAGCCACAGTGGAGTTCATTTCTTTGGAATGGGGGGGGGGGTGTGGGCTCTGAGAAATGTGCTGCTCCTCGAGGAGCTGCCTAAATGCGCCTTGAAGGGATTAGCTTCTCCACACCTAATCTGCTTATGCTTAACCTAAAATAGTGCCGTGACAACGCTCAGTGTCTGGGTTTTATTCCTCCTGTCACGGAGGAGGGTGTGCAATGACACTGCCTGCAACTACCGGCAGGAAAAAAAAGGAAGCAAAAGGAAATTGCAAAGAGGCAGAACAGAGGGGTTGGGATGAGCAAAGAATTTGGGAAAGGATTAACAAAGAGGCTTTGAAAAGTCACTTTTGCATGTGCGTGTGTCTGCCTGTGCGTGCCACATACATGGCAGCACCCTCTTTGAGAGCAACAAATGCCTCTGGGGGAGGGCAGTATTGTGTCCTAAGGCGTTTGTTGTTGCCTTAAAGGGCTGAGCCCCCCACGTCCCTCTGCTTGCCCTTCACAAGGTAGTAGGATGATAGCAGTGGGGCAGTGGGATGCCGTGCAAGGAGGTGAGGGGAGCTGCAGCACCGCATCCTGCAGGGCACGCGCCTGGGCCATAAAAGGCACCAGGAGCAAAAGAGGAATTGCAGATGCTGGAGAGAGAATAAATCTTTCCCCATCGGTCAATTTATCAGTGGATTCGCAGTTCCTAATTCAAAGCAACCGAAGTAATTATTGAAAGAAAGTCATTAATTGGAGTAAAGCTCTTTATTGAATATGCTACTGAGTCATTCTTGCAGACACTTGGGGGTTTATTGTGTTGGCTTTGGAACAAAGCAAATCACTGCTGTTACAGAATGGGGTCACTGGACGGAGCCGGGTAAGGACCGGAGCTGCTGGTGGCCCTGCCCTGCTCCTACCATGTGCAACTGAGACTGGGTTGTGTTTCTTACCTTTCAGTAGATTTTTTTTTAATATACTTTAGTGTTCTTCTCTTAGCTCTTGTTGCAAGGCTTTTTGGAGAGACCCTTAAGATACCCTGAAGTGCTGAGAGGTGAAATAGAGAGGGGAGGTGCTGCGCACAGGAAGGTTCACATGGAGGTGCTGAGCCGCAGTCGTGATGAGGGAGGTCACAACACCACATCCATGTGTCTGTGCTCCCAGCTCCCTAGCAGCCAGAGCTGGCAGTGCAACCTCCACACCCTGCACTGGTCCTGAGCCTCTGAGGGGCTGCACTCTCCACTTCTCTGTCGTGTGGATAAATGGAATGAGAAAATGAAACTATCTGTTCTCTTATTCCAGCTTTATCTGTTGAAGGCTTTGTGCTTTCTTACTGAGACCAACTTTATCCTTTAATAATCAGCCATGACTGGCTCCCATCCCGTTTGGGGCTCCCATGCCGTTTGGTTCAGCTGATGGAAAGTGCTGGTTCATTCCCATGGCCATTTGGTTGCCACTCGGATGAACATGACCCAGCAGTGTGCCCAGATGGCCAAGGAGGCCAGCAGCATCCTGACTTGTATCAGCAATACTGAGGCCAGCAGGAACAGGGAACTGATCATTGCTCTGCACTGGCACTGTTGGGGCCCCTTACTGCAAGAAAAACATTGGGGTGACGGAGCATGTCCAGAGAAGGGCAGCAGAGATACGTGGGTTCTGGAGCACAGTCCTATGGGGAGCAGCTGGGGGAAATGGGGTTGTTCTGTCTGGAGGACGCTCAGAGGAGACCTTATGGCTCCTTCCAGCTCCTGACAGGAGTGGCAAGGTGAGGGTTGGCAGAGGCTCCATGTAACAGCAATAGGATGAGAGGTCATGGCCTCACATTGCACCAGGGAGGGTCAGGTTGGGTATCAGAGCAATGTCTGCTCCAGAGAGCAGCCAGGCGCTGGCACAGCTGCCCAGGGGTGGGCAGTGCCCGTCGTGGAGGTGCTCAGAGCCGTGGGGATGTGGCACTGAGGGGGTGGGCAGTGGGCAAGGTGAGAGTGTGTGGGCTCCAGACCTGTGCAGGACCTGGAGCCCCCAGGCAGGGAGAACAGATGGGGTCTGCCTGTTGGCAGAGTTGAAGAGGTGGCATTGAAGGTGGAGACACACTCCCTCACAACAGGAAACAAGGTGTAAAGGTGCTTTCAGTTAATGGTGCTTTAGTCCTAATTTTTGCTATGTGTCAGCAGGATTCTGATAAAGTGCAACATTTACAGGAGCTCCTATTCATTCATAAGTGGCAGACTTAAGGAACATGAAGGGAAGGCTTGCTACGTGACTTTTCTAGTGAGGTACAAAGTTGGGTGTTATTTCTGATGGGCATATTCATGATCAGAAGCCCCAGATTACTGTTTGAAGCAAAGTAGCTGCATACGCTGCCCTGGGGATGATACACGACCACGTTTTTCAATTCATTAAGTAAAAGAAGTAGTCTTCTTTTAATACTGTTGGAAAGAAATCTGGAGAGAAGTGGGGATTTCAGCAGTGCTGTTGGTTTGTCTGTGTCTGCACGGACCTGGAATAAAGCGCAGCTCCCTATTAGAGACCAACTCGGGATGGTTTGAAAATGTGAAGAAATCAATATCCAACTGCATCACCAAACAAGCAGCAGTCCTGGAACAAAGAGGCCGGGGGAGGCTGGCGGTGTGAGCGCAGAACTTGAGGTTTCTGAGGCTGAAGCTGAGCAGAATTTTATTTGCAAAGAATGCGAGATGAGGAGGTGCAGAACAGTCATCCCATTCCTCAGTTTGCTGCCTCGAGTGTTACCCATCCTGAATCTCATTTGGTCTCTCAGTGCTGCTTCTTTATGTTGTTTTCAAAGCTCTAACTATCTCCTTGGAGGTGCGGGTATTAATTGATTTCCGAAATCAGAAAGTTACAGAAAACACAAAGTAGACTGCGGTGCGTTAACGAAGCGCGTTTCACTTCTGATCAGAGGAGCGATCCAAGGGCACATGTGGGGGAGGGGGGGATGAAATCTGCAGTGATCTGTTCTGGAAATGTGTAATCAAGAATGACAACAGGAAACAAATGAGGGTGGCACATAATGGCGGGGCAGGAGCGGTGCTGATTAGCATATATATACCGCCTGACTTCCAAGTATAGGGAGTGCAGGCTGTGGAAATTACATCATTTATTTCTCTGACAGTAACAGATATAAAAATTATACCATAAATAAAGCGGAATCAACATTTCAGCATAATTTAATGATGCTTTAAATAATTCCAATCCACGTGTTATTGGTTTGTAGCACGGCCGCTTGTTTCTGGCTCCCGTTCCTCTGTCTAAAAGAAAATAATGCCGAGCGTGCGGACGGGTGAGTGGTGGCCATGTGCCTGGGCTCCAAAGAATCATAGAATGGTCTGAGTTGAAAAGGATCACAGTGCTCATCCAGTTCCAACCCCCTGCTGTGTGCAGGGTCGCCAACCAGCAGCCCAGGCTGCCCAGAGCCACATCCAGCCTGGCCTTGAATGCCTGCAGGGATGGGGCATCCACAGCCTCCTTGGGCAACCTGTTCCAGTGCGTCACCACCCTCTGGGTGAAAAACTTCCTCCTAAGGAAGGACGGCAGCCATCCCAACGTGCCCCTCCCCAGGTCTTCACCTCGTGCCATGATTCCTCATCATGCTGTTGGGCCAAAGCAAGCACTTCTGACACTTTAAACTTTGATGCTTGACCACCTCCATGGAAAGTTTCATCTGTTATTTACTGAGCTGCAGAAATCTAGTCTAGATTTGAATCAAAATTTCATTGTGTGGTAAAACTGATCAAGTGCATCCTGGACTTGCTCCTGACAAAGGACAATTTCTTTGCTCCCAAACTTGCAGTGACAGCCCCATCCACTTCACACCGTGCAGTGCAGTACGTAGAAGAGAGTAAAAATGGTGGTACCAAATGCAGACAGCAGTAGTACTCCTGCCTGAAGTTCTTGCTCTGGTCCTGGCCTGGGCCATGCAGGAGATGGGCAGCGTGCTGTCAGTGGTGGCACTGGGTTACAAGCATGTCACCCATGGGCTGAGGGACGGCTGCAGTCAGGTCTGCAAGGATGCCTTGTGCTGCTGTAAGATGGCATACTTCGCTCCATGAAAGGCTTTCTTCAGAAAAACAAAACAAGTCAAATCCCAGCTGAGTATAATATGTGTTTTATATATACCAAGACAGATCCAGTGTCAGATTTAATATTTCTTGGTCTTCTCCTGGTAATTCCACTTATCTCTACAGGGTACTCTCTTATTTACTTCCTCTTGAATGCAACCATCCTATCTGCTTGATTTTTCATGTGTTAACTGATTTTTGACGCAGACAACTTTCCAGTTCTGCCCAGCACTTTTGAGACAGTGAGAATTACTGACTGAATTTTCCAAGTGAGGCTGCCTTACTTTAGGGTTGGTACAAAGGCTCTGTAACTCTTCACGTTGTTTGGTTCCTTTGCTGGTTTAGTGCTGCCCAGCACTGTACTTGAAATGAGCAGTGCCATGCACTGAGCTTGTCCTTGCAGACGATCCCAAGCCTGATCCCTACGTGACCATGAGAGGTCTTCCATAATTTATTCTTGTGTGTCGTTGGCAAGATGTGGAGGGCTCCAGCACCACCACCCTGCTGATTGCCTTGAGTTGTCTGTATCCACTAAAGGTCCTCACACTCTATTTGTTTTCCTGACCTTTGACAGGTTTCAAGTGATTTGTGGCATCAGCAGTTTTCCCACTCTATTTCTTGGTCACTGCCAGAGCCAGGCAGTTGATGTCGATTTAAACTGCAGAAAGCTTTGGCCACTGATGCTTTGACCTCGATTTCTCTCGGTTCCTGATCCATGGCAAAAGAAGTTGAACTTTTGGAGAAAATTCTCAGAAGTTTCTTAAGAGCTCATTGAGGTCAGAGGTGGGAGGGCCATGGTTGCTCCTCCTGCAGTGTGGCCAAGCAGTGTGACCTGGAGCACTGCTCCTCTTCTTTCCAGGTCCAGACAGGGGGAAGCGCTTCTTTTAGCACAACAACAGCTCTGCAACACCTGCCTGGAGCCCCTCCCATGGGAGTCAGGTGTTTTGCACCTCCGAGAATCCGAGATGCAGTGTCAGTTATTTTTAACCATGTTTTAACCACATTTTATTTGCATAAATTGTTGTGGCTGAGGCTTGAGGGGTCAGTCATGACATCTATAGGGTGCAGGCTGCAGGATGATGGCTGTGAATATCCATTCATTATCTGTCAGTAGCAGTCAATGCTCCCTAATGTGCTCCGACAGCTCCTCGGCTGGATGGAAGGGCTGGAGGCCCCAGGCAGCTGCTGGCACACAGGTGACACAATGGAGATGTGTCCCTATCCTCACAGCAGGAGGGGCAGCTCCCACACCCCACAGTGGCATGGGGTGGGGATACGGCCTTCCTTTGCCCACTGCTCCTGTAGACACAGCTTTCCACACCCCTCAGTGCCTTCTGTAAGAGCTTTAAACATAAAATTCTCAGCAAATTTTACCAAGGAGTTACATATCATCTGTGCTGTTGATCTGTTGTACTTGATGCCATCCATCCCATTCATCAGCACAAGGTGGAATGGAGCAGACCATGGCCAGTCCGTGGTCAATGCCCATAAGAGCTCATATGAGATCTTTTGCCACTCCAAGTAAAATTCCATGCTTATATCAAACACAAAGGCACATCATCATGTTTTTCCCTCTGATTTGAAACTCGTATCAAATTAAAAGGATTCTCCACACCTACTGAAAACGGAATTAGGAGAGTCTAGGTTTGCAGAGCTGGTGAAAGAGGAGATTGCACTGTGAGAGCCTGGTAAGCACTCCCCAGAGCCAGGCAGGTGCTGGCTGCACTTACACAGCCTTGGCAGAACCCCAGCAGGACACAGCAGCAGGCTTTGGCTTTCCAAGGGGAAATCTGGGAGAAATTGTGGTGGCAGCCCCAAAGCATCATGTTTCATGGGAGAGTTGGGAAGGAAACTCATTCAAGTTAACCTTGGGGAGTTTTTGGTTTGTCTGATGCTCCATTTCTCTTCTGTGGGATATTCCTCTTTTCTTCCCACCCACTGTCACTAAACTCAAGGATCACATGGAATTTATCATGCAACCATTTGACAGCTCATCCGAAGATTTATTTTCTTTTTCTCAAAGAAAAGAACACAGCCTTGTGCTGCCGAATGGCCATGAATCACATCAGTGTCACTGGCAGGACAGCAGAGAATTAATGTTTATCTTGCTTTTAAAATCTGATATTTAGGGAAGGAAATTCTTCATGCATTTTGTAGTGTGATTTTTTATTACACTTGTCACTCCAGCATTTAGCCGAAATTAGATTTCTGAGGAAGAGAAATTTGGAGACAGAGTCAGACTTGGTGGCTTAGGACTGTTTGCACAGACTGTGCAGGCAGACTCCCTCCATGCAGGGAGGCTTTGTGGTTGGGTTTCTTCTCTCCTAGCTCCAAACTCTCTTTATCCACCACGTTTTTAGCCTCTTTGCCCTCCGTGTTTCAGTGCTATAGATGATGCTACCCACGCTGCCACTTGGCTGGCGTCTCCTTGCTGCTTCTCTGCTTTGCTGGTCCTATGTCTCTCACCAAGAGCTCAGCCTTTGCCAGCAGCGCGCTTTGTGTGTCCCCATTGTTGGGACATTGAGGCAGGCAGATTTTACACGTGGGATGCTGCTGCTGCTGCTTTTTCTGCTCCCTGCCGTATAGCAGCTGCTAATGGCTGTTGTGCTGGGGTTTCACTAATGTGCAACTGTGTCGTGGCTCTGCTCTCAGTCTTCTTGTTGAGTTTATTTCCATTCTGAGTTTGTGCTCCAGCAAGGTGGAAACCATTTGGGATGGGATGCTGACTCTGCTCTGTCTGCCATGCAGCTGGTGGAAGGATGGCTGGAAATCCCCATCTTTACAAGGAAATACCACAGAAGATGAGCAGCCTTGTGCCGTTGCCTACCGGTGCGTTACCACCAGATTGCCTCCAGCCCACAGACCCCATGCCATTATTTTGAGCAGGTCTAATGACAGAAGGGTACAGTTTGTAAAGCCTCTGGCTGATATCATAGTGCCCATCTCGCAGCACAAAAGCAGCAGAAAGCCCAGGCGATGGGTTGCAGTGCTGGTTGGGTTCCTGTACTCATAAACAGAGGGACTCAAGAATAAATTAATTTGGGGAAACTAATTTCCTGTGTTATTAAACGGGCTTTAGAAAATTGGTTTAAATTTATTTTTCAATAATTGAAATTCAAATTGTTGCACGTTTTCATTGCAGTCTGGTTTTCCTTCACCATCATAAGCAAATTGTAGCTGTGCTGCTTAACTCAATCACAGCAGCATGTAATGCTTCTAGCACAACCCACAGCGTTAATCTTTATGGGCTCACCAGAGATTTTCAGTTCAGTGACCTGACCCGTCTTGGGAGTCGTAAGATTCTGTATGGAGCAGGTATATTTCAAAGCTATTGCCTTATTCAGTGATCAAATTTCTTGACCAAGTTTTATGATCTATGCTTTTTTATTGTGATCCATATTAGAATAAGTGCTTTGTCTTCTGTAGTCATAGCTGGCACGGTAAGTGTTATTGATGCTCGGCGTGCTCGTCTGTATCTGGCTGGCAGAGATCATTGCGCCGCTGGGTAAACCTTGAACAGAGATTCATCTGCTTTTCAGAAAATGGTATGAACCACAACAGGACGTATGAAAGCACATGAGTAATGACGTGAACTTTAAAGTTCCTGAGACTAATCCTCATTGCTCAGGAGTGTTCAGAATCCCCCCGTACAGAAGGCAAAAGCAATAAACACTGTTTTTCTCCCTCCCTTCCTCCCCTCTGCAACAGAACCTTTGAGGCAAGAGCAGCCCAAGCCCCAGTGTACCCCTTAGGCACTGCACAGCAGTCCCTTCCATGCTGGCTCCTGCTGATGGGGCAGTGCTGCTGAGAACAGGGCAGGCAGCACGAGCATCTGCTCTCTGTTGAAGATGGGGCTGTGTAATGAGTTGGCCCCTTCCATTGCTTTGGGGGAACAGAGAAGTGCATTGCTGTCCTTGTTACATACCACTGAACTGGCAGAGGTCTGCCACCTGAAAAAAGGTTGTTGGCTGGTATTTCTTTTTCCAGCGTGTCCAGAATTAATTGGCTTGTGTGTGTGCTGGCAAAGTTACTCCGGAGAGTTTGCTGGAAGTCAGGGCTATTGAAAAATAACTCCTTGAGGTTTTTGTTCTGTTTGTTGTTGTTGTTGTTGTCGTTGTTTTTTAAATTCAGGAGGCAAATACTTCTGTCTTCTGTGGGTGATGTGTGAAATTCCCATCACCTGTCATCATCTCATTGCACGTCGTTGGAGGGAAAGCGTGTGATTGTTCTCTGCAGAAACCCTCGCGTTGTCAGGCTGCCTCTGACAGTCATCAGCTGCTTTCCAAATGCTTAATTAAGGGCTCTAAGCACTTACCCAGTACATAAGCTGTTTCTTTCCCCAAGCTGTCTATTTGATGAGGATTTTGGAAAAATCCTTCTACTCCTTGTTGAAAAGTAATTCTTGTGTTTCATATGTGTGGGTACAAACACAGTCTGTCTGTGCAGAAAACCTCTCTCCAACAACAACAAGCAGCTCAGAGCTCAGCCTTACCGTGTTGAGCCCAGTGGGTGAATTCTATGAAATCACACATGTGGAAGGGCTTGCTCATGAAAGGTGGATCTCTGCTAACCAACCCACAAGAAGCCCTGGGCTGAAAATAGGGTGTGAGCATTGCCACCAATGGGTCAGGTGTCTCTTTGGTGCTGTCCTTTGTAGAACGAGTGTGCTGCTGGGTGGCTGGGAGGTGCGGGCTTGGTTCTGCAGCAGAGTATGTTTTGGGAGTGATGCCACTGAAGTCTTATGTTCTGAATGGTTATTTAAGTCATGTCAGGAGGTATATGTGTGAGATGCTCTTTGGTCTCAGGCTGCCTTCCAGTAGGGCAATTTATATGCCTAAAAAAGAAATGAAGCAAATCATATAGTAATCTTGCTGACAGCCTCGCAAGGAAGTGAGCTACATGCTACAGAACACTGCAGCGAAAGAGGATAGCAGTTGGCTTCCAGCAAAATGTGAGGAATTTGTCCCAGTTCTGCGTGTGCAGCTGTCATGCTCTGATAGGCTCCCAGTCGGCAGTGTAGGCAGCCATTTTTCAAGACGTGTGACTGAAGCCAAACCTGTTTTTGGTATATACTTAGACGTGCCAGTGGCCATCCACTCCAGCAGTGTTTGTGGACCCTTCTTCTCTTGTTGCAGCTGCAGTGCTGCCCGTGGAGTTATGCTGGATACAGACCAAAGGAGACTAAATGTCTCCTCGCTTAAGGAAAAAAGGTGTTTTAAAGATATATACACATATATACTTAATTCTCTTGTAGCCTTCTTTTAAACTAACCAGCAAACGCTGCCCTCTGAATTGCACTTGTTGTTTTCACATCTCTCTCTGATGCTTTCTTGGGCTCTGTGTGCCAGTTCCATGTCTAAGAAGTGCCTTTCCCTGAGGCTGATACTAATCTAGATGAAAGATTTTGGTTCTTCACA
This sequence comes from Alectoris magna, assembly GCA_030625065.1. Classification (NCBI taxonomy): domain Eukaryota; kingdom Metazoa; phylum Chordata; class Aves; order Galliformes; family Phasianidae; genus Alectoris; species Alectoris magna. Next base: position 22,604,016 of record CM060566.1, on the reverse strand, counting down.
AGAGATGCTTTGCTGGCTCTGCCTGATCCATTTCTGTAAATGGAGATATCTTTTACAGCATCCCAGGTACCCCTATCTGGTGTTGTATTTGCTTCAAACACACACAGCAGAGCATGCTCCGAGATGTAACACCTCCTAACTTGAAAATACATTGTTTTTGAGACTCTTCTCCCTCTGCAGCTTCATAGCACTGCAAGTGTGAGTGCACCAAACAGCTCCGCCAGAGCCCTCGAGTGAACAAACCCCAGTAATGAAAATGGCAGGGGGGGTCAAAAGCCGTGCTGGGATGCCAGGCAAAACAAACAGCTGGATGCAAGTTTCAGCTCTTGGCTTTCCTTCAGCTCACAGCTTTCTCTGTCTTGTAAACTCTCACATCATTCCCTTGTCTGGATATCACTGCTGTGTGTTTTCTACTGGCAGCCTCAGAAGCACAGGAGAAGAGTGGCTGAGGAAGATGTATATCCTGAACCCATCCAGATGTGATCATTGCTGTGAGGAGGGAAGGATAGTTGGCATCAATCCTTTGAATAGTTTGTATTCAGGTTGAATGACCCCGCTAACTTAAAGCATCTCATAAAATCCAATAAATAGTGGGAGAGAGAATTAATTGGAGCCAAGGTGGTAAATTGGTAGTCATGGAGCTCAGGGAGGTCAGGCACGGCTGCATCAGCACTTCAGGGGAGGCCTGTAAGAACAACATATGAAAAGACCCCTTCCTTTGTACCCAGTGAGTGAGGCTCCAGCCCAATCACAGCCCCCTGCTAGGGTCTCCCTGGGGTCTCTCTGTGCACACTCAGTGTCCAAGCCCCATCACCAGGACAGCAGGATGTGGTGATGTCTCCATGACATGCCTCCCTTTGGCATCCACCCTGTAGAGATCTGCCCTGAAGAAGGCTTTGAGCTCTTTCTGAATGTGGTGGAGGGGTGGTTGATGTAATTCCATTTACACCAGTCTGACTAGGCTGTCGCTACACCCTATAGGAGGCTCAGAAATGAAAAATCAGTAACAGTTCTTAATGCACTGGAAACTAAGGGAACGTATTCATCACTGTTTGCAGATAGAAATGTGGGGTGTTAGTGAAGGTCTGTGTAGCAAAAACAGGTATATCAGCTTATTCCAACTTTCTTCTTGTTATCAGTGGGTATTTTGACAAGGAAACTCATGACCATGGTATTTTAGCAAATCAGAAGCTTTACAGGATTATCTTATCAGCACCTCCTGGGATAGTGCAGCGGTGGTAGTGCTCATCTCTCAGGTGGCAGTGACTGATAGACTCTTCTTTCTGCTAACGGCAGAAGGAAGAACGCAGACAGGAACTTCCTATGGAGACGATCCTTTTCACAGCCCTCATCAGCTTTTTGCTCTCAAGTAGTGCCTATCGCTCAGCAGCTCTTGCAGCATCACCTCCCACTCAGCTGCTCAGGGCATAGCATGAAGTGTAGCATCTGTCCCTGGCTGAGGCTGCTGCCTGGCCCTGGTTCCCCAGCCCTGCCCTTGCTGACCTATGCTCCCTGAGAACAGCTCAGTGGAGATGACCCAGCTGCTCTGCCCCATTGACTTTTGGGGCAAGGGGCACTGCTCTTCCTTTCTTTCCAGCCCCCCAAAATGGTCCATCCTTGCTGCTTCCCGTGCACAGAATTTCTACCTAATTATTGCAGAGCTGAAGAAAAGAGAGGTATCTCCAAGCCAGTGATGGTAACAGGGCAAATAAACATAAAATCCTTGGGAATTAGCTGAACCCCAGGTGCCCAGCAACATCAAAGCGCGCTCTTTTAATATGAGTGTTACATTTTAGTCTGAGAAGATGAGAGGGAGTAGAGCAGAGATGAAGCAGAAAATTATCAATCACCTGCATTTCCTTTTGAGGCCAATAGTGAGATATTCCACCGTTATTTTTCCATTAGAGATGGAAAGTCATGGGTTTAACCTGGCCAGAACCACGGCTCGGTTGGAAATGTACTTTGATTGAAGATTTCTTTTGAAGATGCACCACTTTATTTGAGAATATCAGATAGAATAAATAAGAAGAGCATCAGTACAGACCACAAGCTGAAAGATGAATGGCATGGAGTGTGTTCAGAGTGTAGTCCGAAATCCGGATGAGTGGTACTGATTTGAAACAGCAGTATAGAGAATGTAAGTATTTTAAACCAATGTGGGGATGGACTCTGTATGTGACAGAGGAGGGAGAAAGGACTGAAAATTATTTAGAACAGTTTTTTGCCTCCATCCGATTTATTGGTATGTATTTAAGGTAAGAATGGCTCCCAGTAATAATCCAGGCTACTGTCACACTGAAAAAATAGCACCAAAGTTTCATTCTTGCATTGTGTGAGTGATTTCCGGTTAGTGCATTTTATACTTCACGCTTTTAGTTGCCTTTTAGGCAACTAAACCTTTTAGGAAGGTATTCACTCTTGATTTACAGCTTGTTCCTGACAAAATACTCTTCTGCTTCCATTGACAATGATAGTGGTTTCTGAGCACTGCAATCAGTTCAGGTACTGCTGGAGGTCAGCTGGCCCTGGGGAGGGGAGATGCTTGTGGAGGAGGACTCTCCTTTGGCTGCTTCTTCTTGCCTATAGGTATCATCTGCTTTTCCCTGACATCTCCTGTGTGCTTCAGCAGGCTCCCATGGTTGGTGTTTCAGCTCGAAATCAGGGCTGGTGTTCATTAAGGTTAAAAGAATTCCTGCGTTACCAGGTTGGTCTTCAGCTGGCTGTGCCATCACTTGTTATCATCTTAAATCTGGTCCTGAAGTCCAGCCAAACCAAGAATTGTCAGAGCTGTGAATCATAAATCTTCATCTCTCAGCCACCGCTCAGCCGTAGTGATCAGACTTGTAACAGTGGGTTGAATAATAACTACTAATTGCCACAAGCTTGTGGCTTTGCCTTCAGACAAGGAGAGCAGTACGCGTTGATCTGCTCACGAATGCAATTAATTGCATAGGGCATAATTTCCTCCCTGTGTGCAGTGCTGGCACTGCTGGCTTAGGAAGGGCAGCCCACTGCCCACATCCCTCAGTGCCACATCCCCGTGGGTCTGAACACCTCCATGGATGGGGACTGCCCACCCCTGGGCAGCTGTGCCAGAGCCTGGCAGCTCTTTAAGAGAAGAAATACCTCCTAATACTCAATGAGAACCTCCCCTGGCACAATGCGAGGCCATCTCCTCTCCTCCCATCTGTGTTTTATTGCCCACAACTCAAAATGTGGCTTCATACCTGCCACGTCTGGATCTCCAACTCCCAAGTATTTTGGAGACATCAGCTCGGGAAGAGTCAGGGAGCCCCTTCCTTTCAGCTGTGCCTGTAATGATCTGTAGGGCTTCCGTGGAAAGAGGCACCTTGAGACTAGAGGACCCTCCGGGAAGTTGAAAGTTTATAGATTGCCCACTCCCATTAACATGGGTTAAAAGGCCTAATTGGTTTCCCGTGGAGAGAAATGGGCTCTGGCTGGTTACTAGGCAACTGAAGACAATTTGCCTTTTCCTTGCTATTCAGGAGAACTCCATCCAAACTTTACAAGAGGACTTTCAATTTGTGTTTGTGTTCACCGTAAAAAGGCTTTCTGATGCTGTTTTGCTGCCCTTAGGAGATGCACCCCCTGCTAAACTGTCCCTTACCAACTGGATACACCACAGCTTATTCCTGGTGTGGTGCACGTGGAGAGGAACCAAGGATGGGTATGTGCCTCTCCTCCATATGTACCAGTAGAGGGAAGGATGGCTATCCCACTGCACAGAAATTGCAAGTAACCCATGTTTTGCTTAGTCCTGGCTGAATGAGCCTCGAAGTGGGGCCTTGGTCCCATGGCAGTGGGCAGGGATAATTTCTTCCTGGGGATAGTATTTGGGCACTGGAACAGTCTGCCTAGGGAGGCAGTGGTGTGCCTTGTGTTCAAGGGACGTGAGGATGTGGTGCTTAGGGACGTGGTTAGAGGTGGGCTTGGCAGCGTTAGACTGGTGGTTGGAATTGATGATCTTAAGGGTCTTTTCCAACCTATAGAATTCCATACTGCTTTTGAAATTAGGCTTCGTACAAAACACAGCTACCATGTCCTCTTTTTATTTCCTGAGCCAAACAAACTGTTAAGAGCTTGCAGCTGATCCAAGACCAGTGAGCTCTCTTGGCACTCTGTTTTAAAGAGTCCCTAGGGGCAAGTGAAAATGGAGGAGTGCTGCAATTAGATTCTGCATGGGTTATTTCCCATGCATGACAGCAGTGCGTTTAGTATGGTGCACGTTCTGGTGTAACAAACTGCAGAATAAGAGCAGCAGAAAAACAGCCGCAGAAATCTTTAATAGAGATGTCCACAACACTAAACCTTTCCCAACAAAACTATATTACCATTTCGAAGTTGTCTGTGTTTTGCTTAAGATAGGTAAACCACAAAACGCCTGCGTGCAGAGATAAAAGCTTCTGATGTTCTCAGAAGTTCATTCAAAATGCCAAAAGATCTCAAGTATGGAATAGTTGTTCAAAAACTGGTTGGGGAGAAAAGCCCAGAAATGTGCTTGATGTAAAATATCAGCATGGCTCGCTGACAGTGACATCTGGAGTCCCTCAGAGGACAACGTGCTACCTGTGGCTTGGCCCCAGCATCAGAGCAGTTTCCAGCACTGCTTTGTCTGGCAGTCTGGGAGCTGCCATTGGTTTTCAATTGGAAGACAAACTTGAACAAGAACCTGTGCCAGGTGCTCAGCTGCAGTGGGGCAGCTGTGAAGGCTAACGGTGAGTCCTGAGTTTCACTGCAGATCTGGTCCCATTACTGGGCAAAGCAAGGCTGATCCCCTGGAAAACTGGCTTTTCTATACCATTTCTCCCACTAAACAGCTCTGTATGCAACTTGCATTATGCCAAACACCATTGGAATTGTGTTGTATTCTTCAGCTGACACAAGTTAACGTTTCCATATTCTGCTACGACACTTACAGTGCACCATTTCTATGTCTTGCCCATCCGTGCAGCACACTTATTCAACATTCATTTGGAGGAGGAATAGAACATCTCCACTACTGCTACTATTACTACTACTACCAAAAAGGCAGTGATGGTTGTAGTAGAGCAACACCATAATGTGAGTCCGCTTTTTCGAATAAAACCCTTAAAACTGAAGGTGTCAGTAGTGACAGCAGGCAGTAGAGGTGAAGAACGGGTGGGAATGGGGTGCATAGTGCTGGACTGAAAGCTTCGTTTCTTAGAGCACCTTGATACTGAAACACATGGTGTGTTGTGTTTGGTGCAAAGGACTGTGATGCTGAGTGGCAGACCCAGCAGGTCACTGCTTCAAAATTGGACAGCCAAAGGTAGTTTCCCCTCCAGCTTGGGAATGAAATGTATTGAAAGAAATCAAGGCATGCCTTGGTGTACGAAGAATACGGCTGATCTGCAAATTTATATAAAGTACTTCAAGCGAAGATTCTGAAGCCATGGAGTAATAACGAGGTCTGAACACAACAAAAGGAAAAACAGTTCTATGTTTATCCAACGTGCACTTCTGTTGCTGAAGAAATCATTCGGCATAAAGAGAAACTGATGAAATGTTACATGCCTCAAGTCCTAGAATAAAACCTTAATGAACTCCTTTCTTGTTCCAGACCTCCTCCTCTACTTTTGTGTTGCTTGATGACGGTGTTCCCATTCAGCTCTGTTTTTCTGCTCGTCCCCATCTCTCTGGGTTTCCTTTTGATGTGGTGCTCTGCGAGTCTTCCAGAGATGTCAGGCTCTTGAAAGAGAAAGAAATTTTGCTTTCTGAAAGGCATGCTTTGTTTGCAAAAGGCACTGGTAACCAAAGTATTTAAAAACTCAAGTGTCTGCTTCATCGCTTGTAAGGCTCTTTAAAAAACACTGTTTATCTGCAGATGAGAAAGAGCTGCTGGGGCTGTTCGTTGACTTTGCACTTGCACTTTCCCTACCATTGATCTGATTTGTACTGAATAAAAACTTCTGAAAAATATTTTATCACCAGGAAGAGGTGATGCAGTGTATTCTAAAATATGTTTCAGGCTGGGAATTGCTGTACAAATCCCAGATCTGCTCTTCTGCACTTCAGCATTCATCCAGTCGTGTCAGTTGACCCCAGCAGACTTTGGGTTGGGATGAGGAGGGTAGGACTGGGCTGCTCAGCAGACTTAAGCTTGGGAGAACGGCGTGTAGAGGGAAAATATAGCAACATACAGGTGGTTGTTTGTAAGAAAAAGCCCTTGTTGTTGCTTATTGTTTGAGAAGTGCCTGTGTGCACCGTGAGTAAAAGCAGCTCCAACCAATGCTCTGTGCACTGGGAAGCTGATGGAGTAGAACTGACATTCTCACTGGTTAATGACCACATTCTTCTCAAATTATTGTCTTGGTATGCATCTTCTGATCTTCTTAAGCTCCTTTCTTCATATTTAAGCTGCTTTCTAATATTTACTAAAATTTCCTAGAGCTTCAACACTGGTGTTAATTAAGCACATGTTTTAAACTTCAATTAGTCCTGTTAAATATGGCATTATTCCATTGTCTCAATTTTTTTACTATGTTCCATAAAAATACCACGTTGTTACTTTATTTCAGAGCTTCAGAACTCGGCTGCAGTGCTGAGAGATGAATGTATACACAGTTATAGGCATTTGGGGTGTATATATATAGGGGTATTTTGGCAGTGTCATCAGAACCATCAAGAGCTCTCGGTCAGACTTTTATTACCTTGTATGGAACTTCTGTGTTCCTTGATGTCGCGTTCTGTTGCCACTTTGTGCTTACAAAGGATTTCCCATTTATTGCTCCATCTTCAACTGAGGCTGTGCTAAAGACTCTTCATTAAATTGCTTTATTCAGTTTGTGACCGCGTGTCATTTCCAATTATGAGTATGTTAACTTGTGTGCGAAGGAGCCTCAGCTACTTGATGGAAGTGAGAAAATACTTTTATTTTGTTTTGTTTTGTTTGGAAACAGCAATGAGATTGGCGCATGTAATCCCTAAATCCCTAAATATGTTGATTGTGCCTTTCTTATCAGCTTTGTGTCCCAAGACAGTGACAGGACAAGGGGGGATGGCTCTAAACTTACATAGAGGAGAGGTAGGTTGGAGATCAGGAAGAAATCCTTCACCCAGAGGTGGTGCAGCCCTGGCACTGCCCAGGAGGTGTCCAAGGACAGGGCTGGGCCCTGAGAGCCTGAGCTGGGGGGACACCCAGCCCTCGGTGGGGGTGGGGCTGGAAGGGCTGTAGAGTCCTTCTGACCTCAACGTGTAACTCCATGGTTCTTTTGGGGGAGTGTTATTGATGGCGATTGAAGATCTGCCTAAGAAGGAAGGAGGTCTGCAATGAGACCATCTCCCCATCCCAGGATGTTCCGAAGGCACCAATGCTCAGGGACTTAAGTTCTTTATTCTTTACCAAGAGAGTGGTGAGATGCTGGAACAGGCTGCCCAGAGAGGTTGTGGATACCCCATCCTTGGAGCCAGGATGGATGGGGCCCTGGGCAGCCTGGTTAGATATGGAGGATGGCAGTCCTGCATGTGGCAGGGTTTTGGAGCTTCATGAGCCTTGGGGTCACTTCCAACTCAAGCCATTCTATGATTCTACGCAATGATTCTATGCCACACTGCTGGGAGGCAGGGTCCTGGCAGGAGCCCTGTGCTTGGGGGCTGGGGCCACAGAGCTCTGCTGTGCTGATCAACCACTGACTCCCAGTGGGATTCTGGGGCATTTCAGGATAAAATGCAGTCCTCTGTGGGGAAAGAGGGAGATTTTTCAATAGAGTGTTAGGTTGAAAATAATGCATTTATCTTCAAAATTGCTGGAGTGTTTTCTCCTAAAAAATATTAAGTGAGTCCTGCTGTACGGGGCATTCAGGCACTTCTGTGGCTGTTCTGTTTCAGTCTTTGTAGTGCTTCTCACATTCATGCGACCAGGGATCTCGCCTTCTGGGCAATGGATGTGGGGAGAAAATCAAATTGCTTCAGCCCGATGGAATACTAATTTTTGTGTTCTTTTGAAGGGACAAAATCTCCCTTAATCACCGTACAAATGTGATCCAGGAGGTGGTGAAAGGGACGGGTTGTCGCTTCCAGATTCCCAACATCCAAACCATATATCCTGTCTCACAGGCAGAAGAGACAGCCCCAGACCTTTTAAACACTTGGATTTATTGACTGACAGCCTCCTAAGCAGCCTGAAGTTTAATTTGGAAGCTGTCAGGCATACGGCTCAATTCTTCAGCATCCATCACAAGCACAAGCTGGCGATGTGTCGGAACTTACAGATTGTTTTTTTACTTCATTCTTTGGGTATAGAACTTGCAGATTTGGTTGCAGCCATACCTCCTCAGTGCAGCAGTGGGGCTGACGGACAGCAATGTGTTTGTACACAGACACTGCTCCTTGTCTGGGGATAGAACAGCAGGTCACACCAAATGCCCTGCACTCAGAGGCTGGGAAGGAACGGCTTCAGAGCGAGCAGAATCTATTTACATGTTGGCTTTAGCTCCTTCCCATCTGTTTTGGGGATCTTTTTGAACCTGTTGAGCAGGGCCAGGGAGGCTTTTTTTTGGCTTTCGTTTTGTCAGGCGGGGGTGGTTTGAGAGGCACCCAAACACTTCAACTGCTGCAGAAATCAGAAGCGTTAATGGGGAAATAGTTGTGACAGATCTCATTCAGCAAAGCTGCGAGTGCCAACAAACAGCCCTTCAGTGCTCATTGCTGGATGTACCCACAGACAGTGCTCGCTGCTGGCAGAGGGCTCTGTGCATGCTCTCCTTGATGTTCTTGGGCTTCTGTGCAGGGCTGGGCTGCCAAACGTACCTGCTATGGTCTGTGTGGTGTTGTCAGCCAAGTCACGGTGTTTTCATGTTGTTCCTCACCAAAGCCAGGCTGGATGGGGCCCTATGCAACCTGGGTTTGCAACTGTGCCCATAGCAGGGGGCTGGAACTGCGGGATCTTGGAAGTCCCTTCCAAGCCAAGCCATCCTATGATTCCATGGTTACACCCCCCAGTAGTGGCCCTGCATGCTTCCTCCAGCAGTAACATCTCTGAGCCATCTCTGTGGCCGGGCACAGGGGTGAGCACAGTGCTGCAGCTCTGAAAGTGACATGGGGCAAGTCTCACAGCTGGGGGATGGCATCTGCACTCCCAATGGCTGCTCACAGAGCTATGAGATGGAGACAGCACGATAACCAGAGCCCTTTCATTTTACGAAATCTGCACATAAGCACCATTCAAGGAAATACAACATCTTTGACTGCTGTTGATGGGCTCTTACCTGTTTGGTAGCACTTCATTGCCAGCAGCTTTTGGGGGATGATTTCTCAGCTCCCAGACCCCGGAGGTCTCCTGTCACCACACCAACAGGAGCACCTGGAGGAAAGCATCACTCATCTCACCCAGTGTGCTATGCCAGAGTCACCCAGAAGAAGTGGTTGTGGGGATGGGGAGAGGTACTTATTGCTGGTCAGCACAGGAGCCTGGCATTGGACCCTCGACCAAGCTTCATGCTTCTGAGCAGCCAGCCTTAAGAGAAAGGATGTCATCAGGAAGCTGAGTGCATTGCAGAAAAGGAGGATTTGTCTCACAGTAGATGCACTTGTATCCTAGAGGCCAGAGTCTGTGCTGGCAGGTCCTGTAAATCCCACCTCCAAAAATAACACGACGCAGTAGAATACCAGCCCATTGCTTACAATATCTGCTCAAAAGCTAAGATTTTCACGTGAAGATTCATGAAATTCATAAAGCACAGAAAGCCTTTAGCAGCATTTTATATGAGAATGTTCGCTATCGTTTAACACAGGATAACAGTAGTAAATCCATAGGGGTGGGGGCTTAGCAGGTTTGCTGTAGAACATAAATTACCTAAGTTGCTTAAGCAGTTACCTCAATTAGCTGTGCAATTTAAATTCCTTGGCATGAATTATGCCATTTAGCCTAATGAATCCCTTTTATTCCTGATAGATGCTCTATCTCCACCGATCCATCTGACATCAGCCCTGTGGCTCTGGTCTCTGCCCCCCAGGGCCCTTCTGCCATGACTCTGTGCTGGGTGTGTGACGAGGAGGGAGCAGAGCAATGTTCTGCATTCTGCCATCACCTGTTCATCATCTAACGAACACTGATGGTGGTACCAGCATCTCCCCACCAGCTGAACCAGCCTTGTCACAAGTGAGTGCTAACTGGGCTAATGCTGAATGTGTTTTAATTAACCTTATTTATATACATAGAGTGAGAAAAGAAGAGAAGGTGGGTAGTTGGTTGGGGGGGATAATGGTCAATTTGGGTTTGGTTTTTTTTTGGGGGGGGGGGGGGAAGGAGGAGGTTTATGTGTTCAGGGGGTGTTATGCATAGGGCTGCATGGTGATGGACAGAAAGCTTGCAGTCAGTGCAACTGGTGGGAAGAGGGAAGGGCTCTGTTTAAGAAAAAGGCAGATATAAACTGTTTATTTGTGCTTCAGTTTGTCTCTGTTGACTGTGCTCAGCACAGCAAATTTGTTTATGGACTAAAAATTTGTTTATAGTTAGAGGTGCAATAAAAGCTGTTTGCTTTGAAGGCAGAGTGTATTAGTCAGGGATAAGCATCCTGCTCCTTAAGTAGATTCATCTGTGTTAGTTATTGATTTCTAAGTGCTCTGACAGGTTGGAGGGCTGGCTATGATGTTAGGGCAGCTGGTGGTGATCCCATGGTGCCTACATACACCCTGGGGGGGTTCCCCCAGGAGAGGGGGAGTCCCCGTCCCTGGAGATGCTCACACACGTGGCCATGTGGCACTGAGGGAGGTAGGGAGTGGGCACAGTGGGGTGGCTGGGGGTCTCAGGTGTCTTAGTGATTCTATGATTCTCCCTCAGGGCTCTGTGTGCAAAGAGAGGTTTACTTGCTCCATCAGGAAAGCAACAAAATGCGTTTCCGCTCTGTGCGCCCATGTCTGAACTGAGAGCCAGACAAACTCTTGTCTATTCGGGTGAGCATTTTCTTGAGCCCTCCATGATGGGAGGATGTAAGGTCTGAGGCAGCGATGGAGAAGTCACAATCATTTTTAACATCTCTGAAGAGATGCACTGCAGAACCTGAGCAGCCACTGTGCTGAAGTTCCCAGCACCAGGAAAAGGCTTGTTAAGCACCTCCCCAGGGAGGTGGTTGAGTCACCACCCCCGGATGTGTTTAAAAACCATTTGGATGTGGTGCTCGGGGACAGGATTTAGCAGAGGGCTGTTAGTTAGAGTAGGATGGTTGGGGTGGATGGATGGTGTGGTTGGACTTGATGATCTTAAAGGTCTTCTCCAACCTGAGCAGATCTATGATTCTATTTGCAGCAGTGGTGTTTAGGTCTCAGGTCTTAGATGCACTAAAGGTATGGCCGTGGCTATGCTGATGCACACCAATGGGGAGAGAGCAGGCCAGCCTGCAGGTGCGCAGAGCTTCCAGGTCTTCAGCATTCTGATTCCTTCAAGTGGCTTTGATGTTGTTTCTTTGTCCATAAGGAGCACAGAGGAAATTAAATTGCAGGTGGTGTAACCAATGTGCCTGCGGACAGGAGGAGGCTGCAGTACGGTTTGCATATCGCCCATTTGATTCTCTCAGTAAATTACATTATTTTCATTTGCTCTTATTATAACTGCAACCTCATCCTAGCTGCTGCTCTTGTCTGTCAGTCTGCAAGATAATTCATTTAACTGCTCCTTACTCCAGGTTCTGTGCCTCATTCTTGGTGTTGTAATTCCAAACACATTCCACCCAAGAGATGGCATTTTGGGTACTGTTCTGCCAGCATTGTGCAATGGGAAGTTACTGCTATTGCTTCTTTCACGACAAATTCATCCTCGGTCAGAAAGGTCCCAGCTGGAATATAAACCCTGCAATTATTAATAATGGAGCTTGAAGGAAACCAAAGCTCACTCTCTGTTGGTGTCATATGCTTAAAGTGTTTTTTGGACTGATGAGGCAATCCCCTAAAGACAATAATATCACACGCGTGATAAATACGATAATTTACTTGACTTGGCAATGGTGTGTGAATGTGAGCACCTCCTTGGCTGTTAATCCTGTGAAGGATTAATGGGAATAAAAATGCCATCACTCACCAGAGCCAGAGTGCAGCAGGGTGAGATTCCTCATGGATCACAGAATGGCTTGGGTTGGAAAGAACCTCAAGGATCATGAAGCTCCAACACCCCCCACAGCAGGCAGGGCTGCCAACCTCCATACCTAATACTTGACCAGGCTGCCCAGAGCCCCATCCAACCTGGCCTTGAACACCTTCAGGGACTGGGGCATCCACAGCCTCTCTGGGCAGCTTTTCCAGCACCTCACCACTCTCTCAGTGAAGAAATGGATGCATCTATGCATTTCTATACATGTATGTTCATATATTTATATATATTTACTCAATGAAAACACATGCTGAAAAGCCAAATGGTAGCTTCTGTAACCTTGGTGTGGTACTAGGACAGCACAATATATTTTGCATGTAAACATTCATTGCCTGCAGATTTCCTCCCACAACTTTCCACCAGTGCAGCTCCCCCCACGGGAACAATACAAGCAGAAGCAAAGCGTGTTGGTGGTTTTGTGTTTTACTTTCTCCCCCTGGCTCTGCTGGCCCTGCCTCTGGGCAGGCTGCTGGGGGTGGTGGGCACCACAGCCGTGATGGTCTTGCAGGGAGTAGCTCTTCCCCACTTCACCCACCCACAGTGTGTGGGGTACAGGAGCCAGCTCCCCAGCATCACTACAGCTCCTGCTTTCAGTGTTGTTTCCAGTGGCTTATATTCCCCCCTCTTCAAGGACCATATTTCTGTTATACCCAGACTACTAATGAGGGGTTTAAGCATGCTTGCTGTATAAAGCAGTGACATTTTTCTTCCTTCACCAAGCAGCACTGCCAGGCTTTCATGGAGAGCTGTAAGTGGGTTTTTCCTCTCATTTATAAAGCAGCTTGTGTTGGAGCCTGACATCAGGCTGTGGTCACTGATCATGGCCCCCATTTCATGAGGTGTGTGTGGCTTCCATGTCCTGTTGCACCTATTCCTCTGATGTGACAGAAGTCACACAGAAAGCAAGCAAAGAGCTGCTCCATGTCCCAGCTATGATGGAGTGTGTGCTGCAGCCCCATGTGAGCTGGAGAGCCTGCCTGCTTTCTTCATGTCTCATTCCACATCCCTCAGGGATGTGGCGATGCATTCAGGGGACGTGTGGTGATTTCTGTGCATGGTTATTCTTGTTGTTCTCCTTTGAGGAGTACAGTAATGCCACAGAGCCCCAGCTATGGAACCTCCAGCACAAATATTTACATTGCTGCACATGTTGCCTCTAGACATAAGCTAGTGGCATGCTAAAGGCACTTGTTCTGTCGGGACGCTGTTTTGGACTTTGATTTTAGCAGGTTTCATATTGGACTCTGAAATCTCTTGGAATTGCCTTTATTAAATAATTAAATAAATAAATAAGGGCAGTTTATAAAGGGATTAGAATGCAGACAATGAAATACAGAAGAAAAAATTATGGAAGAAAAGTATAAACGAATCATAGAATCTCAGAATGGCCCGGGTTGGAAGGGACCTCAAGGATCATCAAGCTCCAACCCCCCCACTGCTAGCAGGGCCACCAACCTCCACATTTAATACCAGCCCAGGCTGCCCAGAGCCCCATCCAACCTGGCCCTGAACACCTCCAGGGATGGACGGGGCATCCACAGCCTCTCTGGGCAGCTGTTCCAGCACATCACCACTCTCTTGGTAAAGAACTTCCCCCTGACATCCAACTTAAATCTTCCCTCCCTCAACTCAAAACCATTTCCCCTTGTCCTGCTGTTCTCTACCCTTGTTAAAAGCTGACTCCTCTACTGTTTGTAGGTACTTTAGGTACTGGAAAGCTGCAATGAGGTCACCCCACAGCCTTCTCTTCTCCAGACAAATGTTACTTATCTAAATCGATATATTTTTATTTGTCTTTAGGTGCCACTGTGTTGTCGTATATTAAGGATAAAGGCAAGATACCGAGAGGAAATGTTCTATATTTCAGTGTCTCTCTAAGTAAAAATCAATCTCTGGAGTTAAGAAGGAAGCAGTTTCCTGGAGGACCCAGAAGTACATGCCAGAGCAAGAGATGTTCTTCCATAGAATCAAAGAACCATAGAATGGCTTGTGTTGGCAGGGACCTCCAGTGTCATCAAGCTCCAACCTCCCTGCCACAGGCAGGGCCACCAACGTCCACACTTAATACTTGAATACTTTAATATTTAAACATCTAATTAAATTAACATTTAATACTAGAATACTTTCATCCCAGCTCTACTGGGGAGAAACATTTTGCATAAACCCCCCCAGAAATGGAACAACCTCAACTTATCAAATAAGATCCATTGTACGCAACGCGTGGATAACCACTGCATTAAATCCAGATGTAACACAGTCAGAATCTGGGTAAGTAATTGTTTCATATCAGTTTTTGACATTTTAAAAGCTCCATCTTCAGCAGGCTGATGGTGTGGGCAGCGTGCCGGGCTAAGGCTCGTTTCCAAAGCAATGGAGGAGATGAGGGATTTGGGGCTCCTGTATCTGCAGTCACTGCCGTTGTGGGACTTTGCAGCACCACAGCAATATATCACCTCTTCCTATAAGTCTGTCTTGTGCAATCTCTAAACAAGTAAAATAATTTTTTTAGCTCCTGTATCCAAGTCCCTGAATAACCTGGAAACTCATCCAGCCACCGTGCTAATAAAACCTAATTCTAACCGATGAGCAAAACCAAGTTTTCTGAAGCAGCAGCTTTTTATCACATCCCGACAGCGTGACAAAACCAACACGTTTCGGGTCAGCTCTTCCAGTTTGGCCGGGTTCCCCTACAACAACCCATGCAATCCTCTGGTCCCCTCCAGCCATCCCAGCCCAGTCTGGCAGCCTGGCCTGCCTGGGGCAGCCTCTGGCGCTATGATCATCCGTTGTAATCCTCTGCTCAGCACAGGGCTGGCTTTTTGGGATCAGGCTTTTCGGAACCCTGTCCAACCACCCCATGAAAATCCCCCAAAATGCTGAATTTGCCCACTCTTTATGGGTGACCACCTCCAGGAATTAACTGCTGTCATTGCCAGAAGTTTTTTTTCCTTGTATGCATTTGAAATTTGCATTGCTGCAACTTTCTACTCTCCTCTCCTCTTTTTAATTTCTTTTTGTATTTTTACACTGAAAAATGCTTGTTTCCATTAAGCTGGAATCCAAACTAAAAACGTACACAAAACTAAAAAAAATAATAATCAAAGCTCTGCCACAAAATGGAAATCCTTAATTTAAAGGCATGCTCTCAAGCAAGCACACAGATTGCATGTGCTCAGATCCATTCAGTTGGCCTTCTGGGGTCCCGGTGGGCTTCTGCGTGAACAACGGGGTCTATTCTGATGAATGTGACTGTGAGAGTAGTTTGGGGATCATAACGCAGTATCAGAACATGCATATAAAATAATAATTCATAATAAACTTATTAAGATTCCTTCAAGTAAAATCCCATTTACATCCTTTATTTTCTATAGGGAAATTAAGGATTTCTAGTAGTAGATTTTTTTAATTCTTGGGAGAAGCAGCATTTGCAGCCTTCTGCTCCCAGCATCTGTATAGCAGACCAAGGAACAGAGTAGAGCAATGTTGGCCATATCTCTGAGATTCAGGACCATTGTATGGGAGTTGCTCAGCCACGGCCTGAAGCAGTGATTGAGCACCTGGTGAAGGGATGCAGCCAGCCTTGGGAGCACAGGTGGAAGCAATTCAACCTTGTGACTGGAAGGGGTGGACCCTGTCTCCATCCCTCCCTAACCTCATTTAAGGGCTGGCAGCCACAAGCAAAGGATGTCTACCTGGAGATTCCTCCTTTTGGAGTGTTTGGTGAGCCCTGATCTTTGGGATGGGTAAGCAAATCTCTTTATTTCTTTAATTGGATTGTGATTGTCACCTTTTTTTTTGGGGGGGGGGCGGGGTTTAATTTAGCACTGCTTCTCTGCCATTGCCTTTCCCTATAACCATCATCAGTAGAACCTCTGCAGTGGTGCCTCCTGCTGTCCTTCCATCCCAGGAGTGCTGACGTGGGGCAAAGATGTCGGTGATAGAGATTTGACAAGCAGGCCAGATCCTGACTTTCCTTTGCAGTGATTCCTGTATCATAATCCCAAGGGATAAAAGAACTCCCTGGGAGCTCCGAGAGCATGTTGCCAGGGCCAGCAAGCATGGGGGCTCCTGCTCATGGTCCTGGAAGGCCCTTTGTATAACAGCCTTACACGAATCATGTTATGTTTTGGTTTCAATGTTCTTTCTCATGGTTTCCACTTATTCTGCTGTATTACCATATGACGGCCTTTCGGTTTTTTGTTTGTTTGTTTTTTAGGGGCTAAACCTGAATCCCATTTAGGTGTCCAATCAAAAAAAAAAAAAAAAAAGAAAAGCCCTACTGAAATAGATACTGAAACCTTAAAGAGTTTCCCTCTGAGCCTGGCTGACTGAGCCAAGCCACGATGGATGTTAAGGAAAGAAGCCCTTGCTTAGTGGCGCGCACAAAAAAAGGAGATCCCTCACATCCCCTTACCACGGGGAAGCAGCTGGCAAACAAGCAGGTAGGCTGCTATGATGTGATGTGTTCCATTGGATTTATTTAGCAAGGAGTAATGACCTGAAAACTGGAACCGTTTGGACTCGGTGGTAGCAAATAGGTACAAATTTTTGTGTACATTAGGAGTCCTGGAAAAAATTCAGACTATTTCCTTGTGCTGTCAAGAGCCATTAGTAGATGCCAACATACAGTGCCAGAAGTACTATAAATTCCAGAGCAATAATATAAAGGCATTTTTTTTTGTATCCTAGGTGACCACAAGTCTTCTGCAAGTGCTGAAAAGCAGTTTGCTGCCCTTGCATCACCAGCTGTGCAGACACATTTAGTACCTGCGCTGGATGGATGGTGAGCAGCTGCCTTGTGCTGAGCGGTACCTGGAGGGGGGGGTGGGGTGCGGGGGGGGGGGGGTGGGGTGGGGGGGGGGGGGGGGGGGACTGAGCACACAGCCTCTGCTAGGTGCCATGCATGCATTTCACCTCTTTTGCCTTATTTTGATGTGCGCGAGTAAGTATGGGCTTGTAATTTTTAATGGAAAAACTTAGATTAGGCAAACTACTGCAAACATTCTTTGTTTATCCAGTATTTTATTTCCAGAGGCTGATGGGGGGGGGGGTGGTCTGGCCCACAGGCGTAGGTGAGATAATCATTACAAGAAGATGTGCTGGGCTGTGCTTTAGGAGCTAGGATGCATGCTGGAGCTCTTCCTCCTGACCTGGAGCTGCTTTGCAAGGTGCCACTTTGCAAGGTTGCTCTGACTTTCTCAATGGAACCTCATGGGTGGTGAAATGACTTGAGGAAATTGGCTTTTTAAGCTTTAAGCAGTTTTGGATCCATCTGGGAACATTGGTCAGCCACTGACAGTGATTAAATTCTAGTTTTTTAATTGGGAAATTGTAGCTATGTAACTTTAACTTTTCGTAAGTCACACTCTGTGCAGATTCATAAGCCAGTTCACTTAAGCCCAGCTGTGATCTCCGTGGTTTGCAAGCTATTATGGGCAACAGATAATATGAAAATTAATACTGGAAGTATTAGCATTGTTTTGTTTCCTCTCTTCTGAGCAATAAGAACGCTTCTTGTTCTCCTCGTGCACAGAGGAGAACACATGTAAATTCAAACAGTTCAGCTGTGTGGTTGATGTGTTTCATCTCACAGCTCTGTGATCTTCTGTCTTGTCACCATCTGCACAAAGGTTTCTTTGCAGCTGCCTGATTTCCCTCATCCCTGTGGGCTATGCTGGGGGTGGTTGGATCCCCTGCCTGGGGTCTGAGGTATGGGATGTGGGCAGGTGTCCCTGGGACTGCAGGCACTGAGTCCAGGCATGGGATGCACTCAGCATTTTTCCTGCACAAGAAGTTGAATCATGGAATCACTGAATGGCCTGGGTTGAAAGGGGCAACAATGGTCATCTAGTTTCCACCTCCCTGCTTTGTGCAGGGTCACCAGCCACCAGACCAGGCTGCCCAGAGCCACATCCAGCCTGAGAAAATGGATATGAAGGTGCAGATGTCCTGGAGGATGAAGGAGACTCCCAAAAGTCTTGAGGAGGGCACACTGGTGTCTGATGAGGCTATGCAGGAATCATTGCCCAGGTGAGGCCCGTTCTTGGCTCAGTATTGTTTGAGGTGCATTGCATTCAGTACCCAGGCTTAATTGCTGGTTGTAATTAACAATGGAGATGGCTGTCTTTAATCATGCCTTTTAATGAGCCACTCCATAATGCTCCAGTTGCTGCAGAAAATGCTGGCTATCACCTATCCACTGTGAGATCTTGCTGCAGCCACTGGGTGCGGTCCTTCCTTGCCCCCTTCTTGCATGAAACAACCCTACCAGCCATCCTCAGATCCTCCCTAAGAGCTGGTGAAGTCACCCAGAGCTGCCTGGGAAGGCTGTGATGTGGTGGGATGTGCTTATGGTCTCCTCAGGCAGGCTCAGGAGTGGTAGGGGACAGTGATAGCAGCAGATGGGGTGGCTGTGGCTCATCAACTGGTGATGTGATTTGCTATGTCCTCAATGCTGGGTGCTTGTGGTGCTTCTCCAAAGAAGGCATCAAATAAGAAAACTCTGGATGTGCCCATTACCCTTAAAATGGGCTAACTAGAAGGGAGGGGGATGTTTTTTAATATGCTTTCACTTTTTTCTTTGAGACATTTTTTTCTTTAACAATGTAATTATTCTTAAAATGCAGCTGACCTTTTGCTTCTGCAAGCCTTTGCAGTTCTGCTCTGTGAAGTTTTAGTTACCATTTGATGTAAGGCACTGAACAGTTGAGAGACTTCCCTTTGATTAAATTGACTTTAGCCATGCTTAGGGCCGTGCATCCATGTGTGGGGCTGTGCAGGTATTTCCTGGCTTAAATCCCTCTCTCAGAGGGATGAAAATCTTTCAAAGTAGTCGTTATGTAGTAGGCTATGTCCTCATACAGAACTGCTACGAGGATTGATTAGGTGGTATACCTCAGCACAGTGCACCAGCATCCACATAATAGGAATATATGTATGTATATATTGAATATACAACTAAGCACAGAAAGATGGGAGAGCCCAGAGCAGAATGCACCAGCCCTTCTGCTTTGTGGAGATACTACAGTAGTCAGTTCATCAAATTAAAACAAATGTTTTCATAACGTGGAGTAATAGAAAATGATTTTATTAGTGTGTGCACTTTAATTCTGATAAATGATTGTCTGTGTCCTCCAAGATGACATGAAATGATACCGTGTTGTACAACAAGCAAAAAATATGGATCTAATCAAATTCCTGGGGGCTGTCACAACATTTGTTCAAATAAACACAGTGTAGGACTACAATCTATCATGCATCTCATGGCACATTGCCATACCCCATCACCTTCCTTTTCCGTCACCTTTAGGCAAATCAAATGATACTCTTTTAAAGTAACAGGTATTCATTTATGTAACTGCTTTCTGGTCTCCATTAGGTCTGAATTTGAGCAGAAATTGTGTTTCTGTGGGCTGAGTTTTGCACCTGGGCCTGAAGTAGATTCATTATCTGCAGTTCAGAACATGAGAATTAATCCCAGCTTGGAGGCAGCCCTGCAATGGGTGAGGGAACTGAATCCATGGGCACTGCAGCTGCCCTCCCGGTGCTGAGCTTGTGACAAGCAACTGCTTTCCCTCTATTCCTTGTTATTTAATTAACACCGATGCTCCCAACGGTTTGGGGTGGGGAGGTCCTTTGTGTCTGCTAACTAGGAGGAGGCATTGCTCCCACGTTAACAGCGTGCACTGCAGAGCTCCCATGGGCACACTCCAGTCAGCACTGGCATTTTGGGGAATTATTCCCTTATTTTTCATTATTTTCCTCTGTCTCCCCCATTCCAAGCGCAGATGCCTCTTCTGCCCTGCCTCATGTTGGAAGCAGCCCTTATGGCTGTGCCTGTCCCTTCTCCATGGTGGTTTTAACACCAGGACTGCCACACCGCTCTGGCTGAGGCAACAAAGAAGGTCACAACCTAACTAACTGTATTTTAAATAACCAGGTAATGCTTCAGTATCTCAATTACTTCTTGTGAAGCAGCTTCCATCATATCAGGAAGATGAGTTATGATTTGGGGGTTGACCTTGGTGATCTCCAGAGGTCCCTTCCAACCCCGATGGTTCTGTGATTATCAGTCGTGGGTAAACAGAACTGGCAGCTGAATGAGGAATAGGGGCTTAAATGATGCACTGAGCTTGGGAATGGTCTGAGGGTTGGCACACCTCTACAATAGTGTCTACAATAGTGCTTTCTATTTATGTTCTTCAAGCACATTTTTTCCTGGAGAACACAGGCCCACGCAGTGATGGATGCTGTCATTTTGAGTCACCGGTGTTTTGGGATGGAGTAGGAAAGCTCCTTAAAAGCAGACAGTGTCACATTCACAGCTTCATTTTCATGGAGGAATATTGCTTTGAGACTAATGTAAGCTCTGTGTATTATTTGGTACTGTAAGCATGCTATGAAATTTCATTTCCAAGTACTCTCAGGGTCATTTATGTGTATATAATGGGTGGATAAGTCAAACAAAGAGCCCTTCTCTGCCACTCTGGACACCAGGTCATGCCGTGGCATCCATGCTGGGAGCCAGAACAGATTCCAGCACAAGTTTGCTGCTTCGCTACCCTGCTTTCTGCCCCAAATATCCATCTGCACAGCTCCGCTTCCGTAGAGCGTGGAGGCAGTGGCTGAGGTTTGTGATACTGAGGAGGAGGGGAAGGTGGCACAGTCAGTAGTGAGGGCTGACATGTTCTGGGTGCAGCTACCAGCTGGCATCACTGCGCTCTGTGAGCCCACCCTGAGCTGGCATTTCATTGAGAACCTTTTTGGAGACCGGGTGTTGTTTTGCCTAAAACTTTGCAAATGAGCCCCTGAGCATTTTAGCAGGGGGTGCTTTTCTTGCATGTTTGCAGTTTTCAGTTCAGGCATTGACAGCTGTGAACTTCACAATGAGACTGACATCTGAGATCTGTGTAAAGGTCATTTTTTTTTTTAATTGTGCCTTATGGATAAAAGAAATACCTACATCGATATAGTCTAATAGCATTGATTTCAGCACGGAGCTTTTGATTATTATTCAGAATTCTCTGTTATCTTGCTGCGGTCCCACGGCCTTAGCAGATACTGCAATGCTCTGTGAGATAACCTTTAACTCATGCTGGTGTCAAAAGTGAGTTGTGACGTGCACTCCCTGCCCTTCCACAGTGAGCTGTCTGGGTAAGGAAGGCATTTGTTGCTTTAGTGCAGATCATGATGTGCTGAGGATGCCTTCAGTTCTGATATGGTATATCAGCTGTTTGCAGGTCTGCTGGTGCACAAACAAGCCAAGATCTCAACCATGCTGGAAAATGCAGGGCAGTGGGGAGAGTGGCTGTGATTATCCCATTACAAGGGGAAGGATGTCTTAATACTGGAATCATTGCTCGTGTTTTAGAGTGACCTTGTAAAGTATGGTTCATTGCAGGGGGATTGATACTAAATAATAATGCTTCTGCTTAATTCCAGTCAATAGCTTGGGTTTATCTCAGAGGTATCATTCACCTGTTCCCAGCAGCTTCCACATGATCTGTTGAAGCCAAAGCACACCTGGTTCTTGCAGGTGTTCCTGCAGGACTCTTGCAGTTAGTGGTGTTCAGAGCAGCCACAGGTACTCCCTGCTGTCTAAGCAGAAAACCTTTCAATGTATAAAGGGTTATGGTGTAAGCTCAGACAATGTCTCCATGAAAATACCAGTACGATGGTGGGCACATCTCCATTGACAATTCACAGCCCAGTATTTCCTGTGGGGTGATGATGTCAGAGGTCTGCTTGTCCCTGGCTGGGCTTGGGATAGAGGTGCCTGGGACTGCTATGGGTTGGGCAGCACATACATCACCTCTCAGTTCTTGTTTTCTTTTTTAATTTCAGAAATACTAGGATGCTCTGAGGATCCCAACCCCTGTGAGTAGCCTTTGTACTTCCAATTGACCTTGGAAAAGAATGCTTTAATTATACACATGCTTCTTCTAAATCAATAACGAATTACAGTTCTGCAGGGCAGTTCAGTGGGATGCTTCCCATAAATAATGCTGTCAAGGCATGCCTGGGTGGTGGGGGAGTATGGCAGTGCAAAGAGAGGTTCAGGACAAGAAGTGTCTTAGGCTGAACCTCTGAACTTGGAATTCTATGCACTCTGTACAGAAACTAGGAAATGTGCATAGATGTAATTTCAGATTCAGATGATATGTAATATATGCATAAATTACATATTTGTACTGGAACAGGTTGCCCAAGGAGGCTGTGGATGCCCCATCCCTGCAGGCATTCAAGGCCAGGCTGGATGTAGCTCTGGGCAGCCTGGTCTGGTAGCTGGTGACCCTGCACATAGCAGGGGGTTGGAACTGGATGAGCGTTGTGGGCCTTTGCAACCCAGGCCATCCTAGGATTCGTTCTTTATTTATGTTTATATAGAATCACATAGATGTGTGTGAAATATTCACCCCACAGTTGCACGGACTATAATCATGTAGCTTGCATGCATTCTAATAAATTCATCAAAGGAAAAGATCAGGCAGGTGCCAACTGCTGCAAAATGACCTGGACAAAGAACGCAGAGAGTTTAGGAGTGCTTTGCATAAACAGGAGAATTACGTGCTTCGTGGAGCAAGCCGTGTTCGAGTTAAAATCGCAGATGTGTGACAAGCATTCAGATAGTAAATTTTGCACCTCCAGTGATTCTGTGATAGAAATGCGTGTCTGCATCCGTATAATCTGCAAAAATTGCTAAAATAAAGCAGGTTTTTATGAAAACAGTTTTCTTGGAAACTGTTTTAACTGCTTGAACCTTTCTCTTGTACGTAACTGTCCCTGCACTACTGAGGTGGGTGGAGGGCTCTGTCTCCTCCTGGCAGCCCAGGGTTGAGCCCATATCCATGTCAGGACCAGGCTTCACACCTGCTCAGTGCTGGGCAGCCTGGCATGCTTTCTGGTTTGTTCCTTTGAATAGTGATATGCTGACTCAAGTTGCACAGGAGAAACCAACACCACACCTCTGTACTGCGGTGAGACACACAGTGCTGTATGGTCAGTGTGAGGAGGCATTCAAATGCGTTTCCTTCCTCAGCACATGGGATACAGGAGGGCAGCAGCGAAGCATCACCTCCAGGCACAGCTGTGATGAGCCACTTGTCCATCCTTCTTGCATCTGCAGGTCAGCTGGTGTGAATGGTCTTAAGTTATGTGCCGACCTTATTGTTGGTGTGTTATGTGACAACCTTACTGTCACCCTGCAGTCATGGTGCTGTTTTCCCTGTGTCCAACATCCATACATTTGTATGTATATTGAACTACCACATCCTGCTCAGGGGTGAGGGCACCTCTTTGCTGCTGCATGAATTGGAGAACTTCTGTTCCACCAAAGCTCATAATGCCTTCAAGGCATCGATTCCTCTCTTAGCATTTCCCAATCAAAGTATTAAAATGAGAGTTTTATATCCAGCCAATACTTTTCTCATAGCTGATAAAGGCAAATGAGGGATCATTTATATGATTTAGGTTATGAGAAGAGTATAGGAAGAGAATATAAGCAAAGCGTTTATTTCCCACCTGTATAAAAGTGCAGCTGCTGTTTCTAATAAATCCTACTTGAAAAAATGGCACTGTTATGAGAGAAGACGGGGAGAGTCCCAAGGCTTTACCTTCCTGCTGCTTCAGCCCACGGTAGCTCGGGTGGGGTTTCCCTCTTCCAGCCCTTGAATCAGCAGGAGGAAACTGTGGGTGCTGGCTGAAATGGGAAGGATGCTCTGAAGTGAGATGCAGCTGCACAGCAGCCTGAAGGCAGAAGGAGGGCTGTGTGTGGTCAGTGCTGGGGGGGGGGGGGAAGCAAAACAATCCTATTTGACAGCAGAGGAGAAAATACCAGCACACTGAAATGAAAAGGATGCAAATTATATCAACTTCAATCCTCATTTTCTTTATTTTTGTTTGAAAGCAATATTTTGTGATAGATGCAAATCTTGAAGTTTTCTACTTTTTTTTTTTTTTTTAAACAGTGGGGGATTTGGTAAACTTATCCTTTATCCTGCATATTTCCAGCCTGAACCCTTTGTCCTAAGATTTCTGACTAATTTCTAGGTATTTTGAATACTCAGGTTTGAGAAGAAGAGAGGTCTGAGGACTTCTGTCCTTTGAGAAGATGGCACGAATTACTGGTAGGTAGAGGTGGCACAGGGGGCAGTGATGGGGGTGGGGGCACACAGCACTGTGTTGGGCAGCAGCTCACTGCTCTGGCAGCAAGTCTTAGTTCCATCCTTGGCAAAGTTCTGCAGGAAAGGCACTTGCACATGGCTAAGGGAGCAGGCTGCTGCTACAGTGCTGACTGGGGAGCCTGAATTATACTGGGCTGGATTGAAACATCATGTAGGTGAGAATAGGGCCATGCTAGCTCTACTAGTGTCTCTAAACCATTGTGTTCAAAGAATCATCAAGGCTGGAAAAGACCTCCAAGATCATCTGGTCCAACAGTCCACCTACCATCAATACTCCCCACTAAACCACATCCTGTAGTACCACATGAAATGGTTCTCGAACACTTCCAGAGTTGGGGACTCCACTGCTTCCACGGCAGCCCATTCCAGCATCTGACTGTTCTTTCAGTGAATATAATCAGGATGAGGCATGGGAATACAGATTAAATTCATACACTGTGTACATTCCTGGTTTTTATTGATACAGGAGTCAGCATTCTGTGCTGTTATAACCACATGGATCAGGCCAGCTTTTCCTTACAATAAGTGTGGGGGGAAAAACGTGGCTTAAACAGTGGCTGTAATCTGTTTCAAAAATTACTGAGGATATTTCTCCTTCTGAATGCAGTGATGTTACCTCCATTAAGTGACATTACACCTGAAAGGGAGATGCCATTGGCTTTAAAGTTAATCCATTCCCATGGGGGGGGGGGGGGGGTATGAGACTGCTTCCAGGCTGCTCCACTTCTACCTGGAAATGTAGTAAACTCATCCTAATTCCTACATGCTCCTAATTTCTACATGAGACTCTGACAGTTCTCATCTGCTTGACACGAGCTACCAGTGCTGGTGATTATTCACTCGTGCTGGCTGTTAGTAATAAAATGTTGACAATGCCTTAGGGTAAAGCTTTCAAAAACGCTTTTTAATAAAGTGTGGAAACTGTTGTTTCAGCAATCGGAAAATAATTAAGAAGCAATTACAGAAGCAAACAGAAATCCTGAGCGTAGAGCCAGGCCATTAAAATATGTTCTCTAAGAAATTACCGCAGCCACGCTGGAAAGAAAAGCTACATTTAAATAAAGTTATGGCTATAATGAACTGAAAAGGAAGAAAAAACGAAGCAATTCATGCTGGAAAGAGTAAGTACTCATCTCCCCCCCCCCCCCCAGCACGCTGTCAATCTATGGTAGTTTTTCTTTCTATAATTTTCTTACCCAGAGTAATAGTTGCACATTTTGGAGTTCTTTTTCTTACTTTGTCTCTTCAGCAGGCATTGGCTGCTGTGCGACTGTGCTGCAAACATGAGTGTGTGCGGGTGGAACGTGAGGGGGAAGAGCTTCACATCTCCCTTCTCCAGCAAACAAACAGGTAACTGCATTGAAGTGCTCTGATATCACATTCTGCTGTTGTGGTGGGAGTGCTTCCTGCTCTGGGTATGGCAGAATGAGACCCATTGCTCACCAACCCACACGGCGTATCGCTAAATCGATCAAATGCTGCTGCAATAAGAGTCAGGCCCTATCTGTGTGCCAATAAAGAGGGCTGTTCCTGATTATAAATTCTCTATGCTGAGTGCTGGCTAGCCCATTGAAAAGGTGGAAATCAATGACATTACCACTCATAAACCACATTCGTTGTGGCTGCTTCTCAGAACAGCCCTAATTGTCGTATGTCTGTCTTATTGGCCTGCCTCATAACAGTGCCCAAAATGATTCATGGAGACCAAATAAGAAAAAAGGTGCAAAAGGCCCCCACCAAAACAGCACCCTGTGCTAAAGATTCATCTCTTATGTAAGGAGAGGGGCCAAAGGCATAGCTGAAACTGCTCCTTATTGACTGCAGGATGTGACCGCTCCAACTCCCTGAAAAAAGCATGTAGTGAGGTGGGAGCCAGCCTCTGCCCTAGCAATAAGATGGCAGGTCACAGCCTCACATTGCACCAGGGAGGGTCAGGTTGGGTATCAGGGCAATGTCTGCTCCAGAGAGCAGCCAGGAGCTGGCACAGCTGCCCAGGGGTGGGCAGTGCCTGTCATGGAGGTGCTCAGAGCTGTGGGGATGTGGCACTGAGGGGGTGGGCAGTGGGCATGGTGGGGTGGGTGGGGGGTCTTGGAGGGCTCTTCCAGCCTGAATGGTTCTGTGATTCTAATAATGAGATATACAAGTCATCCCAAGGGATGCTGTTTAGCCAGCAAGATCTGTTGAGTGGGTATTTGGGTTGCGTGTCCTTTTTTTTTTAGGGCTAATTTATTTAAACCTGCATGGGGTTGGATTGAGAAAAAAGATCAAGCTGATGAGAGACTTTGTTTCTCAGTAAGATAACGGGAAACTGGTCTATCTATCTGCTATTTAGAATACAAAATGGGCATCCTGTGATTTTCTTGAAAAAGGGACTTGAATGGCACGGCCATTTGTGTCATGGGACAGGAAGAGGGGATGATAGCACAGCACAGCGAGCCACCACAGCCCTGCATTCTGGAGAGGCACAGATAAAAGCTTGCCCCCCACTCTTTGCCACGTCTCCCATTAAATTAGGTGCAGGCAATGAGCAGGTTTGTCAAATACCTGTTGTGCTGACTCAGCATTCCAGTTATCTGTTGGGCATTAAATTTCCCCCCTGGTGCAGAGCCTTTTGAGTTTCCCCTGGCGAATAAATTACAAATGCTAATTTCTGCTCAGCTGAAGAGAAGATTAAGGCAGTGTAACAGACAGGCATGCCAAAATATTTATTGAATAAGTTGCAAAAGCGAAACAAAAAGGCTGTGTATTTCAAACTGAGTACTGAGCAGGGCTCCAAGCTGAATTTAAGATCAGCTCCTTTATTCACCCAGAATCCAATTTAGTACGAGTATATTATATCCAGCATCTGTATGCTGAAATCCACTGCTGAATAAGCTTCTAAAATTCTATTTTCTGCAGTTTTGCTGTATACTTGCACATATGTTTCTTAGTAAATCACAGTAATGACCCTAATTCCGTGAGGAGGACCTAAAGCAAATGCTGCCCCTGGGCTGGTACCCACCCATCCACAACTGCTCTATGAGGTTAGCACTTGTTTTCTTCTCTATTTCCATCCAGACTGTTGTAAATGAAAGGGGAGAACAATCTGAAAACCGTTAGGGAAGAATTTGAAAGGTAACAGCTGCATTAATACTTACCTTGGGGTCACAGTTGGAGAAACACACGGTTCTTTCCGTTCACGCAGACGTGGTGGGATCTCTGTTGGCATCCACAGAGAATTAAAAGCTCACTTGGAAAAGTTCTGGATGGGGCTGAGTGACAATTTGAGCTGCTTGTAGAGTCAGCCGTATCTTCATACGCACACAGCAAAGGCAGATTCTGTTCTGCTTCTGAAAAGCAGTTTCTGTAGCATCCTTTCAGTTTTGCAGGCATTAAAGACTTCAGTTTGCTGCATAAAATAACGAGTTATGCTGTGTCTGCATTAAACAATAGAGAGATATGTCAGCGCTTCCATGTCACCCTTCTGTCACAGTAAATGAATGACAGTACAACATATGGGCTCATTAGGTAACATCCAACAGGTTAATAGCCATCGACGTGTTGGATTTCATTTATGCTTGTGTGTTTTCAGATATTCCAGCAAATCAAGCTCAGGGGAAGGAAATATCACAAAAGCCAAAATAATTTGAGACAGCATTTGTAAAAATAAAGTGCTGAATTTAACTGTTTCAGTGTGTGTTGAGCAGCAAGCAGTAGGACCAGCCTCGTGCAGTTCTCCTTTTCAGTATCGTCTGCTCAGAGAAGTTAAATTGGAAAGTAAACATGCTTCAGGAAAATAAAGACCTGTTTGAAGTGAGAGAGCTTCTGGGATTGGGGGAGTAAAACACCGAGGGTAGCTTCACTCTGATCACAGCTAAAATCCAGGCTGCAACAGGGAGGTGATAAACAAATGAGGCTTTAGGAGCCACAGGCCTTGGGGTTAAGAGTCAGAATAAGAACATTAGAAATATTTACTTCATTGTACAATGTAGATATCCCATTTAAACATTAATGTTGATGCACTGACGATGCATTGCTTGTTAGAACGCATGCAGTCAGTGTTCTCCCTGCCTCTTTTATGCTATTTATACTAACCCTGTGGAGCAGCCAGCTGCTCAGCCATGACAGCAATACTCACAACCTCTTTCCCAGAAGTCTCCACAGCCTTCAGGATCTTGCTCCAATGACATCCACTGCCAGTGTTTCTCCACTTACTTAAACCAGAAGAACATGTCCCAGCATCCTTGTGAATATCTTCTGTGCTCTGTTCAGTGGATAAACCAGAGCCAATTACTGACATACATCCAAAACTCCCAGGGGTCAGAGCCACCAAAGCTTTGTAGGTAGATGTGAGTCTGGCTTTGTAAACTTGGGTTGTGTGTAAAGGGGAGATGGTTCTTCAGTGCTTTGCAACACCAAGGACTGCTAAAACTGACATGAAGCCTGAACTGCCCCATGCAGCATTTGCTCTCAGCCCCTGGAAGTGAACTTGAATTTTCATGATAGAACAATGTGCTCATCATTTAGAAAGTAAACATACACAGCTACCTCTGTACCTTTACAGTGAGGGTGACAGAGCACTGGAACAGGTTTCCCAGAGAGGAGGTGGAGTCTCTTTATACAGAGAGATTCAAGACCTGGCTGGAGACCTGTGTGTGACCTATTATGGGGTACTTACTCTAGCAGGGGGTTAGACTTGATCTTTTGAGGTCCCATCCATCCCCCGTGGTTCTGTGACTGTGTTTCTGTAATACACACAAGCAACGTCCACAGTATATGAAACTATGTACTTTAAGCTACATATGTAAATGTTTATCTAAACATGATTTAAAGTCTGATTATTTAAACTATTTCCACCAGCTTTCTCTTTAGATCCTGTAATGCAATGCACTGCAGCATGTCCTGACTGTCTGTACCATACCCTTAGGCCTGATATCTCAGGCTACATACCTGTATTGGATACCAAAGCAGGGGTCCTGATTTGCCATAGGGACATGATTAAGGTGCCCTTAGCAATGAAAACTGGAGTGTTAACCATGATGTCTGCTAGCCATGTACCTATTACTGGGGGTGACTACCAATCCCCCAACCTCAAATAATCTCCCCTAGGTGTAAGTAGGCCACACCACATTGGTCCTACTTGCACCTTCCAAGGACATTCTATTTTACGGGTACTGGGTTCTACGTTTTCAGAGGCAGGGAGAAGAAGATTATTTTCATTGTCAGTTTGGGGTCTTACCTGACTATCGGTGCCCATAGTCTGGATCCATAACAGGGAGGTCCATGTTGCCTGTAGCATCTCCAGGGCACTGGGTCAGTCATCTCTATGCCTTTCATTCAGGTCCCGCAGGGTTCATAGACTCTCTTTGTCCATGCCTGCAGGGACTGAGAGTCTGTCTTCAGGGTAGCCTTAAGAGTACCCCTCAGACCAAAGGAAGAGCCCTGTGACCTGCCATCACTGGAGAGGATTGTGTCCTCTAGCAAGATGGTCTGTTGTTTCGGGCAACAGTCTTGGTCTCATCTTGGAGCAAACATGGCAGTTTCAGCATGCGTGAACAATATCAGACAGTTGTATGGCAGCTGACATAACCAGTAGGCAATGTTCTTGGATGGTGAATCCCCAATTCATCCAACTCTAGCCATCATATGTCTAACCACATACCTCTGCCCCAGATTGGTCAGGCACAAGTAGTCCATTTCTGGGTGACCCACCATGCAATCCAAAGAGTGAGCCCCTGGTACACAATCCAACTATCTATCTGTGCAGATATTCAGTATGCTGTCACCGGGTTCTTTGGTTATAATCATCCACACAGCTCGCAGTTCTGCCCACTGGCTATTCTGATCACCCCCTTCTTCAAACCAGATTGTTTCAGGGGATGGATGCTATGCCACTGCTCTGCGCTTGCTCGAGTTACCCTTGCTGGACCTGTCACCAGGAATGGCCTACAAGGTTGATCCTTACAACTTTTATGGGTTTATAGCCCACCCTTTCTTTTGTAGATAGGTAGTCAATGAATCTACTGCCTTTCCTAATGCCTTCAGTGAGTCTGATGTCAGCGTGAGATCATCAATATAGTGGTACAGTTTGATGTTATTATTTTATTCTGCTACGTCACATGCCAATACATTATGACAATATGTAGCCAAGTGCACATACCCTTGTGGTAGAAACCGAAAGGTCCACTGCCTGCCTCCTCACATAAATGCAAACTGATCTTGCAATTCTTCATGGATGGGAATATTGAAGAATGCACTTGCCAAGTCTAGGACACACTGTTAGGTTTCTAACTCCCTACTCAATGCATCCATCAGGGAAAAAAATTTGGGTACGGCTGCATGAATGGGTGGTGTGATTTTATTCTATGTAATCCACTGTCATTCTCCATGTGCTGTCTGACTTTTGTACTGGCCGTATAGGGCAACGGACAACTTAACTTACAGTCCTGGGGCGGAAGACACCCAATGCGCAACTTTAACCACAGCTGGGTTACAGGGATGGCCTGTCCCCCAAACCCACCAATCACCACCTTATCTCTCCAGAATTTGGTTGGATCACCATAAATAATTGACATTTCTGCGTCCACGTCAACTAGTGCCACAGCTCACTGTATATCCTTTTGGGACCAAAAAACAATCAGTTTAACACAGGACCGGAGGCCCTACGTACAGGAGGCTGGCATCCCCTCTCATGCAAGTAGCTGAGAATTGCCAATTCCTCTTCCTCAGGTGACTGTGGCATAGTGGCCTGGGTCACTTGAGAAGGCTTTTCCCTTTTATTGGGAACTAGGAAGTTTTCCAGGTTCCACGTTTTCATTGGTTTCTTGTTGTTTTTTTCCCCAGCAATTCTCAGCCCTGCTCTTTCGGGGATATTTTGAAACTTTTGCTTTGGGGTCCCAGCAATCATCCAGCACATGATTCTTTCTAAGGTATTCCATGTAAATAAGCATTCAGCTAGCTCACCAAAAGCACTGCTATAATGCTATAAAGTAAGTGATAGAAAACAATAATGGAGAGTGGCACAATCCCAATCTACAGCAAGTGAGAACAAGCCCCAGCGCAGCAGCCAGGAAGGGAAAACAAAGGAAGAAAAACTGCTTACCTTTAGAAGGCCTCCAGTAAGCAGAGATCTCAAGCAAGACACCCCCACCTCCACTGCCAGCCCATAAATGAGGTCTGGGAAGGGGAGGTTTCTGGCTCCACCCTTCTGGTCACACAGCTGCACTGCATTGCATTACATTGCACGCACCTGAGATCCCCTGGGCTGGCCCTGCCTTCCCACCGGGTGCTCCATTCAGGCCGCGACTTTCCATTGCCGCTGCAGGTCCCCATAAGGAACATTCCTTTTACTTCCCAGTTAAAAGAACTTGTTTAGGATTTTTGCTTTTCCCGGTGACAAAGTGAGTGATGCTCAACAGCCTCGTTTACAGAGTGCTCAAATCCCTGCCCACAGACTACTTTTGTCACGAAAAGCAAAGTTGTCATGGTGACAGAGCAGCCTGATACCTCACTGCAGGGAGGTGCTGGCAGGAGGTGGGAGCGGAGGGGCACGTGGGGTCAATGAGTGCGGTCCCGCAGTCACCCGACCTTTCACAGCATTAACAGTGCATCTCTCGGATAACTGAGGTAACAGGATGTGCATAAGAAAAGCAGAAACTTCTTTCATTCATTGCTGATGGGAGAAAAGGAGTCATTTGTGGAGTTATTTCAACTGAGAGGTATGTGACCGGCATCGAGACGAGAGCCATGACATTCTTCTGACAAGTAATATCGACAGTAATTGGCTTCATCCCTCTTTCAGTGTCTCCGTCGTTAATGAGATTTGTGATCTAATTTTTCATATCTCTGTCAGATCTGTTGGGAATAATTTTTCTAACAAACATTTATGGACATAATATGTGCGCATTCATCGA
This sequence comes from Alectoris magna, assembly GCA_030625065.1. Classification (NCBI taxonomy): domain Eukaryota; kingdom Metazoa; phylum Chordata; class Aves; order Galliformes; family Phasianidae; genus Alectoris; species Alectoris magna. Next base: position 22,571,818 of record CM060566.1, on the reverse strand, counting down.
ATACGTCCCTTACAATCCAGCCTTCTCCAGGAAGTATTTCTATTCTGACAGATGAGTTTAATAAAAATCTCTCTGAACTGAGCATTCTGAAACATAAGAATTCAATAATAATAAAAACTTAACCTGCCTGGAATCAGAGCGCTCCTTATAAACAGAGAGAGCATCCTCACTTTTACCTCTCATAAGCCCACTTCGTGCGTGCGTGGTGATGGTACACCCATCATTCCCATTTTACAAAGGAGGTGAAGGGGTAAAGTGAATTGCCAGGTTTGCCTGACAGATCTCTCTTAAGGTTTACTTACAGCTCCTTGCAGAGCATGCGGGAGACTGCTCCTGAGCCCAGCACCAGTCCTGCAGGAGGCAGCAGCCAGGCACAGGCTGGTTCCTGGTGCTGCCTGATGGACAGTGGCCATCGGGTGGAAGGAGCTGCTGTTCCCTCCTTTGGACCCAGTGTAACTTTTAAATCATTCTGGGAAGAAAGGAATGGCGCATTTGGATGTTTTGGATGTTTCTCAAGCAGTGCGACCTGCAAAGAAGTGAGGTATAATGAACACACTCGGCTGTGGAGATACAGGGGCAGAATTGCATCTCCCCAGTAGAACTCAAGCCCTTTCTCAACACTAGCACTGCGCAATTGAAGATGCTCGATCTGAAGTATGAAGAATGGTTTAATCAGACAGATTAACCTACCTGGTGCATCTGAAACGTTTTCATTCCATCAAAGCCCATCAACAACATAGGCTTTGAATGGAGTTTAAAACAGTTTATGAAAAGAATCTGGAAGGAATTAGGAGAGTGACAATTCACCACGTTTCAGCTCACGTGCTTCTGCAGCAGAAGGTACAGCACTGGGAATGGGGGCACTGCTGTGGGCTGACCCCACCAAAGGACCTGGCCACCCCAGAGCTTATTTTCAAGAACAAATTTCCAGTGCATACATTATAAATCTACAAACTATCTCCGTGAGCTGTGCGTGCATTACATCCCTTCAAGCCCATTGCCTAATATTAGTGAAAGTGACAAGACATTAACTGTATATTAATTGAATTTTTCACGGATGATTAAAATACAGAAACTGTGCAACAGATGTCTCCTTTGAGGTGTAATAAAAGAGAAGTGAAGGGGAAATGAATAAATTGCCTATTTTAGAGATTTTATATATAGTGCAAATAGGCATTTTCCTTTTAGACATCTCACCAGGAGGAAAGCATTTGTTGCAGTGAGCAGGAAGATCAACTGCTGTCTGAGTGTGACACCCAGCATGCAGTGATATGGGCGGACTCCTGTCCCAGGCGGGAGCACAGCCCATGGGTTTCCAGAGGGGAGGAGCAGGTGCTGAGCACAGGAATCACTGCTCCCAGCAAAGCAGGGTCACTAAAGTCAGATAACTTTATCTGACTTTATATCCTCCGTCCCTAAAAAAGAAGTTGTGGATGCCCCATCCCTGCAGGCATTCAAGGCCAGGCTGGATGTGGCTCTGGGCAGCCTGGTCTGCTGGTTGGTGACCCTGCAGATAGCAGGGGGTTGGAACTGGATGAGCACTGTGGTCCTTTTCAACCCAGGTCATTCTATGATTCTATGATTCAGTGAAAAGAAAATACCTTCCTCGGGTGACATGCCATGATTAGGCTGAGCAGCAGAGGAGTAATTTTGCTGTCTCTAGCTATTTCTCTAGCATTATGCAGTGGGAGAAATAAAGTTGGAAGCTGTGTGGAACAGCACTGCTCTGACCCTTTGCAGGCTCTGGATGAGAAGAGCAGGACCTGTGAAGACATTTCTTTTTGTACCCCCACAACACACAGCTTGCTGTGCTGCAGCTGTCACAGCTCGCAAGTGGCAGACCTTCTTAATGACAGGATAGAGCCCATAGGCACTGCACCCTGAGTGGAGGAGCTGGCTCTGCATGTGGCCTTGCTCATGCCATCCAGCCTGGTGACCTGGCAATTATTTGAGCTCCTGGAGTGAAAACTGTCAGAGGAGGGAAGGTTGGATGTCAGGGGGAAGTTCTTTACTCAGAGAGTGGTGAGGTGCTGGAACAGCTGCCCAGAGAGGCTGTGGATGCCCCGTCCATCCCTGGAGATGTTCAAGGCCAGGCTGGATGGGGCCCTGGGCAGCCTGGGCTGGTATTAAATGTGGAGGTTGGTGGCCCTGCCTGTGGAGGGGCGGTTGGAGCTTCGTGATCCTTGAGGTCCCTTCCAACCCGGTGCATTCTTTGATTCTGTGATCAGTGTAAAACACAGGAACTGAGGCTATGTGCCACAGAGTGTTCCCCACACAACAGTAAAATGTACAGCAAAAATTTGCTCTGGGAAGAAGAAACAGTGCTCCAAAAGCCACCAGAAATGGATGGTATTTCATATTTTTTTCCCACAGATTCTAAAGTTTGATAATAATAACAAATACAAAAGTAAGCTTAGACGTGAAGAAGCTTGGGCTGAAGCTGGAATCACAGAGAACCAAGTGCTGAAGCACTTCCCAAACCCCACTGTTATTCCCTGGGATGGGATGGGATGGGATGTAACTGCACAGAGCACTCCCATGCCCTGCAGCACGAACCGTGGGTTGTAAGCAATTTACAGCAAATCATTTGTGGGATTTTTTCAGCATATTTCTCAGGTCCGTGCGCTGCAGTGTCGTTACTGATAGTTGGCAGCGCTGCTGGCAGCGTACAATGTGCATGTTCCCGATAAGAGTGCCCATGTCTTTGTTGCTCTGACTATAAAAAGGCCGATTTATGAGTCACAAAAAAAGCGTTTATAGTTTGCCTCCCATATTTGCTGCTAAGAATCTCAATATCAGCTTTGCTTTGCTGATGGCAGTAAAGAGGAATTAGGTAGACGCAATGAGCAGCGAGAGATAAACACCATGGACAGAAAATTACAGTGTGAGGTACGCTGGTTACACCCATTTTTCACAGCAACAATGATAAGAAATTGATGTCCAAATAGCACAACACCTTGTTTTACTTACATCAAGATGAAGGGGAGTTGCTTCAGCTCTTCACTGAGGTTCCTTACGGGATGCGATGCAGTCGGTGAATCATAGAATCATGGAATGGCCTGGGTTGGAAGAGACCTCAAGGATCATCAAGGTGAAAAAAGCCCTTCCAGCTGGGAGGACACATTCAGGCTGATGGTCAAAAGTGAAATCTGTGAAGACAGAAATGCTCCTTAGCAGAGCTGCACACACAAATCAGGGCTGTTCAGACTTACAGGCTTCTCTCCCATGAGTCCAGAACCCAGAGGCCATGGCAGGACCCCATGGCAGCATCTGGGCAGCTGCAGGACCCGTGGGAATGCTGAAGAGTTGCCACTTGCTGAGCAGTCTTGAAATTCTTCTGTGTCTTCAATTGGCAAATGGTCTCCAAAAATCTGTTTCTCAGTTTTTCTTGCTTACCATTTGAAATCTTATTTAGTGTGAAGATGGAAATGAAGCAAAGATATGCAGAAGAGGACCTCAGGTGTGATGGGGAGCGCTGAGCACTGCCCAGACCTCTGCACTACTGCTGAGCAGGTCATTGGAATTACCATATGGAGCTCAGGGGTGGTGACCCTGCCTGAGCTTCCTGAGAATCAGTGCACGGAGAGGCTGGGAAGGGCCAAAAGAGCAGAAACAGAATGAAATCTTAATGACCTGAGGGCAAAGCCCTGCGATGGGCAGGGGGTGAAATTAGGCAACGTGCTGGGGGCAGGGTGCTCATGGAGGAGAGGTCAGGGAGGGGGAAAGCAGGATGGGATGGCAACCCAGGGCAGAGATCAGAAGGGTGCTGTAATCGGGAGTTCTGCATCCAGCCCTGTGTTTGCCTTCTGCTCCTCCAGAAGCACGCAGTGCTTTATCAGGTGTTGAACAAGATGTCAGTTTGTGGCACAGCATGAGATGCTGAGCTGTGCCCACACTGCCCAGAGATGGCAGCTCCTAATGAGGCAGCCGTCGTTAGCAGGGAGCCAGAACGCTGCAGGAGCTCACCCAGACATGGGCACCGTGCTGGCAATGAGCAGATGGCAGAAATGTCATCTGGTGATGTGTTGCCCAGGACCAGATCCAATGTGTAACAGGACAGGATGTGGGCAAGGGCAGTTCTGATGTCTGAGGCAGTAAAGGGAGCATTGTAAAGGCCATAAATTGCTCTGTGGGCTTTTATGCGTAAATTGAGTCAAATAAAGTTAAGGAAAGTGAATCAGCTCTTATGAGAACAATAATAAGACTGAGATGGAAATGACTGTCCTGCAACATGGGCAGGACAGGGAGAACCTCACCCAGCAACCTGACCCTGCATTGGCCTCATTGCCAGCAGGACATTGGTCCCAGTTGCCAGCCAGCTCCTGGTGACCTCACAGCTCTTTTGGTTGACTTTTATAGCATCGTTTAAAGAATTTTCAAAGCAAACCTACACTTCAGCAGTATATAATAGGAACTGAGGTGTAAAAGCCTGCTGTGTAAGCGTTACAGCTGATGGCTGGGTGGTTTGGTCCCAGCAGGAGTGACCCCAGCTTTAACTCTGAGGGGCCATGCAGATTTCTTGGTGTGCCTTCAGCTGCTCTCAGTAACCCTTCCCTTCCACACTGCTTCGTGTACCAGAGCAGGACCACAAACGCCCACAGTGTTTGCAGCAAGGCAATATCACTCACGTACATGGCAGCACCATCATATTTCAGTTACAATTTCTGTTCCAAGCCTTTAAACACACTAACATTCTGCTTGTCTTTCCTTGCATGCTGCTGCCTACTCAGCAGATACTTTTATTAACTCTCCACAGCGATGCCCATGTCTCTGTCATGACTAAAGCTAATTTAGAGCTCACCAGTGAGTTACACTTCACATTACTCCTTTGAATGCACATTGCTTTGCATGTCAGCAGAGCACTCCATCTGCTGCACTGCTGCCATTCCTCCCACCCCTATGGGAAGTTTCCTTCAGCCTTCCCCTCACTCTAACCACCCGAGTAGCACACCATGGGCATGCTGTGATTCATTAAGCATGGAGAATTCATTAAGCACCACGGATCCGAGCTCCCACCCTAGCAGGCTCTGCTGAGCTGCTCTGTGTCAGCTTTGTACATGCAGATAAAGCACCACACCTGCTGCTCAGAGCTATTCAGCTCCTCACTATCCTCCTGCAAAGTTGGCCCTTGTGAGTGTCTCACTTCAAGGATGGAACAGGACACATAGATTTCCTCTCTTATGGATTACAAATGGAAAGAAAGGGAACTGCTCCCACCCAAGGTCTGATTGCTGAAAGAAGTTGGCATGGTTCAAATTCCCCCGAACATCTCATTTGCTTTGCACATACCGGGTCAAAACCCTACAGGAGCTGCACTGAGCCATGCGCTGGGTGTGTGGTGCTGCAGCCCTGGGGTGGTCCTGGGCATCGCTGGGCTGAGGGAGCTGCTTCCCTTCTGATGGTGCCCACATCTGGATGCTGGGAGGGCCCAGGGCATCAGGCAGCTGCATTTTCTGGGGGGAAAGGGAGTTTCAAGAAAGCGTTCCCCAAGAGGAGACAGGCAGAAGCAAAGCTCAGCAGCCTGTCTGGGAGGAAGTCTTACCTCACGTTTTAGGAGCTGAAAACAAAAGTTAGATGGAATGCTGGCTGTACACCTCTTTGCGTGGCAGATCCTTTTCTGCACTGCTTTAGATCAGCAGCTTCAAGTGCATCCTGCAGGTATAGTTTATGTGTTTGGTTACTCAGAGATTAGAAATAATAGGATTCCTACAATTACAAAACTAAAAGACATATGCTGTGTTGATGAAAGGTCTGTCCATACAACTGCAACTCCTGATAATTAAATATGCCCTTCTATCAAGCTGGGAAAGACACAAAGCCCAGATTTAGAGGCAGCAGAAGGAATCTAAAATTAGACTCCCACTCCAAGCAGCATTAGTTAGGGAGAGCAGAATTTATTTTCTCCACTTGTAAAGTCCCTAATATTCCCAGGAGGAGACTTCCTCCTGCAACACATTAAGAAGATGTATCAGGTTTTGAACCTTCCAGGCTATCTGGGGCAAGGTGCTTTTCTAGGGAACAGCATACATTTCAACATGAGAAATTTGGCCATCACTGGAGTTTTTCACATCGTGCAAACGCAGCTGACCTCCACGTGCAATTCTGAATCTCAGCCAAGCATCACCACTAGTTTTCCCTTCAAATCACAGAATAATAGAATCCATTTTCAGTTCCTTAAGGCATTAACCTGCTTTGTGTAATTGTTTGATTAGAATGATAGACTCATAGAATGGCTTGAGTTGAAAGCGATCTCCAGCATCCCCCAGTTCCAAGCCCCCTGCCAAGGGCTGGCTGACCCCAGCAGGTCACTTTGTCCACGGCCCCCTCCAACCCGGCCACTCAGCCCTGATGGGGTAACGATGTGCACTGTCCCCATGCTACCTCAAAAACAGGTATACAACCAAAGCCATCTGACTTTATGGGGTGTTCTATTCTAAGCTAATACTCTGGCAGACTAAGGCTTTACTTCTTATAAATGAGGTAAACAGGAAATCTGAAGAGAGGAGAGAAATGTGGCCACTGCAAATCAGGCTTTTAATTAACGCATCTTTTACCTGAGCTTCATCTACTTTTCCCCACTATTTCCTCCTCTACAAGCGCAGCCCAGTGTGACAGGAAATTAATTAGGCTTGGAACTCTCATCAGCTAAACAAAGGAATCATTAATTTTGGTACTTAAGGAACCAAAGTCCCAACTTGCAGCTTACTAAGACAGGGAATGTTTAGGTTGGATATGAGGAGGAAGTTTTTCACCCAGAGGGTGGTGACGCACTGGAACAGGTTGCCCAAGGAGGCTGTGGATGCCCCATCCCTGCAGGCATTCAAGGCCAGGCTGGATGTGGCTCTGGGCAGCCTGATCTGCTGGTTGGCGACCTTGCACAAAGCAGGGGGTTGGAACAAGATGAGCACTGTGGTCCTTTTCAACCCAGACCTTTCTGTGCTTCCATGATTCTATGATTAACTTACCTTGTCCAGGGATTTGAAGTGAATCCCTTTAGGAGACCAGGCTGCACTGGGTGGCCCGTGGTCTGATCTCCTACGCTTCCGGGACTCTCCTCTGCAGGCAATATGTTCCTGGCCCTGCACAGTGCTGCCCAGGTCCCACCAGAGGGACTTCAGTCCCTGCCATTCAGAAGCTTGTGCCTGGGAGATGGGGCCAAGGCTGGGAATCAGCTCTTGGCTGAAGCCAAGGACCCTTCTGTCTCACTTTAAGGACTCTTCCAACCCAATCATTTTGTGATTCTATAATTCTAGTCAATATCATAACATTAAAAAACCACAGTATGAGCGCTCAGAATTTACACTCAATATTTATCTTTTCAAAGCAAACATTATTTCTTGCATGACTGTATATGATAAGAACGGAATACAAAATACATAGGTGAATCTAATGCTGATGCTTCCTTTTCTCGGAAGTACCCATCCCTCCTCTAGGGCAATGCCTGCCCTGTTGGACAAGTCTCCCCTTTGTTCAGTGCCAAGCCCCCCCCAGTGCTCCCCTCTCCTCCCTGGGCTAAGCAGATTGATGCTCATAAATGAGGCTCCTGGGCAACACCTACCTCTGCTCACTTCTGTAAATGTCACTGGAAGTACAGGAAGCTGACCTGGGGATGGCTCCTTCTGTCTGCAGGGAGAGAGTGAATAAATGAGGAACAACCACAGCTTGTTTCCAAGGGTAAATAGTCCAAGTGTGAGATACAGATTGCTGGTGTATTATTGCTCTTCCCTCAGTCGCCTCGTGGTGCTCAGGTATTTTACCTCGCTGGGGGTCATGCAGGGAAGGGAGGCTTCAGCTAAGCTGGAGGGCAGATTGGACCAACCTCCAAACCAGGTCCAACAGCACTTAAAGGGTCTGTTAATGAACCAGGGCAAGCTCGTCTGTACAGTTCTAGACGTGAGCGGATGCCAGAGCTTGCCTCACTGTGCCTTTTAAACGCTCAGTTTTTTAGTGTGCCCTCAGTACTTTCAGATGTACGTGACCCTCGAATCTGCAGACTGCGAAGTATTTGCCCACTGGAGGAATCTTTTCCCAGTAAAAAGCATCTTTCTGAAAGTCTTTGATGACTGAGTCTGAGAAAATGGAAACTTGTAGCTCATCGCAGCCACTGTTAAAAGCCATGTTCAGTAATTAAGCAGCTAATTGCCTCTGATAAAGGGGGAGAAAAAAGATGCAGTTCTTTTCATTTCTACCACCACCATTTTTCCAGAAATATTTCTCCATAAAGAATAAAAAAGTACGTTTAAAAAATGTATTACACACAGGACTTGCTCTCTATTAGCTCAGACTTCACAGCAAACAGACTAAATTCTTCAGGGATTAAACATCAGCTTAACTATAAATCCAGCAAGACGACAACAGGCTCCTTGGCCAGAGGTACAAAAGAGGCTTTGCTCTATGCAATAAATCTCATGTCCTCCTCTTCTACTCAGGCTGAGAGAGGAGGAAAGGCTCAAGTGAGGCTGCACCGAAGCAGTGCCTGCTGCACCGGGCTCACCAAAGTGGAAAAGCTTTGGTTCTGGATTCAAGAGGAACGATGTACAAAAGGAAGAACCTCGCAAAGCTTTTCCACGCTCAGCTCAATAATACATGCTTAGAAAATATTGACACGTGCACGGAGAATAAATTATTTATCCGCTCCCCGCCTGCTGTTATTTCAGCTATACTGCAAAGGTTTCTATCAATACATCAATTCTGGTGAAAATATCTTTTAATTCTGTTTATTTTATTCGGATTCGAATCCAATTCTCATCTCATACTGGTATACGAAAACATTAAATAACAATAACGGTGGCTACATTTTGGAAGCGGATGCAAAACTACTCATGCAGGAGTCCTACATTTCATGCCCTTCCAATGGCTGGAGAGAAGAATTACAGCCACCGCGTGCCGTGCTGCTCCTGGAGGCAGCCACACACAGGTGGAAGTGGCACACAGAATGGAGGAAAATTGGGTATACTTTCAAGATACCTTGAGAACAGAGGAATGAAAAAGTAACCACCTATGGAATTGACATTAAACGATTCATACCGTCTAATTTTCCCAGCTGGATTATTTAATCTCTCCTCAGACATGACACCTCAGGCTGCAGCTGGTTCGACAGCTTTACGATGTTATATGTGTGTTCCTCCACCTTGAAACTCTCCCCACATTACACCGTGGGTTTCAAGACAGTCCCACCCCAGCAGTGCCATGCAGCCCATTCTCCATCCCTCCCATCGATCCCCATTGCCATCCTCTGGCTGTTCCTCCTAACAAATGTATTTCACTATTAATGCACAGTCATATAGAACAGATTAAATTTTAAAGTCAACAAAAGTGCAGATGTTTGACCTGTGTTATGTTGGTGCTTTTATTTCTAGAATGGATTTCTTTTAGCCTTCAAATGCAAATTGTGTTCCACAGAGAGGCTTCGGATGGGATTTTTGTTACCTGGCACGATAAATTGGTTAAATTTGATGCAATAAATGTTCAAATCCAGTACAAAAATAGAGGTGCTCCTCATGGTTCCACTCCCATTTGCACTTCAGGGGGGGACCTTATGAACCCCTTCATCCACCCCCAGCCCTGGCAAGGCACATCGTGATGTAGAAAACAAAGGCTTGGGGTATTTGATGCTGGAAAATGAGCAACCTGTTTGCTGCAAGACTAAAACATGAGTTGGGCTGGCAGCAAAATGCCAAGGCATGGATGTGCTTGACACGGCACTTAAAGCTGAGCCCAGGCTGCACAGGGCAGACACTATATGATACGACAGCTGTTGATAGATAAAGAAATCCATTACCAAAGGGAGAGGAGGTGAGCCTTGAAAGTACAAATCAATCATTGTGTGTTTCGACTCCTTCATCTTTTTTCAAACAGCAGGGAATGAATGACTTGTTTGAAGTAGACAATGGCACCGTAATTTCTTTCGCTATATATAGTGGCATCATGAATATGCATCTTTGGAGATTAAAGAAAGCCCTTTTTCAGGCTGTGACATGCAAAACTCCAAATTTGATTATTTAAATCACAGTAAATTATCAGTGCAATTATCACACAGACAAAACAAGTCGATTATTATTGTGTGTAGTTCTCTTTGAAATGAACAGGGGAGAAACAAAAGAAAAGGGAAAAGCATCCTAACCTTCAAAACGAGCTCCAATTCATCTCCTCTTCTCCTTCTGTGTTCATCCCTTTCCTGCAAGGCGACGAGTCTTTTGTCTCCCGGTATCCCATCCCTTTTTCTTCTTTCAAAAACTTTTCCAGTTTTCTCACACTTAGAAACTGAAGGTGTTCACTTACAGTAACAGCAACCAGCTTTGCACGCCCAGATGCTTGCTGTTGGCACCCACGTCCCCCTGCATGGCGGACATCTGCTGCTGATGGCCACAGCCATGGCTGCAGAAGCCACTTTCTTAATGCAGCCACCTTGGAACAGCAGCTGCTCACTGGGATTGTCAGTGTGCCAGGAAAGTGCACAGTGGTGCGAGGCCACTGCCGAGGTGAGTATACAAGGACAATGCACAACAACAGTGTCCTTCACAGCGTTGGCCAATGAAGACCCCCAGGTGGTTCTGCCAATGGGGAGTGCATGGTGATGCACCCCACTCTGCCTCCCCTTCATCCTCATGGGAGGCGGTGGCCTCACATTGCACCAGGGAGGGTCAGGTTGGGTATCAGAGCAATGTCTGCTCCAGAGAGCGGCCAGGCGCTGGCACAGCTGCCCAGGGGTGGGCAGTGCCCATCATGGAGGTGCTCAGAGCCACAGGGATGTGGCACTGAGGGGTGGCTGGGCTGAGGGTCTTGACTTGGTGTCAGCAGGAGCAAACAGGAGCTGCAGAGCTGAGCAAGGGCTGAGAGCAGTAGTGCCCAGTGTGCACGCTCGGTGAGCCTCAACACATGGGAGGCTCAGAAGGCACAGGAGGAGTTGGGCTGATGTTTGCAGCACTGCTGTGAGCAATGCTGACACCGGGACCTTGCACCCACTCTGGGAACAGTCTGAACTCAGTGCTGGCTTACAGCCTGATAGGAAAAGCAAACAGCCATACTGCCTGTGGTATCAGCAGGACAGAAATGCTGCTGCCGCCCAGGAGAAAGGGAAGGAGTGCTGAGGCTGTGGATCCCAGAGGGGAAGAACTCAGAAGGGCATATACGACAATCACCGATAGCTCATCATATATATTACTGCGCCTGTTCCTTTTGATGTACATTGATATAGTGACTAACGGTGACACTGCAGCTACATGATGTCCTGTGTACACAATGGGCACACAGGGCTGCACAAAATCAGGGCAGAATGAACCCTTCTGCATTCTCCCAAAGCTCTCCCCCTGCACCACAGGCAGAGCCATAGCAATGGGCAGCTGCAGCCTACTGCAGGAGCTGCCTCCATCGCACCGCACGCGTCATGGCCTCAAACTCTCTTAAGCTGCTTCTGTTATTAAAATTTCTATTAACTTTTCTTTACATGAAAGCAATTATAAGTGAACTTATTCCTTTCATTTGCCTAAAGCAAAGAAGAAAAAAAAAAACCACGAAAACAACAAGCTGCCAAACAGCAGCAGCTTTCTTTCTTCCCACTAAAAAAGAACAGAAGAAATGAACAATATGAGATATGGCAAGCTCATTAACAAGTTCATTAGCAAATTCATTTCACTGATTAAACTCCATAGTGTGCATTCAATAGAGACCAAGCAGTACCGGTGGAAGAGGGTCCTTGCAGCTCAGTACAGCATGGGGCTGTGTGCCCCCGCCAGCAGGGCAGGACCTGGCAGTGCCTTCTGTCCCCATTGCATGTGCCGTGCCTGCAGCAGGCAGAGCATTTACATCCCAGTACTGGGACACAGCGGGCAGAATGCCACTGTCTAGATGGTCCTGTGGGGGTACATAGCAGCGCTGCTGCCCTAGCAAAGGTCTGGAGTATGGGCCTGGAGATGTCTGTCCTGTCTGCTCATTCTTGAGTTGTCTTATATGGGTGCACATATGCAGGTGAGATTTAGGGAGTTTAACTTCCCGCACCTTGGATTATTTACCTTTATTTCCAATGACAAAGAGAGCAGCTGGTAGCCTTGTCCAAAACACAAAACCCAAACCCCAACAGCAGGTTTGTATGAGGGCTGCTGCTGCTTCTTCCTGCGCACTGGTGACTCCAGAAGCTTCTCATATAGAATAGACGGCTCGTACTGGAGAGACAGGCTGACTTAGGTGAGACCATGGCTCTATGATTCCATGACTCCACGGTGATATTGGTTAAAAAAAAAACAACAAAGGACATGCTTGGACACACTTACCTTGTCCTCCACATCCTCCACAAATCAGAACTAGTCCTCAGTGTAAGGTTTTGCCAGTGCTCCTGGAGAAGCTGGAAAGAGCAAATGTGTTAAACTGCTCATTTCAAGTGTACTTCAGTGGTTTAAGGTATGTTAAAACTGAAAAGTTCAGGTCACCCACCCAAGCATTCAGAGTCACCTCCATTTAAATGTCCACTTAAATCCTCTTCTGCTTTAGTGTTCCGTTAATGTGTTGCTGCAAGCAATCGTATATATTGCTACAGCTTCATATATAATAATATTAATCTGCAGAACATTAAATATTAAATTAAATTTTATCTTTAAAAGGCCATTGATCTAGAATAATTGCAGCTCTACAATCCAATGAGTCTTCGCAGAGCTTCCCAAGCAGAACACTTCCCAGGTGGCTTTCAGCACATCCCCACGCTGGCTGTGACCTAGGGGTGCAATTATCTCTGTCTAACGGAGGGGAGGAATGAGAGCAGTGCTCAGTTTGTCCTCTGGGCAATGGCCGTGGCCCCATGGCAGCACTCACCAGCAGGGATTCATTCCCCCATGGCCATGCTGGGCAGACAGACACATACTTGTGTGAAACTAGATGATCATTATGGCCCTTTTCAACCCAGGCCATTCTATGATTCTATGACTTACAGTTCTTCACGGGAATAGGGCAGAAAACAGAAAAATCTGATATTAAATCAGCTGGGAGCATGGATGATGGCATTTTCTGCACACACTTTGCAGTACTGACAGATAACAACGTGTTTTCCAGAAGATGCCTTGAGATGAACTTCCTGCAGTTATTGCAAGGGTTCTCCTCTTCACTCAGGGAATGACTTGGAACATATTTGAGGTTGAGTTCCTGTAGCAATTTCAGCTCTAACAGTTTTAACCAGTGAACCGTGCACTGTAAATAAGACGGGGGGAAAGAAGCATTGCTCAAAATGGTAATTTCTGGGCTTTCCCAGGCTGAGGCTCCAGCAGCAATAAGCATACGTGCACTGTATCAGCAGCCCCACACCACAGCTATCTGCTCTGCAGAGCTTTCCTATTTACAGCACACGCAGCACTCCTGGTTGTTAAACTCACGAACCAACTCAATGACCCAATAAACTGGGAAACGCATGAGCTGGAATAAAAGGAGGATGAAAGCAGTGCATGCCATTGTTATCACAGGCAGCAGAATCCAAATGGCAAACACTGTTTCCACCCCAGTGAATGGCATCACGGCCCCAATAGCCGTGCAGCTCCCAGCTGGTTCTGGCCATGGGGATGGCTGTGCATTCAGTGCCCAGCATTGGGAATAGGAGTGATGTGGGTGACTCCCATAGCCCACAATGCTTTCTTTCCCTTGTTTCTCAATAAAAGGTTCAAGGCCAGGCTGGATGTGGCTCTGGGCAGCCTGGTCTGGTTGCTGACCCTGCACATAGCAGAGGGTTGGAACTGGATGATCATTGTGGTCCTTTTCAACGCAGGCCATTCTAGGATTCTATGATTCTTCCATCCACGAATAGGGGTTCAGTTAGAAGATGAAATACCAGACTGAATTAAATCAGGAAAAACTGTAACCTTAATTTAGAAGTTGTGCTTTCCACTCTCTCCAAAAATGTCTGTTTTTCCAACCTCTGAATATTTCCTTAGGTAATACCAGTGTACATAACAATATACCATAATGGTTCCCAGTGCTGTTAGAAGAAGATTCTTTTATATTGAGAGATATTTCAGTTCACTGAGTAGAATATCAGAGGCTATAGAACTTTGATCGGAGAAGAAGCGATAAAGATATATTAAGTTTCTCACAAGTAAATGATAAAACTGTAGCAAATTAACACTGCTGGTGCCAGGCTGTCACTTCCCTAATTCTCTTTTCTGCTCATATTCATTCATCAGGAAGCACACATTTGTGAAAGGACTGCAGTGTCAGTCCCTTCCGCCTGCAGAGGGTCAGCACAATACCTGTGGGGTACGGCCTTCCTTTCTCATTGGAGATATGGAACGTTTCTACATGCAATAGATTTTCTGTTTCCCAAATGATAGTTTGTATGATTTATAAATAATCATAGAATGGCCTGGGTTGAAAAGGACCACAATGCTCATCTCATTTCAACCCCCTGCTATGTGCAGGGTCACCAAGCAGCAGACCAGGCTGCCCAGAGCCACATCCAGCCTGGCCTTGAATGCCTGCAGGGATGGGGCATCCACAGCCTCCTTGGGCAACCTGTTCCAACGGTTGTTTCTCTCTCTAATTTCTGTTAATGCTTCTTTCACTGCTTTAGAGACTCAGGAAAACCTGGGGAGACAGATGTGAGCAGTTCCCTGTGTTGAGGGAAGATGGGAATAAAAGGAAAGCGATGAGTGGGGCTGGGGTAGGACAGGCAGTGCAGGAATGCTCTGGCAATAGGAAATACAAGGCAAGCTCCAGCCAAAAAGCAAAGCATTGCCTCCTATCTGTGTTTAGTACCACACTCTCTGAGCATGAGCACTGACTAAAAGATGACACGCTAAAAGAGAAACAACAAAAGTAATGATATTATCTGCCTTTCTCCAATGAGAACCATTACAGAAGGTGGTGTACAATGATTGCAAATTAGATCATTCGCGTATCCATTTATATTCCTAATGTGCCTACAACTTCAATACTCAATAAATAATAACGAAGCTGCTTTTAACTCAGATTTTTTTTTTTGCTGCCCTGGTGGCTTGTGGCTATCTGGCCACATTGCAGAGCCCTAATATTACTCCTTCCACAGACTGACTTGTGATATAAATAAGATCAAGGTGCATATCTATCTCAGTGTGAGCTCCTCAGGTCAGGAGCTGAGTTGGGTTCTCCATGCCCTGCCCCAACCAGCAGCCCCCAGCTGCCCCTCCTGCAGTCAGATGGCTGCACTATGGGCTGTGCTGAGGAATCAACGCACTGTAAGGACAGCTCGTTTACCGAGGCAAAGAAATGCAGAAAAGGTCAGAAGTCTTGGTAGTGAAACATTAGATAAGACTATGAAAATGAACTGAATTATCAAGGGAAAGAAGAAAAGAAACAGAAGAATATGGAAATCAGAAGCTCTGACCTTTAGAAGATGTGCAGTTTGCAATGCCAAAATAAAGCCACGTGGGAGGATCCGGCCTCCAATTTCAGTACGATTAAATATTTTGCCAATGCACGGCTTATTGTGACTTGCTGGCATAAATTCAGTCTCTCTGTATGCCTTTATGTCGGTTGAATGCAGCGTGCATGATATTAGAATGAGGCTGAAGACTGTAAAATAAGAACAAAAAGACAGATTTGGATATGAGCTTCGTGTCCCATGGACTGCTCATCGCTGGAGGCAAACAGCATAGAAAGAAATCCTCAAGGCTGGTAACAAATCAACACGTCACGCTTAATCTGCACGTTAATAAGTTATGCAGAAAAGTCCGCAGTTCTGTCAAAACAGAAAATAAATCAAATCTGTAAGGCTGTTTGCATCAAGCTACAAACTAGGTGATCAATAGGCTTTCAGCAGCATGCCAAACAGATATCATCTATTTGATACACCCTAGAGGAATGGTGTAACTGTACCTCTGCTGCATGGTGTTTCGTGGTGGTGGGCACCCTGAGTGCATCCATCGGTGCTGCAGGAACTCTTCCATTGGTGGATCCATCTCAGTTGCATTCAGTGGGCTGCAGCTGGCCCCAGTGCCTGCTCCAGCCCAGCCCGGCACTGGGGCAGAGGGCTCCAGCAGGTGAGATAGGGCTGTTCAGAGCAGACCACTGCCTTTTCAACGTCAATCAGAAGGTGGGAGAGCGGCTCATGTGCTTCGCATGGGAGCAACGAAACAATTTATCTCACTTTGGAGAGGAGTGCCTTTGTGCAAGCAAATAGTGTAGTGGTACACAAAAGCCAGCACCTGAAACACCAGATGTCTTCTTTTGTTCCAGCAAAGACTTCTCTGATCTTAGTGGATCACCCAACATTAAGGTTAGAGGAGATACTCAAATTTTATAACAGAAACGCTTTAAGGAGTTACTGGAAGCCCTGATCTTTTCCTTTGTCTAACACGTATTCAAAGATGTCAAGAACCCCAGACGATCTCTTTTTTTTTTGTAGAATTCTGAACATTTATAGTTGAAAACACTTTTTTTTTCCTATGTTCAGCTGTCAGAAGAACAGTCATCTGTTCATTCCAAGCAATGATGCAGGCACCGGGAGGGCTGGGCTGGACCAGAGCAGAGCAGTGGGTACGTATGGCTCTGAGTAAGGGAACTGCCAGGCTCTGTGAAAATGGACATGGTATTTTGTTACTTGCTAAAACAGATAAATAGAAAAACGAACAGGGAAGAACAGACAAATGTAAAGAAGAGAATTCGAGGCAAAGCAGGGCGGTGAACGATAATCTTGCTCACTATACGCTACGTTGTAAGAGCACTAAGGGGTGGCAAAGGATGCCACCACTTCTTGTCCAGCATCCTGCTGAATGTAGATGATCTTAAATGAACAAGCACCACTGGGTAAACAAGTACAAATCCTCTACACAAAATACATCGTGGGCTACCCATGCAAATTCCTTGCCTTGGTTTACCGTGCCCTTTTGGCCTTGGTTTCCATTCAGATAGCCTGCCTGCAGGTGTCAGCTGACCCTGCACGGGTGAGGCAAGGCAGGCAGCACCCTGATGGCCAGCAAAAATGGAAACGAACCCAAACTCAAGAATTCAAGTGACTTTAGCAGCAATAGCACAAACCAGCAAGAAGGATGTCCCACTGCTGTAAGTGGCACAAATCCACTGAACCACAGATTAGCCTGAGAAAAAGCAACAGTCAGGACCAGTAATGAAAAGGTTAAGTGTAATACTTGTAGCACGATAGCATGGAATTATTAAAATAAGGATGGTAATTATACGTAATTATGATTATAAAATAATTAGTATTATAGAAATATTAATTAGAATTTTCACATGCTGAGTTGTCCTCAGATTTCTTTACAATTAACACTGTATAATAATTACGTTATTGTTAGAGAAAAATAAAGCACTGTTTGATCTTGTCCCAAGTGTGTGCACGTGGGGAGAGAAGGGGAGAGGGGAAGAAAGCTGTTTTGAAGTATAAAACTCTCATTTTTTTGGAATGTGAATATAAATGAAGCACGTTTGTGCCTTGATGTGTTTGTTGAGCAGGAAGCAATTTTTCTGGAAGATACAAGTTTTTGTTTGCTCGTGGCTACAGATGGAAGCATAGAGCAGGAAAACGTGTGCTTCCCTCCCCCACTATGGAGGCTGTTTTCCTATCACCCACCTCCATTTTAGTCTTCACCAGGAAAAACCGAGTCAATACCAAACACCATTCAATCATTGTCAAGATAACTGTAAGCTTACTGACCTTCTCCAAGGTAAACAAGCGAGCACCAAGCCCTTTCAGCAGGACACTGCACCTGGCCATGCATGGATGCGAGGCAATCACTACAGAAAAGTGGATTTCCAACATCACCATCAGCGCTCAGCGAACACCCTACAGCCAAGCTCACCTTTCCCAGGGAAGAGTGGAGCCTCATCCAGGGGAGATCAGAAATGGGATGCCCCAAAGCACCACATCCTAGTCATGCCCATGTTTCTCCTATCCCTATCCCTGTACCTATCTCTGTTTCTATCCCTATCCCTATCACTCTCACTATCCCCATCCCAATACCCATTTCTATTCCCATCCCTATCCCTGTTGCTGACCCTGACCCCATCCCTGCGTCCCCATCCCAACAACCCCATGTGATGCTACGGGACAGTGGTCTGTAACGTGTGAAAAAAAAGCAGCAAAAAAGAAAATTTCCTCCTTGGGCTGCAGAAAATCAATCACAGTGGTAACAAAAAGGTGCAAAGCACTATGCTGCCTCAGTTACCTGGTTCTCTGGAAAAAAAAAACTGCTCTAGAAATCCCCCAACAGCTCTGTAATCGTGATGGATGGCGGCGTGCTCAGTGAGTAATCCCTGCACAAGGTGCCAAAGCCCTTCAGCTAATGCCAGTGTCCGTGCCTGACTAGTTCATTTCTTTCCCCTCTCCCTCTTTTTTTTTTGAAACTACAAATCAATTGTTGGTTATTTATTTGTTATTTCATATTTATACAAGAAAGAAATATTTCTCCCCTAAAGCAAATCAAGGATAGAATAACAACCCCGGAAAGGTCAGCATCTATCCGGTTTGTTAATTGAATCTGTCTTCAGAGCCACAATGCCAATACTTCAAGGGCGAGAAAGGGCAGGGATATAATAATAATAGGAGTAAATGTCTTTGTACGAACTGGAATTGATAGCGGATAGGCTCAAGACAAGTGCAGCCTGAGCTTCAAATCTTCTCTCAAGAAGCCATCTAGTCCTTGGAAATTTTGTCATTTTTCTCAAGGCAAATGGTTCCACGCGGCTGTAATCCTCTATGGCTTGTCCCAGGGGTGTGAATTACTGTTAATGCCTCTGTTATTTACAGCCTGCTCAACTCCTAACAAAAAGATCCTCCAGGAGTCTCACATAGTTTACTGAAATTGGTTTGTTCTGTTTTCCTGTGCATGAAGTACCTGGTATTGCTGGGCGGACGGAGCTGCCACAGTAGCTCTGGAGGAAGAAAGGGTGAAAAAGCGCCTGGAAGCATCTGCCTGGTGATGGGTCCTGCACGGCTCCAATGCTGCTGCAACCCTGGGCTGACGAGAACACTTCCAGAGCTCCTCTGGGCTTCACATGATTCCCAGCACCTATAGCCAGTCAGCATTTCTGTAAGCTTTGCAACTGGCACGTGTAGGATGCTGCTTCCTGAAGACAGGAGGCTGCAGGGCTCAGGGGGATGCACTCCTCTTCATAGGATCATAGAATCACAGAACCATTCAGGCTGGAAAAGTCGACTGAGAACCCCAAACCCACCCAGCCCACCGTGCCCACTGCCCACCCCCTCAGTGCCACATCCCCGCGGCTCTGAGCACCTCCATGACGGGCACTGCCCACCCCTGGGCAGCTGTGACAGCACCTGACCGCTCTCTGGAGCAGACATTGCTCTGATACCCAACCTGAATTTGAATGCATCTCCTGTGCTTCGTCCTCCTTCCTTCTGGCCTGTTTTTGCTGAAAAAGAACTTGGTGACAGATCTTTGCAAATGAGAACAGTTACTTAACTTGGAAATTAGCAGTCCTGGGTTCATGGTGGAGTAGTTGTGCTTCACAGCAAGTCTCTCATTCGAACAAACTTTGACTAAAGTCAATGCGAGTTATTTGGGGATGTTGTTGACAAAAGAATTTGATTATTTGGGTGTTAACAAGGGATATTTTCATGTTAATTTATTTGGGCAAGTCATTACTGTAAGGGACTCAGAACTGCAAACATCTCATATATTATCAGAGCCAGTTAAATGAAATCCACTGGCGGAAAGATGTTGCTCTTGTTTATAACTTGTTGAAGGACATCTACAGGATTAAGATAATTCTGGTCTAACAAATAAACTAATCCTGTAAAGAGAGAGGAAAAGAAATCCTTTGGTTTTATTCCATAAGGATGCTCCTGAATGACTGATTTCTTGCATAACAATTAAATGCTCATTTTAGAGAAACAAACAGGGACTTGTAGGTAAGAAACCAGATTAATGCATCTGCTCACGAGGCCCCAGACAATCCCCAGCCCCCCAGCTTGTCTCGTGGTCCCAGCATTGTGGCACATTTACCCTTGCAGTGTCTAAGAGTGGTGGCAACCCCCCAAACCTGAGCATTGTCCTGCCTCTGCCCTGCTCCTGCAGTCACATTCAGGCTGTGATCCCACTGACAGGCATCACTCAAAGTGCACCACCACCGTAGCCCCAAAGCTGCCTATTTTCCCCATCCTGCTGAATACATTTAACCACAGTGACTGTACAAGTGATTTTAAGTATGAAACTATTTTAAAACTAAAACATGTTCTAATGCACATCTCATTTAACTTTCAAATACACATTGAACTATATTTACCCTGCTATGTAAGTCTCTCGTTTTCCGTTAAATAAGGTGGTTAATTCTGTTTGCCCATTTCTAGTACTAAGTTCTCACCTAATTACTGCAGCTAGATAAAAAATAGCGCTGCCTTCTTGGCCTCTATTATGCATCACTAAGTAAAACAACAAAGACATCTCCTGAATTGAAGGGGTAGGGGAAAATGGTTGCTGTGCCTACAATGCCCAATTCCATGAGTCACAGCAGAACTCACTGACAGACAGCACCAAGCAGTAACAGCACATGAGCTGTGGGGTAAGTTCCCCAGCCTCTGGATTTTGTTTGTTACATGCCAATTAGAAGCTGTTATTAATGTCATTGGTCCGGCTCTGATCTTCATCCATCCATTCCCAAGTGGGGATTTCTTTTGTTAAGCCAGTTTGGGGGACCCTTTCCCTACTTCTGCTTTTCCACAGCGTATGATAGATAGATATGCAGCCAGCTCCCTGTGACTGTGGTGGTGTAAGCAGCAGTCAGATGGGGAGGGGCCAGGTGATAGGCAGTGCCAGTGCTGTTGGCACTGCTCATCAGCACTCCCATCAGCACTGCTGGGATCTGGAGCTCACACCAGCTTTACACCAGCTTGACCCCGTAATATCCATGAATCTTTCCAAGTTTCCAAGCAATGCACTGGAGAACAACCCTAGATATCATACTACCCAGTGGGCACTGACCTTCAGTCTGCCATTCCAGCCCCTCTTGTTGGGTCCGGGGGAATGCTCGCCACTGGCACCCACATTAGTAGAATCTCTCCCATTAATGTAAACATCCAGGCACAAGGCAGCTGACCAGATGTGCTGAGCTTCAGTACCACAGCAGCATTTTGGTCATGGACGTGCTGCACACTCCCACATGAGGCCCCTTTGCAGCCTAATAAAAAAAAAAAAGAAAAAGAAAAAAGCAGCAAAATAAAAATCTGTTGTTGTTTTATTGTATTATTACTGTATTGTTATGGCAGCTTTAGTGTCTTAAATCAATAAAAATGGTTGTTTAGAAATCAATGTGGAATGGAGTAATATAGTCAGCTGAAATTAAAATAAGACTAATTGAGATGGCTGCCAAATGTGAGCATTAAAAATGGTACAGGGTGGGGGAGCAGGTCCCTCCCCGAGCAAAGTCCTGTCCAATTTGCATCACAGAGCCACCAGTGCTGCCAGCACAGCCTTTGTGTGAGGCTGCAGTGAGCCTGGAAATGAAATCTCTCCTTCAGGAGGCTCCAAAATTGATGGCAACATCTCTGCAGCGAGCAGGAACACAACATTAAGCACGCTATGAGTTTCACTGCAGTCAACACGTAACCAAGAGAAGTACTCACATACTCCTCATTACAAATACCCACAGGTAGAATGTAATCTTCCAAAACGGTTTGGCCTTCAGGTACAAAATGAGAAGACAACACAGTGAAAAGACTCACTGCAGTGCTTTGGTGGTGATAGTTTCTTTCTGAGAATAGAAGAGCCCATCATGGACCTTTGCTTTCGGAGCCTCAGCCCGGGCGCAGGTTGGTGTGAGCCATCCCAGCATGGAGATGGATGTGCTCATGGCATTCACATGATGAGCAAAACAACTCCTCCGAACTGAGCTCTCTTCCTGAAAGTTTCCTTTGAAAAATACTGTGCTTTTCTGGAGAAAATAGTTGATTCTTGCGTGCTTTAATGGCTTGAAGTCGTTTCTCTTGAAAACACAGAGGACATCCAGTAATACACCGTTTCTTTTTATAAAGAGAGACCTGAACTGGCGGTTGGCCACAACCACCTTTGAAAGAGGCGGTTGAGATATAAAACAAGCATCATTTTCGTAACAAATGATGATGATCATACTGGTGAATGCGCTCTCTTAACGCTGCGTTTGAGTTGCTGAGCTTCTGCCGAGCGTTAATGCATCGATTGCCAGGTGACACCAGAGGAAACAGATTGGAAATGCTCAGAGTCTGACAGACAAGCGGACCGAATTAATATGGTTTTGCACTTTTCAGATAATGATCTTTTCCTTAATAGTGGTTTAATGTAGCCTAGAGGTCATACGCTTCCGTTCCCACTCAATGTTTTTCTATTGTAGAACATAAAAATGATGTATTGACTTCGCACAGCGTCAGGTCTAACATGCAGGGCTAACGGCACATGGATGAATCGTTAATGCTTTTTCCATTGTCATCTCGACAGTTCCCCAGGAGTTGTTCTCAATGTCAGGCTTTTGCTGGGCTTGGTGAAATGTTCTGTGTTAAGAAGATGCATTGCTTCTGTTTCTCCCCATCCATTATACGGCCACGGCCCAAGACAGTAAGAATACTATTTATTTTGCGTGCTATTAATAATTAGTGATTATCGGAAGGGCCAAGGGAACGTACTTTGACAGCTGGGCAAACCAGTTCAGTGAGCATGCCCAGTGTGCACTCCTGTGTCCCGAGTGGAGAGAGGACACAGGCAGGGATTGCAGCCAAAATTAAGAACGTGATACTCCCTGAAAAGGCAAAACATGAGGACACAGAGCCTGGGAAGGACTCAGCTCTTCAGCTGCAGCTGATTGAGAAACACAACTTTTGACTTTGTCCAGCGAAGAACAGAGTGCGTATAGCAGACGCCAATACTCCCATTAAAGCTGTAGTGCTAATTAAACTAATTACACACATGAGGCTGGCAAATTGCTGGAACATCACAGTGAAAAAAGCCTTACATAATTCAAAGGGGCAATGATATTTAAACATAAAATTGCTGGAAAAAGGATATGGAAATGAAATGTAGCAATCCATTAGCAAAAATTACCCTCCCTAAAAACCAAGACTTGTTTTAATGTCAGGTTGATAATTTTTCAATTACATAAAACGTAACAGAAAAGTTGCATTAGAGTTCATAAACATGTCTTCACCAAGCTGTTACGCTCCTCTACATTGGGATGCCAGCAACGACCACCTCATTTTGTGAGTAGATCCTCGTGTTTTGTGGTACTGGGCAGCAAAACACAATAAAAAGCTTGATGTCACCAAAAGGATAAAGGTATGAAAGAAGGGTGTGAGCTGCACAAGCAAACAACAGAGGCAATTCAGGGGTGCATACCACCAGTGCTACACGGTGGTGAGTCCATGGCTGTCTCCAGAGATGGCAATAATGACCTGGGAGTCACACCACACACAACAGCCACCCTATTACGGAGTCCCTCCCTCATTTACAAACACAATTCACCTGTTTCCCCTACTTCTATTCATCCAAGCACACCCCGTTTCACTTCAATTAACGTCAACGTTATATATTTCTTAATGGCTGTACTGTATTAGTGTTCCTTGTACAACGTTGAGACACATTTGTTTTTGCAAAGAAGAGCGTAGCTTTACACTGTGTTTTATATTCGTGTATATCACTGAAATTTATACTGTGCAGAGGAAATTTCCATTTTGCTACTGTTAACAAGCTGTTTGCTGTTTATCAGAGCATCTATAAAAGAAGATGGAATTAAAAAGGAGAACACGTGGTTCAGGAAAACTTCATTAGCCTTTTGTCATTCCCCACTGCCTCCTGCTTACCTTGCAACACTCTTTGCATCACACCTGGGCTCTCGAGCACCCCCTGAACAGCACCTGCCATTGGTGAGACCAGAGCCCTGTGGGTGCCTCACCTGGGAGCAATGGCAGCAAGCTTTGCACGGAGATTTGCAATTTCAATCTGTAGGTCCCTAATAAACCCGAGGAACGCAGGTCCTAGGATTCAGTTATGAGGTGCAGTAGCAGTACATCAATGTCATGCTTTATATTGTGGCCTAGAAAAACGGTTGTGTTAAGCACTACCCAGGTCCTCAGAGACTGGACAATTATTTTTCAAGTGATATAAGCCCTGACAGCTTTAGCAACAGCACTCTATGCCAGCATTGTAATAAAGGCCCATTGAGCACCTCTGAGGTGTATATATCAGGTGAATATATAAGCAATGCTGCACACACCTGTGGCTCTGCAGCTGTCCTGTCCAGCCCTGGCAGGTTGATAACGAGGTGTTGCATGCCTCCCCCACGAGCCCTAGGTGCTACCTTGAGTCCAGATGGTCTGGGCTGGGTGCTGCTGCAATGCCTGTGTTCCAGCTCCTCCCAGCTCTGCACTCCTTACTCTGCAAAGCAAGCCCACGGGTTAGAGATGCTCCACCCACTCAGGTGCCACCCCGGGCTAACATCTCAGCCAAATCAGCAGCAGCTGGGAAAAAAAGGAGGGGAAATGATGGAAAAGCCAGTAGCCTCCTTAAATAAGTGTAACAGCACCACTGGGCCTCACCACAATGATCCTGTACTTGCAGGCTGTATTTTTTCCTCTTCTTTTTTTGCAGCGATATGTCAGGTTAAGCATAGCCCAGATGACACTCAACAGGTTCCGAAAAGACAAATAAACAAAAATCCCCTCGTAACCAATTTTTCTTTTTCCCATCAGGAGAAAGCAAGTCAGTCTGCTGGAAACCAAATTTCAACCTGGGTATATAGGACTGCAAGTGTTTAAAGACATTTTGTAGTTATAACTGCAGAAGAAATTGCCCTGCTATCTTCCCATTTCTCCTTGACACGCATCCAAAAGAACATCAATATTTCTCTTAAGACGTTGCTAGTCTTGACTGCTGTGAAGCTGCTATTATTCTCCCCTTTCCTTTAATTATTTTCTTCTGTATATAGAAATTTGTTTTCCTCAGCTGATAAATATAATCAATTTAAGGGATGCTACTATCAAATAACCACACAAATATATTTAGCATATAGAAAGTGTGTTCTCCCTTTGTCATTATAATAGAAATACAACTTGATTTATAATAATGTTATTGTCTCCTGCAACCCATCCATTTTTTCCCAGTGGAAGGGCTGCAGGTGCTGAGAAGAGGAGAGGTGGCACTGCCAGAGTGTTCCATTGCTACTTCTTGCTGGGGATTGCCTCCATGGCTTTCTGAAAAGGGTGGGGTACACTGAAGCTCTCTGGACCCCAGGTGGGATGTAAGGGTTTGAAGGTTGCTCCTATCCATCACGCCCACCAAGCTACCAGCACCACATGGGTTCCTGAGCATCCTTCCTGGGGTTCCCACTATTACTGGAGTGCAGCACCCCACACCACTGCCCCATTGGAGCAGCTGGGATCAGCTCAGCCTGCTGCTGGAAAGGGTTCCTCTGCTTTCTTTGCAGAGCAGCAGCTACAAGCACTGAGCTCCCTGGCTGCCGAGTCTCAGCTGAGGGCTGAGAGCTTCCTATCCTGCATCCGCTCCTGCCTGCACCTACTTGCAGCCCCCAGGCAGAGTTCAGCTGCTCTGTGAGCATGATTGAGAGATGGCATCATTCATCTCAGCTCGCTCCCTGGGCTGGCAGTGCTGCAGCCCAACGTAGCTGCTGAAAATGCCTCTCAGTGTCTGGAATGGGGAAATTTCAGTCCCCTACAGGGATGGGGACGTGCACACCAGGTTCAACATAATGAAGTGAAAGCCAGACTGAGCTCTGCTGACAAACACACCTGTAATTTACCTCTGCTGCTCAGGGGATTATCCACCTGAGGAAATCTCTGTCCATCTCTACAGCTGCTGCTCACAAAGCACTGTGCCTTTGCCAGAGCTCTCCATCAGCAACTCCAATATTTGCAAATTCTCAGTTGCAACTTTTCCCTAACTCCTGTGCTCTGTTCTGAAATGGCCGCTCAGAAACACACACAACTCAGGTTTTTCCCTCTTTCTTTCGTAAGGGAGGCATTTGTTTAATGAGACATTGATGGATCTGAGCTGCCAGCTGGAATTGTCTCGGTGGTTTTGTGGGTTTTCAGCAGCAGCTTTTATTCTCGAGCTGCGGTTCTCCAGCCCACGCTTCACGTGGCAGCCCATGCTGAAGCCCTCAGGTGAAGTGATTCCTGTGCTCCTTCTTCCAGTATCTCTTAGTGCTCTGAGGTCCCTAGGGTTGCCCTGCTGCTGGCACTGCCCCTCTGCTCTGCTCCCACACACAGCATCCAGAGATGATATTTACCACAACATCTAACAAAGACTTCTGGCTCAAGTCGTATATCTTAAAATATACATATATTACTGTCATTTCTTGTACTTTTGACTCACCTTGAATATTCAGACGGAACTTAAAGTGCTGGTTTTAACTTTAATTTGTTCATTATCAGAGGCCTTTTCCCACTGACTGTGTCCCAAAGTGATGCATGTGCATCAGGTACAGGTATGACATGATCCACAGCACTGCACAAAGTACCCTGCAGTTGCTGTATGTCCTGGTCCCATCTTCCTACAAGACAAAAGATGCCAAGACAAAAGAAGATAGCAAATGGTATCCTGGGCTCCATCAGCAGAGGGGTGGCCAGCAGGGACAGGGAGGCGATTGTCCCTCTCTACTCTGCCCTCGTGAGGCCCCATCTGCAGTGCTGTCTCCAGGTCTGGGGCCCCCAATACAAGAAAGACAGGGAGCTGTTGGACAGGGTCCAGAGGAGGCCACAAAGATGTTCAGAGGGCTGCAGCACCTCCCCTACAAAGACAGGCTGAGGGAGCTGGGCTTGTTCAGCCTGGAGAAGAGAAGGCTGCACTGTGACCTCACTGCAGCCTTTCAGTACCTAAAGGGAGCCTAGAAACAGAAGGGGAGTCAAGTCTTAGAAAGGGTAGGTAACAGCAGGACAAGGGGAAATGGTTTTAAGTTGAAGGAGGGAAGATTTAGGTTGGATATCAGGGGAAGGTTCTTTACCAAGAGAGTGGTGAGGTGCTGGAACAGCTGCCCAGAGAGGCTGTGGATGCCCCGTCCATCCCTGGAGGTGTTCAAGGCCAGGTTGGATGGGGCCCTGGGCAGCCTGGGCTGGTATTAATTGTGGAGGCTGGTGGCTCTGCCTGAGGCCGGGGGGTTGGAGCTTCATGATCCTCGAGGTCCCTTCCAACCCAAGCCATTCTATGATTCTACGCCCCAGGTGATAGCACCCAGCTGCAGTTCGTGCACGGTCCCAATGCTTCTGACCCTGGGGGGCCAGGCACTACTGGGACACACCTGCAGCCACAGGGGATGTGATTTGCAGCCACCAGGTTGGAGCAAAATCTGCCACGTGTTGGCTGGAAACTGCTTCTCCTCCCCCTACGTAAAAATGAATCAGAGCCATAACGCTTATCTTCTGTACTCCCAGTTAGAAACTACAATCAAACTGTCCACACACTTAGACCTCTCCATTTTTGCTCCAGTCTCTCCTGTTCAGGGATATACGGACTATCAGTTATTAAAAAATCCTTCTCTTTCTGATATAAATATTCACTAGATGTGGTTTCTTTTGTCTGCACAATAAATATTATGGGGAAGCTCACCAGGAAATTAGAGCAGAGCCTGCAGCTGGCTGTCCTTGGATGATGTACTGCGAATGAACTGCGTCCTGTGGGGATTATTTCAGTCCCCGAACATCATACTTCTTGTATCTGAACATCAAAATATGCTTTCTTCCAGCTCCAGACAACGGTACACATATAAATTTTCTAATGGATTTTCTGTTCAGCTGTCACTGTGGCTGATCCAGTAGACAGAAGTATATCAGCCACATCCACTCATATTAAAAGTACCATAACATTCCCAAAGTCGCCTTGAATTTGGTTTGATGGTCTCAGATTTTAAGTAATACACAAAATCACATATTAAACACTTTCTTTTATACTCCTTCAACTGGTGTCATCCACCCGGGCGTGTGCAAGGCCTCAGACACGGCTGCATAGCACGTCTCTTATCTCTAAGTGGGAGAGATAGAGGTTTGAAGGGTGGGTATGGAGTTGGGTGGGTGGTTGCAGTCAGAGGGTGACAGCCAGCGGCTGGGGTGGGCTCAGAGGCAGCCATAGAGGCAGCCATTTTTTTTTCCAGCTTCTCATCAGGTATAACGCGATGACAGCACACACCACTGCTGAGCTCACCTGCAGTGAAGTTCTCCCAGGTCATTTTGCTTTGTGATTTGAGCAGAGCTTCTCCTCAGAGTATCAGCCATAGGGGCAGCAGCACCTCTCCTATGGAGACAGGCTGAGGGAGCTGGGGGTGTTAACCTGGAGAAGAGAAGGCCATGGGGAGCTCAAAAGGTGTTGGTACCTCCTTGAACAAGTTGTCCTTACCTTCAGACGGGACACTGGCACAGGACTGAACACTGGAGTGGTCTGGAAGGATACAAGGGGATGCGTGCTCTCCATCCATCGGCAGCTACACCACATTCATCAGTGTCACAAAAGCTGTTCCCGGCTCCCATCTGGCCCGAGTCCAGCCTGTGCTGGGGCTGTGATATTGGTTTTGGATAGATTAGCTCTCGGTTAGTCTTTAGCTGTCTCGTGGAGGAATTATTGCACTATAATACAGTCTGTAATTACACGCTCACATGATATCTTTTCCATTCAATGCACAGGACGGAAATGTATGGAGAAGCGTTAAGGTTGCAGGGACAAAAGTGAATTTGACCTCAAGGTGCTTGCATCTAATCTAAAAAGCCTTCCTGTTGGCACAGCTTGTCAAAAACTCTGTTAATTACTCAGGCCAGATATGCCAGGCTGCACATAGCAGCCCAACAGGCAGCACTTCTACCCTGAGAGATGCATGAGTGAAATTCAGCCCTGGACACACTCAGGCAGAGAAGTTAGGTGAGAGTAACACTACCTGCAGCTGTGAGGGAAGGGGACATCCCTCAGGGGTGGGCACAGCATGGGCGTTTGCACATACCCTTCCTCACATCTCCTTTGCGTGGACCCGAAGCATCCCTTGCTCACAGCTCTGCAGAATCATTTTCTTAGCACAGGGCAGATCTGTGCAGCCCCACAGCTGGGCTCTCCATGCACACATCTTGCTCCACCCAGGGATGCTTGGAGGTTAAGGTCACCTGTTTTGCAGCAACACCATTCCATGGTTCTACAGCACCTAAGCTGATTTCTGACCCAGCTCTTCTCTGGTCATCCTCCTGCAGAGGCACTGCTCGCACTGCTGGCTCAGTGCATGGTGCTGCTGCTCAGCAGCGCTCCTGGACCACCAGCAAGCACTCAAATATTACTCTTACCTCAGCTCTTTACACTGAAATCCCATTTTCAAGGCCATCACCTTCATTTTTGTCATTCAAGGAGTGCTGTAGCCAGTCTCAGCTCTTAATGCTCCCACGGGAAAAGCAGATGTGGCAACAACTAGAACACAGCAAATACTCAACAGGGCTTCAGAACGCCGGGCTGTAGCATGTTTGACTTTCACGTGTTGCATGCATGTACAGTAATTCACTGCTGACATTACTGAAAAAGCTTCAAAGGTATCATAAAAAACAACAGGCCGAGGTTCGAAAATTTGTTTTCCCGAGGGAGGAAGCAATTAAAGCATCCATTGGAAAGTGTTAATACGTTCCCTAATTATTAATAGGCATCCGGCAATGCCATTTTTTTTTCCAGCTTCTCATCAGGTATAACGCGATGACAGCACACACCACTGCTGAGCTCACCTGCAGTGAAGTTCTCCCAGGTCATTTTGCTTTGTGATTTGAGCAGAGCTTTTCCTCAGAGTATCAGAAGCTGTTGCCCATAACACGTGGACATCTCCTCAAAGCATACAAAGCTGTTAACGCAGCGTGGAGGGGAAGGCATACCGAGACCACTGCAGTGCTCTACCTATGCTGAGAAACATATCCATCCGAACCCAGCACAACCAAAAGCTCCTGTATGATAGAACTACAAGGAGAAAAGAATTCTTGCAAAAAGAGGCTCTTCTGGTACACCCCCTCTGAGGGGACAGGAAGGGATCAAGCTCTGGGCAGCCTGGTCTGGTGGTTGGCAACCCTGCACATAGCAGGGGGGTTGAAACCGGATGGTCGTTGTGGTCCTTTTCAACTCAGGCCATTCTAGGATTCTGTGATTCAGGAGTTTGGTCCCTCTCATCTTTCCTATCCGGGCAAGGCAGGGGTTGATCAGGTTGGGGATGGTGTCAGGGCTGCAGGTAAGCCTGGCCCCACTGCTGCCCCAGAAGGATGCAGTGAGAGGCAGCAACAGTTGGCTGCATTACCCTGCACTAAGACCACGTCCTGTATACCTACCTTTCGTATACCGTGTACGCTATATATCAAACATATCCTATAAGCTTCAGGATTTTCTCAGCTGCAATAAAGCAAGCCTGTTTGTGTCACAGTAATATCCCGGAAATTATTACCCTTCAAAGAAAAATCAATTTTTTAAGTTATGTATTACTTAGGGGGAAAAATGCGAGCGAGGAACATTTGTCCATGTTATATATTTCTGTAGCACTGCAGTGATGGGGGATTGAGATGACATCTCAGGACTACTTGATGACTGATGTTCGGACTGACTGAAGTTAGATTAAGCCTAACTAACTGACTTTAGGACTAACAGTTAAGGAGGAGTTTGAAGGACCATGCAGCTCTTTGCTTCAGAGCACTGACACCGAGTTCCATATTAGAGGATGCTGCCACCTGTTTGCATGCACTTTCAGGCAGAAGCAGGGAGCTGTAGATTCCTTCTTGATTCAAACAAAATATAAATGATTTAATTCTATTTCACCAGTCATTATCTCCTATCAAAGCAGATTGCTTCCAGAGGAGAGGCTTTTTGCAGGACCCCTCAGTGCTTCTCTCTGTTGTTTTGGGCCAACCAGTGCTGAAATGCAGCACAAAAGCTTCAGCTCTAATCCTTCAGGGCTTGAGTGCTCAGAGCGTAACTGGATATGGTGTAGGGAGGGTGATTACATTCCTATTCAATTTGTTTTTTTGACTTGCCATATGCAGCCAGGAGGGATATCCTTATGCAGGTGGATTTGTCGTACAGCTCACGGTAACAACGAAACCTGTCTGAAAATCTACTTTATAGCCCCCCTTGCTTCTACAGCCTCCAGATCCTAAGGCTCAGCACGTGACTATGCAAAGATCACAGCAATACGACCGGCATTTTCCTCCTTCTAATTCTGTAAAATTTCAAGATGATATCAAATATCCGGGTTTGTTTTGTTTTGTTTTTGCAATTTCTACCTCTTTGATAAGTACAGTCCAAAATCACCACCAAAATAAAGCAGCAGGGCAAATAGTCACGGCGTGCAAACCATGGCCCTCATGCAGCAGCCTCAAAGGGCCAGCAGCTGGCAGCCAGCACGTCGTGGTCTCCTGGGACGAGGTGGCATCTATGCAAAAGCAGCTCATTCTTCCATAGGGGCATGGACACAATACTTTCAGTGCAAGCATCGTGTTCCCTTAAAGCTTTCCATTCCTCTGTTTAGATAACATTGAAATACCTTTTCCATCTCCCTTCAAAATCCAAACCAAAAACGACAGGTTCTACTGAAGAATGGCGAAATTTCGGTTATTTTGTCTTTTCCACCTTCTCTGCCCCAATAACAACAAAAAAAGTGGCATCGCATTTTCACCACCAATGCATAAACATCACCAGCCCATATTGCACGGGGATTCACTCCAAATCTAGAGGTTGGCAGCCCTGCCTGCTGCAGGGGGGTTGGAACATGATGATTCTTGGGGTCCTTTCCACCCCAAGCCATTCTATGATTCTGTATGCAATTTTCATCAGCAGCTCTTGTAATAAATCCAACCCCACGTTTGCATTGCCAGCATATGTTGTTTGCTTTTCCAACATAGCAGCTTCTGAAAGGCTGTTCCCCTCTGACGTGACACATCTGACTGTGCCACAGGAAGCTGGGGGTCTTCAAAGAGTGCCACAGCATTGCTGGGAGCGCAGAATGCATCCGTGCGCATCTCACGGCAGGCAAAGCAGCCACTTTGGGAGTAATTAATGCAAATCACTGCTCCACGTGTTCACATCATACACACTTGTTCTGCTGCGAGATGCTTGCGGTGCTGAGTAGCAAAATGCACAAAGTGACAGCCATGGTTTGGTAAAAAGGAATAAATCCAGCACAGAGCAAAGGTGAGTGGGACTTGGGGTGGGCAGGAAGTTATGGTACGTGCCCAGGAAAGCTGCAACTCCCTCTTATGCCACATGTTTACTTAGAGACGGCCACGTTGCACCTTTGAAATACAGTTTTGGTACTTTGGGAGGAAGAGAGGGCTCAAACTTAGGCACATCTGCGATTTTGGGCCCAAATACTGCATATCATATTTAAAACATTCCAGTTATCACCCCTAATCAGTCAAAGAGTCTCAGAGCCCCTGAGGACACCAGGAGCCACCAGCGAATGGTGTGGGTGAAAGCAGCTCCTGGCAGAGAACAACCCGCAGTCACGCAGATGAGGAGCCGTACCCCGCACTCAGGTTACACCATCACACCATCACCGAGCAGGGAGCTCTCTGGGACTGATTCTAAACACATCTGATGGTCAGGTTTGGAGCAGTTTGTAAAAATGGTGCTCAGCGTGTTTTCTGTGATGGCTTTTGTGTACTTTTGTTATTTAAATCCATTTTCCTGCATACTAAATTCGCTACCCTTAGCTAATCTGCTTCTTGTCAGATGAAAGTAGAGATAATATGAATACTTAAAGGTTCCATTTGATACAAATTTTTAGATAAGACACAGTGAAATGGAAGAAATTTCGGAAACCATTCACTTGACACTTCTATAGTTCATTTCCTTCGTTCTCATTTTGCCTGCATCTCATTTTCTTTGTAAATTCCTCCACCCAGGCTGTAAATTCTGCAAAATGTGATGGCAGTCACAGATGACCCTTTCAAAGCCTTGTAGGTGACACAGGAACTCAAGACTCGATTTCAAAAATGAGTTACAATGCCTCATTGAAAGTCAATTCATGTCTCTACGTAGCTTGATCCCTTTCAAAGACTTTGCCCAGCCTTCCTTCCTTCCGACAGACAGTTTAAACACTTTCTTCCTCTGTATCTTTTGAACTCGTACATGCTCATATGAGCGCACATAACAGCTCGTGTGCACCTGAGCCATCCGTGCTTCATTAAGTTACTGAGACAGGGGAGGTTTAGGTTGGATCTTAGGAGGAAGTTTCTCACCCAGAGGGTGGTGACGCACTGGAACAGGTTGCCCAAGGAGGCTGTGGATGCCCCATCCCTGCAGGCATCCAAGGCCAGGCTGGATGTGGCTCTGGGCAGCCTGGTCTGCTGGTTGGCGACCCTGCACATAGCAGGGGGTTGGAACTGGATGAGCATTGTGGGCCTTTTCAACCCAGGCCATTCTAGGATTCTTTGGGACAAAAGCATGAAGCTACAGCTGCACTACAAGCTATGAAGTACTTACCACACCCAGGAGTTTGCTCCAGAAAGCAACCTCCATTCTCAGATATTCAGAGACATTGTCTATCAGGTTTTGCAAGCTTCCCTCTCCCAGCTGAACAAATCCGCCCTGTAAAAGCCTCTTGTAAAACCACATTATGATTTTTTTCTCATCATCCACATTACCAGGAACTAAAAGAAATGAGACAGAATCTGGATATCCATAGCACATGGGCAATTTCTAAGAGTTCCTGGAAAACAGTAAGCAAATTGATATTACCCTTGACTTGGTGCTCTTTTTCAATTTTATACATAGCATTTTCCTCTTCCACTTAATGGAAACTTAATTGCTGCAGAAGAATAAATGAAGAAATAAAGAGAAGCAAAACCAATGTGTGATTCAACACACACAGTATTGCTTCCAGATATTGGGTCTGAATGTGGGATTTCTCAACAGAGAATGCTTCTCTTTGGGAAGGAATGAATTGTGCTTGTCAGCCCAGAGCCACAGTGTCCCTCCCTCAGCCCACAGCCATGACTGAACTGCGTTCTCCTTCTCCACTTTTTACAGCCATCAGTTGAATGAAGGCTGGGAGAGGTTCCCCTGTGGTCCCATGTCCTGCAGGGAGATGGCAAAAAGAATTTGGGACCAAGCAGCCACATCAGCAACAAGCAAGGGCTTTCCCACCAGGCCGTTTCTGCTTTGCCTCAACAACTGATATTCTCCACATAGTACAAATATCTCTCGTTGGAAAGGTTCCTTGCAACCTCATTAAGATACTTCTTAGCTTTTCACAAATGCAAGGAGGGAATACATAGGCTTAAATACTTGGCATGATGCAATCTGGTCATTTATAGAATCATAGAATCACAAGGCTGGAGAAGGACCTACAAGATCATCTAGTGCAGCTGTCCTTCCATCACCATTACTACCAGTAAGCTACTAAACCATGTCTTGTAGCTCCTCATCCAGACACCTCTTGAACACCAACAGGGACAGTGATGTTCCACCACCTCCCTGGGCAGCCATTCCAGCGCCTGACTACTCTTGGAGAGAAAAAGTTTTTCCTTATGTCTAATCTAAATCTCCCCTGGCACAACTTGTGGCCATTTCCTCAGGTCCTGTTTGTTGCCTGGGAGAAGAGGCCAAACTCCTCTTATAACCACTGTAACTTAAATGGGTCCTAGAAGGCCAAACACGAAGTCTTTGTCGGAGCATTGGTAGGTAAAATTGGTTTCTGTGTAAATCAAGATCAAGGTTAAGTACCAGAAATAACAGAACTATGGTAATGAACTAACACATGCTAACATGAGGCTGACAGTAACAACCAATGTACAGTTTCTGTACCAATATGAATGTGTGCTCATTGATAGTATGAGGTACCTAGCTGATGATGAAATGATGAAGAGTTTGAGAAAGGAAACCAGAAGAGCACATGCATCAAAAGCAGGGGACAGTAGTTCTTCGGAAACATCCTTATGACTGTTTCAACACCACCCTTACAGTGTGTTAGTTTGAGTTTTGCTGAAATAAAGCTGTGACTTTCTGGGTAATCTCAGAGTGAAAGTGAAATGTAAGGAAAGGAATGAATCTTTGTGCTACGTCTAAACTCCATCTGATCTAAGCATTCCATTTTTGTTCTAAAGAAAAGTAGGATATAACAGTGTGAATTTATGTTTCCTTCCCCTGCTTTCATTCTTGTAAATCATCCAATCCCACAATGAATCTCAGCACCCAGTGCCAAGCAGTTCTGAGACTTGTGCACTGGATGAGCAAAAAGGGTGGATGAAAAACTTGTGTTGCTTAACAAGCAGGAGAGCCTCCTAGGTTACAGAAGCCAAGACCTCAAGAAGCCAGGCTGGATGTGGCTCTGGACAGCCTGGTCTGGTTGTTGGCAACCCTGCACACAGCAGGGGCTTGAAACTAGATGAGCACTGTGGTCCTTTGCAACCCAGGCCATTCCACGATTCTATGATCCTTTTATTTGCTATGGCATCTTTCCAATGCATAACAAGATCTTTTGCCTCCATATATAATTCTGGACCTCTGTGGTCCTTCTGGACCACTGCGACAGATGGGTGTATTAAATATCAACATGAAGCTCAATTCGTACTGTAGAGATGTGATGCTTGCTGGAGAAGATTAAAATTCACAATGATAATAATGGATATTATTCTTGCTTTTCTGTCTAGCTGAAGTCTTGGGGTCTGGTTTGCAGGTGGACGTGGTACCAGCCTGAGTATAAAAGCAACCACAGCACAGGCAGTGATGCAAAGCAGCCCCACACACAGGAGGAGCACCTGCAAGAGCTTTGCAGAGGCTGCTGAAGCCACTAGGGTTGCAAGCTGCCAGGTGCACCACACCATGCATCCCCTGTAGCTGCTCTGCTCAGAGAACAGAGTCCCTGAATTAGCACCAGGATGACTGCTGCAAAATGCTTTTAGACAAGTTCAGGCAACAAATGGCTACTTCTTTGCAATTCAAAAGGCTCTCTCTCCATTGTCTTTTTCTTGTGTCCCATTTATCCCCTGGCAGAGCCACTGAGCAGCCTCCAGCTCAGCCAGCACTGCTGCACAGCTCCCACCTGCTTCCCCACACACCTCACCTCCATGCAAAGAAGCCTCTTCCACGAGTGAAATACTCTACATTTGCTAAATGCATCGAAGAAAAGAAAGCAAAACAAAAAACCCCCATCAAATTAAAACCAAAAAGACATGCTCTTCTTGACGTAGCGATCGTTAGCAAGGATTTGATCTTCCTGCCAAACAACAGCTATGGTAAAACAGAGCATGAAGAGTTACTGCCTGCACCCAGACGTTTACACGCAGACTCCAAAGGAAGTGTAAAAATCCTCTTTTGCCATCAGATCATGCATTTAAAAAAAGAAAAATTAAGAAAAAATGAAGGATACCTTTTGCAGGCCACAGCTGAAGCCCAAGCATCCAGTTGGTATACATCTATTAAATACGAGGGTCTCAGGACGATCAAGGTCTAAATGTCTGCAATAAATAATGTGAGTAGCTATGCTTTTTACAATTCCCCTCTCCCTATTACTAATTGCAAGCATCCTATTAGCTTTAATTACAGCTACTAAACATTCAGCAGCCATGCAATATTTATCAGTCTAGCTGCAATGGCTCCTAGGTGATGTTTTCCTGAGATGTGGCTGGTTCTGTTTAGCACCAGAGCAATGTGCCTATGCAGTATGAGGAATCTGCACTAAAGCATTAAATCACTCGGGAGCGAGTAGCTGAGCAAGAAACACATTTAGAACTCCTTTAAAAGCTCTGGTTAAAGCCAGTAAGGCGTGTCCTCCAGAGGATGCCCTCTTCCATCCTCCTCAATCCCTCACAACAACCACGGGATCCCTCAGACACAGAAGGAGCAATCATTGGCTCACATGGCCCTTCAGCTCGTTGTCTGCAGGCATTCATTAACATTTAACCCTGTTCTGATTTTGCTGCACAACTCCAAACTTAGTGACACCGATGGGGACCCCGTGGTGCTGCAGTGCTCCCACCTGGAGAAGTGCTGCCCACGGATGTCAGGGTTTGGAGTAGAAATGCATACGGCAGGGATGGCAATAACTGTGACAGTGCTGAGAGCAGCAAACCTCGCTCTTAATGGGAGCCCCTCCACAGCTTCTCACCCCATCTCACCCCATCTCCACATTAAGACATACTTGCTCCTGAAGCCAAAGCCGTTCCCCATCACAGCCACAGACGCACGCAGACAGGAGCTCCTGACCAGCAGTGTGCAGCCCAGCGGGAAGCCAGGGAATGCAATGGGTTGCTGTGACATCTCTTACATGCTCCTCTACAGACGGTCCTTGCATTCTGCGGAGCCAGAACACAGGGACACAAAGACATGGGGACACAAGGACATGGGGACTCCAGGATACAGAGACACCAGGACGCAGGGACACAAGGACAGAGGGGCACCAGGATACAGGGACATAAGAACACAGGTACACAAGGACAAAGAGGCATCAGGATAGAGACATGAGGACACAGGGATACCCCCGCAGTAGGAGGGGGAATGTACAAGCAGAGCCCTCAGCCCCACTCGTGCCCTCCTCCCTCTGAAAAGGCCCCATAGCAGTGCCTCCCTGCCTCAGGGAATGGCAGTTTCCTAGAATAGTATCCCAAAGTAGAAGACAGAGCTGCTGGAAACTTGAAAGGATTATTACAGAAATGGTAATAAACACTATCGATGATTCCTGTATTTTTCTGCATTTCAAAAGAGCATTTATCACAGCTATGGGTTTTAACAGCCCTTAGATTTTTTTTATTGCTGCGACTAGATTTGTAGTGCTGTGCACTATATATTTAACACTTCTGATCTACGCAATGATTATTTTGTGTAAAAGCTGATCTTTTTCATTTTAATTTCTCTGGTGTGATGCATCCTTTTCGTTTTGTCCTGTTTCTTTCTAACCTATTAAGGAACTTCGTGCTCAGTGGAAACACCATGGCCTTACCTCCAGACTGGTTGGTTTCCTCACTGCACCCCTCTGTGGAGCAAGGTAGCGGAGCTGATGGCATATTCCCATCTAAAGAGAAATTTACCAACAGAAAAACAAAGGATGAGTAGGAAGCACATGTGCAAGCTGCTGGGTTTGAAGCTGGAGACAGAAAAGAGAAGAATGCTGCCAGAATCACAGGAAAAACTCAACAAAAGAGCTTTTGAGCTACGCCTTGACCCCAAAGAGGCCACAGAAGTAGGAGATGAGACGCTATTTCTGTTTTGATTCTTCCAAAAAAAGACTTTTATGTTCTCTGTAACAAATAAACATTTCAACCACTGATGCCTGACGCTGTGCCAGTTGGTTGCAGAGACGGCCAGGAGCTCTGGCAGCAGGGATCTCTGACACATGGTCCCACCCATAGAGCTCACGCAGGGTTGCCAGGATTCACACAAATTCTTCTTGAGACATTTTTGGTGTTTTCCTCCTCATCGTACCTGCATGCAAATATTATGGCGACAGAAGATATCTCCAGGTTCACATTCAAATGCTTTTCAAGACCAATGGGAAAGACTGAAGAAACGTTCAGAGTGAATTGCTTCGTTTTGAGGGTCATTCATGCCACATAACCTTCCTATTTACTTAAACACTGCAAATTCATTTATATTTAATGCATCTCTACCACAGCGAGGACCTGAATTAAACCTAACTTGTGTGTTTTGTAGATCAGACACTTAACACTCACCTCAGCTCCCTGCCACCTGGAGGGAGTGTGAGCCAAGGGCCCCAGCAGAGCCCGTTCTCCCTGGGAATGCCCTGCACCAACCAGGCTGTTGGCACAAGAAGATGCTTTCAGCGCCTTTGAAGCTGCACTGTGGCATAGCAAAGCATTCAAGCATTGGTGGCCCAGAGATTAAAGAAACAGCATGGATGGTTTGTGCAGGGCTGAGGAAGCATCATCCTGCTGGCTCCAGGCCTGGCCAGCAAAATGCCCCAGTTCTGGCTGCCAGGGGTGGCTGTAAGCCAGAAAACACAGTGCTCCTACAGGGCAGTGTATGCAGAGGGAAAGCTCTGATGCACTGGATCAGGTTGCCCAAGGAGGTTGTGGATGCCCCATCCCTGCAGGCATTCAAGGCCAGGCTGGATGTGGCTCTGGGCAACCCCAGTTGGCGACCCTGCACACAGCAGGGGGTTGGAACTGGATGAGCATTGTGGTCCTTTTCAACCCAGGCCATTCCAGGATTCTACGATCTCAGCACTCCAGGGTGCCAACATGAAATCTGGAGAGGTCTGTGGAACAGAGGGAGTCTAATTTGTGATGACGGGCTTTGGTGCCCAGCTGCTCATCCCTTGAGATACCTGTTCTTACAGACTGTTGCTTACCAACTCCAAGGTACTGTGCAGGCAGTGCAGCCCACTTGCAGCATGGCAGCACTGCTGTACATACACCTTCCTTAAATTCTCATTTCCAGCTATCTATCTGAGACAACTTTGTTCTGGTATAATTTGAAACAATATATTGCACTGATCTTACATTCACAGACATCAAAGTTGTTGCCATCTACGTACAAAGCGTGAGGCTTGCTCCACTACAGCATTCAAATCAGGCAGAAGACAAGCCTCTTTGATCCAGTTTCGTTGCCTCCTGAATTTTGTTCGTTTATTTTCCCATGGAAGTAAGAGACTTTGCTTAAGAAATCTCCATAAAAAATTGTCCCTGGTGTAGAATGTGACAAACAGGCAGACATGGTTCATGAACATTTATGATGTATTAATCAAAGCAAGACAATCTTCCTTCCAAACATGCAGACAACCACATAAACAACTTTGTCAGCGCTGGCATAAGAATAAATGAATTAACTGTTTCCAATGTGTGAATTTTCTTGTTGAAGCTAATTGTAAGGAACACAACAGATAGGAAAGGAGGTTCTGCTGGCTGCGCCAATGGAATGCACACATATATGTAGATGGCAGAAAGAGACGGGGTAAATCTGAACCCCAAAGAAAAGCACGGTCCTGTCAGATCAGGGCCATTCATGTAAGTAAGCGTAAGCCCAAGACTGCTGAATAGATATCAGGAAGAGAATACATTAAGTGTTATTGAAAGTCAGGGTATCCCCTCTAGCTAAGAAAAGTTATTAGTCTGACAAATGTCAAGTGCTAATCTAGAACTAATGGGATTTAATTTTATGAATTGTTTTCATAAATATTCTAAAATGTCTTTAGAGAGACATATTATATAGTTTCAGATCTCTTGAATTCATAAAAATATTTTAGCATGGAATATGAATAATTCACTGCTATCATTTTATTTATATAGCAAAACGATATCTTATTTGTTTGCGCCTTAAACCACAGCGTCTCAATGTCTCCATTTGCCACAAGCCCAGGGAAGCAGTGATGTGCAGGAGCCAAGCAGAGCGAGAGCCAGCCAAGCACTGCCCCTCAGAACTCCTCTGCTCAGATAACATGGATGAAGTACCGTTATTTTATCTCCACGGCACTACAGCACTTCAGAGTGCCGTTCCAGCGGCCGCATCGCCCTCTATTCTTTTTATGGGAGTCTGGGAGAGTTGGATGTTTCTGTGCTCTTTGTGCCAGTCGCCTGCTGTCAGCAGGAGAGTTCCTCTCTCTGTTCCTCCATCCACCAGAACAGTGCTGGAAGGTGAGTTGGGAGAGATGAAAAGCATTTCGGAAGGAGCAGGGAGGGGAAGCGAGAAACTGGTGCTTGCTTTGTTTACTCAGCTCCTTTTGTTCCAAGGACCATCCATGCCTCGCACAGCAGCAGCCTAACATCCTCTGCCCCTTCATTTCTGCTTTTCTTTGTGAGTAAACAATGCTGGGTGTATTTTCCCAACACCTTTTCTTGAAGCCCATGGTGGAAGCCAGGACTGGCACCTCCTGCTCCGAGGTCTGGCATGTCCAACTGAGACACCACAGCACTGTGCCCGCTGTTCAGGTGGAACCCCCTGCTTGCTTCAGTGCTGCAAGGGTAACGCCTGGTGCAACACACCTTCCCCACCAAAACTTCTTTACATCACTTTGGAGATACACAGAGTCATAGAATGGCTTGGGTTGAAAAGGACCACAATGACCATCCACTTCCAACCCCCTGCTATGTGCAGGGTCGCCAGCCAGCAGACCAGGCTTCCCAGAGCCACATCCAGCCTGGCCTTGAGTGCCTGCAGGGATGGGGCATCCACAGCCTCCTTGGGCAACCTGTTCCAGTGCGTCACCACCCTCTGGGTGAAAAACTTCCTCCTCATATCCAACCTAAACCTCCCCCGTCTCAGTTTAAAACCATTCCCCCTTGTCCTATCACTGCCCACCCTCATAAACAGCCATACCCCCTCATGTTTATATGCTCTCTTCAAGTATTGGAAGGCCACAATGAGGTCCTCCCCACCTTACAGACTGCAGGCAACCACCGAGGTGACAATCAAGATGGAATAAATGACAAAGAAACCAGCACTCCATGCCCCTTTCCTCATCCTCTGACTAATGCTGCTTTATGTCAGGGTTTGCCCTCGTGCCCCACACCTGCCCAGGGCACAAGGCTCTCCTGCCTTGAGTCATCCTTCCCTACTTCCAGCAATACCTGCTGATCTCCTTCAAAGCTCCTCAATACAGAAGAGATTTCTGAGCACAGAAAGCCCATCTCTTATAAGCACATTTCCCAGTCAGTTGTTATATCCTTGCAAAAATGACATTAGGTACTCTACAATACAGCCAAGTATTTCAGCAGTAAATGAGATCGTGCTCACCTGAATTTATTCCCCAGTACAGGCAAGGTCTGGAGAATCACTGAGGTGCAACATTTCGACTCTTCACCATCACGCAGGCATCAATGCAGAGCTTGTTTGGTATGTGTTTGCCACCAGCATCAGCACCCTGTGCCCTGCCTCATTTCTTAGCACTGCCTGTGCTCAGGTCTCCACCGGGCTTTCATGTCTGCGATAGGAAAAACAAGACTTCTTACCCATGGCAGATCAGCTTCTGCTTTCTAAAGGGAAGAGCACGTCATTTGATAACTCAATTGGTTCTGCTTTCTGCCTATTTTGTATTTAATTGTGCAGTCACTTGGTACGTGGAGAGGGACAGAACAAATACCATTATTTTCAGCAGAGTTTCTGCTGTTTTGCTCTACTTCATTAGGTAGAAACAAGCACTAATCCTGAAAACCAAATATGATTAAAGTAATAAAAGTTCAAAAGAGATTACACTTTCTAAGAAGGAAAATAACTGTAATAACCTCCCCTTCTTTAACAACAAACACATCTTCTTTAAAATATGATCACCTGAAGCAAGAACCTGGTTGTGCAGAAGCTTTCTTGTGCACCAAGGAGCTACGATGCCATGGCAGAGGTTTGCTCTGTGCTCACCTCCCTCCCACTGCCTGCTACAAACAGCAGCGCAGCCCTGGGCAGTGGGGCTCCCATCCGCAGCCCCTGTGGCCCTTCTGGGTCCTCTCTTGGCAACATGGACTGAAAGTGATTCATGTTTGTAGGACAAAACAAGAAATAACTAACTACACTTTCTGGAGGAGGTAGAGTAAAAGAATCATAGATCATAGAATGGCCTGGGTTGAAAAGGACTACAGTGCTCATCCAGTTCCAACCCCCTGCTATGTGCAGGGTCGCCAACCAGCAGACCAGGCTGCCAAGAGCCACATCCAGCCTGGCCTTGAATGCCTGCAGGGATGGGGCATCCACAGCCTCCTTGGGCAACCTGTTCCAGTGCGTCACCACCCTCTGGGTGAGAAACTTCCTCCTAAGATCCAACCTAAACCTCCCCTGTCTCAGTTTAAAAACATCCCCCCCTTGTCCTATCACTGTCCACAGACATCCTCACATCTACTGAAAGCTGAAATCCCACAGGCTGCTTTCCAGCTAGCTTTGTTCTCCCTGAACGATGAGCATCCTCACAATGTCCTACATTGCTTTAGCTCCAAATGGAGCAGCAATGTGCCAGATTTGTACTTTCAGTAATCATAATCTTGAATTTGCTTTTAAAGTTTTGGCCCTTCATTGCCAAAATAGTAACACCCCTTCCCTGCACTACATCCCTGCTCAGACATGAACGCAATGGCCACATGTAGAGAAGGGCTCTCCACTCTTCGTTGTCGTACTCAGCTCATTCCCCAGGTGACAGTCCCATCTTCCTCTGCACCCACAGGAGACAGCCACATGCCATGGGATGAATGACACTGATACTTACAAACACCTGCTTGGGGCTAACCATAACCTCATTCATCTGTTGTTTTCCAAAACAGGGGATTCTGCAGAGCAGCTTCTCCAAGGAATAATGGCAGCTGCTCCTTTCCTCTCCTTCATCAAATACAAATGGACAATTTCACTGGAATGGAACTATTCCTATGAAATGAATGGGCCTCCCCTTCCATGCCCCAGACAGTTCCAGCTCACACACACTTTTCCAGGTCCGTTTTCAAGCATCAGCCCTGGAGCAGCCTTCTGCTGTGCTGGGAAGCTTAACTCAATGGCAGAGCGCGAGCAGAGCAGTATTTCTTTACATCTCGTCCTGCATAAAAAGCTGTTTACTCCCAAACTGTTAACTTTATAGAGACTTACATGGTTGAGCACTCCTGCTGCCGGAGATATTACTTCTGTCTATCAGGAGGGAAACCTGTCCGATGAAATTTCTTATCTGTCACCCAGATGCGAGCTGAAGCTTCTCCGGGATGCGCTGGTTATCTGCCTCAGATTAAAAGAGTGAGTGCCATGTTGGGAAGTGATTTGTATAGATCGCTGGGTTTTA
Organism: Alectoris magna; assembly: GCA_030625065.1. Lineage (NCBI taxonomy): Eukaryota > Metazoa > Chordata > Aves > Galliformes > Phasianidae > Alectoris > Alectoris magna. Next base: position 22,528,222 of record CM060566.1, on the reverse strand, counting down.
ATGATAAGTATAAAGGACTTCACCTCTTCAGGAGTGTCACTGCAGAAACTGAGAGCTGAGCACGATCTCCTTGGAAAGCAATTTGCGCTGCAATTACAAAATACCGGGCTGCGTGTCATGGAGAGCGACTGGATTGCAGAGGTTTAATTCACCATTTACGGCAGGCAGGCATTCTGTTATTACTGACATCCTTGTGATGTGCCGAGTGCTCGGTGGTGGCTTTCACACGCTAAAGCAAATTAAAGAATTTTCTCTAGCAAAAAGGTCTGTCTTTACCTGAGCACCTTTGTTCACTGCACGCCCAGCTCTGAACATAATGAAAGTCGCAAGGAATGCGTAACAGCTAAATCAGCTTGCTGTGCAGCACGTCAGTTAGCATGTCATCAGCAAGAGCTCAAAGAGCACCCCAAGCTAATGAACATGGACACAAGAAGAGTCCAGCTGCCCCACAGCCCCCTTCCTTTTCGGGTGGGTGCAGCTGGAATAATCTTAATGTTTTCAAATGATTTTTTTCTGCCTTTAAAGAACACAAACCCAATCACAGCAAGCACGTTTCAGGTCACATTTTAAAAAAAAAAAAAACAAAAAAAAAAAAAACCACAACAAAAAAAAAATGTGAGGAAACTTTTAAAAATATGATCTTTAAATAAAGTGCTTTTCTTTCTCTCCAACAGTTTCATTTCATCTGACAAAACTGTCCCAGCTGTATTCTTTAACAACAGCTATAAAACCGGAGAGAGGAGACGGGTAGGTTTAGTGCAGAACAAGCTGTGATTCAGACGGATTCACTTTAGACATACCAAAGAGATTTTTTTGCCTCATTCCTCTAGGAAAAATGCCTATAAGGTTTTGAAAAAAAAACACCCCACACCAATCAGGCAATCCAGGTTATTTTTCCCTGAGGGAGAAAACCATTGGAAGCCCAAGGGCTGTGCAGTCCTGCGCTGAGCTGCCCAGTGGGAACATGGCAGGCTGGATGGCCTTGAGTGGCAAACAACTGCAGGAAGTATAGGGAAGCTTTCCATGCATCATCCCATCACATCCCTGCCCCCAGCTACATCGTACTTGCAGCACTTATCTCATTTTATAGCATGTTTAAGAATAGGCTATTTCAGTAAGTTTATATGGGAGGGAAGCCTTTAGCCTATAGTGCCCGTTATTAATATCAAAAATCTTGTTACCTCAGGAGAATGGCCATGGGCTTGATCTTAAACCACCAGTAGGATCGATTTTCATTAGGAAAGTAACTGGCACTGAGATTTCGAGATGAACACTGAGTTTGGCATTCTGTGATCTGATCAACAAAAACTGCCCATCTAATGCGATATGAAATAATTAAGGACATGCTGTATGATTGCTGCCTTAAATTCCTACACTGGTTCTGACATTACGTGATGCTCAGTAGGAAAGCCAATAAAAGTCTCCGTGAGGTTGTTTTTCCTGTGTTGTCAGCACATTGCTAGTTAATGACTTTTAGAGTAGGTCAACTGAAAAGCGGTTTCTTTCACAGTTATATGTTACTATCAAGATTTTATTTCCTTTGTCAGCTGTTATTTCTAAACTCCAGGAGCTGTAAACATGATTTTTGATTTATTTATTGTAAAAAATGATTATTTTCTAGTCACCACACAGCTGATTTTGTAAAGCTATTCCTTTTTTATGACTGCACAATCCTATCATCTTACATCTCAAGCACCATAGAGAGGAAAGCTACTTCATAATTACAAAACCTGTCTATATCTTTGGTTTCCTTACTGGCAATATTAAATGTGCCTTTATGTCAAATGCATGAACCTGAAAATGTGCCTGTATGTGAGCCACAGCTCTAAAGGCAAGGCACGGCCCAACCTGCAAAGCGGACACGGAATGGGGAGGCAAAAAAGGATTGAGATCAAACTGATCTCTGGACAAGCTCACCAAGGCAATACTCTAAGAAACATATATATTCATATATATACACATACTTAATATCATCCACAATCTCAAGCAGAGCTTTATTTGTCTGCATTTGATAACTTATGGTCACACCTCTCAGCTCAGGACCACGTGTGGCTGGCTGGGCATTCAGCAGTGAGGTATGTAGAATGGGGTCAAGCAGCAACACTGGGGAAAGCATCGTCTGTGGGTGCCAACTGGTTACACTGAAAAACAATAAAATAAAGCTGTTTTATTAGGAGGACATCTCAAAAGGGAGAGCTTGTGGCTTGGACCCCTTCCTTGACGGCCAGTCCCTGGAGGTGTTCAAGGCCAGGTTGGATGGGGCCCTGGGCAGCCTGGGCTGCTATTAAACATGGAGGTTGGTGGCCCTGCCTGTGGCGGGGGGAGTTGGAGCTTCATGATCCCTGAAGTCCCTTCCAATCCAAGCCATTCTATGATTCTATATGCTGCATAAAACCAACTGCAAGTGCTTTTATGACTTCAATTCTCAATTCAAGCCAGCAAGGGCATAATCCGCCAGCACAAACCATCACTTGGAACCACCAGTTCTCCTGTTCCTGCCCAGGGCAATAGTAGCAGCCTAAGCTCAAGTTCAACAAGGGCTTAAAAAACACCACTGCTGCACAGTCAGTACAGCAAATGGCCAAAGCCAGCTGCACACTGACCCGGCAATTAATTCATACAAGGCTACTTTTCTTTTCAAGAAACTTGAACAAATTTGAAATGAACTTCCAATGAAATTTTAATACTTATGTATTTTCTGCATACAAGGGATGGCAGAATTTGGAGCACTGCCTATACCTTTAAAAGCAAAGCTTTGAATAATGCATAGAAGACAGGAATTAAATAGTTGTCTTCTCTAGGAGAAGACAGAGTTGGACCCTTATTCCTTTAGTTTCCTCGTCATTAGCTTTATAACCAGCTTCTCACTAGTTCATGAATATCAGAAGAATTTGACAGTGAAATATATTGTAATTGAAAGAATATTAATTAAGGTTCATCTCATATTCTATGGCTCTCTGTAATATCATCTGAAAAAAGAGTCATTATACCAAACTAGAAAGTCATGCTTTGTTCAGGACAGCGTTATCTTTTTAAGCAGATGTGGAGCTATTAATTTAAACAGTAAAACATTTCAAAGCCTGTATTCCTCATTGTTTCAGATATTAAGAACTGCCTTTACCTACTTAAGCGGTGAAGATTTTACTTGATTAATCCTCTCAGAGAATGGCAACTGTGGGCTCTCCATGATTATAACTTTCCTCCTAACGAATCAATGCAGAGAGCAGGACAAGTAAATTACCTCCATAACAGCCGCTGACGAATTGGCTATGAGTCCCCAGCATAATTCACTCCCATGTTGTTTCCGATGCTTTGCATTACGGCACAGCAACTCTCTGATGCCAGAAACAATGCCCACTTTACTGCAAATTAGTACTACCAGAAAAGTCACATTATCTATTCCTTCTGTTTCTCTTTGCTCATAAATAGCAATTTAAATACTCTCGGGATCATCCATTCAAATAAGTTATCATGTTGCTTTCCAGACTCCGCAAGAGCCCTATCCTTAATGGAACCAAATCCTATTCTTTTAGCCTTAATTTTTAGATACAAATGTTGCTGTTAGTCAGAAAGACAAACAAATGAACAAAAAAAAACCCCATAAAAACAGGAAGCCTTTTTTTACTAAGAGACCTATGGAAAATGTTCCCTATTCATTGCGTTGCCTCCATGTTAGCTTTTACGAATGGAGACAAAATGGCTTCAACAGACAAATTCTCTCCATTCGGATTGATTCTTTGGTCCCTCAGGGAATCAAGAGAGGATGCAAATCTGATCAGAATTTTTGGTTTTGTTTCCCCACTAAAACGTCAGTAGATTTAGTAAGCAATAATAATTTAGCAACCGATGCTCTGCCTGGCACTCACATACCCGCGTATGTGAATCTCACAGGCCAAGGTTACAAGTAAAGCCTATATAAAAATTGCCCAAATTTTAAAACAATCCGTGTTGCTGCATCGTTTATTCAATTTTTATATACTCTGAATTGATATCAAACAGTATAACATTTGATTGAAAACATGCTGCTTATAAACTACCGTTCTAGCATCAGAATTAGTTTGAGTTTATGCTTAAAAATTGGCATATAGCATTTAATTAGCAGCGGAAATTTGTTTGACAGCAAACCTTCCACTGAAGTTTGGCAATGAATGTGTTTCCATACACAGGCTGCAGAATTGGCTTTAACCCTAATTCTGTTTCTGTTCTTTGGATGACCGTGGATTAATGACCAATGAACTGAACGAACAAGCCTGGGTGTGCCAGTGTGCAAATAAATACTGCAGCCTGCAGTATCGTCACCCTGGGTTTGACACAGCCTATTGCGTGCTGTCAGGGCTGCAGGACCATGGAAACACTGAGCTACTGCAATCTCCTGATTTATTTCCTCTGTTCTCCTATTCCAAATGGTTCCAAACTTGACTCAAATTTGTTACGAGGTGTCTGAGATCCTCCATCTCACCAATCTGAAAGCGTGGCTTCTCTTCGTCTTCTATCCAGTTTTACTTTGGTCCTCCCGAAAACCTTTTGGGCTTCAGATTAATTTGGACGATCACTGAGAAGCTCCGATCACCAAGATGGCTCGACCACCTCCATTGGTGCCTCTATGGGCCCTGCAACCAAACCTAAATTATTGCTAAAATTGAGCTTACTCTTCTGCTTATGCGCTGCAGCTGTGCTGATTTCTGTCACTTCTGTAGTTATTGCCTTTTATTTTTTCAGTAAAATCTTCTGTTGGAAAAGTGAACAAGTCTGCCCAAGGACTCGTCCACTTTTACAGGGAAGCTAACGCTGCAAAGCCATCAATCTTTGCTGTATTCCCAGTTTTACTGCAACTCTCAGCTGCGTGAAAGGAAAGCAATCAGGCCAACAATTTCGCTGTGATCAGATCCCAATTCTTTTGGTTTCTCTTCCATTCCTGAACCATGATTCACCCAGCTTCACTTCCTTACCTAACGGTAGATGTTTTTTTCCAAATAATTTATTGCTTGTGTGACGAAGGGTCAAAATACTAATCAATATCCATAAATAATATCCTCTTAGATCGTTTTAAAACAACTCTTTAATTAATGTGAAGAAATTGAAAAAGTGTTTTATAAGCCCATCAGGATTCGTATACGATACTGTCTATCTCTAATTGCTATCCACTTTAAAAGCCATGCCCAGAAAGCAGTGATCAAATCTTAAATGCCTGAAGTTAAAGTTCAATTACATCAGATGAAGGGAATGCTGAAAATTGGCCAACTTATTAAAATCTGTATAATTTGACAGCACACCACATCTAAATGCGTTGAATGGATTCTGAGTGGATGTTAATGATAACACTGCAGCACTGGAACACCGGCAGGCTCTGATCTCCCACTGAGGAGAAAGACAAGGCCAGGAGGGGGAACACAGCCAAGACATGAATCCTAGAATGGCCTGGGTTGCAAAGGCCCACAATGCTCATCCAGTTCCAACCCCCTGCTGTGTGCAGGGTCGCCAACTGGGGTTGCCCAGAGCCACATCCAGCCTGGCCTTGAGTGCCTGCAGGGATGGGGCATCCACAGACCCCTTAGACAAGCTGTTCCAGTGTGTCACCACCATCAGAGTGATGGATGGGAGCAGTGTGAGGAGGGCACAGGGCTGCAGGTGGGTAATGGGGTTGGAGCAGGAATTCAGGGTAAAACAATAGGACTTGGAGAGATGGATGCCAATAGCTTTGAACAGTTTCTGCCTGGTGAACAACTATTCATTGCTGAGTACTACATAAACATTTTATGAATATAAACAAAAAGAAATAAATTTCTCCCTTATATGGGACAGAACTGGAATAGCAGTAAACTCCAAAGTTGCTTAAGATATTATTTTTCCCTTGATCTCTATTGAGCAAAAGTGACTCTCAGCCACCAAGGAACAGGTACTGCCACTTTTTCTCTCACTACTTACCATCAAGAGAAAAGCCTAATAGAGAAATCTGATAGCATATCCAGTCTCATTTTCCAAATGAAAGGTTAAGATGGATTGCCAGGTATTGCATCTTCAAAATCACCTTCATCTCCTAAAGCAAACCCCCAAACACAGACAGCCTTCAGACTCTGTTGTTCCAACATGCAAATGAACAGTGGTGACACACTGCAGTGCTTATTTTTAGTGCTTAAAGACAGCACTGGCTGCAAGCTCTCTGCAAAGAGATGCAGCTGCTGAGAATGTCTCAAGTGGCATTTTAGGAGGAGGATGGGCACTTCTGGAAGAAAACTTTATCCCCAGTGAAACAAAGAGTTCTCTCTAGTTGAAGTTTTCTCACTGTCTCCTACGCCTGTAAAACAAAGCTGTAAAGGCACTAGTGACACCCCTACCTCACAGCATCCTATATGAAAAAAGGGGGCAAGGAAGGACCAGCATCTTCCCAGGGAAGGGAAGGACATGGCCAAGCAGCAAGAGAAGGGATGGAGGGCACAGCAGGCTGGGGGATGAGTGGCTTTGCATGGGCCGGACCCAGAGGACCCTCGAGGCCAAGGCCAAGTGCTGGGGGAAGGGAACAGGCAGTAGGGAAAGGCACAGTTATGGGACTGACCTCAGGAATTAACTCAGCTGAATCAGTGCAGAGGTGCCAAGCAGCACTCCAGGCAACTCGGTGAGATGCAGCAAATTGCACCTGGTGTCAAGCACGCATGATGGTGATGACAAGAGAAGTCTTAAAAATTATCTTGGTACTTCTACTCCCGGCTTTGTCCGGAGGACGCGTGCTGGCTTTGTGGGATCACTGCACTGAGCTGTAAATGATGTATGAAATGGAAAACCACAGTTCAGCTACTGTGGAGAGAAACCACAGACTGAGCTTTTTAGTCCCTCATGAACTGCACTATTTGCACTAATATCAAGCACAGACACACCAGAAAAGCTCACTAAACTTGCACAGCCACCCAACACACAGCCCAGTGGGAACACAGCAAAGCTGTTCAGATAATAACGCAGTAAAAGCCTCAGACACATTGCAACATTCAGGAGACGATTCTAAGGGAACCTTGGCTCTGAACGGAATGACAAGTTGTTTGCTTTCTGTTGCATACACAATAATTTCATCTCAACTTCACCAAGCTGACCGTGGGGAGCTGCCTGCACCTCCCTTGATTCCTGTCTCTCGTTTTTGAAGTTCTTTTACTGTTCCCTTTTTGCTCCTACTTTCTCCATCACACAAATCCACTTGCAATTTTATTCTCATAGCATCAGTGGTTTTAGCATGAAATGATGGTACCAGGATATACATCCCAGATAAAGGGATATTTATCGTTGAGCACAAACCCCAGATCTAAGCTTTTGGACTCTATCTCTGTTTCACACTGTGCTATTAGGAGAGGATGCTTGCATAAACGTGCCAGCAAATGCCTGGAAGACAGCTCTGAGACTTTTTGCTAAGGACAAAAATCACAGAGTCATCATAGAAACTCAGAATCATCAAGGTTGAAAAAGACCTCTGAGATCATCAAGTCCAATCTCAATCCATCACCCATCAGCACTCAGTCTCTCAGCTATGCACAAAAGCATAAGGATTAGCCAATGAAACTCTGCAAACCTATTTCAAACCTTGCATTTTAAACCTCTCCCACCAGCAGAGCAACTCTTGTCTCCATTCCCCAGGGCCACATCTCTGTCCCCACTCCAACACCAACAGGAGCCATGGGGAGGGCTGCAAACACAGCGCCAGGCAGTCTCTGCAGCTGCAAGATTGGCTTTGTGCTGAGGATGTCTCAGGGATGAAAACAGCTCACTTGTTGTTCTGTGAGCTTACCAAGAACAGTAACCACATCACAAACCCCATCTACTCCAAGGCCATCATGATAAAAACAGAAATGTGCTTTCACTGCTCAGGGTTTTTCCCCTCGGTTCCCACATTAGAGACAATCTCAGCCTCTGAAGACAAACAACTTAAAGGAATGGATGGACTGGAGGGTTAGGAGCATCAGGGAACCTCCACATTTCAGTGGCCAAATCTGAACCAGCCTTCTGAATTCATGGTTTTTGTTCCATTTCTCCTTCATTTCCACAGACAGATGGCAAACAATTAATACGGCCACAACAGAGGCAGTATTTCACTTTCTTCTGTCTTTCCTTCTCCATAATTAATTCACCCAATGCAGCCTGCCACTCCATAATCAATTAGGTAAAAAGCCCGGCCTTTTAATTTCAGGACAGCCTGATATGTGATGCATACTCTCATTTTCTTTCTGCACTTCATGGAATACCATACCCACACCAGACTCACTTTCAGCCGCTGCGCAGACCCTTCTCTTGGGCTCTGTGGCAGACAGAGGGAACTGAGGTTCACTCTCAGACTTCCCACAGATGCTTCCTCATCCAGAGGTCTCCTATCAGTACTGACCAAACCAACTCTACCCAAATCTCCTTATTTCACAGGAGCTGCTTCTGGCTGACCAAAACTCATAGGACAATCTTTCCAATGTCAGCCTTCGGTGAGATGTTATACTCTGAAACAAAAGCGTTATGTCCCTTCAGTACGTTTACCCTGTTTAATGAATAACTGGATATCCTCACTACTTATATAAATATTTAATCTGTAACAAATCCCTTTGAGTCTTTACATTCAGTAATGCTGAGCGCTGGCTAACTAAAGATATGCAAGAAACAAAGGGCTTTATTAATTGTCTGGAGTTAGGCATGGTGGTCTTTGGTTGGTACCCAACAAACAAACAGGAGCTTCAGCATGGTCAGCCCCCTTGCTACCTTCTCCAGCAACTCAAGCAGTAACAACTCAACAGAAACAACTCAAAGAGTGGATTTTTTCTTAATCATCCCACCCACACCTATCTGGGGGAAAATCAAGAATCTATTTTGTTTCATCCAAACCCACCGGTTCCCAGGATTCTAACACAGCTCCTGCAACGCAATTCTGGTCCGCCAGCAAAGCTGAAATCTTCATGTCTACTCAAAGTGCTTATTCAGACTTCATCTCCAGCAGTCCTGGTTTTTGAAGCAGCTGGCACCAGAGCTACTCCCAGAGACCAGCATTTGCAGAGGCACTGAAAGCATCGCCTCAATCAGGGCAAGAACTCTCTGGTGAGTGGGGACCACTGCAACCCCAGGGGCATCCAGGGAGGGAATTGCTGACAGGTCTTGAAAGCAACCTCTGCCATAATTAACTCCCTGGGTGGCTTTAGTGCTTTAACAGATGGAATATTAATACACCAAAGCACTTTCAACAGAGGATAACAGGGCTGCAAAGCAAACTGCAGCACAGGAAGATATCTTCAGCAAGACTGCTCCTCACATCCCCACGGGTCTGAGCAGAGCTGCTGGAGAGGCCACAGTCACAGCAGAAATATCCCTGCTGACTTACAGCTCACGTTTATCCCAGTCAACAGGGGGGAAAAAAAACATGCAACAAAAGCCTGCAAGTTTATCTCGTTAGCAGTGACTTTTCAAACATTAAGGAACAGGACAGGAAATTCTGGCTCCCTGCAAAGCAATAATCTTGTTGGCAAAATAATAGCCTAGAAAAATAAATGAAATGTTGCATTTTTCCTGGACCTGAAAAAAGACAGGCCAGCCCTCCCTATGGAAGCTGCCCGTGTGCAGGCAAACTTCCACCAGCCTTGTGGCACCTTCTTTGCTTCATGTAATAAAACCATCACCCTCAGTAGACGTTCAGCAGTGAATGCACATCAGCAGTCCCTATGTAATTACTTGCAAAAAAACCCATCATTTTTATCATGCTGACAGTCAAAAAATAAAAATCAAAGTGTGATTTTAAGACCAATTAAAAGGATACAAAAATTTTACCAGCAGAGATTTGTTTTAAAGTCCATTCTGATAAAATACATTGGTTTGAAATGGTCTGTCAAGATATAAAAATGTGCAGCCCGTGGGCCCAGTTTTGGAAAGGTATCTGTGGGAGCCCAAGCACCACATTTTCCCCAATATATTTAAATATAATGGATCAGAAAGAATAAAATTACCCTCAATATAGAAATACGGTAAGAATTAGAGCAGAAAAACACGCAGAAATATCTCATTTTAGAGTGCACTCTACAATACTGAGATGCTGAAGGCAATGATAGCAGCGTCACAAAGATATCCAAGTTTTGGAAAGGCGCTCAGTGCATTGGAATACCCATGAGGAGGACTCAGAAAGCATGCAGGTGTTGGGAGGGGCAGTGCTGGCACCAAGGACCTCATCACATCCACCTCTTCCTTCCTGCATCCCAGCTTCCCCATCTCTTTCTACTTACCAGGTGCCTCCTGTGTTAGGTTGAGGGGTTTTTCAAATCTTCTTCCTCTTTCCTGGAAATGTTCTTGGCTCTGCCACAAGGTTCTTCCTTCCTTTTCTTCCCACCCTGTTATGTCTCTGCTTTCCATATCGTCATATTGCTTTCTGTACTTCCCTATTGTCTCTGCTTTGCCATCTGACCCATTCTGATCCCGATCACACTTCTGTTGCACAGGTAGAAACACTGCTTTTCCCTTCTTTTAATCACTTTCAGCCTCTGCACACTCATTCACTTCTTCCTCTCTTCCACTCACCCATACATTCCCTACCAGACAAACCCACAGGTTTGTTCAACCTCCAACACAATGTTCCATTTGCAAGAACAAGAAACCCCACCCACAGACACCCTGTGCTGTGAGCTGTTTGAACCAAAGTCTCCATCAATGCATGGGACCTGTGCTGCTTCCTCTGAAAAGCATGATTCAGTAGAACGAAAACCTCCGTTGTGTCTATTTGTTATCTCCAGAAAGTCATCAGAAACTGTCTCTCTTGTGTTTTCTAGACTCACTTATGGATTTCATCAAAATGCTTAATGAACTGCAATTGTAAGTAAAACCTGTACTGAAGTTGTATTTTGATGATGGTTAACAGTTGTTTTTAAGTCAAGGTCCTCAGGCAAGGATCGTGTTGCTTCTCCAACTGCTGCCCCCATCTCCAAACCACAGAAAATCAATTACACTCCTGTGCTCAGCTGCTCAATTAAGCCTGCACCACACTGGGAAGCACCGCGAGTGCATTTGGTCTACAGCAAACACACACAGGCAGGAGCTGCGCTCTTGATAAGAAGGGGCTGCTGTGGTTTGAAGGCACATCAGAAATGCTTACTGCTAAATCTGCCATTCTTTTTGAAGCTGTTTTCATCACCTTGTGATCTCCCCACTTCATGAAAGAGCAATGCACAGATTCTGGGAAGCCCTACGTTTTCCTTTTTGTTTTCTCCTGATAAGGCCAGAACGAGGCTGGCAACACTGAGTGGATTTTGGGAAGTGCATTGGAAATGGTGCACCGGGGAAACAAGCAAGCAAAGAAAACTGTACATACGCAAATGATCGGGAATTCTTGTGATTATGCAGAGCTGCTTGTCACATCTGTAGGGAAGGAGACTAAGCTCCATGTGGTTCATCCTGATTCACAGGAGCACTCCTGATGCTCCCAAGCATCACTGCTTTCTGTGTTACATTCCTGGTGTCTGCCCAGTTCTGTTGGGCGTGAAGGAAGGCTGCAGAATTCATCCGTTCTGCTCCCAGCCTGAGCTCTCTCTGGTGCTGGGCACCTTGCTTGAGCTCTTGTGATGATGGGGTGGTGCAACATCTCCCTTGAGCAGCCAACTGTAGGACACGAGCAGAGCTGCAGCGTGCCTGCAAGCGGCCTCCACTGGGGCAGCAACTAGGCTGGAGAAAATGACAAAACATATGGACTGAAAGAGCCACAAGCTGAGCAAGGAAGCCATGGAAATGAATTTGGCCCCAGCTCCTTCGTAATGCCCGCATGCTTCACATCACCCCAAAGAAGCATCATAAAAACAGGATCACTTGGTGCTACAGTAAGAACCTGACAGTCCCTACAGACACTGCCAAATATCTCATCCAAATTACCCACCCGACAGTCCAGCAACTGAAATAGGAGCCTGTGCTGGCTGGAAGAAGAAATAGAAGGAAACACTTTGTAATTAAGTCATCTTTCTGAATGCAGTTAATCTCTGCAGAGGTCTCAGTGAGATCACATAATTAAAGATCCCATTATAATGCACAGTGCAGATTACAGTATTGCTTTATTTATAAGTGCTTCTTTGGTAACCTCAATGCCTGTCTTGGCATATAAGCTGGTATTTCATAAGAAGTGATGCAGAAACCCACTAAGTGTAATGTTATTCCAGATGCATCTTTTGCTGTGGGAATGTGAATTTGCTGCAGCACCTCAGGCCCTTCCTGCACTCCCTGTGCTATTCTGTGGCTCTGGAAGGAAAGCACACTGCCCTGCTGCTACGCTCACCCTTCATGCACTGCAGACTCACCACCAACAGCATAATGGCTTCTGCACGCATTTCAGAGTTATCACTGCTGATCCAACCTAAACCTCCCCTGTCTCAGTTTAAAACCATCCCCCCTTGTCCTATCACTCTCCACCCTCACAAACTGCAGTTCTCCCTCCTGTTTATAGGCTCCCTTCAAGTACTGAAAGGCCACAATGAGGTATCCCCACAGTCTTCTCTTCTCCAAGCCAAACAAGCCCAGTTCCCTCAACCTTTCATGATAGGAGAGGTGCTCCAGCCCTCAAATTGGTCACCAACCAATATAACAGGCCTGTGTCCTATCTGTGTATTAGGCAGCTGTCTGGCCAGCTGTATTCATAGACTGATGAAACTCACACCCACAGTTTGACAAATTCCAAAGTAATGCCTACATATACTAAAAAAATGCTCCAAGCAATACGCCAGATAAGAAACAGCTATAAAAAATAAATAAAAAAGGCAATAAAAAGACACTGCCAGAGGGCAAGTGGGCAGCACGCGGGGAGGGCAGCACCACTGCAGGGCACAGCCCTCCAGGCTAACAGGCTGTGAGCACAAACTGAAAGCCTCGATCAGTTCATGGAGATGATGCGAAAAGTGAGAGATGTGCCTGAGACGCCTCGTGATGCTCCTTGTTGCTGTGTCATGCTGCACTATGAAAACAGTTCCTACAGAATGACTTGCCCTCAGCAAAATGTTATATCCCCAAAAGGACAGCTCTGTGTGAGTATCCAGAGGAGGCCACAAAGATGATCAGAGGGCTGGAGCACCACCCCTATGAAGACAGGCTGAGGGAGCTGGGCTTGTTCAGCCTGGAGAAGAGAAGGCTGCACTGTGACCTCATTGCAGCCTTTCAGTACCTAAAGGGAGCCTAGAAACAGGAGGGGAGTCAAGCCTTTGAAAGGGTAGATAACAGCAGGACAAGGGGAAATGGTTTTGAGTTGAGGGAGAGAAGATTGAGGTTGGATGTCAGGGGAAGTTCTTTACTATGAGAGTGGTGAGGTGCTGGCACAGCTGCCCAGAGAGGCTGTGGATGCCCCGTCCATCCCTGGAGGTGTTCAAGGCCAGGTTGGATGGGGCCCTGGGCAGCCTGGGCTGGTATTAAATGTGGAGGTTGGTGGACCTGCCTGTGGCGGGGGGTTGGTGCTTCATAATCCTTGAGATCCCTTCCAACCCAGGCCATTCTGTGATTCTGTGATATGAGCTCAAAATACTCGTTCCCCAGTTTGGAATGAAAACCTTGAATTCTGAAATCTTTATCAAACATAAGCACCATTTGGAGGAAAATTCTCCTCTGTAGAATATTCTCCCTTTTCTCTGTTACTCTGTCTTTTTTTGATAAAATACATAAAATAAATGTTAAAGCTGAATGTGGAAAAAGGATTTCATGAGCTGCCCCTGGCCAGTACCTGTCTGTCTCATGCACAAAGTCATTGTCCTAGCAAGGCTTCTCATTTGCTGCACGAAGGACTGCTAATGCCCTGCAATCTCCTGCCCAAGGAGCACACAAATCGCTGCAAAGGTTTCTCCGGTCTTCAGCAGGCCGTGAATCAATCTCTGGGAAATGAATCACAATGTTTTATTATAAAGGGAAATCAATTGTGAGCGGCAAATAACAACTGGTGGGGGTGAAGTAATGAGGCAATGATCTCAAGGTTCATCTTTAAACTTTAGTGCTATAGAAATGCCTCTAATTAGTAAAAGAGCTGCTCCTGCTTTATAAAACAAGGGTACACGTCTAAGTACAAGGGAGAGAAAAAGGAAAAACAAACAAAACCATTCTAAAAAGCTGTAAAAGCATTAAAAGCAATGTTAGCCCTCCTGGAGCCGTGCTCCTTGTTGGTTCTTGGCTCAGAGCTGAAGCACCAGTGACAGAGGGCAGGAAGCATCCCGCATGGGATATTGCTTACATGCATCACATATGGTATATGCACCATGTGATATATGGTATATGCACCACATGTGATATATATAGATATGAGCTGTAGACTTCCTATTTGTATTGTTAGTCTTTCAGAGCTTATGACAGACTGGCAAAGCAGTCTCTGCCAAGTCTTCAGCTTATGCTCTGCACAAACCACATCTGAAGCACATAAAGGGATCACTTACTCCCCTGATTGAACATAGTTGGTAACTGGCTGGTGGTTTCTTAATCTAGAGACATCTCCGTATTTAACTGGACTGAATTATCATCCCTTCCCTTAAACATTTTATGAAATATGCATCATTTGATAATATATGATCATTTCTACTGCAGGCTGCTTCACATGACAAAACGACGTGATAAAAACCAGGTCACTGAAACTAAAGATAACCCGCACTACCAAGCTGTCCTCTATTTATGACACTTCCAATAAAATATGTCTGAGGAGTTAAATAATATTTGAGGTTACGGAAGAAACCTCACAAAGCCATTATTCCATCTTTTGGTCCCCTAACAGGCAGCTTTTGGAAATGAGGTGCTGCACAGTCTGCACTCTGTCCATATACTATTCCTCGTTGGGGAGAACCCCACTCCTCACATCAGCAGGACCAGCTGCTTGCCTGGGGAGTTCCCAGGGGAGCTCCTGGCCTTCATCCCAAGAGCTTTTCCGTAGCAGAAGAACATGAACACAAGACACAGAGAGTCAGGAGCCGAGCTCCTTCAAATGCTGGCCCTTGTTAGGGCAGGGTGGGATAAGGCTGCCATGTGGCATCCCTGCAAGAAATGGGGATTGGCACATGTCACTGATGGGCATACAGATGTTTCCTCATTATGGCACTGTTTGTGGACATGACCTCCCTCGTGCTGGGTGGATTACAGAGAAAACACTTATCAAAGTGTTTCCTCCAGTTGTTGAAAAGGTAACCAGGCTACAGTGACAGACTGAAGCAGAGCAGGGAGCTGCCGTTGTCTATTTCCAGTGTGTGCCAGGTCAACTGTTAGATAGGACTAACATTTTCCCAAGCAAGAAATGGTTTCCTGCCACTGCCATGCTACGTCTCTAATAAAAAGGTGGCTGTTTTATCACCGCTGAGTTTACAGCATTTCGGTGACCGAACTAGCAGCAAAGAGCATCATTATCCACTCCTTTGCTGCCAGAGGAATGATGAGCCATTACACGATTTCCCATTATGCAATAATGATGGAGGCAATTTGCGCTGTTGCTCACATGCCTCGCTTACGTGAGCCTTTGGTTTCACTTGCAAGTGATTTGGGGAAAACTTGTATCTGGCATAATATTCTTCCAGATAATAAATTAAGCTCCTAAATTAGCATGTCTCTATAGAAACAGCTGAAAGAGAAATATTAAATTAAAAAAAGCAATTTTCTTTATGATGTGACGATTTAGCAAGGATTTCATTCTACCGTATGAGCTACAGCCCGCTGCTTGTTCATCTTATTACAATAAATATTTGAGAACAACCTTTTGGTCTGTACTTCTGAAATCCATTAGTTGACCATTGTTAGAAATAACCATCAGGTGACTCGCATCCTCCCAGCTCTGTGACACGGATTTGGCATTGAGTTCCAAAAACTTAATTGAAACTTCTACTTTCTTACATGTTTGACAGCATTAGATGCAGACTGGAGCAAACATACCCAATGGGGAAATCCTGCTTCTTGAAACCAGCCTTGAAACTAGAGAGGGGTCTTCGTTTGAAAGGGCTATGAAAGCTATAGGGTGGAAAAACACTTTGGGAACAAAAAATGTTATTTCCTTTCTAGTTAACGTGAATTAATTGCAAGTGTTGGGCTTGTGCTGGCTCAGCACTGCGTTCCTACCCCCTTCTCAGCCCTCAGCATCCTTCCCAACACGTGAAAGTCCATTCCTACCTTAACGTCCATCTTCCTGAAGTTGCCTTGGCAACTCATCAACTGTTCAAAGGTTTTTTTCCCCTTTCCTTTTTCCATCATGCTGGAGTTTGGCCTCATTTTCCATAAGTCAAGTGCAGATATTGAGGTGGCAGGGCAAAGGAAAGAAGTCTTGTTAAGCCCCATCTGCTTAAGCCACTGCCCTTCCCCTGTTTTATTTTACATCTACAAATAAATAATGCCAGTCCCTCCCAAAGCCCATAAAAAAGTAGAGCTTTCCTATACGTGAAGAGCTATCCTTTACCTATTTAATCGTAACTCCATTTTCTGCTTCCAGTACATTCCCATGTAGCTGTCTCTTAGTGAAATATTTCCTGTAGAAGTCACTTCCATTGTCTAGGCTTCCTAGGCTATATTTCTTATCAATTATATAATAAAATAAGTCTCTAGCTGTGTTACTTAAATAGAGTTCACACTCATGGTGACACCTGAAGAATTTAATAGAAGTCAATCCATCACGGGCAGTTCAGCTTGCTCCCCTTTGCTGGGTAATCAAAGGACTGGCGTAAGGTTTAATGCTTAGAATTTCTCACTGTATCCTAAAGGAAAACGCAGAAAAGAGTGGAAATGATCAAATTAGCATCTTGCTTAATAGAAACTTCTTCAGAAAAGTCCGAGATTTGCCTCAAGATGAATCGCAGCGTTCCTCACAGACCTCTTCATCAAAATCTCATTTTTCCTATTGGCAGCCAAGCCAAAGTCTCTTTAAAGTGAAATAAAAAGCAATTGTGTTGGCAAGGTGATGTCGCCGCATTCATGGTGAGAGATTAATGCCACCCATATTTCTTCCTGACTCCTATTCTTTTTTTTATTTCAGAGGAGTGTTCTGTGCTGTTGCACCCACCGTCACTCAGATGTGTGTTAGCTGAATTTATGTATCTGTACTTTTTCCCACCTTACATCTGTGATGGTTTCCCCGCCTCGGGTTGTAAATATCTGCAACAATGGCTGAAGCTTGCGGTGGTGAGGCTCTTGATAGAGTGAAATGTTCTCGAGACAAAAAGCAGTTTGCTATAGAAACACTTTTCCGCAGCTTTTCATGAGACAAGGTTGTCTGGAGCACCAGTTCTCCTCTGCAAGAGCATCGTGCTGCTCGTGCCTCTGCCTTTGCAGCTGATTGTGCTGGGCGTTGTGGGCTCTGAAGAAGCTAAGGTTTCATAAGTAAATTGTAGTTGGAATAATTCTCCTATACAAAACTCATTCCATGCATGGAGATCAAAGAAAAGCGGGAGATACCAGGGTGAGCCAATGGGAAAGTACCAGCAACTACAAAGGTGATTCCAGCTGGGAACAAAGTAGGCTCCCCGACTTTGTTTCAGAAGGATTGCATGACAGAAAATGATTTGGAAACTGTAACTGGAATAAAGCTGATGCGCAGCAAGCAGACCTGACTTTAGCTCGCCTCAGCTGCGTAAGACAGAGCAGTCTGCCAAATGGCCACAGTGCATCACCATATTCCCAGCTTAACCCCAGGACATGGCCATCATTCCCAGTGAGTTACCTCTGGGTCCAGGTTGAGCAGAGCGATACGTCAGATGGGCGTGATGGTGTGGATTAGTGTGGGACCTCAGTCCAAAGCACTTCTTGTCCTTCATCTTCACGAGCAGGAAAGCCATCCCACCACTTACAGAAAATAAAAGGCATTTCTGTGATAGCAAACAAACCAACCAACCCACCCCACAAAAACATCCCTCCTCCCCCCAAACAAAACAAAGCAAAGAAAACAAACAAACAACATAATAGGTATTAAGGGGCTGCACTGAAAAATATCACTTAAGAGAAAATGAGTTTGGTGAAAGCAACATATCAAATTAATGGTTGGCTATTAGAGCAATTGGTGTAGAACATCACCTAAGGGAAGAAAATCGTTATCATCGTTTTAGTGGTTTTACTCACTGGAATCATAAGCGTGGCAAGGGCCCATTAGAAATGCTGCCATTTATCTCAGGGTACTTCTAACGTACGGCTGCCACCCTCATGGAAATGCAGCACTCACAGTGTTGGGTCCCTGCTTCTCCAAGCATTCAGGCCCCCAACCAGTTTCCCCCATCAGCACCTGAGGAGCTGAGCACAGGCACCCATGCTGCTGGAGCTGGCTGGTGCTGAGGGGCTGTTCTGAGCCAGGTGCTCCCAATGCACTCAGCAGAGATGCTATGGGTCTCAAGTTGTCTTCCTGTGCTTTAAACTCCCTCCCAGCCACACCATCCTGTAGACAAGCTGCATACGTACTTGTGCACGTATACGTGTGTGTGCACTTGTTCACAGGTGCACGCCTGCTGACATACAGACAAGTTCATAGAATCCTAGAATGGCCTGGGTTGCAAAGGCCCACAGTGCTCATCCAGTTCCAACCCCCTGCTATGTGCAGGGTCACCAACCACCAGACCAGGCTGCCCAGAGCCACATCCAGCCTGGCCTTGAATGCCTGCAGGGATGGGGCATCCACAGCCTCCTTGGGCAACCTGTTCCAGTGCGTCACCACCCTCTGGGTGAAAACCTTCCTCCTCATATCCAACCTAAACCTCCCCTGTCTCAGTTTAAAACCATTCCCCCTTGTCCTATCATTATCCACCCTCGTAAACAGCCATTCCCTCTACTGTTTATATGTTCAACAGGTTCCCTACATGCACACACCAACACAGACATAGCTCAGCACCAAGTCTAGAACTGTCAGGTTCATCACGTGGACCAAGACCACTATGCAGTAATTAATGAGGTAATCAACGGTGAAGAGAAGTAAAGCCTGTGGGATTGCAGAGAACTGCAGGCTCAGTCTCACACCTGAGGACATCCCCACAGAAAACCACAGACGTGCTCAGAAAGTCTCTTTTTTCTGTTCTACCTGCTACTCCTCCGGGTTTCATTGGCACAGTCTATGTTTTTCTCATCAAGCCTTTGCTGCTTTCTCTTCGGGCCATGAGGGCATAAAGAAGGGGAGGTATCAGAAGAAAGCAATTGTTTCTTGCATTTCCCATTACCTATTATTGAGGCAATTCAATTTCAATCCCAGGTGTGCGCATCACCCGGAGCAGGAATTCTTATGTATGATAAAGAAAAAGCAGTAGGAAAAAAAGGCAACGAAACTTCAGCAGAAACACACTGCCCTTCCCAGAGTAAGCACACCCTAAAAGATATTTACACACAGCAAAACGTCAATAGTGCGTTATTTAGACAGGAAAACGTTATATTGCACTGCTAAAAAAAATAACCCTCTTTCCCACATCTGCTTCCCCCCCCCCATGAGGGTGTAAACCTGGGTGTGTTGCGCTCACCAGGAACGTGCTGGGCTGTTCAGCATCCCCTGGGATGCCCTGCCAGACCCAGAAGTCAGGCAGCACCAACCAAGCAGGGGGAAGAGAGCTCCATGGTGCTGAGCTGCCCAGCCCAAGCACTTTTCTTGTTCTGCATGCTATGTTGGCTCTTAAGGGGTTGTTTTTCCCACTGCCAAGCTCTTATTTCTCAGCACTGGCAGTGTGACAACCTGAGATAACACGCACATTCTCTGAAGCTAATTAGCACTTTTGAACACTGAGATTCAGCACTATCACATCTCAGGGAGCTCGGCGCTGTTCCTGATCTCAGGGTCAGAGCTCTGCCCCCTCAGGGCTCATCAACACAAACATCCCAGTTTTCCCCGGCACATTTAGTGTGATAAGGAACTATTCTGAGAGCTTAGATCCCAAGCGATGGTTTCAGTGAACAAGCTTTCCTTGGATATTCTTTCCACTGCATGGAAGATCCCTGGAACTTCAAGTAACCCTAAAAATAAGCAAATATCTTATTATTAAATAATTTATCTGCTCGCTTTTGTAACACCTGAAAGCCACATGAAGGAAGCCTAATGGTTTGCTCTTGTGTGTACTGAAAGCCTACAACTTGACAAGAAATGCTCGGTGCAGTGGAGCCACATCCCAGGTCTGGGCAAGCAAACCAAACTACTGATGTGACTTGCATCACTTAAGGACATGGCAGCTATTTCAGCTGAAGCTGGGAAGATTTTATACAGTTTATGCAAAGCCTTTTAACTGTTTTGGTTTTTTTTCCACCTAAAAAATAATTAATAATTAGGCCTTACCTAATAACTGCAGACAGACGGAAATGGAGCGGCTTACTACTTAAACGTTTTCCTCTGTGAAGAAGGAAAAACAGATGTACGAGAGAAATCCATCATGCAGTTTAAACATAAGTTTTTTAGAAGCAGCAATGACAAGAAAAAAAACAGAGAATTACATACAGACTCGAGAATGGCGCAGTAAAAGGATAATTAGCTTAATTCCACCAATAGCAGAGGCAGGTGTCCTCCAGTTTAATCAGAATAGCAATTTGTAGTGGTGGTGAGTTTTCTTTTTTTCCCCACTGCGGCGAAAATGAAAACACTGTAAAAAGAATGAATACATCATCCGTGCTTTTATACCTTGAGCCTGCCACTGTGGCTGCCTTACTCGTGGTGCTAATAACCTCTTGCTGCCGTGGCTGCTGAAGCATCCCTTTCTGCTCCACGGCTTGGAGACAGCTCAGCAACCACTCACAATTGTTCCTGACAGCACTGGTCCCGGCCCCTGGCTGGCTCCTCTTCTCTTTCACTCACACTTGCTAAGTTGCTCTGGAGAAGGCTCCCAGAGATGATCAGGCATCATCACCCTAAGGAAACATTGCCTGAGTATCTCATCCATCGCCAGCTCCAGAGCCAGCTTTCCCCTGCCAGCTCTGTTAGTGAGGGGGGAATTTAAACACAGACCTTTCCTTGAGATTGCAGCTGTAAGAATTAAAGCCTAGCACAAATATTAATACCTCGTTCATCCTCTGCAAGTGGTTTCTGCTCCCGGTTGGACAATTCAAGATGTATTAAGGTCCATTTGTTGCTGTTACACACTAATGTGCAGGTTTTTTTGGATGTTGCAGAGCACTTTGGTAGGTGACCTTTCCAGGGCTCATCTCTCCCATTCATTCTCTGTAGAGCTCATACATAATATTTTATTTGCTCTGCTAGTAAATCAGACCAACTTCTGTATGGAAGAAAAAGAAAGAATCATGGAACTGAGCCACCCCCCTGTACAAGAGGAGCTGTGGTCTCTGCTGGCCCCAGTGTGACACTCCACAGTGAGATTTCTCCAGTTCAAACTCTCAATGAACGAGAAATTGAATGGTTGGACTGGATGATCTTGTAGGTCTTTTCCAACCTTGGTGGTTCTATGATTCTATGATTCAATGGCTTTTGTCCCATCCAGAGACCTCTCCAGCCCCTTCTAAGTGGGTTTTCAGCTTTCTCTTCTTACTTGTTTCTGGCAGGCTTTCCCAGCACTAGGAACCAAACAAGTGTTTAAGGAAAGGGTAGATGCGGTACGTAGGGACATGATCTAGTGGGCAATACTGGTGGTAAATGGACACTTGGACGTGATGACCTTAGAGGTCTTAATGATTCTACGATTCCATATTTCTAGGAAACGTTCACTATAAGGAGGGGATAAAATGTCTTAAATTGAGGTTTGTTCTAAGCCCATTAATTAACAAGTTGACCAGATCAACGCTGTAAACATTGCCTTACAGACACCAGGCTGAGACTACGATGCTCATCAAAAGGTGGGTGAATGCCAGCACTATCCAGACTCAGCAACCCGCTCGGTGCTTCATTGCTGAGCAGCACAGGGCTGTTGTTGCACAGCACAACAGTACATTGCCACACTGACTTTATCACAGCCTCCCCGCTGGAAGAATTGCTCACTCTTGCATATGAATTGTAATCCAGATCCAACGGAGCAGTTTAAATAATGATGTTGGCAACATACAGGGAGGGAGAGTCACAAGTAAGACGGGCACAACTCATTTCCAGCTCTATCATTAGAGTGAAGCTTGAGTTACCGATTGCCGTTTTGATCACACATTCATGGCCTCTAAAACTCTCTCTTATCACCCCTTGAGAAACTTTCCAGGTTTCTTTTTCCCTTTTTCTTTTTAATATACTTCCTGATGTTTTCCTATGAAATGAACCATCTGTCAACTGCAGATAGAAGCAGTTTCCAATTCACTTCTATGTGCTAACGGCCCACTGCACTGTACCACATCCCCATAGTGTTTGTGCACGGCCAAATTAAGTTAATGAAGTCGCTCTTTGAAATAGTCACATTCCAGCACTTCTGGCACCTCTACAGTGTAATTTCTTCCTACTCCTAATTTGCATAGATAAGAAATTTGTTTGGACTGAGATTGTAAAGCTTCGTCATAGATCTGCTGCTTGCCCCAGAACTGCAGGCCCGTGGAAATAGTGGGTAACTGCAGATTGAGCTTCACCTGCAGTGATTGAAACCACTCCAATGTGCAGAAATTCTCAGCACCGTGATTTTACTTCCTCTTACAAAAAATAGTCGCCCCCCAGGTGGTCACAGGAACAGCTCCCCAAGACAACACGTGAAAAGGGTTATGTGTGGCTTCCAAAACTGCTCTGGAACACACTGCTTCGCCACTTGGTTCAACATCAAAACCACGTTTAAGGCGGTCCTGTGAGTGTGTGTGTGTGTTCCTGAATCACTGTCATAAAACAGAAATGGCAAGGAAAGAAATGAGGGGGAAAAGGGAATGTTCCAGAGAATAGGGTTGCCCTGTTAGATGAGAGGTGTTTCGCACTCTGCTTTTCACTTCGCTTTAAGTCTAATGGACAAAGAACGCAGAGCTTCCTTGCCCTCTTTACACGCCCCTTAGGCTCCTGCTCTCCTTGCTCTCCCTTTCCTACCTGACACTTTGACAAATCCTGCTGACACACGTTCCTGTGGGCTATTAGGATGCCACATCAAATCCTCCTGCTCTGATGTGTGGGAGAACAGCCAATGCAGCACCAGCGTCCCAAGGCTGCTCAGTGTGACGGCCACCTGGCAGAGCCCACGGAAACGAGACGGGGCGACTGTGGGAAGATCTGCTGTCCTAATAGGGGTTCTGACACAACACTGTTTTCTTGTATGGGCATGCTACAAGAGTGTGTGTCAGAAGCACGATGTTGGCAACATCCTTTCCTGCATTGCCATCTGGAAAATGCAAGGACCTTCCTGATGGAGAGCTACACAGAGGATGGAGAGCTCTCTGCAGGCAGGGCGGGATGCTGGTGGTGCCAGAGGGCCTCTGTCTGGAAAGAGACAGATGGAGAGGGCTTTGTGAGGCTGCACTGAGGAGCTGTAGGGCCACCAAGAGGAGCTGTAGGGCCACCAAGAGGTAGATGTAGACTGCTGTGAGGCTTTCCGTCAACCTCCTCTGCTCCAGATAGAATAAACCAATGGAACTCACGTGTTGCCCTCTGGACACTTCACTGTCAGCACTTGCTCTGCTATTTAACACACCATTTTCTCGTTTAAAAACAAAATAAAACCAGATCTTACTTCAATGGTCATGCTGTAAAACACTGAATAACCACAGCATGGGGAGCTGCTGTGAGCACTGCCATGACCGCCCACACCAGCAGCTTCATCTGGAAACAGCCCCCACCTGAATTTGCATGCATTTTTGAGAACTCATTGCACCTTTCACCCTAAAAAAAAAGCAGAAATCACAGATTTTAACCCAGCTTAGCAGTCACCACAATGTGCTTGTGCACAGCAAGTCATGGGGCAGGCTCTGCTGCCTCACCTCATCCTATGAAGCACAAACACAGGGACAGAGCTCTGAGCAAATTCATCCCTCAGAAAACACCTTCGGTGAGATGCAGCCTGTGAGACCCTCTGAACAAGTCTGACGTTTCTTTCAGGTACCAAAACACAACAGATTTTACTCCTCTTGTGATGCCACCATCAATGGTGGAGCATCCCAGCATCTTACCAAGAGAGTGGTGAGGTGCTGGAACAGCTGCCCAGAGAGGCTGTGGATGCCCCGTCCATCCCTGGAGGTGTTCAAGGCCAGGTTGGATGGGGCCCTGGGCAGCCTGGGCTGCTATTAAACATGGAGGTTGGTGGCCCTGCCTGTAGCAGGGGGGTTGGAGCTTTGTGATCCTTGAGGTCCCTTCCAACCCAAGCCATTCTATGATTCTATGATCCCCACCATGGGTGCTCCCATTACTCACCCACTATCCAAGGCAAGCTAGGTGCTGGAAAACAAAATTCCCAGTGGTTGGCGTGTTTGTGGGGTGCAAATATCATCACAGTGGCTCAGGGCTTCTGGGACAGAGGAATCCATATTTGCAGTTTTAATTCTCTTGTCTCTCAGTCAGGGCCAGGATCCTCCTGTGCTCTATCACATAGCAAGAATGGATTAATTAATGTTTCTGTAACACTTTGAAGATGAGGATTTCTGTACAAGTGTAAAGCAGATGAGGTTGTTATAGCTCAGAGTCAAATTAAAGGGAGAACTAAAAGAAAAGGCAGACAACAGCCAGGGAAAGAAATCACGAAAGGTTATTTCAGCAGAGGAGCTGCTATCACTGCCTGTCCTCCCAGCTCAAAGGCTGCATTTGATCATATATTCCTCTGAATTACCTACTGCATCACTTGAATGCTAAAGGCAGAAATAAATACTGGATAAATATCAGGGGGAGGGTTTCAGGTTGTACTGATTCTTGACGCTTGCGGTCTGTAATTCCAGCTTTCACACTAAAAATTAATTATTGAGCACTGTAGGAAAAATTAATAAAGGTCACTCCAAAAGGATATGTTAAAAAAAAAAAAAAAAAAAAGGTGGAATAATATTTTTTCAAAAAAACCCCCTCTGGTAAATTTTAGCTCCAAAGAGCTTGTCAGAGTTCTTTTGCTTGTCTACACAATTTATAGCTGTGTCTGTCTGCTGCTCATGAAGCAGAACTGCTCGTGTGTCACCCGCACAGCAGGGCCTCCTCCTGCTGCCTGTCTGAGGAACCAGAGCCAGCCCTCAAACAAGTCAGCGCCTCTGGGTGGGCTATGGGTGCAGCAGGAGATGCACACCAACGCGGGGACAGCGATGGACGCACCAAGGTACATCCCAGCACCCTCCGAGCCGCTCCGCATTCTGCCTCCTGCTGCGTTATGCCCACCCACCATTCACAACACAAACACAGGTCTGTGACTGCCCCATGACCAGCACACTCTCAGAGTTTCCACCTTTAACCCTCAGGAAAAGTGCAAGTCTCCTCCCCAGCCGTGCATGGTCTGCCCCGGTGAGAGAATCAGCTCTGCCAGCATCTATGAGATTCATGGAAATAACACAGTAAGAGAAATAATCAGTGCCCTGACAGGACCAGGGAAAATCCATCTATATTTTGTGTATTTTCCAGCTCTCCTCAGTATTCTCTTATCCCCACTGTGATCTCCCTGAGAAGCTGAGTTCATTTAACCACCTATCTTGGGAACATTCTTCGTGAAATGCTCTGAAATCAATACGAGTTAAAGAAAGCATGTGTGTTCTGAACTATATTTAAATAGATACAACCTGGGTAAGGACGAACAAACGATTCTTGGAGTTAAATATTTCTGCTTGACACTCCCAGCTCACCGGGGTCTCCCATCATTCTCCAAGCTGCACAGTGGGTTTTTGCTGTCTCCCCATTAGGCTGTGCTTGACACAGGAGACCCAGCTGTGGCCCAGCTACATCACCACAAGGACAAACATTTCCAAGGAATAAAGCATTCCCATAAAATGAAAATAGGTGAAGGCAAACAAGCAGCTGACTTGAAGAAGCAGAAAAACACCCTGAACACCTTATTTCTTCAAATTCTGAAGTCCTATACAGCCTGAGCATTGCACTGAGAAAGAAGACAGAGAATTTGCCAGCTCCTTTCCTCAGCCACAATAGCAGGACTGTGTACATTAATATACTCAGTGTTACTTACTTCAAGCATTGCTGGTTATATTTGTGACCGAGCTGTTCATTGCTTGCATTGTTGCATTTGGCTGGCTCTTTATAAGCCAGCACCATATTAAGCTGAACTCAATTACCTCAGCTCTACAATAATCACAGTGTTCCTGTTGGCATCTGGAAGAAACTCTGAAAATTAACTTTGCTCCAGCATATCTTAATTAGAGCAATCTCTTTCAGCTTGCATGTAGAAAAGGAGTTTGCAGCAAGCGGAACAGCAGCTGAAAGAGAAAGTGATTCTGCACAACCATGGTGAGAAATAGCCCAAGCCTTAGGGTAGGTGTGCAGCCCCTCATCGCAGACAGCTACAGACATGAGATCACTGTTAGTGATTTGACCATGAATTAGTTTAGACTTTTTCATGGGCCATTCATTCAAGGATGCCTATCACTTTCCAAAATATCCATATTTCCATAAATAGGGTCATTAATTTTCCCCTACTCACACATATAAGCAGAGCTGCTTTGGCTCCTCCTGCACTCACCACGACCCCAGGCAGCACCACCAGCCCTGGCACTCACTGGGCTCCCTCTCAGCTCCTGGGTGCTGTTTCTCAGGACATCACACAGGGACAACAGCCTTTCATTTCTACTTGACCCCTATGCGCTATGACTAAAAGTCAGCTTATCTGCTGTGATGGCAAATCCAAGAGCTGTTAGGTGAAATCCTAAATGAATGTAAGCAAAAGTTATGAGTGGAGAAATACACAAAGGAATCTTTCTAAGCAGTGCCTAAGAGCACTGAACAGTTTTCAGTGACTTATGCACAAGAAGCCAATGTTTGACGAATTCTTCTCATAGGACCTTGCCTGACCATTAAGGCCAACCACTGGATGCATGCAATGAGGGAAGCATGCAAACAATACAGCCTCCAAAACTGGCTTCACCTGAAGGACCTCCCCTACACAGCCAATGCTGTCATCCCCCTCTCCCCCCACCAGATGAGTGCTGTGCTTCCATCCGGCCATGCAAGAAGTTGTGCTGCAAGGCATAGGGGAACCTGAGGTTCCCAATGACTGAGTTGTCCT
Organism: Alectoris magna; assembly: GCA_030625065.1. Lineage (NCBI taxonomy): Eukaryota > Metazoa > Chordata > Aves > Galliformes > Phasianidae > Alectoris > Alectoris magna. The sequence goes on along the minus strand of CM060566.1, from coordinate 22,501,259 downwards.
TTCATCACCCCATAACAGCTCACAACGAGACAGGCCGGGTAGCACTCATGGTTAGCAGCTGTCTGATTGGCAAGAAATGATTGCAAGAGAGCACAGTTAACATTCACTTGAAGTCAATGTAATTTGTATTAGTTGCAATTGCCATGTTAATTGGTAATCAACACAAACATTAACCCATTTTAGATCTCTCATCACAAATGCCCTACCTGCAGACAAACAGGCAAGGCTGTTCAGCTGCCAAGATGGATTTTTCCCCCTCAGACTCTGGGGAATTTTTTGCTAACCAGCGAGGTAAGCACTCCTACATTTTACCATGGAGGGCTCACTGCAAGGCACTACAGCATTTCTGGGAACTGCTCCACTGGGACGTGGCCACAGCCTGCAGGAAGAGAGGAAGGAAAACTCCACCGATCTTTATCATCATTCACAGACTGATATTTCTACTTATCCACATTACCGATACGTGGGGAAAAGAACCCTGTGGGGTTACCTGAGGTCAGAGCCATAATCGAACGACTGTAATCTAACAATGTCTAATGAGAAGCTGGAGGTAGCTTGGGAGACAGCTGGGAGGGAAAGGTGAGATCCCGCAGTCGCTGTTAAAGTAAAAAATATTCTCTTTGACCAGCTCCACTGCTTAGCTCTGAAAATGCTGTTAAATTACTACATTCCCTCTGCATTTGCTAGGGATAAACATCCAAGAGCTGCAATCCTGAACCTGCAACCATCTTAATTGGTTAAATACTAATTATCTTGCAACTCTTCGGCATTTGTCTGAGATATTGCGGCAGGAAGAGTAATTAGCACACTATCGCTAGATTATCTCCCAGCAGTTAAGACTGGCAATAAGGTGTTGATGGTAAGAAACTATCATTTCAAGTGTTAAAGAAAATAAAAGTAGTTGCCAGATGAGAACAACTCGTTATTTCTTTTATTACAAGAGAAAGCATGCAATAACCATCATAGAATCTCAGAATCCTAGAATGGCCTGGGTTGAGAAGGCCCACAGTGATCATCTGGTTTCAACCCCCTGCTATGTGCAGGGTCCCCAACCAGCAGCCCAGGCTGCCCAGAGCCACATCCAGCCTGGCCTTGAATGCCTGCAGGGATGGGGCATCCACAGCCTCCTTGGGCAACCTGTTCCCTGTGCATGCTTTCTTTAAATCCCTGCTTGCAGGGACAGCCAGGGCACAGGAGCTCTTTGGTGGCTCAGGACCGTGCAGAACGGCCATGGAGCCATGGGAAGCTCCAACACAACGTGGAGACTGGCGAAAATTCAGTGCTGCTCATGCAAAGATGGGCTCCAGTGGGAACCCAGCTGAACATTTCATGTTGAATGGACAGCAATGACTTTCTTTAGTTTCAATTTTAAAATCAACGTTACACTTAGAATCAATAATCATAGAATCATAGAATCACTCAGGTTGGAAGCGACCTCAAAGATCATCAAGTCCAACCGCAAAGGTTGAAAGTCATAGAGTCATTACGGTTGAAAAAGACCTCACAGATTGCCTGGTCTTACTTGGATTCCCATGTAACAGCAAAAAAAATAATTGCTAAATGGTTATGGAACTTTCGGTGAACCCTGTGGAACTGGCAAGCCCTATTTTCCTACTAAAAATGCATTATGCATCAAACTGGGGAAAGGAATCTGGGCAAAGAGAGCCACAGACAGCCCGAGGATTACGGCATTACCAGAGGATCTGCTTTAAAGCACGGATATCCATTCTTTAATTCTCTGCAGATAGTGGAGGTGGGGTTATTGAGACAGATTTCTGTCTATTTGTCTACGGGGCTTCTTTTTTTGTGTGTGTTTGCTGGAGAATTATTCTGAAAATCTCGTTCTTTCTTCGCCTTCAGGGTACCCCAGCATGGCAATGGCTGTACACAAAAGGCACAGCAGCCATGGACACCACGGTGGGTTCCTGGTGCTGCAGGACATGGTGCCAAACAACCACATGGCTGCACCTTGAAATAATGAACGGAGAAGTTCTCACACAGCAGCTCTGGCATTGCTCTGCCCCTTTGCACAGTGCATGGAGTCCCACTCAGTGCTCTCACCTTTGGTTCGCTCCATCCAGACGCTCCCCATCTTCAGTCAGTCATAGGAGTTACGCAGCGCTTTGGCTGCATGAGTTTGGGGTTGAACTTCAAAGAAAAAAACCTACTGAGAAAAACTGCAGCTCCCTCTCATCCATCTTTTCTACAGACCCCTTCAAATACTGATTACACTAAAAACGAAGCACCAGACCCTTTTGTAAGGATGACTTATGACATACCTACCTTCTTCAGTAAAAATGTGCTTCTCTCTTTTTCCTCCAAACTGATTTCAGATTCCCCTCTTCTGACATTCCATGCTATTAAGGAGCCATTTATTACCCGTTTCCTCACACCTTCAATAAACGGAACGCAAGTTGATCAATTACCATTATTATGGGCATTCCTTTTGCTCCTATCCTGTTAATTAAATCTTAAAACTGAATAGATTGCACCATATTTTCATAACCTCTGGGTTTCCATATGCACGACAAGCACACTGCTCGCTTCGGTAGCCTTTTTTCCTTCTTTAAGAAAGACAAAAGTAAATTCCATTAATCCTTAAGTATATTCACTTTCAGTAGTTTGGAGCATAGAGCGATTTGAAGTGAATATAATCATCTTCCTGAACACCACTTAATAGCTTGGCCAGTTTCAGCATGTTTGGGGCATTATTTCACAGAATCATAGACTGATAGAACAGCCTGGGTTGCAAAGGCCCACAATGCTCACCCAGTTCCAACCCCCTGCTATGTGCAGGGTCACCAACCACCAGACCAGGCTGCCCAGAGCCACATCCAGCCTGGCCTTGAATGCCTGCAGGGATGGGGCGTTTCAAATCCATGTTTCCCTACTAGAACCTAAAAATTATATACAGAAATAAAGGCAGAGGTCACGTTGGGAGATGCTGAGCTGAGCACGGCTCTCTGTGTATTTCACTCAAAAAAATACAAATAGCATTTCCCATACTCCTACCAAGCAGGGAGATGCTGGCTGCGTCCATTTCTTCCTGCCACTGTGCTGTGAGCCAGATAAACCACGCAGCAGAGGCTCAGCTTCAGCCCATATGAGCAGAGGGACTCTCAAAAGCTGCTGCAGCGCTCAGGCTCTCTCAGGAATAGAACAGGCACCTGGAAATGCACATCCTATGTAGAAGTCACAAGCAAGCCCTGCTGGAGGCTGTTACCAGAAGCAGCGCTGCTCTCAGGATGCCTGTCATTGGGTCCCCTCCTCTCACCCCACATTCAGACAGGACCAGATGAGAGCTTTGTCAATTTCCTATCATGGATGAGCTTTTATAATACGTTTTCCTCATTCTGAACAATTGAAGCTGCTGGTGCGGTGGGTCATTACATCCAGCACCCACCTCAGATGTTTCCTGCAACAGCCTCGGGCCAAATCTGTTAAAAAGTTAATCAAGCTGAAAGGTCGTGGAATTTAATAACTACCAAGGAAGAGGTTTTAAGTTCCTTATATTACTCATTATGTTACCTTCCAACAGGAAATATATTTTATGGTAATTAGACCAAATATTATTTTCACTTATACGAGGCTACTGATGGCTGTTCATCCCAGTTTCGCCCTTTGCCCAGTTTGGTAATGAACCTGCAAGGAAGCAGACCCGGCTCTGTCCCAGCAGCGATGTGCTTCCCTGCTTTCCTTGGTTCCCTTTCACAGAGGGACTTTGCTTCCACATCCCCCACCTTCCATGCAGAACAGCAAAGTTACTCCCTTCTCCTAAAAATATAACACCATCGGTACGAAGCGTAGCATTCCGTTTAAGTGCATGTGGGCAGGGTGTTGGAGAGCTGACTGCAGAAAAATAGTAAACAGGGTCCCATATGGCTATCAGTGCTTTAATTTGGCAATAAACAAAATGCAGAAGAGAAACTCAAGGCCAGGTTGGATGGGGCTCTGGGCAGCCTGGGCTGATATTAGATATGGAGGTTGGTGGCCCTGCCTGTGGCGGAGGAGTTGGAGCTTCGTGATCCTTGAGGTCCCTTCCAACCCAGGACATTCTGTGATTCTATGAAACTCCAAGCCCACATATTTTTCACCTGTGTAGTTCACCACCGTATTTCTATATTCTCTGGGTTACTCTGAGTTCATTGGCAGAACAGCACAAACCATTCAGCCTCAGGACCTGGGGCAGGTCCTTTTTCGGAGTGCTTTTCTGTTACTTTCAGCAGCGTTTTAACCACGTGTCTCCAACAACATCCCATCAGGCTCAATTCCACAAAGTTCAGCTTTTGCCTAAACCTTCCTTTTCTCCGTCCCATTGAGCACAGTTACCTCCCATCCACTCTAAATCTTCTTGGCTGGGATCTTATCTCCTCTGCCTGGTGTCTGCCTCTGAGATTCCAGATCCACTGAACAGACAGACAAACACCCGGGAGGGGAGCAGTCAAAGCCTGTGCACAATGTGCACCTGGTACATATCTCCTTGCTCACACCCCCGCTGCAGGCAGCCTGCACCTGCGGGCATGGCAGATGAAACAGCACCTACAATGAGACAGCACCTGCACGACTGAGCCTGTAATTTAATCAGCCATACACAGCTCTTGTTTCTTATCTGCTCAGCTTAACTTCGGCTCCTTGCCAAATGTTGGAGCAAAATATAAAAGAAACCCTTTGTGAACCTTCATCAGCATTTACCCACCCCTCCAGCAACGCTCCAGCAGAGGGGATGCAACCGCTGGGCAACCCACTCCTCCCAGCCCCATCGCTTTCCCTTCAGCATCAACGCACGGAAGACAAACCTGAGCACTGCTGTGGTACCTCAAAGCAGTTCAGGGAGGGAGGCAGCTGGCAAAGCTGCTTCACTTCCTCACACAGCAATTTTGCAGTTGCACTTCCATGGAAATCCACAGTGATGCACTTATTTTGCTGAAGGAACTTATCGCTCTTCTCCTTTGGAGTTTATTGGACGTTATTCGAAGCACAAAAGGAATTACTGACGAACAGATCATAAACATTCTGAGAAAATTCATGCAATAATTTGCAAAGCAAACAATCTGTTAGCAAAGACGGAAAGGATGATTGCTGAAAAAAATAAAAATGATTAAAACAGAAAGAATGAGTTTATTTCTTGTATGAAACACATTAACTTATATTTGAATTATCTACAATGCTGGGAATCTCAGTAAATGCTGATTGCCAAAATTCCCAGTGCTAATTCACCAAACAAGGCTGAAAAGCTTTACTTTTTATAGGTTGGGAAGGGCCAAACAAGGAAAGTCAACTGTGCATTGTGAGTTATATATTCTTACATTTGGACACACTGCTGGGGTTCATAGAATCACAGAATGGCCCGGGTTGGAAGGGACCTCAAGGATCATGAAGCTCCAACCCCCTGCCACAGGCACAGCCACCAACCTCCACGTTTACTAGCAGCCCAGGCTGCCCAGAGCCCTATCCAACCTGGCCTCAACCACCTCCAGGGATGGACGGGGCATCCACAGCCTTTCTGGGCAGCTGTCCCAGCACTTCACCCCTCTCTGAGTAAAGAACTTCCCCCTGACATCCAACCAAATCTTCCCTCCTTCAACTTAAAACCATTTCCCCTTGTCCTGCTGTTATCCACCCTTATAAAGAGTTGGCTCCCCTCCTGTTTCTAGGCTCTCTTTAGGTACTGAAAGGTTGCAAGTGACAACTATTTTAGGGTCCGCATCACATGCACACAATGCAACCCTGCTGAAGCATGGAGAAGGCACCAAGGGAAAAAAGGGAGCTGGGGGTCACAACAGCCCCGTGTGCCTTGTGGTGGAGGGTCCTGCCATTCACAGTCTGATAGATATACACAACACTGTAAAGCAAAATGTTTGTACACGATTGCTATTCTCTATACACAGCGTCTGGCTGGAGAATTTAAATTCACTGTTTACATGGGAAAAATTGCTGTAAATGGAAACCAATAAAATCCTCAAATCTTCATAATCAGGGCAACTTCGTGCCTGGGAATCCCAGCTGGTTTTTTAAAGGGAAAGGGGGGATCTTTAAATTAGAGTAGAGAAAGCAGGAGTCCAACTGCCATTCTAAGAACAGCTCAAAATGCAGGTAAGGATTTCTTCACATCGTCCAGGCTCAGATTTACTCACAACTGCAAGGTCACAGAGTCTCATTATTCCCATGGTACCCCATGATGCCTGCTCTGCTGGCACCCATGGATGTGCAGGAGCTCTGAATGCTGCAGCCGTGGGGCAGCAGCAATCTGGAGCTCACGGGAGGGCACTGAGGAGAGGGTCCTGAGCCACTGTGTGCACAGGAGGCCTTCAGACACCCATGAGCAGCCAAAGGGGGGTCTTTATTTTCTAGAAGAGGAGACACTTTCACGTGAATCTTAAATTTCAGTCAATTTTTGGCTGTTGCTTCTTCGCGCTCCCACGTATTTTTCATGTATATTTTATGAACTCCATTAGAATTTCAGGGAGATTTTCTCCAGTTTGAAGTGAAATATTTCGTGCTTGTTTTTATGTAGTATTACGAAAACCTAAGGATGAAGACAACGGTTTTATGTTTCGGGACTGCATATTTAATGGGACTTCTCCTAGATAAGGAACATTTACCTTCCTGCCATTTTTTAATTTCTTTATATGCAGCTCTGAGGTGTTTTAATGCCTTCTTTAACACGCAGTCCTATTGGTTCGATGTGCCATTTTTACCTCCATAAAAGTCTGCAAGATGCTGCAGTGAGGATGTGCTTATTAGTTATTACTTTTACTGGAATCGTGGGTGCCTTTGGAAATGTTTTCTTCCATCACGTAAATATTTTCATGCGAATCTCTCAATGCATCTTGAAATGTTTCGTATCTATTGTAGTGCATTCAATGGAAAGATAGTATTTTCAAGGTTTAGCCATTTCTTTTTAAAGAGGCTTACATTAAACCTTTATGAAAATTCATGTCATGGGATTTTATGAATACATTTTTTCCCCAGAAGTACATAAAGAAGGTATTCTAATGGAAAGCAATACGACTGACACAACCCCAAATCCAGTAGGAAATATCACGGGTTGCAGGAATTCCCCATTGCCCTGCAAATAGGTGTCCCCACAGTGAGCTCAGAGAAGGACACTGCCCATCCCATGCAGGATAAAACCACAGTGACAGCAAGCTGGCAATAGGTCTGTGTGGATGAGTACTCGTCTTCCTCCTTCCTCAGTTGTAATTTAATGTTTACTATTCCAAATCCAGAACAGACTCTGAGGGAGGAGAAGAGGTCTACCACGTTGACCCTCTAAACCCTTCTTAGTCCACCAAATACTGCTGATGAGATCCATTTGTGATCCATTAATGATCATTTCACAATAACAACAGGAGTTTTTTGAGAGTTTCTGTTTTCTCTGAACACATGGAGTAGCTGGGTAGGTATCTGCAATAGGTGAGCAAAGGAAAACGATGGTCATGGCTTCCCACCGCAGGAGCAGCAGGGCAGGCATTGGCTTTGTTGGCAGCAGCAGCACTCTTGGAAAAGGATGAATGACCGTATGTGACCCGTTACAGCCACTGCCACCACTGCTGTTAGATTGGGTGGGAATTCTTTCCACCAGAAGGAAGATGTCCAAGTCCTACAAAATCTCAAACTGGTCGTGCTAAAGCCCAATACAGCATCTCACTCAGTTACAAGTGTGCTTTATGGGGTCAGGCAACTCTGTGCTACTAATGCTATGAAAGCCACAGCCTCAAGCAGGGCACTGATAAAACTGCAGGCCGTTTGATTTTAACAAGGTCATTTGTTACTCTGCTCAAACTTTCTTTCCCCAAAAAAGGTTCTGATTCCTGGCCATTCCTGAAAAAGAGCAAACCTGTGCTTTGCTGTGGCACCTGCAGCTTGGGCTTTGGGGTTGGCTTGGCACAACCCAACCAGGTGGCTCTGAGCACGGGGGAGAGAGGAGCTGCAGCACTGCACGAATGCAAGCAGTCACCCACAGGCACCAGCGCATTCAATGAACCAACACACCCAGTGAACTTACTATTTTGAATCAGTGCCACAAAGCACAGTTCCTTGCTAGTTAGTACGCACCAGAAATAACATCACACGGACGTAGGCTGCTCCACAGCACACCAACTAAACACCATGCAAACCATACCGCCAGTAACAAGGCTACGTATAGATTCTGTGCCTAGCCTAACGGAACTTCAAATTGAGTGGAGAGCCTAAAAAGTATTATTTTTCATTTCCATAATGCGTTAGCAGATTGGGCCTGTGCTTTCAACAGGAAAAAGTGCAAACCAATTTGACTGTATGCATTTTGGTAGCACTGTGCCAGCCACCGTTATCTTCACAGTTAAGACCTACTAAGGGGCAGTCTTGCTGAGTCGTTCTTTGATGCAGATATGACCCCTTTGCTTAAACAAATGAATTTCCATAATTTGCTCAATATCGCAACCGTTTCTTGGTTTACGTGTCAAAGCAATGCTGTCTATTTAACAGACCCCAATGTTGTGTCAACGCCCATGAATTCCATTGGATTAGACAATTTTTTTTTTTCCCAGACAAATAAGTACCACTAGGAGTCCAATTTTTATGACATACTTAAGTTTGGATTTTAAATTTTAAACAACTGAACGCTGAATTGAATTTTGCATTTAGCAGAGATACAAATCCCATAACTGGTAGTTTGGAGCCTGCAGAGGTTTGACTATATTGCTTTAAAGAACCAAAATGCAATTATTGACAAAAAGTCATTTTAGTTTTAGTGTTCCACGGTTGCAAAGGGCTCAGTTATAAAAGAGACTGAGATGTTTTTATTATTTGTCTCTTATCTTGACGCCAAGTCTATTGAAATTCTCTGCAGCTACCCACTTTATGACATAATTTTTAATATCTAACACAGACAATAAACAAAATAATTTAAAGAGATGATACGATACATCATTCTGCTATTTCTTCCATTATACAGCAAGGTTTGCTCACAATATAAACCATTTTAATTAGAGGACAACAAAGTCATCTCTCTGACCCCCTTGAGTAGCACAGAATTACAATAAATTACAGTGAACTGATATTTGGAGAAGTATTGGAGTAGCAGCCCCGGTGAGGAATCATATCATAGAATGGGCTGGGTTGAAAAGGACCACAATGCTCATCCAGTTCCAACCCCCTGCTATGTGCAGGGTCACCAATCACCAGACCAGGCTGCCCAGAGCCACATCCAGCCTGGCCTTGAATGCCTCCAAGGATGGGGCATCCATAACCCCCCTGGGCAAGGAGACATTCTCCAACAAAACACTCCAATACATATTATCATCATACTTGGAATCATAGATTGATGGAATCATCTAGGTTGGAAAAGACCTAGGAAGGAAAAGATCATCAGGTCCAACCATCAAACCAATCTACCACCTTCCATCATGAAACCACGTCCCTAAGCACCATATCCACACTTCTAAGCATCTCTGCTACGTCTCTGGGCAGCCTGGTCCAATGCCTGAGCATCCTGTCTGTGAAGAATTCTTCCTAACACCTGATGTAAACCTCCTCAGCACAACTTGAGGCCATTTCCTCGCACCCTATTTATCACTTGGCACCTGAGAAAGGAAAGTAACACCTCTTCACTCCAATTCCCTCCAGGTACCGCAGGGAACGGTGAGGTCACCCACAGCCTCCTTTGGTTGCACTGCTGACAGAATCATAGAATAGCTCAGGTTGGAAAAGACTTTCAAGACCATGAAGTCCAACTGCAAGATAACCATACTGCCCTAACTCTAACAACCCTCTGCTAAATTGCTTCCTTTCCTTTGGAGCAAGGTGAAAATGGACCAAGGACACACCAGATAAAGTTGAATGCAATGAATGTGTGTCCTCAGGATGGTTCAACACACGACACCACTGCCTTTCCCCACCTTACATTTAGTCAGGAGCACTGTGTGGGCTGAATTTATTTCAAGCAAAACCAGTTGCCAAAAATTTCCCTCTAAGACACAAAATTCTCCAACCACTTCGCTCCTAGCACAGCATAACATAGCAAGTGTACACAACTCATACACCACAGCACCAATATATTATCTTCTCTCCATTAAGGTCTTCTGCCTGGAGCATCACTGGCAAATTTTAACAGCAATTGCTTTAACAGGAAAAAAAAGAAAGATAGTCTACAATGTCAGTAGAAGTTTTCAAGGTGACTGCAGAGAGTCCAAACACTGCACTGGAGCTGCTGTGAGTCACTGCAGCTTTCCCACCCGGGCAGAGTGGCTCCCACCTGCACTCTCTCATGCCCAGGAGGAATCCAGCTTACATCCCATGAAAGATCTTTTCAGCGAGGAAGAAAAGTCATACTGTCATCTGAGAGCATTTCTGATGCGTTTGAGAAACAGGTGAGGCACAGTCAGCCTTGATTTCTTTTTTTTCCTGCTCAGTCGTGATGGATTCAAGCCAAGTAATGAAGACATACCTCTGAAGTGTTAAAGGGAAATAAGCTCCATATCCAATTCTGGTCCCAAAAGTTGTCCCTGAGACTTGTTTGTAGCTCTAATCCCTTTCCTCCGAGGCGTTCCCAAGACAGATGGAGCCCATGGGTCTGCCTGCTGGAGCTGCTCACCTTGGACGAAGCTCAGACTCAGGATAAACTGAAACATAATTTCCTGTGATGCTTTGCGTCCTGCTCTCTGGTTAAAGAGATTCTGTGACTCTATTTGATTTTGCTGTACCTGTTTCACTGTGCTGTTAAGCAATAATGAAAGAGGGAGCCTTCCAGGCAGAGCTTCAGGAAGCTCCAGACAAAATCAATGGAGCACGAACAAACTCAACACCAAAACATCTACAGAAGGAATGAAAAAATCCAGCTCTGCAAAACGCTACCACTGCTTTACCAAGGCCAGTATGAGATTGGGTTAACTTCCATGCAACTGCCGTGGGTTTATAAATCCTTAATAATGGAGGTGAAATTCATACCCAACTGAACACTTTTACACAGAAACCGCTTCCTTGCAACCCTGAAAATGCAGTTTTAAGCCCTTGTTAATGTGTAGAAGAAGTACTTTTTCAAGTACCCATTGGATTACAGTTTGAAGGCATTCAAGAAAATTCTCTGTAATAAAGCAGGTTGTGTGCAATACACTTGTATTGGAGGGGAAGTGAAAAGCTATCGCTGAAGATGAAATATTCTGACACGGTTGAAAAGAAATGCTTTGCAGAAATGTCAGTTTCAGCAAACTTTAAAAACATTCTTCACCCAAACTGCATTTCAGGGTGTGCTTTGAGCAACATGCACGCAGCACACAGTAACCTGTCAGTGCCTGCAGATATAAAATGGGCGTTTTGCCCCATGTCCCCCATGCCCTGCCAGCGTCCAGCCCACCCCTTCCCCACAGCCCCATGGCCCCAACCTATCAGACACACTCATCCACATTCAGAGGCTGGCAATTTCTTGCTGCGGCATCTCGTAACTTAATCCAGAACCCAGCAGGCATCTCCATTTTTCCTACAATGAAGTAATTTTGAGTTTACTGCAGCAGGTAAGTTCCCTGTCAGCCTTCACCTCAGGTGCTGAAATCCTACCAAGGATTCTTCTTCTGGAAGCTCACGAAGACACATGGGACAGGTCTTACTGAAAACACAAAAACTTTGTCCACGAGTTTTCAAGACCAACCTGTCCCCTTGGCTGTCTGTGGCGTTGTGACACTCAACGAGAAGATGTTTCAGAGGATGTCTAGGATGTTTCTAATCAGCTTGCTGGGATCAGAAGCATTAGGAGATCCTCTGCTGCTCTGGGGAACGGTGCTGATGCTCCCTGCACCAAGTCTCCATTAATACCCTGCACAACCTGCAGAATGTAATGCAGGAAAAGAAGAACATGAAACAAGGCTCACTGAGCTATGTCCAAACAAACAGCACACTCAGCTGAACAAGTCTGCTGGGTAAGGAATTGTGTTTTTCTGCAGTTACTCTTGTAGCTATTGTCACCTTGAGGGAACATTGAGCCTTTCCACACTGCTTGTCCCAGGGAAGCTTGAAGGTGTCAGCATGTGGAAGTGATGAGTGATTGAAGGCAAGTGACTGTGAAACCCTGCTCTGACTCTCTCCCATCACAGCCTTTGCCTGGCCAGGCTCAAACACATGGGGATGCCCTTGCTGTATGTTCACAAAGACAGAGTCATATCCTGCAGTGACATCAAACAGGGTTTATTATTGGGAAACTTGCAACTAAATCCCAAGTGGCACAACTCACCTGCCATGTTGTTGGCACCAAAGAACTGAGAGTGGTGATGATGCCCAGGAGAGGAACAGAAGATGATTCTGATGACACAAATGTCAAAGACAGTGAAACATCCCCCCATCCCCAGCAGAGGGGACTAAGGCAGGTTGCAATCATGCTTGCATGTCAGCAGTATTGACACTTGAGGGTTTTGCTAAAAGAAAACATGTCATTGACCGTTAATATGGTCTTTCACTCTTGAGAAAGCACTGGCTCAGCATTATAAGGCAGAAAACAAGACATGGATGCAAAGCGCAGCAGTTGGTTTAGGACGTGGCAACACAACGTTGGGCAACACAGCACCATCCAACATGGCAAAGCAAGATGCTGCATCACTCTTCCACAAAGAGTGTGCCTACCCTACCTATGGAAAACCACCTGAAGCCACTGAGGAACACACGCTGATCCCTGCTCGACACTAAAGCTCCAAGCCTGTAGGACCCAAGGTACAGCTCAGTGGCCAGGGATGTCTGCAGAAGGTGCTCTCCTTGGAAAAATCTGGCCTCAGGTTTGCAAGCAATTTTCAAAGTCTACCTTCAGGTGTGGATGCTGGCCACATAGGCACAGGTTACTAACATCTGTATTTATTTATCTCCAGTCTTGGATCAGTATTGGTGAAAAGCAGCTACTTAAAGCTCTGATGCCTTCCTAAAAAGTCTTCTCTGAAAGGATCAAGATGCTCGAAGAGTGGTGGGTATATATGAGCAGAAAATAATTGCTGCCTCCTGCAATGCAAAGAAATTAACATTGCTAGTTTTAGACAGACATTTGAATTAATATTAAGCACCCATTAAAAAAAAATAGATTTTCAATTTTTTAGTATGTTTTACAGGAGAACCGACAACGTTCACAAGACTTAAAACCCATATATCACTTTAATGCAAGAGCACTACTTTGGAGGAAAGCATTATGTGGACTGCTGTGCCATAGACTGGGGCTATATTACTGCTAATAATGTTGTCTTAGAAATCTCTAAATGAAGGTGCATAATGATGGGAGCACATTGCTATAAGCACTCTTCTACAAAAGCGTTTTTTAACGCTGTGGGCAGTGGCATCAAATTAAAAATACCCACTAAATCCTATTATCTGGCAGTTTATTTAGCAATTTGCAGCTTGCAAACACAGCATGCTGGTGATTCATTAGGATGAACATCGCCAAAAATAAAGCTCTTACTTTGTAATTGTACTTTTAAAGGCAAAATCACAAAATCCTCGCAGAACTTCTCCCCCTCTCCCAGATGGGTTTGCTCAAGCCTGGGGAAAACTCAGATTCGGGCACGAACTTACAAGGGACGTGGAAACCTTCAATTCTGATTCTATTGCAAAGTCACCTGCGATGCAAATAGCCTTACGGCAACCTTCTGAGAGCGTAAGCAGGGTCTTTGGCCAAGCCAAGGATTTGCAAGAAGTTGGAGATCCTGGTATGTCTGCCTGGTACTTCGTTTGTCCATTGGTTGAAGCTGAAATGGAAGCGGATGGGTGGAAGCTGCTGAAGAGAAGGCAGTGCTGTTTGTGAATAGGGGAAGAGAGACTGCTCCTCATTCCCTGTTGCACTGTCGTATTGCTTTCTGGTGAAAATGCTGGATTTTGCAATGTCTGATTAAATTACCAGAGAATCCCCAAAGTACTTCTCTTCTTTTCTTCCTTCTTTTTTTCCCTTCCCTGCTATCCCACGTTTCTTCTTTCCTTTCTTCCATCCACCCACCTCGTTAAATCACCTGTGCTGCTCCGCGTTTCTCACTGGTTTCCCTGGACATTTTTCCCACTGTGGGATCCAGGGCCCTCTGTGCCATAAAACAACGTTCCTTCTGCAGCCAGACCGAGTGCTGCTCCAGCACGGCCACTGCTCAGCTACAGATATACAATAACTTGAGTATTCCCCACTAGTTAATAAAAAATGAATGCCAGGTTATCCAAAGTAATTGCCTCTACTTTGTCCCCATTACTCTGCTGTAAATTGCACTGATGTTTCTGCAGAAAACACACTCTGAAAGCACAATGAACGAATCTGTATGAATTTGGTGACTGCAAATCATTTCAATTATATGACTCTGTAAGTCACGAATAAACATGCCTTCACGTTTTTGGTACCATCCTGCCCAAGCGGTGTTAGCACTTCGCATCATTCAGCTCTCAGAGCTTACATTAAACACCCAAATCCTGAAGTGGAGCTGCAGCAGAAGGGAGAGCAGTGGAAGTCACTTAGCCACAGTGCTTTACTTTCAATCTACATCAGAGCACTTTGACCCCGAGTTTATCACAGCAGCAAATAAGGCTGTATAATTGGAATCAGCGTCTGTCCTGTTTATGATTTGGCCAACACTGTCATTCACCAACTGCCCAAATTAAATGTAGGTATTGTGGCAAATCACTAACAGCTGTTCTGCCCAGCGGTACGAAGCCTCCAAACAGATATGCATTAAAAACACTTCATTTCTGTACTAATTAAAGCACCAGAACTCATTCTGGATTTCAGGAAGCACTGCTGAAGTTGCACAGAAACCCTGCGAACTGTGCTGTATCAGACTGAACAAAGCCACCAGGAGCTGGGATGAGTTGCACTAAAGCACCCCTCAGCATCCTTTGAATGCTCCACAGCTTGGGAGGCTTCCAAAGCCAGAACAAGAAGGGATCTGGGTAATAAATTCTCATTATGTTTAGAATCACAGAATCAGCAAGGTTGGAAAAGACCTCCAAGATCATCCAGTGCAACCATCCACCCATCACCAATATTTCCCCACTAAACCATGGCCCTCAGTACAACATCTAAACATTTCTTGAGCACCTCCAGGGTCAGTGACCTCAACACACTCTGGGCAGCCCATTCCAGCACCTGACTGCTCTTTTGGTAAACAAATTCTTCCTGACATCCAACCCGAACCTCCCCTGGCGCAACTTGAGGCCTTTCTCTCTAGTTTAACAGAGATTTGCTCTGCTGGGTGGCTGTAGAAGCCTCCCTGTCAGCACCATGCTGCAATTACCCCTTACTTTTGGTGTCTGCCATTGCAAACCAGAAGTTTTTTTGGTTATTTTTCCTGCACTAAGCTGAAAAGCAGACATAGACCAAACCTTCTTACAAGCGGTCACCATTCTGCAGAGCTTTCCCTCCCATCACAGCCACTGTCCTCCCCGCAGGGTCTGTGTGCTGCCCACCCAGACGTGCTGCAGGAGAGCAGGGGGAGCAGCCTGTCTGAGAAAAATGAGTTTTCTTCCATATCCTTCCCCTGGGCTTTCAGAGAAACAAGAGCAAGGAAAGCCCCAAACTCTCTTACAACCACAGATTAAGATCCATCTATTCAGGGCAGAGGAAAAATGAGTACATTGCAGGGTCAGGGCCTGTTCAGCGGTGTCCTCACTACAGCGTATGTCTCATAAGGAAAAATACAGTGTGGTTATTACATTAATGTGTCGCGGATATATTTATTAATAAATATTTAATAAAGCTTGTGAGAAGCAAGCTACACGACCGTGGCTATACCGAGAAGGCAATGGTCTCCTTGTGCCTGCTGGCAGAGGACACAGCCCATACGTACCAGACTCTTCTCTGCCTCTTCCAAAGCAGGCTGCTCTCTGTGTTTTTAGCAGTCCTGAGCCCCACCCTGGACCACTGCATGATTTGAGACGGAAGCCCATGGAATGGCACATAGGAGTGCATTGCCTGGTAGCAGCCCAAGCTGTGCCAGGAGGGTGCTGTGATAAGAGCAGATTTTTGCTGCTGGAACAGATCATTTCTCTGTGTTTGCCACCGTGTTTTCCCCATAATCACCCTGCTGGTACATACACACTTTGCACAGCAAATGAACTGTCTGGCAACGCCATTCCTGGAAGTTGAATATTTGCAGTCAGTCCAGAAAGATGCTGCCCCCAGGACTTCAAAGGGTTTGCATTAAAAGAGCCAAAATCTGCAAAACCTCAGATATCCTAAAACACTGATCTCAGGTTAGCCTTTCTTTAGCAATCCTATAAACAACTTCTCCTAAAAATAACCCAACAAGGCGAGGTCAAATGCAGTACAGGAAACTCATGCCCTGAGATCAATACTACTAAAATATAGAACAATGCAAAATACATCTCCACAGTCTGCCCCCCTATCCATCATCAAACCAACATCACACTGATAATCCTATCCATGGAGAAGACAAAGAATAAAACACAGTGAGCAGCTGTGAGCTATGGAACAGCAGGAAACAAAACAGGCTGGTAGGAATAAACACATTTTCTTTGAGGTGAAGGATGAGAAAAAATAATATAATCATCTCACTCTTTCAGCCTCTGCAATTAATATCTGAATTCAGATTAACAATGACATGAATGTGCACTTGGCTGGTGAGCTTAATCCTGTGTTTATCACATCCATGGACAAAAGCCCTGTGACTGAGGCCAGCTGCCCAACCCAAGTGTGGCTTTGGGACCTGAAGACATCCCTTGTGCTCCTCACCTTCTGACTGCTTCTCTGAGCTCTGGTAAGCATGGCTTTAATTGTGTTCTTTTTGTTGGTTTGTTTATCTTGCATAAAAGTGTTTGAATTTCAGGGATGTTTCTATTTCTCCAAGCACACACACCAGTAAATGAATATATTACAAGCATTAGGATAACCACAACTGGCATCAGTAAAAGCTCACAGAAGCATAAACTATTACATTGTGCAAGAAGTGTAATACTTGGAAGGGCCATTTCTAATGCTGCCATCCTCTAGGGTCTTCAATTAAGGCTGTTAGCTTCTCTCTTCTTCAAGCACTAATAAATCTACAAAAGAACAACTAAAACAGACATCCTATTATGTTGAAAATATATAACTTATGTAAAATGCCTGTTTATCCATTAGCCAATACTCAATTTCTCAGCCCTATATAATCCAATTTGTCGCCATGCCCCATCCGCATGGTGCAGTTCCTCTCTCCTGAACTGTTTCCCTGTCTCCATAGTAACAAATAAGCTCTGAAAGGGGAGGAAGGAATAGGGCAATGTAAAAAAAGAAGGGCAGTAACACCATAAAAATCAGAATCAAAAGCTGGAACCATCCCAAATGCTTTGTTTTGGCTCTGCAAGGTTTGTGCCCAGGAGCATCCGTGTCTCAAAGCAGCAGGAAGCTCCAGGATCTTCCCACTCCTCTTCCCTGGGTTAATCAAGTACTTCTCCTGCTCTTAGCACTGCAGTATCAAGACATCATATTGGATTAAGAAATTAAATCGTTGCTGCTAATGAGGTCTACATCCACAGCCTTCAAATTTCCATGCCCGTTGGGTAAACAGCACAAATTTGGCAGCGGAATTCATTACAGGCTCCACACGCAGCTCAAAATACATCATTGATCTTAATGCATAATAAAGCCAATGTGGTAAAAACACTTCCACAAAACATGAGAACAAATTCCATCTGTCTGGAAAAAATAGAATTAAGGAAGTGTTACCGTAGAGTTGAACACACACCTGAGATGAGGCTGGAGAGCTCCCCAGCAGGACATAGTGCTGGGAGGCCTTTCAACCTTCCCAACCAGCAACACAGAGACTTGCTCCCGTGTCACTCCAAGAGAGGATGCAGTGGGGCCAGAGCTCACCCTGGACATGGGCTGTAGAAGGGCCCCTACTCCCAGGCTCCCACTGCAAGGAGTGAGGTCTTCCAGTCTGAAAAGAGCTTTAGAATGGGCTGGAAACAGCTCTGCATGGCAAGTATTGCACTGACAGCAGGGTATCTGAAGACGGAACCTCATCTGCCCAACATAATGGCTGGATAGCTGGCAGCCATGCTCTGCAAGTGCCTATAAATACCCCCCCAGCCATGCACCGAGCCAGAACACCGGAAGAGATTTCAGCCTAGGAGAAATCAGAATTCCCCATATTTCACCCCACAGAGCACTGTAGTTCCGCATAACAAAAACAGAAGTTAAATTCAAACCAGCCCTTAGGCTGAAGAGTAATTGCCACTATCACACAAACTTTGTCATTCAGGAAATATACTTTAATCTCGCCTGTCTCTTTGAAAAGACGCTTTCCCACTCTGGCTTGACTGAAGTTGGTCTCTAAGTATCTGTTCAAGGCTAGGAAAGAAACCAATATTTTACATTTATTGAACTTGTCATTGCAAGAATCACTTGTTCTTTGGTTTCTGACAGAGAACAATCCCCACACAAACCCAGGCAGCATTTAAAGAGAAAGGGATCCCAGCAGCCCTTCACACTCCGAGCTCCCCAAACAGGAGCATACAAACCTCAGCCCAACTCCCCAGGCCTTCCCAAGCCACACGCTGCTCCCCATGGGGACAATCTGCTATCAGCCGGAGGCTGTCTCTCCTTTCTGGTAGGGGGCAGACAGCCACTTACCCACCGGTAATCCTCCATGCTGTAGAAGTCTCTCCTATTTGACCACCATGAAATTGTATGGGCTGACTTGATTTAAAAGTTGAACTGCGCTGTATCTCATGAATGAAAATGCTCAGGAAGAGCCAACAGCATTTATTTTCTCCACCACAATTGCTGTTGATTTTGCAGTTTCTATTCTTTTCCGTGTTGCTGTTTATTTTTCTCTCCAAAGGAGCCATCTCTCAAGCAGTTCCTGCTTTGTGCCTTTCAGAAAGACTTGCGGTGCAGAAGACAAAGCTGATGTGGTTAAACCCAGCGGCAGCTCAGCACCACACTGACTCCCACGCCAATGGGGCTGGGGAAAGGGCACAAAGTGCAGGAACATGGGGGTTGAGATAAGGACAGTTTAATAAGAAGGGGGGGGGGAAGGATAAAAAAATAAAAACATCAAGAAAAATACACAAAATGAGTGATGCCCAACACAATTGCTCACCATCCAGCAACCCACGCCCAGCCAGCCTCCAGCCAACTCCATTTTACAGCTCCATGATGTCACGTGGTGTGGGATCACAGAGTCACAGAATCATAGATTGGCTTGGGCTGGAAGGGACCTCAAGGATCATCAAGCTCCAACCCCACCCCCACAGGCAGGGCTGCCAACCTCCACACTTAATACCAGCCCAGGCTGCCCAAGGCCCCATCCAACCTGGCCTTGAACACCTCCAGGGATGGATGGAGCCTCTCCACAGCCTCTCTGGGCAGCTGTTCCAGCACCTCACCACTCTCTGAGTAAAGAGCTTCCCTCTGACATCCAACCTAATCTTCCCTCCCTCAACTTAAAACCATTTCCCCTTGTCCTGCTGTTATCTACCCTTCCTAAGAGTTGAACCTGAAGGATATCCCTTTGGCCAGTTTATGTCAGCTGTCCTATTAGCAATTTCCATCTGAAACCATGACCAAGCATTGATGTTTTTCTTAAAAACAGTGGACATGAGGACCCTTCACAGACATTCCTGAACTATAAGAAGTGAATCTCATTCAAATTAAATGGAATTTTGGAAATGCAATCAATTACACAGCTGATAAGAGCTATTTTTTTCAACAGAATGAATGACAGAGAAGTTGTAATCATTTTGCTTCTTTGTAATCCCTTGGTTGATACACTCTGCCAATGATCCAAGAGGCTCAGGAACACAAAGAAAAATCTTTTGCTATATTCTCAAAGGCAACTGAAAAAAGATGGCAACTTCAAGCAAGCAAGCTTTGCTAAACCTAGTGGAACTTCCCTGATCTGCACTGGCTTAACATATTGCTGCTTTGCTTTGGGAATTTCATCAGAACTCATAGTTTTCATTAAGTGATGGTTGTTTTTAGCATCCTAATCCCTGCCAGACAGTAAGACCCTTCGGCTTCCTTTCGCAACAGAGACACCCAGCAAAAGTATTGTCAAAACCAGAGACCAATTTCTTCCAGAAGTGCTGGTGTTAGCGAAAATTGATCGTAAACTACTTATTGAATTGCAAAAAGATGCCTAGCTAATCCTTTCAAACTTCATAAATATATTTCTCGCTGAAGAGCGAATCTTTCTGTCATCGGCAAATTGGACTATCAAGGCAGGAGAGATTTGCTGGCTGCAGATGTGCTCCCTGGAGGAGCAGAGCTGTGCGTGTGCTGCAGTGGGGATGGTTGGTGGGGACTTGGTGTGAGGGAAGGCCCAACCAGCCCAGTGCTATTTCCACCCCTGTTTCCTTTCCAAACTATTACTGTGAAGCTACTTCCCATGGAAAGAAAAGTTTCTTGCTGCAAATGTAAGTAATCCATCGGATCATAGAATGGCCTGGGTTGAAAAGGACCACAATGCTCATCCAGTTCCAACCCCCTGCTATGTGCAGAATCGCCAACCACCAGACCAGGCTGCCCAGAGCCACATCCAGCCTGGCCTGGAATTATGCTGCTTCAGAGCTGCCCTAATGTATTTATTCTGCTACCCGTGGGTCCTCGTGGGGATATATTAGCTTTGGAAGCACAGTGATGTGGGGCTGTATCATACTCCTCTCAGCCTGAGTACCTCAATACTATTTGTGTTACAGCCACTGCTGGGAAGCACAGGGCTGCACTGTGCTTAGAGCAACAGAGATGCCAAAATGTGAGAATGCCCCCCTTGAGAACAGCAGGAAAATGGTCCTGGGCACACTGCACCAGGGTGCGGGGCTGCAGTGGTTCAGAAGAAGTGGTTCAGAAGGCATCCCCAGGCTGCAAGTCATCTTCTGCAACAGGAATCTCCACTGAGTGCTTGCGGACACAGTCATTACCCTGGAGGAAAGAGCAGGAAGCCAAGCAAACTGGGTTTTCTTACTTGGGAAATGTCAGAACCTGTAATTACCCAATCCTTACTTGGATGAAGTGTGGTCGCAGGAAGACTTCCTTCCCTCGGTTTGGAGGCCAGGATTAAACCACCTCTGCACGCATTTGTGGATGATTCTCCCTGAACACTTTCAGGCTCCCATCAGCATTGCAAACTGAACTTCAGGCACCAGAAAGAGAGTACTACCTCCTTTGAATACAAAAATCTAGTGAGGTTCCTTTGCAATCCATACGTTTCTCTGGGTCTTTTGAAGCTCAGCTTTAGTCTGAGTTCAAGTGAGCACCGTATTTCTGCCTCCTCCAGCAGTTTTACTCTGGGGCCCACAGTTGCTTTTTTTGCTTGGGGAGGAGGATGAAAAACAAAGAGTGAACGGAACTCACTCTTCATACCAAAGTTCAGCATGCCAGCTGCTTGCCAAGAAATTATCTTATTCATTAAAGATGGGAAACCTTTGCACATCTGCACTCTCATTTAAGCTGGGTAACCGCAGCCCCCATTTGCCTGACAGCTTTAAAGATGCTCTTGTTCACAAAACTAACAGTAATACAGATATCTCTCACACTGGGTCACTGGCTATTTCATCACACAGTTTAGTTTTTATGCTGCATTGTTCAACTCAAAAATCAGCTAAGCTTGAGGCATGCAGAGGGTGATGGGAGACGAGTGCCATGCTGACCAGCACCATCCCATCTGCGTGGCTGAAGTGCTGCGCTGCCTTCAGACATTGCCCTTTCCTAGGGACTTTATGCTAGCATAAACACACATGTATTGGTTTACAGCATCACCGTATCATTAAATACATTCTCTTATGGAAGTCCTTCTCCAGCAATGGAAAAGTTTTGGTTTTCACTAGTTTTGGATTCAGAAATTCCAATTCTAAATGATGTTTTTTTTCCCCCCTTTAACTTCTCAATTCCCATCAACCTCAGCACCAGAGGTTTGATGTTAGTGTGCAATGGAGTTTGCCAGGTGTTCACTGGAACAGCTTGGAACAACCTGTGGGTGAAAAACTTCCTCCTGAGATCCAACCTAAACCTCCCCTGTCTCAGTTTAAAACCATTCTCCCTTGTTCTATCACAGTCCACCCTTGTAAACAGGAGGCACCGCTGCCTCCTCACAGAGCAAAAGGAAATGATACCACTGCACAAGTGAACTGCTATCAGGAACAAGCTGTAACAATTTAATGCATTCATTGAAAACTATATTTTCCATATTTTCAGCAAGTTCTCAGGCCCTCTGGGATGCACTGCGTAGCTCAAACAACCCGCTGCTGTCCCCTCCAGCAATAAAACATTAATAGACTGAAACTTTTCAATTACATTACTATGAATGGGATGCAATTTAATTTTATAAGGGGCCATCAATAATACATTTAAAAAAATATTGTAAAACACAACGTGATGACTTTAATTCCTAGGAGCGTGTCTGGAAGAACAGCAGGTGAAACACGACACTGAGCAGGTGCCAAACACAATCATTTACTCCTGGTAAGCTCCAGGTGCCCAGAGCTGGTCAGACAAGGCTGTGCAAACACCTCAGTCCCGCAGCCACCTCCCTTCAGTCATGTTAATTAAACTGGCATCCTAAAAGACTATTTCTGCCCAACAAACAACACGAGCCTCTGGTTTGGAAGGTTAATTAACTGTGCAGGAAGTGGGTTGCAAAAAATGTTACTTTCCACCAGCACAGTTTGTGCTGTTAAGACAGATGCTGGTGCTTGACAAAGAGGATATATTTTTATTATCCATACGGGCTCTGATCTCTGGCCTTGCGACACAATGAGAACACATTACGGACTTGTCACGGGGACAGCCGTAAGAAGAAAGTATAAAGAGAAGAGTTTTTTAATGGCGTTTTCACTTTTTGCAAGGGTCTGATCGTCGATGACAGAAGTGGGGCAGCAGAGACCCACAGTCAGCACTGTTCTGAAAACGCATCCTGCATAAATGCTGCGCTAATTATTTGCATGCCCATCATTCCCAAGTGTGAAATTAGC
The DNA here is from genome assembly GCA_030625065.1 of Alectoris magna. NCBI lineage: Eukaryota > Metazoa > Chordata > Aves > Galliformes > Phasianidae > Alectoris > Alectoris magna. The sequence continues at coordinate 22,478,366 of CM060566.1, read as the reverse complement.
CTTCTTCATTTGATCAGAAGTGATGAGCCAGACGCCAGGTTGAATCACCCAGACGTGAGGGAGCAGGCGACACCTCCTTGGCCACTGCCCTCTGTAGCAGCCCTGCACCATTCCCATCTCCCCTCCTGGGGCTGTGTTACTGTCATAGAAACATAGAATGGCTTGGGTTGGAAGGGACCTCAAGGATCATCGAGCTCCATCCCACCCGCCACAGGCAGGACCACCAACCTCCATATCTAATACTAGACCAGGCTGCCCAGGGCCCCATCCAACCTGGCCTTGAACACCTCCAGGGATGGAGCAATCCTGTCAGACCTGTCATCTAAATCTGGCAGGGAAAGTACACATAATGGAAGTACAATGAGAGGAGGGGAATTATAACCAGCACAGGATTTTGTTTCAAGGTAGATTTGTTAGAAAGATCACACAAATGTAGAATTTTGCTCACCCATTTGTGCTTTTGTGGCCACAGAATAGCAGGATACCCACTAAGTGTTCTCACTAACTAACCTTAATTGTGGTTAGCATTTAAATAAGAAGATAAATAATGGGGAATTCATCTAGCATATGCACACACACCGAGCATAGAACCATTATTTTAGCATCTGTAAGGACCCAAATCCCAGTGGCAGCACAAACCTGCACCATCATTCTAAGACAACTTCTTTCACTTCACACAGTGTGAATGTATACCATAAGGTTAATACAGCCCAAGGACAGAGAAATGCTTTATCACTAAACAGCAGAACTCAAGCAACCACCGAGCCTAAATGACGCTGCTGCCTTCCAATGCTATCAGGGGAAGACCCTACCATGGAGACAAAGCCAACACATCCCCCAGCTGAGAGCAGAGGGATGCTCCCAGCAAGGCTCACTGTGTTCGCTACATCAGCATTTTTCTCTAGCAGAAAGTTCCCCACATGCCCTATCTACCAAAGCAGCAGGCAGTGCAGCTCCGAGAGGAGCTCGGGGGCAGCTCTCAGGCATGGCAGGCAGCCCTCCCGTGCTGAGAGAGCTGAGTTCACCCACACCAAAGACACAGACTTCTTCTACTTGCTTTTGTTCAAACAAATAAATGACATAATAGCCAACAAACTGACGAAAACCCAATAGAAATGCCTGCATGCTTGCACCCCACAGTCGTTTTTATGGTGCATGTCCCACAGGCGTAAGCATGGCCGCTGTATGGGAGTCTGTGCTGGGACAGATGCCCCACAGCTGGTACAGAAGGAAATCACAGCAGCAGCCAAACAAGACTTCAAGGATATCAAACATTATCCATGTACTCAACACAGCCTTGCACGCCGCAGGTGTGCACACACCACACCTATATTCATCTAGGACAGCTTTTAGAGGATGTATCTGGCCTGAAATATTCTGTGGAAAGTGGATCCAAAAATAAAAGCTCTCCTCGTAAGCTTGTTCTTCAAATCACTCTCGTGAAGACCAAGCTGGCAGATTCATGGCTGATGTGTTGGGTTGTGACATCTGAAGTCAGATTGTAACATGACATGAGAGATCCAATCTGACGGGACGCATCAGCTCAGGAGGCAGCAACTGAAGTCTTAAAAACACGGTTTTCTCTTTGCTCTGCAGTTTTGAAAGAAGTTCCACTTACTTACAAAAACTGCCTATCGGGTACTCACTGCCTCGGCCCTTGGATGGTTTACCCATGGGCTTTCTCACTGGAGCCTGCACCATTCTTTGTAAAGAAACACGGTGCATTTTAAGACATTTCACAACGTGCGGTCCTACTTCAAAACTCCATTTTAATATTTTTCTCGAGGAAGATAAATTCAGATCAAAACAACACCCTGTTAATGGGACAAATGAAATGGCTTGGGGTGTGACGCTTCAGCGCTGTCCCCCTCTTTCACACCGCTTTGCACTACTTAGCATAGAAAGAGAAAAGGCAGCTGAACAGAACACCACTGACGTTGGCAAAGGGTAAGGGAGAAAGAAATAATTCATTCAATGGTGACCAAATAATCTGAGCCAGCTATCGGTCATAACGCAACTCGAGACCTCACCTCGTATTTAACTTTGCAGAGGAGGCATTGGTGGGTCACAAAACGGAGTAACGTTTGAATGTGACCACAGAAACACAGCTCTGCCCCGGATGAGGCACGTGGAGCTGGAGGGCAGCGTGCGTCCTGGTCAACCAAATGGCGCTGAAGTCACCCATGTCAACATCCTTGAATTGAGGGCAGAAAATATGCTTAGTTAAACATTACATGGAACTGCCTCATCAAATTCAGTTTTCCTGCCTACGCAGACCACAGTGTTTGTGATGATTCGTGTCTTCATAGGCACAACAGGAGGCGACGGACAAAAGTAAAAATGAGAACAGCAAAACCATTGTCAATGTTTGGCACCAGTGACATCGGCCAGACTTATTTCCTTACCAGACTCTCCAAAACACACACTGTAGCTTTAACCTCAGTGTCCAAACCAGATGATTTGCTACGAGAAGCCTCACCGTGTACCAAGAAGCCTGTGCACCAGCTCTGCACAGATTTTGGGACGAGGCCATCAAGCTCTTGCAAACACCCACTTCTTCCTTAAAGTCCGTCCCTAACTGCAGAGTTCGCAGAGATAATAGGGACAGAGCTCAGGAAACACGCCGCATTAACAGCACAGGGAGCACAGACCCATCAGACCACATGGTTTTGCCCTTTTCCCCAAGGGAAGAACTGACTCTGGATGAAGCCAACCCAAGTTCAGAGAGCAGAGAGCTGAGAAGACAAGCAGTGCCTCAAGCCCTGTTAGTCCAGGCGTGGTGTTGTTCTGCTTTACAGTGCAATTGCCAAAATGTAAAAGAAAACATGCATTTCTCATTCAGACAAGGGAAGACTACTTCATTTTTTAAAGCATAGTTAGAAAACTGGATATTTCTGCGATAAAAATGAGCTCTGTGAATATCAACTAACTGAGTCCCTGAAGATCTGCAGCTTCCCAAGGAAACCTCTACGAATTCTGCCAGGCGTGCATCATGAATAATTCCTACAACAATTACCCGAGAAGTTCAGTGGCATCACACCAAGGCTCTGTGCGTCCCACGGGGATGCGGGCAGCAAGGTCCCCAGCAGCGCGGTGCACCCTGAGCGATGGCTGCCCGTCTGACTGCATTACATGCAGTGATGTGGGGACACAAAGAGGATGTCAAGACGTGCTCAAAATCCACATGAGGGCTAATCCACCATTTGATGCTAAAGTTGGCTGGGCTGTGCGTGCTCTTTGTGACCCTCAAAAGGGACGAAGGGGTGGCTTCTCTGCATGAGCGCAGGAGGAAGAAGGGATACAAGGAGCATTCATTTGAAGTTCAGATTCAAATTTCCTCCATCCGTCAGAATAAGTTTGCTGTTCACTCCTTGCCCTTTGCATAAACTTCACGCCACATTTCTAACAGTACTGACAACCACTGCTGAGCGTCACAGCACCTTGCAGGTGTTATATCTCACTTCCTTTCCTGTTAGAAGATCAGCATCCATCAAAAAGAAAAATAAAAGCAATACCTTATTGATAACATTCACCAAACTGCTGTAAGGCCATGGCCTCCACAAGGTAAGGCCTGTGCCTGGGGGGTCCCAGCAGCCTTGTTAGCCCTGTGCACAGGGAAGAGCTACAGGGACAGCAATACCAGCACACCCACCTGTCCAAACTGCAGACATCAAGTAGAGGCTCAGGATTACTTTGTGCCACTAGATCCAATTTATCACAGAGCATCTGCAACTAACACATTTAAGATATTTACTCTAATCATGGAGAGTAAACTTAAGAGAGGGATTAATGAACTATTCAATAAAGCAAGATGTCACTAATCATAGAATCGTAGAATGGCCTGGGTTGAAAAGGACAACAATGATCATCCAGTTCCAACCCCCTGCTATGTGCAGGGTCACCAACCAGCAGACCAGGCTGCCCAGAGCCACATCCAGCCTGGCCTTGAATGCCTGCAGGGATGGGGCATCCACAGCCTCCTTGGGCAACCTGTTCCAGTGCGTCACCACCCTCTGGGTGAAAAGGGAAATATCTTTATTTTTTAATAGTCCACTGCCTGAGTCAGGAGTTTACAACACTCCACCCAAAAGCTTCATCCTTCCTCACTTCATTATTCTCAGCCTTTTACACATTCAGAAATAAAAAAGAAGAAAAAAAAACACCTCTTCTATTCTACCATTATTGGGACATCGTTAAAGCGTACAGCTCATTAGGACTGCAGAGTTTCATGTCTATAACAAAGCTATTAGACAGAAATTTCTATTGCCACAAGTGATCCATGCCAGCATCCTCAAAAGAGAGGTAGGAGGTTTCATTTCTCCTCAGGGAGAAGGGAAGTTGTCTCCTCTATGGGATCTCTTCTCAACTCTGTGCGAGGAACAGCAATGTGGTAGGGGCTGAGACTTGCAGTGTCACAATCAGTGACTTACAGGTACACAACTGCTTCTAGGAAACATGGAAGATCCACTGGATTTCAAAAACCAGGGCAAGAAAATGTAATTTTCTGAAAAAAAAACATGCTGAAGACAAACAACGTTTTACATAGCGGAACCTAGAGAGCTAAGGGTGCTCTGTATTTTCCATGCTCATGTGTCGTTTTCTCCAACTTCAATGAATTGCATTTTAATAGCAGAACAGACGCCCGCATTGTTTTGACCTCTGCCATCACAAAGAATAGAAACTGTTCAGCTGATGTTGGTGCTGCGTTTCCGGGCAGAGTCAGAGTGCAGGTGGGAGCCATGGATTGCTGGAGTTCTTCACAAGGATAGAAATGAAACCCTAAGTCCATTTAATTGCTGTTGTATTAGTTCCCATATTGTATTCATCGAATCTGCTTTAAGTCTAATTGAACAGATTTCACACAAGTGTGACCAAAAGGAAGCAGATAATAGATGTAAGAGGCTCATAATGAATACAGAGAGAAAAAGAAGCGACGGCCAAGGACTATTTGTGACCAGAAAATGCTTTCTAACTAAATTCCGGGTAATCTAATTAAAAGAGCACATTTTCTCAGCTAAAAATAGGTTGCAGATTTGTCATTTCTTGCATTATTTCCCTATGCACGAGGACCTCTGTAGGATGCAGCTGAAACATTCACATTTTCAAAGGTTTCCACAGTAACAATGGTGGACAATCTTCTACTGTACAGCAATGGGCACCTTACAGGCTCTCTTCCTGGCTGTCCCAGCAGCTGGTCAGGCAGAGAGGAGCAGCAGGCATCAAAGCCCTTCATCCCACAGTGTTATCTGGAGTGTTCTGCTGTAGGAAAACACCCAAAGGTTGGAAGGCTCCCATCTGAGTTACTTGCATCTTTCTTTATTTGCTGCTTCCTAGCTCCTTGGAAAAGGCAATCTGTGCCACATCCAGCAGCTGCCCCAGAGTACCAGCAAGGGGATGGGAGCTCTTTGCAGCCAAGAGCACCTGTCTGCTAGCTGCAGCTCCGTGGGCTCACTCAGCAGGGCTGACCTCCTCTGCTGCCCGTAGCTCTCATAATGGTAACTTTTTATTATTATTGTATTTATTTCTGGAAATTAGATTTTCAAACTACAACTCACTGAATGCCAGCCAACAATACCGGGGAGCTTCTTGGGCAAGGCATAGATGGACAAGGGAAAATCCAACTCCATATCTCCTGAAGAGGACTGTATTTTCAATAAATGTTCTAGGAACTATACTGCATGCCCTAGGGACATATGAACTTCCTAGAATGAAGAAAATCTATTTTTCAAGGGCGCTAAGTACCCAGCACTCTCATTCCACCACAGCCACAGGCAGTGAGTCCCCATAGGGCAGTGACCCAGCATGGTTTTCTGAGCTCACTGCAGCCACATATGTCTGCATAGCTGAAGGTGTGACTCATTTTCGGCAATGGTGATTAAAGAAAGCCCTGCCACGTTAGTCAATTAGCTTCTGGTGCTGAAAGCTCATTCCCAGAGGGATGGCATTCATGGTGAACTCCTCCTGGCTTTCCACAGTGTGTCTAGCAGCAGCCAGTTCACTGATGGAGGCATCAGCCTGACGTGTGCAAGTGAAATCTCCGCAGACAGCAGCCCTCAGCACTCACTGAGACTGCCTTGGAAGCTGAGCTGGGAGAAGATAGATAGGCTGCATTGCAGGCCATGGGAGAGCTGCTGCCCACAGATGGAAAAGAGAACACGGAGTGCCTGAAGGCTCTCAGAGCAGCTGGGGCACGGAGCAGGCGCTCTCCACAAGCTGCATTCATTGGCCATGCATTCCCAAACACACTGAGCAATTCTTCCTTTTGCAATAAGAAGGCCGAGGACTTTTTAAACAAGCAGGGCTCTGTCAAGGTTATCCCAACTATTAATATCACTTCATCCTAAGAGGAATGACTCCAAAAGGGCTTGAGTTTGTGCTGCCCAGCAGGCAGCAGTTGCCCAGAGCTGCAGTTGAAAACGGGATGAAGGAAGAGGCTGGCGTACCCCATGTACCCAGGGATGCAATGAACCTGGAGGACGTGCCTAGAGAGCCCCAGGGACTTGGAGGTGGTCCCACCTTGCGTTTCCCACCCCATGGCCAACCCAGCTGCCTGGGTTTAAATGGCAAGTGTAAATCCTGATCATTTATTTTAGAGACTTTTCAGCTGCCATTCTTCCTTGCCTCGCCTGATCTCCTGCTTCATAAAGTGGAATAAAATCAACTCTCCAAGGGCTTTCTTGGAGCTCCTGTTTCAGGAGCAGAGCAACTGCTGGGAAGAATTCTGTCAATGTTTTTTGGGGCTTTTGTTGGTCGATGTGACACACCACTGCCTCGGGATTTGAGGCAGGGGATTTTTCTTCCCGTCTCAAGAGGGGGTGACGTGTCTGTTCTGAAAGCAGTGCTCATAAATATCAGGGTAGGCGTTTTTGAAGGGAAAATTCTCCATTTTCTCTCAGCACAATCGCTCCAATTTTGCCCTGAAATCTCCTGGAAATTCCTCCTACTGCCAAGGAGGGCAAATCTGAGAGAGCAGAGCCAAGGTGTGCTGCAGGAGGGTCCCTCTGACCCACCAGCAGGAATGGAGCCACAGTGTTTTCCAATAGGAAAGACAGGGGAAATATTCCTGCTTTATTCTGCTTCCTATTCAGTGCTCTTTGGAAAGTCCTCATCCCACAAGGACTTCAGCACATGTTTATCTTTGCAAATATCCTCAGAGACTGCAGTGGTACACAGAGCTACTTATTTATTGCAGCAAGGATGACATGCGCAGGGTTAGGAGGCAAATAATCTACATATATATAATCTTTCTGAAATGAGTTTGTTTCACCAAGATTTACACCGCTGTCCTTAGATGCAAATAGCATTACTTTATGCGATAGTCCAATAAAGACATTTATGTATCCCAAAGCCTGCACTGCTTCTCCCTTTCCAAACGTAAACTTGGAGAAAAAGAGTGTAATGAGACAAATCTAAACAAACTACGATGAAACCAAACCTCACACACAATAATCCCCAGGGTATTTCGAGCTGATAACAAGGTCAGGGTCCCTGCACACGGGGCAGCTCCCACTCATCTCATCTGCAGGAAGAGATTGAAGGTGCTCTGGGACTGCCCCTCACCCAGCCTCTGTGCCATCCATGGCACCAAAACACAGCCTGCAGCAGACCAACAAAGAAAATCATGGGGTTTATCACAGTGAATAATCTGATTCGTGGGAAAATGCAATTACTCATTGTTTTGACGAAGGAGATTTTGCTGCCCACCACTTTCATTGCTGCCCAATGCTGCCGGAACAGCTCTGGCTCCTTACCTGCAGCAGCTCTTTGCCTCAGCTCCATGTTGAGCTTTCATAGCTTCACTGGTTATTATGAATCCCAATGCCATCCATTTTCCTTCCTGAAAAATACAAGCAGACACATCACCAGCCAATCGGGCAACGCCTGAGACTGAAGACCACCTTCTCATATCCTCACCCACCTTTGCTCCATGAGCCGTCTGCCTTCCCACACTCACTCTCCCCCTGCCTGCTGGACTGCTCTCCTCTCACAAACAACCTTTCATCTCATTTATAAGCAAAAGCTGATACTCTTCTTACTGTGGTGAAGCCACTTAAGGCAGAGTGCTATACGCACGTGCAGTGCTGTGCTGCCTGGTGCAGGCTGTGTGCAAAGCAACCCAGGGAAATGAGCAGTGCTGTTTCTGGCCAAGGCTGCCTTGGCTTTACCTTCCACACCTCCTGTGTTAGAGGCTGAAGTTGAGGAAGTGCCTTTTTCCTAAAGCATTTTGAATATTACTTCTCTCCATCATGAGGTAGCAATACAACGGCCTCACTATGTTATCATTATCTAACATATTACATTACTAGATGTTATATTATTTGATTTTGAAATAAACTGCAGCAAATCAGTAATAGGTGTGTTGTTGGGCTTTTTAAATTTGTTTATTTGACTTTTTTGTTATTGTTATTCTTGCTGTTCTGTTCGTTTCTTTGAAGACTGAAGACCCTCCCAATGTATTGGCAAACGGAACAGAATTCAGCTGATTCACCTCGAGGAAGATTTTTGTGCTCCTTGCCATTTGGTCACTATTCAAATCCCGAGCAGTAAAATAAAGCTCAGCCAATTTAATCTCTAAAGCCCTTCTGAAGAAAACAGAGGGTGAAGCAAAACTGTCCTGCTGTGCAGTTTTACCACAACATGAATACTTTGTGCTGCCCCACAAGTCTTAGCACTTAAAAAATCAGTTATGAACACCGGAGGGAAATGACTGTTCACAAGGATGGACAGTGACAGGACAAGGGGGAATGGCTTTAAACTGAGACAGAGGAGGTTTAGGTTGGCTCTTAGGAGGAAATTTTTCACCCAGAGGGTGGTGACGCACTGGAACAGGTTGCCCAAGGAGGCTGTGGATGCCCCATCCCTGCAGGCATTCAAGGCCAGGCTGGATGTGGCTCTGGGCAGCCTGGTCTGCTGGTTGGTGACCCTGCACATAGCAGGGGGTTGGAACTGGATGAGCATTGTGGTCCTTTTCAACCCAGACCATTCTATGACCTACGATCCCTGGGAGATACCTAATGAGACACTGGTTCCTTCTCTGCCTGCAGAGAGGGAAATTGAGATGGCAGGGATGAAACAACAAACTGACCCATCAGCAAAACTGACGCCCTGCTGCATTATCTAATTCCTCATCACCCTCTGGCTGAGATTGAGCTTGCTGATGTCACCTGAAGCCCTACAGTAAAGGCAGGTGAGAGCCACCGCTGCCACCAGAGTGAACACTGACTTCTCCTCTTGAAAAAGTTGGCTGCAGGGATGCAGCCACAGCAGGGAGGGCACCAGGTGCACTGCTGCACGTTCCCATTTGTATACATGCACTGCACTCTCATATATGCATCTAACACACTACCCAGCCTTGAAAAGCCAATTGTCAGGCTCCAGCCTACATCATGCTTTGCCTACAGCCAGCTCCATACTTCTGGCAATGATGGTTTATGACAGATACCCAAAGTTACTTAAGCACAGCACTGTGCAAATGCACTTGCTTTGCCACTGTACACAACAAGCATGTTACACCTCCTAAGATTAAAACGGCTGGCTCAGCTGCATGCAACGTACCATACAAACTCCAGTGCACATTACAATCACTTATACAGCTGTTTCTCCTGGGTAATCCCCAGAAGGTAAAACAGATTATCTGATTTCCACGTGCAGGACCCACACCAAATTCCTTTGTTTAATCAGAAGCCATTAATGGTAATAGCAATGAGTTTGCCACTAAGCATACTATAAAATATGTAAAGCCTGGATGACTCTCAATAGATCTTGGCAAGTGCCTCGTTTAACCTTCACAGCTCATGAAAAACTGTTCCAACTTCTTCGCTTTAAACATGAAAGCTATCGATTGTTTACAGCATTGTATGACCTTTTCTGACAAGTGGGAAAAATTATGAGATATTAGGTTGTAATTCAATCAAGCAATATGTTCTAATTTACGCTGGGTTTCAAGATGCTGACGTTGCTTCTGCACATTTATTTCAGCTCTGAGTCCCTTCTAAGTCTTTGGAGAAGATAAGCATGAATCCTGTTCCAAACTGCAGTGCTCCTTAGAGGGTTCTGAGTGCAGATAAACCTGTAACGTCCCTAAGGCACTGGATCTGAAGGCCTGCCCTAAGGAATGATAAGAAACGTTGCAAACGTCAACTAAATGATGTTTAGTGCTTCTGTATAACACAGATGATGCATCACATGGACCAAAATCCTGTTTCACACAATGTGCACAGAGTCATGACCCCCACAAACCAGCGGGTGCATAAGGCACTGTTTAACCTAACAGCATTCAGTAGCAATGTGCTGAGCCCTGACCTGCTATCCCAGCCCTTGGCTCCAACCAGATCTTCTCACTGCTGATCACACAGCCCACAGGACTCCAAGAATTAAAAACACACTGTGACAGCGATTCTACACCTCCTATGGGATCTCATTTATATCTCTCCTGATGGTATTTTCACTGTTTATTTTACTTCAAAGTCGTTTACTCTTTCATCCCCAGAACTATGCCTCCGATGAGGAGGAGTTACTGTCTCTTATTACAGACCTGTAATTACAAGCCATATGTGAGGGCTGAAATGGATCTACGGGAACACAGTGTGAAGGAAACATCCCTTCCAACTCAATCGATTCTATAAATCAATGAAATCTATAGAAGCCATTGGAACAATATTTTGTTCCAGGTGCTTTCAGCATCAAGTACTTCTGAAGATAACAGACATGAAAAAGAGACGTTGCTGACAGTCGTCTATGAGCATTTCAAGAGACAGACCATTTCCCCTACATCAACAGAAAGAGTTGCCTGGAAGTTGATGGGCATCTCTGCGAGCACTGGCAGTTGTAAGAGAGAAAAGCCAACTCTGAAGGTCCTACACTCTCTGCTTTGCTCTCCGATGGGCAGTGCATGTTGCAGAGCTGCAGCTCACCACGCTCTCCCAGCACACATCCCGCCAGCTTCCCGTGTATGAATTCACATTTCACACATTGTGCAGAGTGCTCAGACCACTCCAAGTGTTCCGACTCGCTTGTAAGTACTAGGATTAGAACATATTAAAAAGCACAAATATTGTATGATGCACACCTTGGTGAGGGAAACTCACCCTGCCTTGAAGGAGCACAGGGAAGAGGTGGCTTTTACTCTGCTCCATGCTTTCCATTTGGAGTTTCTTTTCAGTTTTCTAACTGAAATCTATCACATCAAACCCCTGTTCCATAAGTGACTGTAATGCTCAAACCGCAGTAGAAGTTATTAGAGAAATACTTATACTGGAACGTAAATAATTGTAAAAGTTGGGATTTGAAGCCTATGGGAACAGGAGCCTTTCACAAGAAAGGATGAGCAGAATGCATTTTCCACCCTGTTTTGTCTCGGAATGCTTCCACCCACACAGAAGGCTGTTACTGTGAAAGCTTTGCTGCATGTACCTGCAAATAGGGCTGTAAATGTTTTTCTGCAAGGGACATTAAAGCACTGGGCCTGCCGTATGAAGCTGAATACAGAAGGCTTTTTTACAGCTGGTAGTTTAATGGTAATTGGTCCTTGTCACTCTCACCTGTTTCAGGCATTGAGATTCCTGAACATCCTGCTGTATAATTTAGGGCTGATTTATAGGAAGAATGACAAAACATTACCAGTCTCAATGGAAACATACCTTCCCTTGAACAGGAAGGTTCAAGTTTGCCAGAAAGAGGTCATTTGAGTTTGTTTTACTGTGCTCCTTGGCCCCAAACTCAGCCTGCTCTTTCAGGAGGGCAGGTCTTAGAGGAATTTCACCATATAAAATATTGAAGAGGTCTCAAGCCACTGTGAGGAGCACAGACCTAATGCGAAGGACCAGCTTCACCTCCACATTGCCCAGACCCATAGCATCAGGTCCTCCAAGGAACAAGCATGAGCACAGTTTTTGAAAAGGAGCTGCACAAGCCAATTCTACCTTAAAATAAAGAAAACATCCTCTATAGGGCACAACAGTCAAGGTAAGTTAGAGGCATTTCTAGCAGTGACCATTTCAGAAGTCACTGACGTGCGATAAAATAGTTTAGCAACATAGAAACATGAAGGTTGTAAAAGACCTCTAAGATCATCTAGTCCAACTGTCCACCTACCACCAATATTGCCCACTAAACCACATTCCTCAGTGCCAAACAGAATCCTAGAATGGCCTGGGTTGCAAAGGACCTCAGTGCTCATCCAGTTCCAACCCCCTGCTATGTGCAGGGTCACCAACCAGCAGACCAGGCTGCCCAGAGCCACATCCAGCCTGGCCTTGAATGCCTGCAGGGATGGGGCATCCACAGCCTCCTTGGGCAACCTGTTCCAGCGTGTTTTTAGGAATGCCTAAGGTTCAGATGCTTTCCTTGTCAGTATGAAGTTCTAAAGTATAGGCATAATCATTTTCTTCTTCCCTCCCCCCTGAAAAATTAGGCAAAAGACCCAGAAATGTACAAACACAAAGAAGTTTGGACTGAACACGTACCTAAAGCCGACCGATTGATTTCATGTGATTTAACCATTTTCTTATAAAGTCAAGGTAATCATTTGGAAAGCCAACAGCTTAGCATTGATCTGTGACAAGAGGACACCACTGTAACACCAACCAAGGTTACAGTCAACGAGTAGGGAAAGAAGCGACCGGAGACTGGCAATAAGGCACAAGGGGAATGGCTATTCAACGACTGAACAATTTCCCCTTACTTTCTCAATCAGCTCTTAACACAGAGGTACACAAACTATTCCAAGCACAGCTCAAGGCAACAGAGCTTGTTGCATTTCAGGCCAGTGAGTTCAGCTTCTGTGAAAGCAAAAATATTACGATTCACCAAGTTCAAAAATTCTGCTTAATATATATGGAAACAGCAGGTAAGGGTTCACGAACAGCTGTTTGGCATAATTACTCCATATGTATCAATGTCTGTTTTTTAAATATATACACAACTTTAACATCTGTGGGAGGCAAAAGGAAGACCGAGAATGCTGAGCTGGAGCCATCACTGAGGTAATAAGAAAATAATTGATCGTTTGTAGACAGGCGTCATCATATCCGCTTCATACTTGGATATTCGGCATCTCTCTTTTGTTTTCCCTTCCTTTTTTTTTCTGGTAGGGAGCAGTGGGTTGGGACATACTCAGCTCTCATCGTTTTAAAAGTAAGAAATCAACGCCCTGAGCCATCGATCCATTGTCATGTTAAGGAGTACCATATTTACCACAGCCAACCAATCGATTTCCCAGTTGCAGAAGGTGCAGTGTATTTCTGCCATCAGATGCAGGTAGTTTAAGAAGCTAATCACAGCTCAATTAAAAGTTACGGCCGCCAGTTGGGAGCGATTACATGAAAATATCTGATTTATTTAAAAATAAAGCAAAGCCATATCTTCTGAACGATCACTAAATTGTAGCAACGGTTGCGTACTCTCCTAAGCAGCGTAACGGACCATCAGCAAGAACTGAACCTTCCACCACTCATATTCAGGCACATTTATGCCCTGGGTCATTTGAACAACTTCCAAAAGTGAAATGTAGCTGCTGAGAGCCCACTGGAGGCTGCATGACCAGAAGGAGCAGCGCCTACTGGGCTGAACTGGCCGGTATCTGGCTGATAGCTCAGAGTCCAGGAGCTCCACAAAGAATTAGCAATGAGCTGAGAATACACGAAACAATCCAGTGCCTGAGCAGCCTTCAGTTTTAAGCTCCTCACTGACTCCAAAACTACACGAAGCATTACCAAAGAAACCCCAAATGAGCCTACGCCAGCCACGTTAAACAGTTATTGGTATCTTCTGACAGGTCACAAACTGAGGAATGCCCCACACAGCACCTACTGCTGCCACCCAACTACCCATAGACATTGTGCTCTATAGGACAGGCTTGGGGCTGCTGTGACCGCTGCCTCCAGAAGCTCACGTCCCATATGAGCCCCAAATGCCAGCAGAAAGCATCACCCTGGCCCAGCACCATCTGTGCACACCCACCGAGGAGTAAGGTTTGTTTCTAGGATGAGAGTGTGAAGTGTGAATGTCCTTCTTTCCAGGTAGAGCCAGAAACCAGAGGTGGGGCTTTACCATCACATTCAGCCCTTCTGCTCCTTAGGGCCAGAAAAGGAAGGAAGAAAAAAGCACCATCAGACCACATCTAGAAGGTAGATATTTCTCTCACTGTGCCATCCTGCCTTCTTTCCCTGTGAGGATATCATCCTGGAGGCAGAGCGAACTTCACAAACAAATGCAGGAACAAGGAAATCAGAGATTTCTTTCCCCAGATAATTTTAACTGTTCTCTCCAGGTGATTTCTCTGGCATTCTAGTGTCAGAAAACACATCTCTCCTCCCCCTTCCTATCATACAGACCACAGGAAAACAGCAAAAAAATAAGGCATATATCCTTTAGAAAAACAGCTCCAATTCATTTCCCTCCTTCCCAAGAACGCTGCTAAGGTAAAGCAGACGTTCACCTTCTCACCTCTGGAAAAACATCCTTCATTTCCTGGTCTGACGTTGTCCAGCTTCAACCTCTGTCACCCTCAGGCAAAGAAATCAATACAAACAGAAGCATTTCAGCTTTCTGGGAAATGGCAGTGGAGTCTTTGACACTGTGGGAGGTCTCCGTGTGCCGCCTGCAGTGCCCAGCAGTGCATGGCAGGGAACAGCTGCACCAAGGAGGAACCACCTCCTGTTGGGGAGGAAACCCCCCGTAGGTCATGTTTGGACTTAGAATCACAGAGTCACTCACGTTGGAAAAGACCTTAAATATCATCAAGTCCAACCCCAACCATCCTACCCTAACTCTAACAACCCTCCACTAAATCATGTCCCTGAGCACCACATCCAAATGGTTTTTAAACACATCCAGGGATGGTGACTCAGCCACCTCCCTGGGGAGCCCATTCCAGCGCTTAGCAACCCTTTCTGTAAAGAAGTTTTTCCTGAAACTTGACTTGATGATCTTTAAGGTCTTTTCCAACCTGAGCAATTCTATGATTCTATGACTATAAAACAGAAAATCAAAAAGGAGAACACATAAGACAAAAACCTCATAAGCAATACAAGAATGGAGATAACTTTTGAGATCGGTGCTGCCCCACAGACTGAGTATTACTCTTTGGGGTGGCTGCTGTGAACATAAGTTATGTGCCATCAGCTCTGAGAGTGGGGCACACATGAGTAGACATAAAACAAAAGTGTTGAATCTACTCTTTCAATTTTCTTTCTCAACACTTTCTGTTTCTGAAGCAACCTATGCTTCCTGTGCAGGAGCACCTGGACAGATGGCAACAGTGTGAGAACATGGCCTGAACTATGATGGGAGTTGGCCATTCATAGCAGGAGTCAACACCCAACCTGACCTGACTGCCTCTTCACATCAGTCCCACTCAGGTTCTGCCATCTCCAGTTCTTGTCCTGTAACTGTGAATGTAAATAAACAAAGAGCAGAAATCAGAGAGGGGAAATGGAAACATCAAAAATCAATCCTATTTCTACTAAAGGCAGAAGAAATTTTAGTGTCAGTTGGCAGCAAATGCAAAGTACTTTTGAGGGGAAGAAATGAAGAGAGAATAGGAAAAGTTCTCAGAAAAAAGAGGGATGGTGTCAATAAGGAAATGGAAAAGAGAGCAGCAAGTTCTCATTCAGCAGGCACCCTGCATGTGGCTTCACCTTTGGAAAGCAGAAGAGGCCCAGAAAGGTTCCCATTTCAACAGGAGCATCCATCAGCAGGACCCGATTCTGCCGTGTGGTGCACAAAGTGGGGGTCCCACATCCCACACGTCTCTCGGTGGCTTTGGAGGAGAGATACAACCTCATCTTCTGCTCCTCACGCTGCAGCAAACACCAAAATCACATCTGTCTGTGCTCCGGGTGCTCAGCTCTGCACAGCAGTCCCACACTCATCCCACACCAAGCACCGAAGAAACTCCCAGAAACACGAGCAGCAAGAAGAGACCGTGCTCCAGGTTTCATCCTATGGTAACCAAAGGAACACTGACTTGTAGCATCACCAAATATTGGTTCTTTAAAAATATTAACCTCAATGCCTTCCACGCCAGCGAACAGGGATCTAACACTCCATTCGCCATTATCTGCACCTACATACTGAGTCTTTCACTTAAATATACCTATCATATTTACATCGCTGCTGCAAACAGACAAGCCTTCCAGAAATGGCAAAAAAGTGAAATGGGTTTTCCTGTACTTCAATGGGCATCTCTGCTCACAGCGACACCTTATTTGTATGAGGAGTGAAGCACAACAGTAATAGCCGTAGCTGGATTTCTGGCAGGAAAGGAGCTTGATGGAAACCTTTAAAAAAAACAGCTTCAAGATTTTCAAAACACTGCAGAATGTGAGGACTAATGTCTAAAGCTAGAATGCATTTCATGGCAAATTTAGAGCTAGTTTGAATGAATAGCCAGGGAACATTTCCCTGTTCATTGCAAGGAGTCAGACCGGGGGACCTTTAAGGGCCCTTCCAACTCAAGTTGCCTTATGGTTCTCTGCCAAATAAATATTACAGGCTGTGGATGTATTTCCTAAGGCCTGAGGATGAAATAAGTTTTTATAAATTAGAAAACTTACTTACTAAAGCTTGAATGAGGTTTAATAATAGATCCTGTAAAATAAAATGGCAAAAATAATTTCAACAATCCCGTGCTTTGGTTCTCCCACGGGAAACGGGGCAGTGTTTAAATGTCATTTCCTTCTCAGTTTGTCAAAACAGTGCGTGCTGCTGCACTGCACCGGTTCCTGCTGCCCTGGGATGGAGCTACCTGAAGGCAGCCAAGCCCTGGGCAACCTGCACTGCCCTCCTGTTCCATGGTAGTGCTGACCTGCATGAGCATGGAGATGGGCTGTAACCAGAACTGCCAACTTTAGCCCTTTCTCTGCCTTTTTAGCTCCCTTAATGAGATCTTCGTGTCACCAGGCAAACTGTAGCTTTGTTGCAAGACCCCACTGACTCTTACATTAGCTGATGCACTTATTGCCACAGTGCTCCTGACATGACTTGCTGCTAGGGGACCGAAGACATCAACTGCTGCATTGACGGAGCAGAATGAACCCTGAAGTGGGAATTAAAGAGGACTGCATGGCCTTAGAGACACAGAAGCTTTGTCATCGTGAAGCATCTCTGTTCAGCTCAGGGACAACGGTCTCTCTCAGCACTTTCAGTAAGGAATCACAACGCAGACTTTATAAGTGAAGTGAATCCGGTGTTATAAAAAACAAAGTATATTTTTCTGAACAACTGCACCTAGTGACATCTTAGGCAACAGTAAATAAAAGCTTTACAAATATATATACGTGTGTGTGTGCATATCCTTTCATAATCATAATGCAGACCCACCGTTTAGGATCAGTTCTTCATTTAGGGACTATTCCAAAACCTTCTGAAGCCAACAGGGCCATTACACGAACTTCAGGAGGCTCTTTGTGCTGCTGCTGAGCAGAGAAAGGAAAATGCAAATCAAAGCAATGGTCAGAACCAAAATGTATTTAACCGAAATGCAGGAGGTGCACTCACAGCCTGGGCTCCCTGCACAGCATTTATTTTAAATTTTAATGCTCTGTCATCGTGTTTAATGAACGGGAATTATACTTAGCTTTGCTACAGGGCAGGTTCTCCAACAGAACTACCTGGTAAAGTGAAAATCATTCCGCTCGCATTACCTTAATATTTCACTCGCATTCCTAACCAAGTCCCTCACATGGAAAACAGCCTCAATTCCATACCAACTGCATGCATCTACCCCAGAGCATCAGCACAGACAGAACTGCTCTGAATGTAGACTGCTGATATTTATCCACACCCTTTGCACGGAATATACGGCCCCAACTTGTTTCTAAAATGTATTTTGAGAGATTTTTACGGGATGATATCATTCAGAGCTGCACCTGAAGAAGCCACAAACGTAGCTCCTCAAATGGTGCTCTGAGGGAGCACGTGAGCTCACGATGGGAATCAGAGCAGCAGCCCACGTCACACCTCGAGGAACCACCTCGTGGGGCTGTGGTTTGGCCATTGCTGCAAGGCATAATGGGGCAGGAAGGAGCGAGTCTTTCAGTGATGTCCCCGGTGCTGAGAAGCCAAGGGACAGACTGCATTGCGCAGATGGCCCAACAGAGCATCCCTTAATGAGCAGTGACAGTTCTGCTGTATGAGGTGCCTGGCTCAGCACCTTTACAGGCAGCAGCTCTGCCAGAGGCCACAACAGTAACGCTGGATTGAGAAGCAGAAGAGAAAAGTGAACGCTAATTATTAATTAGCAGAGCTTCAGGCAATCGTGTAACTATCAATGGAAAGCTCAGACAGATACTTGACAAAATCAGACAGAGAGCAAAACAGAATGACAGGATGCGGGGCCAAACCTGACAAAAGTGTCGGTTCAGTCTCCAGGGAAATTACACCTTTCACGTCCATTTACATTTGATGTAACGGGGAAGCACAATAAAGAAGAGTGATTCAGTCCCACCAAAGGAACTCAACGTGACACACGCTCTGCTTCCAGGCATTCACTCCGCAATTATTTTATATCTTTGGCATCTGCGTGGCATGGATGAAGGATATGAGCACTGGAAAATTAATGTGCTGAAAAGCGTGAACACATTTGCTTTCTTTCAATTCAATACTGCACTTAAAGTCTTGGAGAGAGCACTCCAAGTCCCAGCTATTTCCAGTTAAGAATAGGCTGTGGTTGGTCCGAGTCTATCGCTAGGTATTTTCTATGCAAATCTTAGAGGGAATTTGGCTTCTACATTCCGGAGAATTCTTTGTCACCCATCCCAAGAATCACAGAATGGTTTGGGTTGGAAGGGACCTCAAGGATCATGAAGCTCCACCCGCCCCCCCCCCCCCCGCCCCCCATTGCAAGCAGGGCCACCAACCTCCATATCTAATGCCAGCCCAGGCTGCCCAGGGCCCCATCCAACCTGGCCTTGAACACCTCCAGGGATGGACGGGGCATCCACAGCCTCTCTGGGCAGCCTGAAGAGCACAGCTCTCCTCCACGTCCTTTACACATTGCTTACAGCACAGCAGTGGCTTTGTTGTGAGGTTGCCCAATAGCGAATTCTTAGGGGATCTCATAGGTTGAACACCAGGAAAATCATCCACTTGTTTACACTGCAGAAGATATTTCATCATCGTGCGTATTTGAAATGTATTCACAATAAAATAAATCACCTTTACAGAAGCGATAAATGTACGTGGAGTTAAATTTCTAAGTCTTGCTCTCAACACGAATACGATTCGCATGGACATACAGGGATAAAAATTCAAGGCAGAGTCCACGCTCATGTGGGTGCATCCCGCACTATTTACACAAGCAGGCATTAGAACCTGATCGTCCCAAATGGGCCAACACCTGACTTTGGCACACAAGTCAACCTCTGTGTGTATCCCTTCTATTTTCCCCCTCAACCCAGAGAAAAAAAGGAAGAAAAAAAAAGAAGGGTGAAACTGAAGTCCTCCCCACATATCAGCAAATCTGTATTCTGTGCAAGGTACAGAACACTCTTTGTGACTGATGTCTGAACCGAACGTCTTTGAAACACGGCGTTTAAGACGGAGCACAAAGCTGGAAAACAAACGTCACATTTCTTGATGCCGGAGGTTTTTTTTTTTCCCCAAGCAGAACTCTTTTCCAGAGGTCAATTTAAAATAACTTCATGTTTCTATCTTGGCATTCAACAGCATAGATAAGCAAATAAATAAATAACCAATCGTGAGTTTTCCTTTCTCTTTTTCATCCCAACTATACTCTAGCTCTTCCCTTGCTGCTATACCAGACTGTCCTTTCTTGGTTTGGACAGAAAGAGACATTTTAAGCTGGTTCACTCTCTAGTCTATTAAGCAGTCTCCATCTTCACTGAACTGAAAGCAACAAGACACACGTCTGTGTTCCAGATGTGTCTGATACACCTCTTTTCTTTAAAGAAATTGTTGAAAGAGGCATCGTGCCCTGCGTGTGACACACAGTGCAGCAGCAGAGGACAGATTGCCACCCGAGCAGCAGAGCAGAGCTTGAAGCCCAATCTGTGCAATCAGCATCCCACCAGTCTGTGCAACAGGATGCTCTGGAAACTCCTTCCCAGGCTGGATGTGGCTCTGGGCAGCCTGGTCTGCTGGTTGGCGACCCTGCACATTGCAGGGGGTTGAAACTAGGTGAGCACTGTGGTCCTCTTCAACCCAGGCCATTCTACGATACTATATTTCAATAGCCATTTATTTCAGGCTTCAATTAATATGATCCTCAACTTTGACTTCTTCCCTGAAAACCTCAATAAAATCTTATTTGATGGTGCTAAAACCTGTTTTGAACTTGGCAGTTTTGCTCAGTTTTGGCTGTGCTTTTTATCAGTTCAAATACTGCTGATAAAAGAACCAAAGGAAAAAGGCGGAGAGACACTAACCAGCCTGGAAGGGAGAAGTGAGAAGCACAAGAAAGAAGCGTGGTCCAAGCAGAGGGAAGATACAAGCCTGAATTATTCAGGACGCTGCAACACAAGCATCAATTATTAATCGATGGATGGGCTATTTATTTGTGAGTGCATCATTTCGCTTGAAGAACCAACAGTTCAATTTATGAAATCAAATCTCATGGTTATCAAACCAAGATTATCACCACAGGATACATTATCTACATTTTTGTAAATTATTCTGTAATCACCATGCCAGAAGATCAAATCCCTTCAATCTAAAACCAGCCTGCAACTCATTTGCCACCCCTGTGTTGCTCTCAGACTCAATTTTTGTGCTGCTTACACATTTTTTTTCTCAACTTGGAAAATTACAACGCTTCAATGGCACATCAAATACAACCAGGAAGAGTTCCAAGGCACACACACTGGTAAGGTGAACCGGTGCAGGACCATGGGAGCCAGCAGAAGTGCATCCCACACACCAGCAGTCACATGGATCTTAGACTCACAGAGGTGGGAAAAGACCTCTAAGATCATCAAATTCACCTGTCAACCCACCCCCACCATGCCCAGAAACCACATCCCTCAGTGTCACATCTTCCCATCAGACCAGGCTGGCCCAGCTGCACAAAACCTGTCCGTATGGGAGGTGAGAGCTGAGCGGGTTTCCATGCTGTCCCCACTACCGTATGCCTCCTGCAGCTCCTCCACCAGCATCAGCTGGCCAAAGACATCTCAAAGGAAAACTGTTGTTATGGACTAACCCTGCAGCTGCATGGACAAAGCAAGTATCGAACGGCAAATATTAGGCATTGATTTTCATTTCATAGCACCAACCAAACCTCCTATAATTTCTAAAGAGAAGGCAAAATGCTACGAAATTGCACAGTGAGGTCCAAAAATGCACTGGACTTGCATTAAGGTTTCAAGAAGAAATAACATCCAATTAAGCAACCTATGTGTAAGCTGTTAACTAACAATGGAGGCGTTCACATCTGGGCACAACATGAGGCACTTTCCTTTGTCTTAATGATGAAGAGGACAAAAGAAAAAGCAGCTTCACTGTGGTGTTGCACAGTAAACACTGCCTCATACCAAAGAAATTATTCAATTACGTTGTCACGCATGACAATGGCAATCAAGCCCTTAGAGTTGAAGAGTCTGTAGTCTCTAATGAAGAAAGCAAATTACTTTTAACTATATAAAGGAAAAAATATTTTACGCCGTACAGAAAAAGCACCGTATGGGTGTCCATTAAATGAATAAATAAATAAATAACCCCTCATCAAACATGGGGTATAATTTTCTTCCCATCTCCCTTTAGAAATTCATAAACATTTATCAGATCCCCCCTCAGCCTTCTTTTCCTCAGGCTGAACAGACCGAGGTTACTCAGCCTTCCCTCGTATGGGGAAGCTCCAGGCCCTTTATCGTATAAAAACAGAATTTTCTTTCAAATCTATTCAGTGATTACACATCAGCATTTTAGTCCCAGTGATTTTAGTAAAATAATTGAGGAAGATCTTCCATGTCATGAAATTCTTACAGAACAAATTCTGTTTTACAGTCCTGCAGACAAATTAAGAATCTTTAAGGAAGCACACGGTGAGGATAGATGAGAAACATAAAAATGGAGCAGCTCAGCCGGACCCACTCTTTGCCACACGTTTCTTTTCTAGATATCCCCATCACAACTTTCCTCCAAGCCCCTGAAATCTGAGAGGTTTGCACAGGAGGGGAGTCAACTCTTTACAAGGGTAGATAACAACAGGACAAGGGGAAATGGTTTTAAGTTGAAGGAGGGAAGATTTAGGTTGGATGTCAGGGGAAAGTTCTTTACTCAGAGAGTGGTGAGGTGCTGGAACAACTGCCCAGAGAGGCTGTGGATGCCCCGTCCATCCCTGGAGGTGTTCGAGGCCAGGTTGGATGGTCCCTGGGCAGCCTGGTCTATCATTAAATACGGAGGTTGGAGTCCCTGCATGCTGCAGGGGGGTTGGAGCTTGATGATCCTTGAGGTCCCTTCCAACCCAAGCCACTCTATGATTCTATGATGATTCTTTGATTTTCCCAGAATGTTTATTTTAGGGAACGGTACTTCTTGGACTCTCAACAATGGAAGAAGTGTATCTGGAGTCTCCACAGCTGGAAATCACTTAAGGAATGTCAGCAACCAGCTTTTCAAGGGTTTCAGGCATTGGGAAGTTGAACCTCTAGAAGCAGTGTGCAGTGCAAGCAAGGCATGTTGGAGAAGAGAGGGAACACCACTGTCTTCTGTGTGAAAAGCACCATGCTCAGTACCAGAAAGGGTTAATTTCACAGTCAAGATTTTTTGACAACGGAAGCAATGCTGGTTGTCATAAATCTTGTCTTTCAACAATTTCAGCCTGTGCCTGCAATAATCTGCACCCACAGGGGTTTAATGTTTCACATTTGTTTTGGCACTAAATGAAGAGAAACCTCTTACTGCTTCAATTACAGCAGTACCGCGAGCATTAGCGAGCAATAACTGAGCAATTAAGGACTTTATGAATCAAACAATATTTGAGAAATATGTTTTTTGGTTGCGGCTTCTGTAACCTGAGAAGTTCAATAAATCTGTGGAAGAAGCTATGAATATAGATGCTCCCTTGCTGACATGTTGAATACACGATTGAAGTTAAAAGCAGTCATTTCCACAGACACAACACGACATTGAACAGAGTGTACTCAGCAGAAGGCTGTGTCACAAAATTTACAGAATTGGGCCAAAGAATAAATGTATACAATCTGAAACGTGGAACGGTTTTCTTGCAAAGAAAGAAGACACATAGTAAGAAATGATTGCAGAACTGGATCCAAACAACCCTTTAAGTTCTCTGTTTAACAGCGCTGGGCTCAGCTCTGCATGTCCCCCAGTGCTTCATTCCCTGCATTGGTTGGGGTCACAGACCCTTGCTGCCAGCAAGAGCAGCACAAGCGTTCCTTGATAAGGTTCTGCTCCCAGCCACCGCTGGGCCTGCTACAGTTCTGCTCACTGGAGCTTGGAGTCAAGCAAAGGTTGCAGAAATTACACAGATCTGCTTATATCATGAAGACATGAGCATGCCAAGGGCTCCCAAGGGCTGAGCGCTCAGAACCACAGCACGTAACAAAAGGAGAGGGAACAGACACTGCCGTTGCATGTAATGATGGAAAGGCTCCAGACAACCCCAGCAGATCTGCTTGTATCATGAAGACATGAGCATGCCAAGAGTGCCACTGCTCCCAAGGGCTGAGCGCTCAGAACCACAGCACACAACAAAAGGAGAGGGAACAGACACTGCCGTTGCACGTGATGATGGAAAGGCCCCAGACAACCACAGAGCTGGGGGAGGTGCCTGGTGCTCAAACAGCCCAAACAGAGCGCCCTGCAGAGCACAGCAGATGCAGCATTTCCTCTACCTGTGCCCACAAGGGACTCCAGTAACTCCTGTTTAATCCAACTAATTCATTATACAAGTTTCGTAGCTTCACGCAGAACAGCTCTAAACGGGTTGGGTTACGTTGTGCTGAATGCACTTCACCATCAGCTCGTAATTCATTTTTTTTAAATAACTGAGGAGCTAATTACTCCACTGGTGGCTTCATTTCACTGCCATTTTTTTTTTTCCACTCGAGCTTCATTCTACTAAATAAGTCCCTCTTCACATCTCTGCCTCACTGTTCTCAGACCAGCAAGTTAAAAGTGATTGAAACACATCCCTTTCATTCTTGCGCTTATTTTGCGCATCACAGAGCACAGTGCATCCTGAAAGATGGGGCTATTAATCTTAAGTTCCACTGAACACACAGAACCACAGAATGGCCTGGGTTGAAAAGGCCCACAGTGCTCATCCAGTTCCAACCCCCTGCTATGTGCAGGGTCGCCAACCAGCAGACCAGGCTGCCCAGAGCCACATCCAGCCTGGCCTTGAATGCCTGCAGGGATGGGGCATCCACAGCCTCCCTGGGCAACCTGTTCCAGTGCGTCACCACCCTCTGGGTGAAAAACTTCCTCCTCACATCCAACCTAAACCTCCCCTGTCTCAGTGTAAAACCATTCCCCCACTGGAGGCAACCCAAGGAGCTGGTAAAATGGCACAGATTACCCACCAGCATTTACACGATCACTTTTATTTTGCCAGGCAAATCATTTCCAAGGCAAGTCACCATGCAGCAGCCTCCCCAGAGCAAGCACCACACATACATTAAGCTAAGACACAAAAACAAGCAGATTTGCCCCTCTCTGACCACGGCTGGGAATAACAGCTTTCAGGATTACTTTTGCACATCAACACAGAGCCCTGAGACTCAAACTCTTGATGTTTTAAAGGAGAACTTTTAATGTGTATGGTTAAGCCTTATAGCTCTCCCTCTATATATCCATACCACAGCAGCAGCTCAGGTTGTGTTTTTTTTTATCAGTGTTTCCAAATTCAACTCTTCAGGCAGTGGTAAAACACGAAGTTCAAAAGATTCAGATACTGAAGAAATAGCACATTGCTAAACAAGACGCATCGCTTGGCTCAGAAAGTGAGATTTGCTCTCCCTCTAGAGTTGTGTCTGCTCGCACTGCCGCTCTCTGCCAGCTCGCAGTTATTCTGCTGGTGCTATTGTTGCTATTCTTACGCACTCAGAAGCAGCTGTGACCTTCCAAACAAGCCTTTTGCATTAAATCCCTTCGCAAACACTTTATCCAGCCTTGACTGCCAGTCTAAACTCCTCCCGGATACATTAGACGAGTTTAATACAATAGCTGCAAGCAAACGGCGTGCAGAAGATCATATATATTTATTTTGTCTCAGCTCCCGTTACCTTTAGGTGATTCTTTCTCTTCACTTTTGGCACTGCGATATAACTGAGAAAATTCACCTTGAACAGTCTCACAAAATGTTGCACAGCTCTGAGAACGAGCCGGATCAGCCTTTTGAATGGCACGAGAATGAAAAGAGCCTGCTTTGTGCCTGTCAAATATATGATGTGCACGCAGAAGCAGATCCCCCAGGACAAACTCATCTGCAGCAGCAGCCAGCCATCCCTCGGAGCTCTGCAGGCAGAGGGAGGCGGACACAGGGGGAGGGGAGGGGAGGAGGGTGACCTGAGGGCAGGGAACCCCGGAGCCCTATAACATCGCCCTACAACGCCGCAGCTCTTTATGCTCAAAGAACTAATGTGAGAGGCTACCCACCTGGTGCCTTGTGCTCATGGCTTTCTTGTCCTGCCGCCGAGAGGAGACGCAGCACAGGGCAGTGAGCAGAGGTGGAGATGCAGGCAACGAGGTACTGAGAAAAAAAAAAAACAAGAAAAGAAAAAGGAAGAAAAGCAGTATTTCATAGAATCATAGAACCACCATGGTTGGAAAAGACCTACAAGATCATCCAGTCCAACCGTTCACCTATCACCATTAGCTCCCACTACACCATGTCCCTCAACACAACATCCGTTCGTTCCTTGAACACCCCCAGGGTCGGTGACTCCACCACCTGCCTGGGCAGCCCATTCCACTGCCTGACCACCCTTTCTGAGAAGTAATATTTCCTAATGTCCAGCCTGAATCTCCCCTTTCCGCAGCTTGAAACCATTCCCTCTAGTCCTGATTTGCAGAGTCGAAACAGATAAAAGGTCATCATGCCTGCAATTTCTGCCTGTTGGGCAGGTAGAGAGGCATGTGAAGACCAAAAATCAACTGAAGCCGTGCTTTTTTGGGTCTGTGTTCCCTTGCTTTTACCTGTTGTGCCCCATGTGAGATGGATGGCGGCGCGGCTTTAGGCTGTACTGCGTGGGGCCGGGTGTCGGACTCGATGACCGCTGTGGGTCCCTCCCAACTCGGGTCTACCAGCAGCGCACGGCTGGCTGCTCGCCACTGCTTGGGGCGGGCTGAGCTCCTGTCCCACCCTCGTCCACGAGAAACGAAGAGCCGTTGCTGCAGCTTCTGGCCTGCTTTGCTCTCATTCTTCCCTTCCGTTCTCACGGTCCGTGATCTTCTGCGTTAAAGAAAACAGCACAATGACCGTGATTGCTTTCTGAAGCACCCTTGATAGCAGCCTGTCGCACAGCAGCAAGTGTCGAGGTCTACAGCGTACCCTTGATTTGCTCAATCACCAAAATTTGCACAAACTGTCATTTAGGTTCTTTTCCGCCTTTCCCCTCAAACATCCCTCTATCAATTAGTGTCACAATTAGGTATGAATTCAAACATCCATCCCCGTATCTTTATAAACACGAAGACAGTGCAGGTACGTGGTGAGCCTTAAGAGACTCTTCCTTAATTTGGCAGACGTTACACACAGCAAACGACGTGCCAACTGCTGCTAATGGGCAAGCGTTGTTCTGCCCGGTGTGTTAAGACATGTAAAACCTCTGCAGAGATGTTCAGAGTTTCGCAGCTCTCCATATCCTCGACGTTCCTGTTTTTGAAACAAGATGAATTGCATCAGTCACCGCGTGGTCTTTATTTTAACAAAACTTCTTGGGCAAAATAATTCTCAGATCGTAGAGAGGAGCTCACCGGACCCGATAGGTTTTAATACGGTGTTTTAAAGTAAAATATCCACTGCAGAACCGAGCGGCCTCAAATCGTCCCCTCTGACTCCTTTACATCAAGGGGATTTTTGCTTACAAACGCAGTGCCTGAGATCTGTTTCCAAGCACACGCTGTGACTTTAGCAGGCTTACATTAAGTCCTGTTAGTAACGCATTGCTATACAATCAGGGCAAATTTGACTAAATGCTTCTTATCTTGGGAAAGGGAAGTTGAAATCATTTTGCGTATCTGATTATCTCAGCACGCATTCAGTCAGAAGGGATTTGCTCGTCCCCTCAACACATTCAGTATTATTCTTCTGCTTTGTTTCTTTGTCTCATATCTCTTTTCCAAGAAAACTGATAGTGTAAATCTAAATACAACTCTTTCAGTACTTGAAGGAAGCAGCCTGGGAGCGAGGCAGGACTGCTGCACTACCTATTTACATTCATTGAAAGTCCCTCCAACTGCCTCCAAAAGTTTGCAGTCCCCATTTGCTGAGACTGTAATGCATGCAGCTTTCTAAATGGCCCCCATTAGCAGGAAACGGATGTGCTCATGTGGTCACTAAGTACTGCAGCAAGGACGTGGCAGCCTCTGAGCTCACTGCATGCACAGCCAACACCTAAAGCATGTATTGGTGCTCAGTGCCAAGGAGGACAGCAGCACAGTGCCTGGCATGCCGTGTCAGCAATGCACACTCATCAGACCAACAGCTCACCATAGCACATCAGACAAAGAGCATCCTTTTGCTTCCTCTCCTCTACATGGGGTGCTGCTGGATGGTCACAGTGCTACATGTGGGCCTGAACAGATGGCAGATGAGGGCAACAAGAGAACTGTGCTTCTGAGCCTTCTGTGAGATATGTGCCATGACCAAGAGCTGTTTCCAGCTCTCTCAAGCTTTCTTTTCAGCTGCTTTGTAATAAAGGTAATGTTTTTTAAGACAACGGCTATGCAACACAAATACTTGTTGCACAGACACTGCTCAAAGCTTCTGCTGATCGTTTACTTTTGAGATGCTTTCTGGAGGAGAAGAAGTAAGAGAAATAAGTGTGTGTATATAGATATATACACACACATATATATGTAGGTGTACATATGCTAGGAGGATGTGATATTGCACTTCTCCATCCTGAGGACAGACCCTTTCAGACTTGCCCAGCATCCTCTTTAGATTCCTCTGGTGATGTCCTCACTCACAGAATCACAGAATGGCCTGTGTTGGAAGGGACCTCAAGGATCACGAAGCTCCAGCCTCCCCCCCCCCCCCCCCCCCCCCCGCCAGAACCACCAACCTCCACATTTAATACCAGCCCAGGCTGCCCAGGGCCCATCCAACCTGGCCTTGAACACCTCCAGGGATGGACGGGGCATCCACAGCCTCTCTGGGCAGCTGTTCCAGCACCTCACCATCCTCTTGGTAAAGAACTTCCCCATGACATCCAACCTCAATCTTCCCTCCCTCAACTTAAAACCATTTCCCCTTGTCCTGCTATTATCTACCCTTTCAAAGACTTGACTCCCCTTCTGTTTCTAGGCTCCCTTTAGGTACTGAAAGGCTGCAATGAGGTCACAGTGCAGCCTTCTCTTCTCCAGGCTGAACAAGCCCAGCTTCCTCAGCCTGTCTTCACAGGGGATGTGCTCCAGCCCTCTGATCATCTTTGCGGCCTCCTCTGGACCCTCTCCAACATCTCCCTATCTTGTACTCAGCCCAGGCCCATCAAGACCACCTGCCTTCCCTCAACACAGCTCAGCAGCACAGTGCCATACACTTGGGGAAAGTAGAAACAAAACCTACACAGAGACATCCTTGGTTGTAAGAAAAACCATGGTTCTCAGCAATCAACATTTTAGCCACACAGTGATTCCAGGCTGGCATGCTCAATAACGACCAATAATCCCATCCTTCTTTTCCTAGCTTCACTTAAGTCCTTTGTAGAACCTTTTGGCAGTGAGTTTTGCACTGTGCTTACACTGTACTGGGTACTCCACACCCCAGGACCCACCCAGCTGCTGGCCAACCAGGTTTGGAGAAGCACTCTGATACCACACGTGGGGAAGCAGCACAAACTCTGGGATAAATAATATTTAGATTATATTCTTTTTCAAATGCACGTTATGACCAAAAAGTACTGGGGTCCTTTGGCACACGCTGGGAGATGCCACCAGTTACCCAAATCATACAGGCAACCATTGGCACAGCCAGGGAGCCCCTCAGCACACTGCTGCAAACAGCATCCAGTTCTCCAGGTACATTCCTACACTACAGGACAGGAACATAAGCCTTTATTATCCTTTCCAGCTTGAAATACCAACCACATCTTTGCCCCCCTATACCAGGAAGAAGCCAAGGATTGCATTTCATCAAGGTCTGAAATAATCCATTTATTTAATAATCCAAAGAGGGTGAAAGCTCTCCATTTGTAATACGGGCATAGATTTAATGACAAAATGGATTTTCATCAGAAGTTTCCAAAGATTTCTACAGGGCTTTGAGCATTACAGAGAGTTAGAAATAAGCTAGAATTTTCATTTGGCCTTTTTAGCTATTTCTCACTCCTTCCCCTATCCCAGGCACGCGATGCTAATCACAGGATATATCACTTTCCCCTTGGAAAATACATGCCATTATGTAAGAGCCTGTGAATAAGGAGTTCAACACAACTCTATTTCATGAAAGTAATCTCCTGAAAATACAGCAAGTGGTAGAACAATACAAAAGACACTGCCTAACCAATCTCACAACTCAGATGTGATTTAGCAGTAACTAACACAGCGCTGCAGTGACCTTTTAAGCCATCCCGCTAAGAACTTTAGGCATAAAAGATAAGTGAGAATGCAGAGAAATGTTACATTGGTGAGTTTCTATCATGGTGATCGACACCATACAGATGTTCACGTGGAGGAAAGGCAATTTAGTTGAATGTCACTGAGGTCCCAGCATCTTCTAACATCCTAAAAGCATTTCCAAGCAAAAAAGGCACTTAAGCTGACAGGTCAGCTGTCTCCTCCCCTCTGAAGACAGGCTGAGGGAGCTGGGCTTGTTCAGCCTGGAGAAAAGAAGGCTGCACTGTGACCTCATTGCAGCCTTTCAGTACCTAAAGGGAGCCTATAAACGGAGGGGAGTCAAGTCTTTGAAAGGGTAGATAACAGCAGGACAAGGGGAAATGGTTTTAAGTTGAAGGAAGAAAGATTGAGGTTGGATGTGAGGGGGAAGTTCTTTACTCAGAGAGTGGTGAGGTGCTGGCACAGCTGCCCAGAGAGGCTATGGATGCCCCGTCCATCCCTGGAGGTGTTCAAGGCCAGGTTGGATGGGGCCCTGGGCAGCCTGGGCTGGTATTGAATGTGGAGGTTGGCAGCCCTGCATGCTGCAGGGGGGTTGGAGCTTCATGCTCATTGAGGTCCCTTCCAACCCAAGCCAGTTTATGATTCTAGATAGTGGATATGAACGATCTCCATCAGAACCACTAATCTCGCCTGACATAATTCCTTTGCTAAAAGGGTCTCTTGAGACTGCTTCTAAAAAACTTAATCATTCAATGCTTTGTACCTTTTTTAATGAAGTCTTACCAAGAGTGGAAAATCCATCTGTGTTCTAAAGAAGCGTCCAGTACTCGTGCCTTCCCACAAGCTCCTCTGAACAGTGGTTTAGCTCCAGCTTTCCTCCCCGAGGTTAGGTAACGCAGCCTGAAACAAGTGTGTTTCAATACAGGAATGTGAGACAAAAATCAAACAATAGAATGAAATATTTCATCTTTCTCAACGCATTTTGAGTATTTAAACGCTTTGTTCACAGTGTGAGGAAGTGAATAAAGGCTATTTCACCTGACACATGATATTATTGCAGTAACATAATGAAATAAAGGCACATTTGATCTACTTATCGCACCTATCTCGTGCCAATAGTGACATGTTAGCTTTACAGAGAAGTCAGTTCTGTTTATGCTAATGCCACTAAGATGGTCAGAGGGCTGGAGCACCTCTCCTATGAGGAAAGGCTGAGGGAACTGGGATTGTTTGGTTTGGAGAAGAGAAGGCTGCGGGGAGACCTCATTGTGGCCTTCCAGTACTTGAAGGGAGAGTATAAACAGGAGGGGGAAAGGCTGTTTGTGACAGTGGACAATGATAGGACAAGGGGGAATGGTTTTAAACTGAGACAGGGAAGGTTTAGGTTGGATATTAGGAGGAAGTTTTTCACCCAGAGGGTGGTGACGCACTGGAACAGGTTGCCCATGGAGGTTGTGGATGCCCCATCCTATGATTCTACGATGATTCATTTTTTATGAATACAAATGACTGAAGACATTGAATTTAAACCAACAAAACTCACCCTCCTTCCTACTGTCATTATGCATGAGTGTTTGTAAAAACTCACTTCTGGGGAAAAAATGATAAATAAATAAAAGTGAGAAAACATTTTGGTCATTCCCATTACAGACCTATAACCTCAGTCATTAATTTTCCAGCAGTAGAGTGACCAATCACCTCCACGTCTGTTAACCCAACACCCAGAGGAATACAGTGTGCCACCCCAACTAGAACAGAGCCAGCAATAATGCTACCAGCATATCAGAATCATAGAATCATAGAATGCCTGGGTTGAAAAGGCCCACAAAGCTCATCCAGTTCCAACCCCCTGCTATGTGCAGGGTCGCCAACCAGCAGCCCAGGCTGCCCAGAGCCACATCCAGCCTGGCCTTGAATGCCTGCAGGGATGGGGCATCCACAGCCTCCTTGGGCAACCTGTTCCAGTGCGTCACCACCCTCTGGGTGAAAAACTTCCTCTCAAATCAGCCCTAAAACAAAACCAACAGATGTGTTCAGAAGCTTGATGGCTGCACTGCTATATTAGAGCAGAAGAGGGATGGACACAGTGTTGCTGTGGTGGCTACCAGCTACCTTTGAGATCCACGACACACGTGATGGGGTAGAGCCCAGATGCTAAAATTATCTTATTACAGTGGATTAAGAAAACAGTCTTGTTAGGGGAAGCCAATAAAAAGGCATTCAGCCAGGCTTAATGCTGGACTGAATCATTACACAGGTTTATTAATAAACTGAGGGAAACGTGCATTCCATTCAAGGAAAGCTTTGGTGCAGAAATGTCCCTGGAACTCCAGGCTCACTGCCTCTCATGAACAGATCATGAACAGATCCATCCCACCCCATCACAACTGGCACCTATATAGTGGGATTTCCACAGGCAAAGAGCATGGGGTAGAACACGAGAGGGTGAAAATGCCTTCAGCAGCACAGAGCAGCCAACTGAGCGAGGTGGGTACAAGATTACATGCAGTGCCATACTTGGGAAACACAGCTCAAAGCAATTCCAACCTAAGCAAAAACAATCCTGAAGCCAAGAAGCGGCGGGGCACGTGGAGAACTCCTGATGATGCACTGCCAAATTAAATGTGGATCAAAGCAAATTTCTCTAGCAGTGGGATACAGTCGTGAAGAATATTCATTTTTTTTAATGAGAGTGTTCTCTGAATGCAGTTCATTAAAAACCCGGCATGCTGACAGCCTACAGACATTACCCATCATAGAGGGTTCCAGCTGTACCTTGCAGAAGTGCCTAAACAGTATAGCACTGACCAGCATTTACACAGTGCCTGATTAAAACCTGAAAACCCAAAATGTTCAGCTCAGTTTTAATATTCAGCGTACTACTGCTGATCATCTAGAAATAACATACACCTGTGGGTTGATGAATGTCATGTGGTGGTCACACGTGCAGTGAATGAACACTGGGTGTCTACAGTGAAAGATTTTACAATCAACTTCTTATATATTTTTTACATCTGCTGTTGGAGAACAGGCAGATTGTCTAACCATGCTTATAACATGCTTTAGGAAGCCAGCGATTCCATGGCCAAAAGGAAGACAGTGGCCTGGAGGCACCTTGGGCCCCATCTCATTGGGCAAGTCCTGTTACATAGGATTTCTCCAGTTGTACAGGCAGCTCTCCCTTGGCCAATATACAACAGAGCCAGAGAACATGCATGGCACTTGAAGTGAGCATCAGCATCATATCACTGCATCCACTGTGTATACAAACATCCAGGGATGGCCACACAACATGAGCCCTTTCTGATGTTTGATCCCAAAAGAAAAAGGATAATGAGCCTCTTGCATATATGAAGATCATCCATCAAAGACGTACTTAAAGCAAGATTCAATGCCTGCAGAAATCTTGGCTTAGGACTTGAACAAGGCCAGCAAGGCTTCTCTGGGGTGCATCAGCTCAGTGTGTGGGGCTGTGAACCTGAAGACTGCAGCACTAACAGGTAATGAGCAGCAAGCAGACAGCAGTTAGCCAGCTGAGAGCTGCGTTAGTCTCTGCAGCAGAGTTGGAGATCACTGAAATAAATACATGAGCACTTACATTGCATATGTGTGTGTGCTAGTATACGGTATTTAGCACAAGACAGGGTGCATTGTCTCTTTTAAGGAACTAACAAATGCAATTGCCAATGTAATGCAAACATCTTGGTGGTGTTAATGCGTTAAATGTGATCTACTTTAATGTATTGTAAAGGCAATTGATGCTAATGCAGCTTTCTTGCATAGATTAGAGGAATCAAACTATATTTTTCAAGACTGGAAGTGGCGATACAAGGCTGAGTGTTGTAAGCTTAATGTTGGTTGACTGAAAAATATTTTTAAAGGCTGAGGTACTTTTGTATTGAATTTTTATTCAGCTGATGAAGATTGCAAGCTTGCAGCTAAGTGAAGCAACTTTCATGGTTCAGAGAGCCATCCAAATTAAAGACTCATTTATTTAGCTGGGTTCTCCTCATTCTAACTGCTATGAACTCCAGCAATACTCATTTATGAAAGGCGGGATGGTATTTATGAATGGCACCAATAGCACTTTTCCCTTCCATCATGCCCTGGTCTGTGATGGGAGCAGGCCATGCCTGCAGAACATGTGTCTGTTCTCCTCCCTTTCCCTGCACGCTTACCTCGCTCCCAGCTCTCATCCAATAGATCTGGGTTCCCAGGGTGGAGCAGAAGCCAAAAGCACCCAGCCCGTAGCAAAGAGAACATCAGGTAATGGCATGGAGGTATTTTTGCCAAAGGTTCCTGCACGCAAAGCATTGAGATGGTCAATTAGCTGTACAGGGGAGTGGACGAGGCAGATAATTGAATTACCCAGAGTCGCACCACTAACACAGCACACCACACTTCACCAGCTTCCCAGAAAAATTAATCCTGATTCCTTACTTAAGCAGAGCTTGAAAGAAAATAAAATGTGGCACGATGTTAACTGTGTGAGCACGAGCAGCTCTGCGGCACGAAGCCTGTGAGCTGAGGGATTTTGTTTTGTAATGATGTCTTTTCAACTGGAAGAGGTTACACATCTATTTACAAATTAGTTCTAAATCCATCAATAAGGGAAATAAATTAAGAAGCAATATAATTATTTCCTTGCCTCGTCTCATATCGCCTGCTCAACTGTTGGCAGGAACATGAAAACTCAGCGCCTGGAAACGGCAACCAAACAGCAAGGACTGCTCAACCACGGAACTGGAAAGCAACAACCATGCCACCTGAGGCTAGAAGTAGAAAAACTAGGTTTTATGTTCTCAGTGCATCTGCATTCCCTCATGCCACCCATAGAGCAACGCTCCTAAAATCCTTTCTCAAAAGTAAACATTTTGTGCTGGAAAAGCCCTGAGAGTACACCCCTCTGCCACCGTGGGCATCCACTCCCCACAGCAGGAATGCCAACCTCCAGCAGACTGCAGTGATCCCTTATCGCCATCAGCAAAGCCACAGCTCGAAAAAGGGAGAAGAATGAATCATACCTCCTGGACTTTGGGCTCTGGTCATACCTTGTCTGGTGCACGGCAGCAATCTGGAAGGGTCAAACTAACAAAAAGAGCACACATGCTGTGTGATAGCAAAGTACAGGCTTCACTGAGGGGAAGATCATGTTCAGACATACAGACAGCATCCACCTGCTTCGTGCTGTGCTGACAAAGGAGAACAGTTCCTCTCTGGCTACTTTAGAAAGTGTACATCTCAATATTTATGGATAGATTTACTCATGGAAAGCATGGGGTTCTGCTTCATTGTCACTCCCACAGATACAGACAAAAAAAACCTTCTGTTAATTTCCGTATGTTGGGCAACTGAAGGTACTCTTGTATGATGAATAAGTCCTCAGTGTTGGACAGGTGAACAAAACCTCCCCAAAATAAAGAAAACATATTTTTGAGACTTCAGGTAATCAGTAATGTCAAATTCTGGATGGGGCCCCTACTTCACATAATGAATTTTGACATCAAAATGTGAAGATTGATTTCCTAACCTTAAACTACAAGGTACCCAATATTAATAATTAACTAAAACAAGGTTCATTAAAATGCAACCCAAGAAAAAGAACCTTGAGAATCAGAGAAACGTGCACCTAGAACAGAAAAAAAACCCCTTTGCTGTTTAAGTTACATGCCTCTCTTTAACTGAAAAATACTTTGATTAAACTTTCATTAAAGCAGGATTCAATAAAGTCATCAAAACGTATCCTCTGAGTCCAGAACTGGTGCATAGAATTTGTTCTTCATCACTGCCGGTGAACTGAGCTGCTTCAGCCCCACGGTCCCATAGAAGCTCTCACAGAAGGGATCAGTGCGTGATGCCGCGGTGAGCGCTGTCCCGTTGCACGGGAACATGAGCAGCATTGGTATGAGCTTCTGCTTTGTGAGCAGCATGCCCCATTACACACCTGGGAAGCAACTGGTAATCACCAGCTTGCATGATCAAAGCTGTCAACGCTGACTTTTTTGAGCAATTTGTAATCATTAAGCAAATCTTTCAGCTCGCAGGCAAGGCAAATGTTACCGCGCGTCTTCAGTGGAGAGCCGAATTCAAGCAGAAGAGAGAAATGAAATTTTCCACTGTTACACAATGAATTTATATCACCCAAAACAAAGCCCTGCTTCATAGCCTTCCAACTTAGAAGCAGCTCACACCTTGCCTGTTACAGTTTCTGCCCTAGAATTTGCATTATTATGTTTAGCATGAGAAGCCACGATGAAATACCAACATCAATGCAGCAAGCGGTTTATGAGGAGTAATTACTTTAGGTTATTGACTTGAAGCTTCAAGAGAGACTTGTCAAGTTTGTTTTCAGATTACACAAAAAGAAAGAATTTTTTGAGCTAATATTCAATTGTAAAGCTAATGAAGTGGTGGAAGGGTCCTTCTGTTGCTGCCTGGAGCAGAAGTGAAGTGCACTGATTCCAAGGCATGCACACAGCTCTCTGTGCAGACACGCAATGCAAAGTCCAGGGCTCCTGCTGGCCTAGAAACAGCCTGCATTTGCACTCACACAGCTCATGGAAACCAACACAAACCTGTTAGCAGTAGCACCCACTCTTTATAGAAAGCCTCATGATGATCCAGTGTTAAACTCGAGATGAAAAATGGCAGAAAGTTTTACAGGGGGAACTGAGATGTCATCCTCAGTCGTGCTGCTACCTCAGTCCACAAAATCACGGCCTCCTTATGGGCTGACAGACCAGAGAAACCACGCTTTTCTGAGCAGAGACCCTCCCACGAGGGGAAGATGGGCCCAGAGCAGAACTCATCTCACCACAAACCATGTGCAGCTAAAGCACCAAGGCTGCCTGTGCTCTGTCAAGAGCTCCTCGTCTCTCGTTAGCTCAGGCTATCCACGCATCCTGGATGCATTCAGGGCCAGGCTGGATGTGGTTCTGTGCAGCCTGGTTTAGTAGCTGGTGATCCTGCCCATGGCAGAGGGTTGAAACTAGATGATCTTTGAGGTCCTTTTCTACTCAGGCCATTCTGTGATTCTATGATTCTAAGAATTCCGTGTAAAATGGGGAAAAACGGCTTCCTTTGTAATAGTTACCCCTAGAGGGAAGGCCACGGGATGGTTTTGTAGTGGTACAGTAACCTCGCAGACCCCTTTAGCACACCCATAAGACGTTAAGGTCTACATTGACCTTAGCTAACTCTGCCTCAATGCTGCTGATTTTTTTTTCTTCAAAACAGGAACAAACTTCTGATCTTGGCAGCTCTCTGGTTCAAAGCAGAAATCGGGCAATGCTTTGCTTTTGGGGAAACCTTTGTTCGAGTTTATTTTCAGATCAGTGGTACCTGAGGAAGGCGGGTGAAGGTGTTTGTCCACCCCACACAGAAGAGATCCGCAATACAAGATCATTCAGCAGCTGGGGGTGGTCTCACTCACTCTCAATAAGCATTGAACTGCAGATGCTTATTGAGCAAGGATAATTTAGCAGCAAGACCTGAATGCCTGAACCGCAGCCATCCATGTTTGGCCAATTTTCAGCAATACCTGCAAAAAAAGCTGAGCTTTGAAATGGGGGCTGCTGTGGGATGGCTGAACCCAAATTATTTGATGGTCTCTATTCTCCTGCAATATTACATTCTTATTTTCACCTAAGAGGAACCACATCCCAAGTCAAAGGAAAGATAAGTTCTCAAAAGCACATGAGTATCTGCAGGAGCAGAGCCTCATAGCTATGAGCACACATGCACAGCACAGGCATTCACAAGTCTGTGCCCACCAAAAAACCTGGAGAGAGGAGTAGGGAATGATGGAATCATGGAGTCATTAGAGTTGGAAAAACTCACTAAGATCCCCAGGTTCAACTCCAACCCATCCCCACCATGCCCACTGACCACAGCCCTCAGTGCCACACTTACCCTTCTCTCAAACAGCTCAGACAGATGGGACAGCCCCTGCCTGGCTGGGGCTTTGTCACCTGAAAACCCTTGGAATATCTCCATCCACTGGATGTATGAGGATTGCTCCCTATGCAATAGATCATGCAGCCTGCCTTGCAGTAGGTCACACACTGTAGGGTGAGTAATGGTCTAAGTGTGCATTACCATAGAAAATAACTAAATTACACCCAATGCTTGACAGGAGAACTGGCATGCTCCAGCACCATTGCAGCGGGGGGCAGTGAGAAATCTGGCTTCTTTAGATTATACCACACGCATGAACACGTTCAGCTGCTTTAGAATAACATTGAGCAAACCCAAAAACCATTTCAAAACACCTAGATTTCAGGTTAGGTTAGATATTCATTAATTTCACAGTAGAAATATGCACTTTTTCATTTAGACACGAATAAAAAAGGATTAGCCTGCTTAATGGGTGACCTTCTGTAATCTGATTTGAAATTAAATTTTAGACCAGCTTCACAATATTCTCAGCACAGATGTTTTTGTAGCAATATTTCTTCTAACAGTCAAGTACGAGGGTCAACATTCAGAAAATGAATTTTCTTTAAAATTTAATTGCTTAAGAAAGCAGAGCAAAGTAAATTGCTAAGGTTAGCGTTGTTTTGAATGAGTTTGCGTCAGCTTCAAAGCGTCTACCTTTAGCAGGGATGGCGAGGGCATGTGCTGGTTGGCTGTGCGAAGACATGGAATGCAGGGAGAGATTTCCTTGCCATTCCAAAGCCACTGCAGCACAGTGGGAAAACGTGCCACCAAACCAAGCTGTAGCAGCATGGGGACATACATGGAGTGAATAAGGGAGAGCAGTAACCTGGTATAAAAATCAGTGCTTAAAGAACATTGAATCATAGAATGGCCTGGATTGAAAAGGATCACAATGCTCATCCAGTTCCAACCCCCTGCTATGTGCAGGGTCACCAACCAGCAGACCAGGCTGCCCAGAGCCACATCCAGCCTGGCCTTGAATGCCTGCAGGGATGGGGCATCCACAGCCTCCTTGGGCAACCTGTTCCAGTGTGTTCAAAGATGTGAGATGGGAAGAGGAGTAAGACACAGTGTTGCACTTGGCAAAGTTGACTGGTTTTGAGGGCAAATGAGAATTAGGGCAAAAATACATAACTATGAGAATCTTCTATTTTGTAAGTACACAAGCACTTCTTTCTGCAAGAAGAATGTGCACGGATAAATACCAATAGAAGCACGGACTTCCCTGAACTCCAGCATGTGCCTCCCCGATTTTTAGCTGTTTTCTTGGAGGTTTCTGTTGTTTTTTGCTGTTTTTTTCTCTTGATGACACAAGCAACCAAGCCACCAAGTGCCACATCTCCAGCCCCACAGGAAGAGCCCAGCCTGTGCCACTGCCTGCTCTGTTTGGCCCTCCCATCCCACAGACTCTGGACAATGATCACTAACAGGATTTATCTACACTTATTGAACATTTCCACAGCTGCTGCCCATCTCCATGACCCACCACACAACGTGGATGATGCAAACCCCACTAACCAGGTGTGACAATGAGCAATGTGGTAATAAATGATGTAACAGCTCTGGGAATTGAAAGCCCAAATGCCAGCAGAAAGCATTGTTTGCAGGATCCCACAGTTAAGAGGCATGTAGTGCTGTCTCTGACTCATGTACTATTTATACGTTGGAT
Organism: Alectoris magna; assembly: GCA_030625065.1. NCBI lineage: Eukaryota > Metazoa > Chordata > Aves > Galliformes > Phasianidae > Alectoris > Alectoris magna. Next base: position 22,439,053 of record CM060566.1, on the reverse strand, counting down.
GGCAAAATAAATATTGCAACAAATGTTGGGTTTTTTTCCTACACTTTGTTCTCTCTGCCATACCTGCAGGTTTTATTTCTTCTTTTTCAAGAAATCCATAAAAGAGCTTGCACAAATGAGCAATTAGGCTCATCTCGCCTGCCCCATTTAAGATCACACTCTGATTGTTCTCACCATGAAACAGTTTGACTACATAAAACCTTGCAGCCAGGTGGATTTGTTTAGCTTATAACATAAAAATATGCGTATAATGAGGAGGAGGTGATCACATTAAGAACCTGAAATTGCTGCATGCTTTTCACACTTTTCCCTGGAATTATTCCCATTCTGTAAAATGAAGCAAGTCTTGCCATCTGCGTGCAGAATCTTTTCATCTCAACCTGTGATATTCCAAAGCCACTGTCTTGGCTACTAGCCTGCAGAAACCTCAAGTTGCTACGGAAATTGCAAACACCAAGCAGAGCTAAAGAGAGGAAAGGTCTCCCTGTAGGTGACAGCCCGTCTCCAAAGCCACCATCAGCTGCATATTACCACCCACTTTCAGAGCAGCCCCATGACACTGCTACCAACCAGCAGGTGATGCTTCCTACACCCCAAAAAAGCTTTTCTGGTTTTACTTGCTGTCCCAGAACGTGTCCAGTGACTTTATGCTGGAGGAAAGCGTGATTCTATGATTCCATGAAAGGAGCCACTCCTGACAGAGCAGGACTCCCTCTGCAGGTCCCCAAGGGTGACAAGGGCAGGGGAATCCCCAGAGGCAGCTTTGGGAAGACCCCTAACCTACATTTTGATGACTTCCAGAAAGCAATTGTTAAAAAAAACTGGGATAGAGTGGCTTTTTTTTTGTTACCAATGTCACTTTCCAATAGAAAAATACCTCTGCATGGATTCAATTTTCTGCAGCTCCGGCTGTAAACCTGCTCCTGTAAGCTGGGCTCCTTGGAAGCTCTGCAAAACTCATCCCCCACTCTTCAGCAGGGCGGGTTCGCTTTGTTCGGAGCTCATTCCCTCTGTTTGGTGACTTCTCCACAAGCCTGAGTTATAGAAACAAACAAACATACAATTTATTCCATTACTTTTCATCCTGTCTTTCTAGTATTGGGAGTGCAGTACTGGGTGCAGCACTCCAGATGGGGCCTCACAAGGGCAGAGTAGAGAGGGACAATCACCTCCTTCTCCTTGTTGGCCACCCTTCTTCTGTTGAGCCCAGGATGCCATTTGCCTTGCGAGCTGCAAGAGCACACTGCTGGCTCACGTTCAGCTTTTCATCTGCCAGGATCCATCCCTGGAGGTGTTCAAAGCCAGGTTGGATGGCACCCTGGGCAGCCTGGTCTAGTATTAGATATGAAGGTTTGCAGCCCTGCCTGTGGCAGGGGGGTTGGAGCTTCATGATCCTTGATGTCCCTTCCAACACAGGCCATTCTATGTTTCTATGACCCTGCTCCTTTAGTGACAGACAGGCTTCTTTCCTCCAATCTGGAGCAATTTTCCTGTCTTCTTTTCCCCATCCCCATCCTCCCATTCTAACATCTGCTTTTGTCTACTCTGCATCCTCACTGAGAAGCATATTGAGCTCACAGCTACAACCACTCCTGGTCCCCCAAAGAGCCTTTATTCCTTTTGCAACCCAGATTATTTCCTGGAACTGGAGGTGTTCCTTTTCTTTCTTTCTTTTTTACACTGTCAAAACAGAGGACTTCTTTATATAAAAAAAAAAAAACAAACCCCACAGTTCTGAAGTTCTAATGATCAATTTACTGTAAAAACAAAAGGGAAAACATTTTGAAAAGCCTTACAGCTCTCCTTCACTGAAACGTTAGGCCTTATAATGGCAAGATTTCATCTGTTGTATTATAGAAATCTGCTTGCAATTATTAGACCTATTTCATATTTTAATGTAATTATGTTTGGCCTTTGCTCTAATAAATCCTTGAACCAAAACTGGAAGATAAGGAATTCAAATTCCCTACGCTTGCTAAAGATAAATGCGGAAAGAGAGGTGGAGTTGCTTAAATAGCTCCGCTCCAAAATCAATACAGAATGCATTCATAAATTAACAATCACTCCAGACTAAAACATTTATTGCTGGAGGAACACTGCATAATTAACTATGGCAATGAATAACAAATTAAAATTTAATTTTATTTTTGGGGTTCTTTTTAAAGCCTGTGATTAAAAAAAAAAAATAAAAAATACCCTTTACTACATCTGACTTTACAGTCAGAGGGTGGTGACGCACTGGAACAGGTTGCCCAAGGAGGCTGTGGATGCCCCATCCCTGCAGGCATTCAAGGCCAGGCTGGATGTGGCTCTGGGCAGCCTGGTCTGCTGGTTGGCGACCCTGCACATAGCAGGGGGTTGGAACTGGATGAGCACTGTGATCCTTTTCAACCCAGGCCATTCTGTGATTATGATTATTATAAGATTACATGCATTACTTGGTCATGACTCCAGAAGCTCTTGTTCTTCATCGGTCACGCTCCAGCTAAGTGTTTTTGACTGGAGCTGTGACAAACTTTGGGAACATACAGGGTTGGGTAATGGGCAAAGACAATAAAAAGAAAAGGGGAAGGGGGAGAAATACAGCATTTGTAATCCAATAATGGAAAATTCAGGTTGGGTAAAGCACTTAAACCATACTTAGCTGTGTGGATCGTGGCACGGCAGGACCATGCAGTACTGGGACCACTTCAGCTGTGCCGCACTCTTGCTCCCACCTCACTTGCTCCTTTAGGACGTTGAGAGAAACATCTGAAAACACTGAATTTTCTTCCCCTCTCCTCCCCCCCCCCCCCCCCCCCCCCCTTACTTTCTGAGGTTTCAATCACCTGTTTATACATAAGATTGTTTCAGTGTAGAGGAGGAAGTAAAGGAAATGCACTTGGGATGGTTACTGTTTGATCTTCAGAAGTGGTAAAGGGATATGAAGGAGCACGGCACAAGATCTAATTCTATTTCTTTTCTCACTTCACATCCTATTTTACTTCCCTCAGACAAAATCACCTCTGGCTGTTCAGCATGGTGTGTCACTGATTAACCCAGAATAATTAGAACAAGCAGTATGATATTCTAGCTGCAGCACTCACGTCGTATGGGCACCCTTGGCCTTCAAGCAGGGATTGCTGCCTTTCCAGGTAACATGTGCTTTGTGTAAAATGATGCAGGGGAGGGAGAAAGGAGGGGTGGGAAGGACAATTAACATCAATGCATAATCAAAGCCTTCCTTTTTAATGTGCTATTCTGCTGATTTACCGTAGTAAACTATTAGCAAAGCACCTTCCCATGGAACACCAGTCTTTTCAGTTACATCTATCATCAGTCATGCAGTCACACTGAATGGTCACACAGAAGTCAACCTAAAGAAATCCTTTCCATTTGCAGGCCTGCTGCGGAGCTACAATACTGGAGTTTGGTCTTTTAAGACATTTGGTAGTTAGACATCCCCCATGGAGAAGGAAGTTCGTGATTTAGGTGTTTTTGGATTCAGATGCATAAAAATAGGAATAACACCGTTTCTTAGTCTTAAGAAAATATCAGTAAAGGACACGATGTCTACATTGTGAAGGTCACACTTAAGAGCATCATTAGCAGATCGTTAGACCTTTACCACATAGGTCATTTCACTGCATACGCTTTTCTTCAGAATTAAGTAGTTTTTTTTTCCCACAGTACTTAAAAACACCATTTCAGAAGGGCAATAAAAGTCAACAAAGAAGGCAGGACCTTTCCTTTGTGGCTGCTGTGGGGAAGAAAGTGCTAACAATTGTCTTCTGCAGCAGATGCAGCAGTGTGACACATTATTTTGGGGTTATTTTCTTCATGTGAAATGTTGAGTCTCAGTGAGGGGGGGATCATTGGGAATGCCCTTCTTCAAACCAGAGCACAAAGCCCATCAGTAGGCTTGGCAGAGCCTGAACAAGGAGCAACAACATTCGTGCAGTCCTCTATCACTGTTTAACGACCACAAGCCAGGGAACAATTTTGGTGCGTCCTAAAAAGCACCCCAACATCCCCAGCTGCCCACTCTACCCACCAGGAAGGAAATGAATAGAAGTATTTAGCATAAAATAAGACATTTTCAGGCTCTGTTTCTACTCACCCCCATATAACTGCCTGTAGCCAATCTTGCAAACACATTTGCTGACACTGATCAGAACCAACGTAAGCTGTTTTCTTCCTGCTTATCCCCATGGAGGCACTGGATTCAAGTGAAATCCTTGTGGTGCTTTTTCTCTTATTACATTAGATGAGATTTTCAAAGATTCATGGATTTTAGACCACTGTGGTCTACTCCACTCATGCATCTCACAGGCTGTAAGTTTCATCGAGTGATTCCTACGTGAGGGCCTTAACGCCTCACAGAGTAAGAACATATTTTAAAGAAAGAAACTGAAGTTCTCTATAAAAAGGTCACTTCCTTCATGCAGGATGAATGACAAGTGGGACCCAACAGCATAAATACACATAGTACTTTTTTGATACCAAATACTTCTCAGAATACATTTTTCCTTATATGTTAATTTTGGTCATTTTAAGATTAGAAGTATGGTGCAAGTACAGCCCTGGAAAAGGAATTCCATCTGTCAATATTCAACTGCTTCTTTCCTCCTAATGCATTCTAGAAAGAGCAACATGTAGTTGCCATTGAGCATTAGCAAAACAGGCGAACAGCGAAGATGTTAAGCCAGAAAAATAATTCCTTTCTTTTAACATACAGTTTCTCTTGAGGTTTTACAGGCAATTAGCCAAATAAGCAACATATTCTCTTCAAGTGCATGAGAGGGAACGTATTTTATCTTTGATCATTTACAGCTGCTGAAATCGAACAACACTCTGGACCATATTAACCAGTACATGCTGAGATGAATGTAATTAGAGTGGGAAGATGGTTTGCAAAGACACAGGAGGCTCATCACTAGAATTGTCAAATATTATCACAGGAAGTCCAAGGAACAAGTCACCAGTGGAACCCTATGTGAAAGGGCCGTGGGAAAGAAAGGAAAAGCATGGCTTCTACCTGGTGACACAAAGATAGTGGGAACACCCATGCTACTACTTTGGGTGCTGCAGGTACATGATTTAGGCCTTATTTGGAAAAGGAGGAGTCTCAATTCTCTAAAAGCCTCTGGCAAGGATAGGGAGATGGACTCAAAAATGTCTAGAGATTAAGAACCCCATCATTTTTTTGTCTCAGATGCAAAATGACACCTTTTTATGGACAAAGGCAAAAGGTCTCCATTATACAGTGGAGCTCATCACAAGATATCTGTAATTCATTACTTATTTAGATCGAACTGAGGCTGAGTAGGCTTTTACACACTTATCTTTCCATAAGAGAAATGCAGCAATTCTTGGGGAGCAAGTCTTGGAAGAGAAGAAAGAGAATAAAAAAAAAGAGTGAGGTAGAAATGCATTTCCTTTCCTTTCCCCTCTATCAGAGGTCACATGCAACTTCCAAACTCGCAGACAACAGGACATTGTGACATCCCTGCAAACCCAGGGACCCATGGGAGACCTGCAGTGACATCCCAAAGCAGCAGGTGCAGCACGTGGTGGAGCTTGAGATGGAGGGGGTGCTCTGCCCAGCACAGCAACCTGAGGCCAACCACGTGGGAACAGTGATGGCCCAACAGCACCCACAAGGCTGACAACCAGTAGAGCTCCCAGATGGGCCACAGCGGTGTCTGAGTCAACAGGAACCCAACATCTGAACTCTTCATGAAAATACTCATATTAAGTGACTACCATGATCACTGCGTGCCAGCAAAACCAGCCACTTTGGATACCTTCCACATTTCTGCTTATTTGCATCCCTTCCAAATTTTACATGGGATGCATGTCAAAGGAAAAAGAAAAGTTACCACGAGGCATTGCCTCACCATTTTATGACATTTCCCTGACTTGGCCACTGCTAAAGGAAAATTTACTAAAATGAGAAGAGCTCTTCTATAGCATCAGGGGACATTTTTTCACACTGAGACTGCAGACACTTGCAGTTCCTACCACATGCTTTCTGCACGTCTTCCTTAATAACCACACTTATACCAGAAGCGAAACAAACCTTTTGAAAGCCAAATATCCCATCTGCTGCCTATTTTCTTTAAAATAGACACACAGGTCAGTAGGCTAAAGGGAAAAATTACATCTGAGCTCTTTTGGGAACAACTTTTTTTACCCAGTCCACCCCCAGCCCACCCCCGCCATGCCCACTGATGTCCCCCAGTGCCACATCTACTTTTTTCTTGAAAACATCACATCTGCAGAGACCACAGCTTCCTGAGGATGCCCCATCTCACATCAGAAACACTCAGCTTGAAATGACTCTGTTAAAATTCATGCATCTTCGAACAGAACAGCAGTGACAATGCACACCAGAAAAGATAACGGAGAACTTTCCAAACGCGTGACAATGGAAAGTTAATAACGTGCTCTCCAAAGAAATGTCTTTTAACACAAACTGGATGGCTGCATTTTTGCAGGTAGAAATGCAGTCAGTTCAATTGAGCTGACGTGGAATTATCAGGAAAAATAAAAGAGCTTCTTGCCAGAATCAATCAGAAAGTCTTAAAGAGAACATAAGAAAAGGCAAGCGAGTGTGCCCACCAATTCAGAAGTTTGAAAGAAGACGGAAAAACATAATTCAATAGTGCAAGAAAAGATCACCAAACAATCAAAAAGCTGAGTAAAAACAGGGACTGGAATGTTAAAAGAGTCAGATCAGAAATAACCGCTAAGAAAGTAACTCAATAACGACAACACGACTGAAAAGTATTCACAGCGGTAGAACTGAAGGTTTTATGAATGAGCTTGGTGTACCTGAATAGCTGGGCTTTGATGGAACGTTTTCTTCTGAAGAAACAAAAAGTGCAAGAAAGAATAAGGCTGACAGTGAGATAACAGAGAGGTTGTGATGGATTTCAAAAGGATATGGGAGGTGTGCCTGAAGCAAAGTGGCTTGAAGTGCAAAGAGGAAAAATGAATGTACACGTTAAGTCATTTGGGGAATTAACAGATTACCAGCAGTGTAACCGTGCGCCACTGCTTTAGAGGACAAATTCTAAAATGCAGGACAATTCATGGGAATGAGAAAATGGATGATTTTTGGACACAAAGTACTTTCTTCCTGGCTGATGCTGAGCCAGTTAGTGATTCCAAAGTCCTGCTACCCCTGCTCTGCCGTCTTTCTTCAGTATTTCCTCTTCTTCTGTGGGGTTGGCACTCAAAGGGTTTCCCACCCACATGACTGCGATCACAGAATCACGCAAAATCACAGAATGGCCTGGGTTGGAAGGGATCTCAAGGATCACGAAGCTCCAACTCCCCACCACAGGCAGAGCCACCATCCTCCACATTTAATACCAGCCCAGGCTGCCCAGGGCCCCATCCAACCTGGCCTTGAACACCTCCAGGGATGGACGGGGCATCCACAGCCTCTCTGGGCAGCTGTTCCAGCACCTCACCATTCCCATAGTAAAGAACTTCCCCTGACATCCAACCTAAATCTTCCCCCCCTTCAACTTAAAACCATTTCCCCTTGTCCTGCCATTATCTACCCTTTGAAAGAGTTGACTCCTCTCCTGTATATAGGCTCCCTATAGGTACTGAAAGGCTCCAATGAGGTCACCCCGCAGCGATGTGATGGCTGAGAGGGGCCTGAGAGTGAAACAGCTCTGAGCACAGGAGGGACCTGTGTTTGCCACTGTTCGCTGTGGTGCAGCACAGAAGCTGCTGGAGAAAGATACAGAACTGAACACTACAAAAGGTTGGCTTGGTTTGAAAGTTGCAGTTAGGAGATGCAAACTCACAAACACTTCTCATTCATTCGGAAAATCTGAACATACAGGTGTAACCCTAGCTCAAGGCATAGCCCCCAGCTGGAGTCCTGCTGAGATGCTTCCCAGCATCAGAGGCTCTCTAGAACAGCCAAAGCTGTGCTGCACACACACCCAGGGCAGAAAGTCACCAGTGCCAGAATAAATGGCTGCAACCACTGGCTCTGTTGTACAAAACTGTACAAAGCTCCAGAAAAACTGTTCTCCTATGGAGCACTCTGATTAGGAACACTGTCTTCCGTATGTTGATTGCTTAATAAAATAATATTTTTTCCCATATACAGTTAATGAAGCTTCATATGAACAGAACAATCTACAGCAAGGTACACTGATGTAGTTTAGTATAGATGTGTAGAAAGGCAAGACACAATTGTAGAGTCACAGCATCACAGCACGTTTGGGTTGGAAGGAGCCCGAAAGCCCACAGTGCTGTCAGAAATAGCAAGAAGGACACTCTGCGTTGGAAATTCCAGTGAATTTGGCTAAGAGATGCACAGCTGAAATAAAGATCTTAAAACCATGAAGTGCACCACAGGCAGAACGGAAGATATAGGCATAAAAGGGTGCCATATACACAAAACATCTCCTCCATCCACTTTTGTTTTGCAGTGCAGGGATACCTGAAAGGCTGGGAACACCGTTTGTTTCATTCATGGAGATGAACCCAGCTGTCTGGGTTGAGATCATCATAGAATCACCAAGATTGGAACAGACCTACAAGATCATCCAGTCCAAAAATGTAGTGTTGTGGTCAAAGAACTGCATTTTCCTGGCACGCACACCAGCTCAGGGCCCACTGTCTTGCATGCATGGATTAGAGCAGAAAGTTTTACATTTAGAACAATGAAAATCTTATTATCTTACCTTAAGGCAATTCTCCATTGTTAAATTTAATTTCTCATCAATAAATGCAATTATTTAATTCAATTCCTGATTCTTCATTGAAGTTGTTTCCTGTGCCATTATAGACTCAATCTCCAGTATCTGAGCCTCAACAAGATTACAGCCTGTAAACACAATCCCTGCAAACAGATGGATATCACACACAGATGAAGAAACACAAAGCAGCATTCATGGCTACGTCAGTGCTTAGTGCCCATCATTCCAAAAAAGGCAATCAAGAAAATTACAGCTTATCATTCCTTATCACAATGAAGGAAAATCTCTGACTGTGCCCTCTTTAATTCACCATCGCTTGGGGTGGTCCATTCAGAGAGTGAATTATCTTAAATATATCCCTCTCAGAATTATTAGCAGCTCCAGCGAAGTTATTTGACACAGAGTAAACACTGAAAACCACTCTCTGGAATGGGAAATTACTGTTATAAATGGTTACGCCGTTTTTAAGTGACCGACTGTGCCGTGGTGCTGACAGCTTTGAGGTGATTTCTCTGAGTCCAGCTCTGTGCAAGAATGTTACTAAGAATCATAGAATCCTAGAATGGCCTGGGTTGAAAAGGACCACAATTATCTTCCAGTTCCAACCCCCTGCTGTGTGCAGGGTCGCCAACCAGCAGACCAGGCTGCCCAGAGCCACATCCAGCCTGGCCTTGAATGCCTGCAGGGATGGGGCATCCGCAGCCTCCTTGGGCAACCTGTTCCAGTGCGTCACCACCCTCTGGGTGAAAAACTTCCTCCTAAAAGCAAAGACAAAGTCTGTGCTTCCCACCTCAGCAGCAGGCAGCACCGTGCAGCATGGCAGGGCTGACCCATCACCGAGGTGATGCCTGCTCCCCTGCACAGCTCAACCAGGCAGAAAGCAAGGCTCCTTCCTGGCCAAAAGCTGGTCTCTGTGCCCCAGGTACAGTGGAAGTTAACGTTTTGGGAACTGAACTGGAATTTCAGGTGGGGAATCGTGCAAAGCTCAGCAAGAGAGCAGCTGAAAGGTTTCAGGTCAGAAAGATTTTGAGAACAATCAGAGCCCACGGCAGCCACTTGCACACCACTGAGATGAACAGCAGAGATGCAAAGAAAAGAAGGGAATTGGAGGCAGCTGTAAGAAACCTATAGAAAAAGCACGATGAGAGAAGTGTACAGGGCAAAAATGACAGTTGAAACACAGCTGGTGTTCCCTTAATTGTTGTAAGGGAAGCTAATCCCCACCCAGTGGAAGATGGGGCAGCTCTACGTTTCACACCATTTACCTGGTATTTTGTTCAGGGGTGCCTTTGGGCAAAATCATTTTTCTGTTTATTTTTGGGTGGTTTCTCTTTCAATATTATTTAGCTGTGAGAATCGTCATTATAGCCAGCCTGCCACTTTCAGATATTTTGCTCTTTCTGCCTAAGGATTGAGCTCAGGAGCCCCCAAAACTCAGATCACAGCGCTCTTTAACTTCCCAAGTTCCTCAATCTGTCTATTACAGCCCCAATTTCACGCCCTGGAAATGTATTTCCTACATGAGCAAAACTATTACTGTTTCCTCCTTTCTCATCTTCGGGAGATGCTGGCCCTGGAAATGGGGCTGCAGGGGAGTGATAGCAGAGAAGGGAGTCCATCAGCACACACTTTATCCCTCAGGCTCTAAAAGGAGCCTCCTCCTCATTTCAGAGCTAAAACTCCACTGCACAGCCATGCTTCCCTCACAGCTCCCACTCTCTGGACAAATGTCCCAGATTTTCAAAGGGAACATCAAAGCCCCCCAAGTGGGGCTCCAGCCCCGGCCTCAGGCACAGCCCAGGGTCCCAGTTAAAATACCCAAAATCAGCACGGGAAGCTTGAAAAACAACACAGCAGTTCCTCTTGGGGAAGGCTTAGGAAGGCAGAAAATCTATTTTATGCTTGAAACTCTCTGAGCACCTGAGATTGATTTCTATAGAAGAATGGGGAGAGAGAGGCTGGAGAAAATATCAAGGGCAGATGATCTTGTGGTGTTATTTTATGAAAGTGGTCGGGCTATCAATGGCGCTTTCTCCTTTCATTGCTTAATGGCTACAGCAACCCCTAGAATAAATGAGTTATTTAGAAGAGCAGTGCAATTCTTCTGAAACAGTTTCTGAAATCACACCGAACGCTTCGGTTCTCAGCAGCCCTCCTCCAAACAAACAAGCAGGCAAGATATTACCATGGTGTATGACACAGATTATCAATGAATTTTATAGAGAGATAACCACAGAACTGGTGTAAATCCCTCAAACTCTGCAGCAAAAACTGCTGTAATGGGATAAAATTGCAATGCCTTTCTGGTTCAAATGGACCAGAGTTCAAAGCCCACAATGCTCAAAGCCAACCCTTCCCCAGGAGGCAGGGGTTGCCCTGATGCTGCCCTGACATCTCCTTGCACCATGAGGTCTCAACACTGTATATGAATATGTATATGAAGTACCAAGTTACTCCCTCTGGACAGAAAAGAAAGTTCAAATAATTATTCATTTGTGATCACTCTCCAATTAGTTTAAAGGGTATATAGATAACTCACGGTGTCCTATTGACTAGGATTAGTAGAAAGTACAGTGAAAAACAGGAGGAGTGAACACCTGCATTAGAATGACCATTTCAGGCCTCGAGGGGGGGCTTGTCCTGAAGTCCTTCATCTGGGGAGGTTTGGAAAGAAACTGGGCAGGAATGATGAGGAGGAAGGGAGGAAGAAAGTGCCCCTTATCGCAGTAGTTCACCAGCAATGGGAGCTGTGCATCCAGGTGTGATATTAAACGGGTAAGCTCTAACCAAGCTAACACGAAGTTTTGGTAAGACAGGCATCCCCTTTCATCTTACGTTCATTCATTCTTTGTATACAGAGAAATAAAACAGTGGCTCGATGTAGCACGTATGTATCAGTCACCTGGGTTGTGTTCCTCCAGAGCCAATAGCATAATCTCCATGCAAAAGCCTTCCTTGGCAAATTGCTGATTTACCCTACACCTCACCCTACTCATCTCCTGCTGGCATGACAGGAGGGTCTGCATTTTGCAAAATGCACTGTTTTGCAACAGGAAAGTTGATGGACTCTCTTTTCTTATTTTTTTTTTTCCTTCTTTTCTTTTTACTTTATATGCATTTTATTTTCCCACTCCTGGCAGCCAGGAAGCCTCAGTCTAAACTCTGGCAGATTCACCCAGGATTTCCACAAGCCTTCACCCAGCAGAACTGCAAAAGTATTTAATGAAGTCAATTCAGTCACGATACCAGTGTGGGTTTTTTTTTTTCAGCTCTAAGTCGTCTGATCGATGTATTTTATTCTATAAGATTCAGAATGATGCAAATACAACTGCAAATGAATTAAATGACTTTTCTTTTCCCCCTGAAGTACAGCTGAGCTGGGGAATATTGATAGCACTGTAGAAATAACGTTCTTTGAATTTTCTTAGCCTATATACATTTCTTAGTCATATCGCTCCAGACGTGATCGCTGTTATCTCATAAAATGTAAACAGCTGTTTAATTTGGTTTGGCTTCAGCTCTGCTACAAGAATTAATTAACCTGATTTTAAGAAAAGCCAGCTCGGAATGGAGAGATCAGGCAAAGGACAAAGCACGGAGCTCATCAGCCTGGGAGAACATCCTTAGCAAAACCATCTCTGGGAAGTGACTGACATTAAATGACATTATACAGTAAAACCCCCATAGCAGCCACATGATGAGTGGTTTCTTTGGGTTTAGGTTGTTAGAGTTGGTGGATTTGAATAGTCTGTTATAGTTCATGCAGTTCTTATGGTGCATTACTGACTCCATCTGTACTGGATCAGCTGTCACCATCATCATCTGTCCCTTCTTCCTTTCTCTACACAAACCAAACTCCTCGCTCACAGCCCCATAGGGAGGCTGCCTTGGAGCTTCGACTGACTCAACATTTTATCTCAAGATGAACACTGCCTGGTGAGTCAGAAGTCAACATTACAGCCCAGCTAAACCCCCCTCAGAGACACCCTGCTGAGTTTTGGCAACATTCTTGCTTAGTGTTTGCCTTGTTGTACACTCGAATGGCCATTAACTCGCTCATTTTCCATAACTTCCACTAGTTATCTCGTTACTCATCTTGGCTTCAGTCATCCTTTAGCAATTCCAAATGTAGTTTAGCATGCTAACTGCTTTTCTTTTTGTTCTTTTTCTCCTTTTTTCTGTCTTTTTTTCTTTCTGTTCATCAATCTCATAGAGCAGATCTTAGTGCCCTCATATTTCTGTTAGGAAAAACAGCAAATGGTCGTTCCCAAACCACTCTCTCCCAGCCATCAATGACATCTCTTACCTGCATTGCCCCTTTATCTTTTTACCAGCTGAGTCCATGCTCACCCCATCACAGGAGCTATTCACAGGCCTGCTCTCACCAACACCAAAATCTCTCCTGAGCAGTAGTTAGAGACTACTCGGCATAGGTAAGGCTAGAAATACCTATTCCCCTTTGTATGACCTCAGATTTTCACCTCTTTATGTCATTGCATATTACATCACCTTGCCACTAAGGTTCCACTGCAAAGTCCTAAGGCTCTACTCATAACTTCACGAAACTCATCTTAAATAGACGAGTGAAAATGTAGCCAACAATCCCCCTCGATTCATAGTGATCAATAATATCAGCTTTTGATGGATGGCAGTAGTAGAATAAATAGTTCTTCTCTGCAGCTTCCCAGCCCTTACAGGACTCAGTTACAAAGTACTGCGCAGGAAATGGAGGTTAAGGGAAAAAACAGAAGTAATAGAACAACAAAGAGGCATTGCCAAATGGTCTTCAATTTATCTACATTGCTGTAAGCATGAAAGCAACATATCAAAAGAGACCTGATGTCTATCACTTTCTTTCCATGCTGCTTTTCCCCAATGGAAAAATGGCCACAGAGCATCCTCCAAGCTGTCCAGCAACGAGCACCACAGGTCAGGGCTCACAGCCTGGGTGTTGGATCACCAGGATTTATTCAATCCCTCCACCGAGGCTGCAAATGAATGCTTTAAGATCTGCCTCACTATAATTTCATGGGAGAACCGAGCTGGGTTAGCCAATATTGTTATTCTATTTTCCCTGGCTTTGAAACCTCTAGCAATTCTATGGGATCTAAGAGGCATTACAGCAGGAGTCAGGCTGCATAAATTACTTACCTATGCAGATAATTTCCATTTTCGTAACCAGAAGGAGTGACACCTATAACCTTGGACAAATCTGGGTAATAGCTCTAACTCCAAGTTGAATCATCCTAAACCAAAAAGCTCTCTTTCGACAAGAATTTGCTGCTCATCCTTGTTTATAGCTCAAGAGATTTAGTAGACAGAAATAATTTAATTTGAGAATTTAATTGAATATGGGACTGAATAAGTTGGTTAGAGATAACTGGGATCCGTGTATATAAGCATTAAGGAAGCCCTTAATAGGCAGAATTCCCTAAACCCACACTTGTGTGTATAGATCAAGCACAGTTAAGAGAATTTCTTCTCCAGCATTGAATTCTATCTCTTATGCAACAATATCTCTGTATGACAAAGATACTTTTTAGTTTAAAAAAAATTGTATTTCAATTTTTATTTGGCAAGGGACAAATGTACTCAGACTCCTAAGCAGAAATATAGCAGAGATTCCAAAACGAGAGATTTAAATATATATATACTTATATATATATTTACACACACACATATATAATTTACACACATATATATATATAACTTATATATTTATATTATATATATATGTATAATATATATAGGTAAGCCAGTATGGATCCCATAGTTAAAGGCAAAAATCTTCTCTGTTCAGAAGGATAAGTATACTTCTTAGATTACGATCTAATGTACACAGAGATAAGAAATACTCAGGAGTGTTTCCCTTCTGGGGAAACATTTTGTGAAACTTTCATCCATATTTTCAGCACAAAAGGATGTTAAATTAGATGTTTATCCCTACCAGCTCCAGGAGTTACAGAAATCTAACAGTAGCCTCAAAGTCAATAAAGCAGGACGTCACCATAACACCTCCGAAATGACAGCCACGGAAAAGGCAAATGGCACCAGCCTCCCTCAGAGCCTGGGATAACTCAAGGGAAGTCCTACAGTCAGGTCGGAGCCCTTTGATTTCAGTACACTGATGGATCTCCAATCAAACCTTTGGTTCCCCCCCTTGGGTTGGTTGGCTTTTGTTATTCCAGTAACAACATGCGCGATAGAAACTTGACCTAACAAACTCCTGACTCATCTAGGGGATAATTTCCTTCACTCTTTTAGTGTATAACTTGGCATTAACATCTGAACTTCTGTTTCTTCTTTATGCAGCATTTTTACCACTGACGTTTTGTTTCTTCTAAACAAAGAAAACTCCAATTGCAGTTTGGGAACAAGCCAGGTTACTTCAGGGCTGCTTTTGGATGCTGTAGGAATATCTGTGCAAGTGCTTAAATGCTCAGAATCTGCCAGCAATACAGTTTGACTACAAATAAATCCCAGAGGAAGGTGGGGGAAGGGAAAAAGTACACACACACACAAAACAAGAGTGACAAATGCTCTCTCCAATCACTTCTGCAGTTTTCAGAGGCTTTCCAAGAGCTCACACAGTGCAGCGAGCATTCAGAGCATTCCTGGCACCTACCATAATACATCAGACTAGTATTGCATCCCTATTTTCTGTCTGTAGCTTCAGAAAGGTGCAAGGAAGCCCTCAGCAAACTGCATCTGGAGAATATCTGCTCAGAAACATCAACCAGAAGTCCATGCCTATTAAAGATAGCCATTTTAAATCATATCTCACATTAAAAAGTGTGTTTTGGCATGATTGAACGTACATATCTTCAGCTGAGGTCTCGTATACAATTTCAGCACAAACCAGGATCCACAGAGTTCAAGCTCTCTTCCATTGGTTTCCTCATCCAGCATCCAGTTCCCCAAATTCAAATCTCATTTTCTGTGGATATTTCATCACAGTGAGGGCCAGCAAAACAATGCAATTAGAGTTAAAGCCTGGCAGTGCAGCACATAGAAGACAAAGGCATCTGATTTACTATTACAGCCTTATAAATGCTTTTCTCTGCAATGTTGGCAGTCAAACCAAGAGCTCAACCCAAGAACTCCAGCAGGGCTGTTGGAATAATTGATTTTTCAGTTCAGTAGCCAAATTGGAAAAGAAAATTGTTTGCAATGACCCAAAATGTTTTTTCTTACTTTTCTCATTAAAGTGAAACTGTGGGCGAGGACTGCTACTTCTCCATCACCCAGCAGCCTGGCTGGGATGTGTTTCAGGCAAAACACAGGCAGTCTGCATGGAGCTCCCTGGTTCCTCTGCACCATTCACAAAAAAAAATATGGCTCCCATCATCACCTCATATTGCATTTGGAATGAGGTCACTCTCATTCTCCCTGCTTTTTGGATATCGGGGGGAAGTTCTTTACTATGCAAGTGGTGAGGTGCTGGAACAGCTGCCCAGAGAGGCTGTGGATGCCCCGTCCATCCCTGGAGGTGTTCAAGGCCAGGTTGGATGGGGCCCTGGGCAGCCTGGGCTGATATTAAATGTGGAGGTTGGTGGCCCTGCCTGTGGCGGAGGTGTTGGAGCTTGAAGGGACCCTCGAGGTCCCTTCCAACCCAGGCCATTCTTTGATTCTGTGATTCCTGTTTCGATGGACTCTTTCACCATCCATTTGAGGAGAACCAGGTGTCCTCTCACCAACACCAGCCCTGTCCCAGGCACCAGATGACTGCATTACCCCTGGCACTCCAATATGGTGCATCCAGCAAAGTATTACGGCCAGGAGAGTGGTTTGCCCCAGGTGAACACGTGTTCAAGGGTCAGGATGCTCCCCGAGGACAGAGAAACAGTTTCAAAGCCACTTACACTGAATGTCTGTTTCCCAGACTAAAGTCTGGTTTTCCACTTTCTGGGACCAAGGCCAGCAATGCATATCTACAGAGAAGTGCAAGGGCAGGGAAAGCATGTGCTTGTATTTTGCTAGAATATTCCCCCAGACACCAGCAACTGCTTAATACTCTTTCTTTAGTGGTCTCTGATGGGTACTTAGTTAAAATTGGAATATCTCAGAACGCAATAGTTATTTCCAAATTTCCTAGCAGTCACCAGCTACGAGGGCAGCCTTCCTTCCCTGAACCTTGATTTAGGCTCTGACAAGAACAGCAAATCCAAACTTAACATGCGCCCAACATTTCTGATTAGTTCCAGGTAATCAAGAATGCCACGTTTCATATTTTGGGAAACCAGATATCGCTCTTAGCTCAAACCATACCTCTGCAGCTGGAGCAGCAGCAGACCCAGCTCTTGAGAGGGTGGTCCAGTAGGGCACTCTGTTTGCACAGCCCCCAGCCAGCCCTTGGCACCAATGCAGGCATCCACACCCTGGAGCTCTCTGAGGCTGGCACCAGCACAGAGCATAGGCGTTTTGCAGCAGGCAGACATAAAATCCAGTGCCATTAAGGCAGAATGGGTTCTCCTCACTACAGCCAGATACGCTCCTGTGAACAGCTGAAGCAACAGTTCTTAGCTGGGTGTCAGTCACCTTCCTTAACTGAACATAACAGAAGACTACTGAAAATTACAGAATAGAAATTATCTCTATTTTGAATTAAAAAGACTGGAGTAGCAAATTATTTACAGTATACTTACTTAGAAAGATAATTATCTAACAAAATAGAAATGCTTTGCACAATGTTGGAATACGTTAATTCAAGTATTTCCTTAAAACTAATTGAGTTGGAAATCCCTAGTTTCCTTTTACAAACAAGGTCATAAACTGCCTTAAAAATCTCCCAGGAAATTCAAGAGAACTCATTCAACAAGGTATGAAAAAGTAAATCTCCGTTATGCTTATGGATCCTTCCCAAATACGTGTTCATTTTAATTAATCCCATTAATTTTTACAGGATTACGTGCTTGTTTAACCTCAGGAAGCAGCTTTCTGAATGGAAATGAAATTTTGAGCTCCTGTGTATGTTTTTTATGATAACAAACACCAAGAAAACAGAAAACATTTATTGCTGCCTGGAAAGCCTGATTTGTTTTTCTCATATACATTTCCACAGCAGTGACAGCAACTGATAGCAGTATATATACGAGGCAAGCACCGTGCCATGCAGGATGTGAAGTAATTACTCATTTTATTACAGGTAGCGATATTTGAGATTGAAGCTAATCTGACAATCAGATGAATGGTATTTTCAGCTTCTTATAACTTTGATATAATAGTTATTTCCATTTGCATATCTGGACTAAGATCGTAGGCTCTGAGCATTCAAATAAACCTCGCTTCTGGCATTAAATTATATCAGTGTAAAAAAAAAAAAGCCAACAGTGTGGCTTCCTTCATGTTTCTTATAAGTGGCTTTATTTACCTTGAAAGCTTAGTGTAAGATTTATTAGTCCTTTAACATTAATCAATTTTGCTATAAACTTCTTCCATCCCCCACTTTCCAGTGCGTTCCACGGACACGTTCAGCTCTAAAACGAAATGCTGTCCCCAGTATGGCCAATGACTGAATCAGTCACCGTCTGAAAGCCTGCATGCTTCCTCAAGCTCAATGGCACTCAAAGGATACCACCCAAAGGCATGTCACCTTTTAGAAAGCAATATAAGAGAGATATCCTGGCATTCTTGTACCTAGCAGGTCAAGGTTCCTGAAAAAATGGTTTGGTTTCTACTCCATCTTGGACATCCTGTTTCATCTGACTATTGGCGTAATGGAGTTCAAGACCAATTAATGCATTCTGAAGGAATAATGGATATATAGTTTTGTGAGTTCTCCTCATTTTTCATTGTTTCACAGATTTACTAGGCTCGGTGCACTCATTAATGCTCATTTTAACTTGATTAGCAAAAAAAAAAATCCAGAGTTTTTAGTCAATTAAATAATCATTTGCACTTCATAAATATGATTTCACAGATACAGGTTCTAATGATTATACCGTATCGCTCAATAGAAGACAGTCTCAAGTAGAAAGCTGCAAGAGCCTAGGCAAAGTGTGTTGCAAGATATGGATGTGCTTGTAAAACAGCCTTCCTCCTTTCATTTGGTTCATCAGATGCTATCAGGACTTTCAGGACTTGGACTGAATGCTCAACTTTTCCCCGCATACCTTTTTCACCAAAATACAGACATGCAGACTTACACAACGCAGTCATACAATCACAGAATGGCCTGGGTTCAAAAGGCCCACAGTGCTCATCCAGTTCCAACCCCCTGCTGTGTGCAGGGCCACCAACCAGCAGACCAGGCTGCTCAGAGCCACATCCAGCCTGGCCTTGAATGCCTGCAGGGATGGGGCATCCACAGCCTCCTTGGGCAACCTGTTCCAGCGCGCCACCACCCTCAGGGTGAAAAACTTCCTCCTAAAATCCAACCTAAACCTCCCCTGTCTCAGTTGAAAACCATTCTGCCTTGTCCTATCACTGTCCTCCCTCGCAAACTGTCTATAAACTTACAAACAATATTAGAGTGTATAAGTTAGGTTATAAATTAGGTATATTATTTATAAGTTAAAAGTTAGGCTGGCCAGATAAACTTACTTTGGTGCAGGGTTTTGAGTTATCACTTGAATTCGTTGTGCCTTCCTGAAGATAACACAAATCGTGGCACAACCATCAGATATCCATCGGAACAAATCCTTTCTCTGGGCTGCCCTTTCCAAGCTGCCCATAGCATGCGAATGTGGCAATCTACAGAAAATTGCAGAGCAGAATACACTGTGAAACCAAGTCAGTTATTTAAAACAACTGCAAGTAGGTGGTGTTTTATATATATTTGCTTGTAAAAAAGCTAACAACAAAAACATGCAAATGCTGTGCTTTTGTTTTTGTCCTGGTAAATATACTTCCCAGCAATACAAATACCAGTCGTAAACTAAAGTCTCCAGGTGTAATGGAAGGGAAACTTGTTCAAGGCTGCAGGAAAGTGGCAGCATCATGTATCAGGAGAAACATCTAATAGCATGGGCAACAACAACTACACAGCTGTCATCTGTAATTAGGTGCTGTGAATCATAGTATGTGTTTGCTTTGAACCAAAGCATACACACTGTCTTTTCCATCGAGCAAAAAAAAACATGATAGAGAATGGTTCAACCCCAATCCTCGTTAAGTTTGTACCTCATCAGACAGCAGCATTCTTTCCCAGGGCACCAAATGAATGAACTCCTCACTGCAGCAGCTGAGCCCCACACACAGCCCAGCTTCTTGGCACACGTCCTGAGCTGGGAGTGAGCAAGGGTGGTGCTGGGTCCGCTGTGGGTGAGTGACTCTCAGGGCATTGGGATTGCCATGCAAACTTTAAACTCTACCAGTTTCCATCAGCTATTCAAGTTACTTAGAAAAATAGCAAGGAATTACTATTTCTGCAACTTCAACATCAGGAACTTGGCCAGACTCAACCCTACATCCTTTTGGTGTAAAGTACAGATCAACATCAAGTCTGGCTGTGTGAAGAGCAGCAGACTGGGCACCAGCATTGAGCACAGAAGCTGCAGTAGTGCAAAGACCTATCAGAAATGTGCTCAGCCCCAGCGCTACCAGCCTGCAGCATCCCCTCAGGACAACCTCAGGAGTGGGAGAAGGCCACCTGCAAATAGCAAGGGAAAAAATATCGCTCCTATATTCTGCGATGGAATCTGCATTTCCAACAGAGAATCTACTTCTTTTCCACCCAGTTCTTCTTAAAGAAAATTTAAATTATTTGAAAATGGCTATATGCTACCATTACAGTGGCTATGCTACAGCAGAGACTATTTTGGGGACAGCAGAAGAGAGCAGAAGCGTATTTTAATGAAGAAACCAGTCTCTTCCCTTCAGGGCACTACTTGGCAGAGACCAAGAACCCACAGATAACAGATGGTCAGCAATCTCATAACATCCTGGCAGGCCTGACACTACCTACTGGGACAGGATCTGTGGCAGAAAGATAAAAATGGCACTGCATAATGGATGGAGAGGTCTGAGCATTCAAATACACTGACAGAACAACTAATTAGGTCTTACGTTACCAAACGCTTGAAAGTGAAGTCTTTTTTGGAAATTAGGCTTACAGGAAAACCAACCCAAATAAATAAATATGATTCAAGCACGTACCAGAAATTATTCAGACCTCACAGTTTTGACAGCAGTAGGGACCAATAGCACAAGCAGCATAAATAGCATTCATATAGTGCTCATTAGGAAGCTAAAGTAAAGCCAAGCATTCCTAATAATCCAGCAGATTTTTAAAACAGTGCAGACAGCTTCCTTGCCATTTAAGATAAGAAGTCAGAAATAACTGCACAGCAGCAGATGTGCTCCTCTGGGTGCCTCCTCTGATAACTCTTTGGCTGCTCACCATGGCTGCTGCATTATCTACACCATGGATACCTTTTCCCCCAACCTGAGACTTTCTTGTGTGTTCTGCATGATGTCACACATCTTTATCTTGCCCTTTTGGTAATCCCAGCTTGCTGGGGCATGAGGGATATGGTCAGTGGGAGTGGTGGGGATGGGTTGATGTTGAACTTGATGATCTTAGAGATCTTTTCCAACCTTAATGATTCTGTGAGGGCATGGGAGGTGCCCCATGTAGATTTTGGATGTCCAGGATGTCTACTCTGTAACCTACAGAAGAGCCACCACTGAAAAGACATGCAAGGAATCTTTGTTTCATCCTATGTATATTCATGTTCATTAATACCAATGCAAACATGAAACTTCCAGTGTGCAACTTGGGGAACGGTGACAGAACCTGGCACTCCAGACAGGAGGAAAAGAGATGGGAATCATACCTTATGCTGAATGTTAAGCAAAAGGAACACAAGGTGTGGGAATACTGGTGTGGGAGCAAGTAAGGGAGATCTAGAAAATGAGCATTACCAGCAGCCATGAATTCAATAACTGCACGATACAGTCTGAGAGTTCAAAACCACTCTTGGTAAAAGAGGTACTTAAATCACTGCCCTGAATTCTCGCAGCTGGGCTCTTCTTTATTGGGGAGCAGCCTTTCCTAATAAATAATATAACAGATTGATGGTGAGAGCAGTGGCGCAGAAAAGGGATGATAAAGGTGAGACAACATTGAAGACAAAATATAATGAGACTAAATAAGGTGGAAGCCTAGCTCCATAGCATGGCTGCCTCAGGAACAGGTTGCAGGCTGGAGCACTGCCCTTAAGGCAGGCAGGAGCATGAGAGCCACAGGCTGAGGACAACACTGAAACACATCTGTGTGCAAGGCAAGTGCTGTCACAAGTGGGCTATTGCAAAATAACATCGCATGCAAGTACAGTTTCATGTCTTATACTCATGGGTATCATTCAGTTAAAATGAATATAAAATATTACATAAATATCATTATATTTTATATGAATATAGAAATTATGTACTGTCTGGAAAGAAGCAGCTGATCTTTGTGCTTCAGGCGTGTGGTGAATCCACCATGCTGATCACCAGGGTTCACCTTCAGATACGGAAGCTCCCACAGGTCCTTCCCCTCAATGTCTGCCCCAGGACTTGCTCCAGCACACAGTGGGAGCCTTGAGCACAGCTGGCAGCAGATATTAAACCCCAGGAGCTGAGATATGGTTCAGTGGATGGGAACCTCCAGCTTGGCATGCACAGGAAGAGTGAAATGCAATTGAGTGGCACTGATTGCTCACTTTTGCCCCCAAAGTGCATTTCTGTAGTATTTAATTGGCCAAGGTTCCTTTTCTTGGCTCTATTTTCAGGAGAAAATCATTACTTCTCACAATCTGAACAAGAAGAAATGGAACAAGCCTAAACAAACTCTAAGTTTCCTCCTCTTCTGGCCAGTTCATGAGATATATAGAAGACAAAACTTCTGTCCTGCTGAATGTTAGCATATAGAGGATGGGCTTCAGAAACTGCATGTAGACCTCAAACTTATATGTTCAGCTCTACCCAGCCTAAAAAGAATTGCTCCTCCCCATTGTCTTCTCTTTGCCCCAGGCATCCAGAACAACATATGGGGATTTGGGATCCCCATTTGAAACAAATCGTTTTTAATTAAAATAGTAATTTTCAGCCCTAAGAGATGTAAACTATTAAAAAGTTGTCAGGAGGGAGATGCTCTAATGGAGAGCAATGAGCAATTATTGCCAATCTGCGGCAGGTTCTCAGAGAAAAACACTGGAATATCAGCACAGCCAGTTGCCAGTTGACTATTTATCACTACAGACAGCATTTCACAGCATACAGGTTTTCCTTCCATAAAGGCTCAGCAAGAGCACTTCATTTTCTTATATGTCATCAAGACATTTTGATATAAGAAAGGGATCAGCATGGGAAATGGAAGAAACAAATCTCCTCTCTCTTAAATAGCTCTTCAGCACCTAAGACAAGAGGCGTGCAGGGACCACAGGAGGCAGACACAAGTACTTCCCTCCTGGCAGTGAGCTCTCTACCCCAGAGCCCTCCTTGTAACCCAGGAATATTCCTTTGGGACACGCCAGCATTGTGGACCATTTAGAAATGCCAGTCAAACATGTTTGAATTTTCTCACACACAGTCAGACATAAATCATAGGATCAAATGACACAAAGGATGAACCTTGGGAGACAAAACCCACTCGCTTTCTGACAGCACTCTTTCTTGTTCAAGCACTCAGTGTGTGCCATAAATGTATTCTGAAAGAATTTAACTTCTGCAGCATAAAGAATGCTTCCTATTACCAAGAAACTTTGGCTTGTTGTTACAGATTCAGGCATACCACCATTTACAGATACACTAACCTAAAAACAATACGTTTGGCTGGAAATCAGCTTTACAAAAGCACTGACAGCCCCAAAAAAGCTATTGAATTCTTCTAGTCTGATTTGGAAACATACCTGCTTATGTCCCCATGGGGATGTGCTGAAGGGGCCACACATGGCTGTGCTTTTTGTTCCCCTGAAGAGTCGGTCTATCACCATTCATACCTGCAGTGAAACAGGAGGCCTGCCAGAAAGAGCTGTATTTGTGGAAGTTCCAGATCTCTATGTGCAAATCTATGTTTGCATATGCATCTGTACACACATACAGGTGTCAGCAAGTGTCCCATAGATAGAGAAATGTGCACATATGCTCCGATCCACTTCACACTTCCGAAGTTCCATTGATTACCACATTCAACTAATTTGAAGAAACACATCTTACTTCAGAAAGCCAGGACATCAAATTTTCACTTTCAGATGTCTTCGCCTCTAACGAAACAATCCATGAAAACCTATATTGGGAATCCAAAAGTACAAATAAGGGAGATGCAAGTTTTGATAGGCGGATTGTTAGTGCAGGAAAGAACTCAGATGAATAATTGAAAAAAAGAAAGCATGTTGGCGAGCTTCCTGAAAATAACTTTTCAAAAGAAAAACTCCACGTTTTCTGTAAATAACGCGTTTTCCTACTCAGGAAGCAGAGAACATCTGCCTCCGCCACCACAGACAGCACAGAGCAGCATGCTACTCCAAGGAGCACCCATTCGGTGACCTCCTAGGGGCAGCATCAAGATGAAAA
The DNA here is from genome assembly GCA_030625065.1 of Alectoris magna. NCBI lineage: Eukaryota > Metazoa > Chordata > Aves > Galliformes > Phasianidae > Alectoris > Alectoris magna. Next base: position 22,414,844 of record CM060566.1, on the reverse strand, counting down.
GTATTCTTCTTCTTTGTAATTCCCTTCTCGCCTGATTCAAACCTCATTAAATCAAGAAGAACGTTAACCATACATTGAAGCATGTGTTGCATGAGCCCCTTTTTCCAGAAATGCAGGCACTGTTTATTAATAATGGTGTCACTCCATTCCCTTAGGTAATAAACACCAGCAGATGACACTGCATTCACCCGCGGCTGTACCCTAATCATTAATTAATATTAAGTAGAAGTGCGAAGGACAGAATTACTGGAGAAATCGAGACTCTTAAAAGAATTCCACTGAAGGATGTTTAAATAGATATTCCACAAGGGCAAATAGAGAAATTAAATTTTCCCTTAGCAATCTCTGTGACAACGGGAGAATACTAAATACCGAGCATAAGGGACGTGTTGCAGCAAAATGTTTTGCCTTATTTTTAATTTAAATGTAGTGATATAGACAAAGAGCCTGGAGGCATCAGCCATTGACAATCAGAGTTACATAATGAATAAGTCTTATAAGTGTACCAAAATCACCGCTGGCTAGCAGTTGCTTAAGTCATCCGAGAATGCACTTTTTCACTATAACTGTGCAAAGTTTTGGGTTTTTTGGGTGTTTTTTTTTTTTTAGGGAGGAGTAATTTAAAAAAAAAATATGATTTCTCTTTGGCAAAAAAACAGTTCTTTGAAGCTTTCCCAATAGTCTTTGAAGTTGAGATAGAGAAGTCATTTTGCATTCCTACAGCCATTTTACCTCCCACTTTTTCCTCTCTCCTAAAAAAAGAAGGCAGAGAGCTTCGTGAAAAATTTATGTCATGAAATAGGTGGACTCATGACATCAGAAGCATTCAAGCAAACAAAATTCCATCCAAGTGGAAGTGTACATATCTCTTATGTAAATCAAAGGCACTGTGACCTGAAATACCAGAAATTCAAGATTAATTATTTCAGATTATGAGTTACAGTCTATAATTCAGAATTCTACAATGTACATCATCATAGAATGGCTTGGGGTGGAAGGGATCTCAAGGATCGTGAAGCTCCAACCCCCTGCACCAGCAGGGCCACCAACCTCCGTATCTCATCCTAGAGCAGGCTGCCCAGGGCCCCATCCAACCTGGCCTTGGACACCTCCAGGAATGGGGCATCCACAGCCTCTCCGGGCAGCTGTTCCAGCACCTCACCATTCTCTGAGTAAAGAACTTATAAAACATCATAAAGCATATGATGCATTAATGGCCTGGTAAATAAATACTTGTTTTATAGAGCTGTCCTCACTTAGCAACCTAATGGATTTATCAAAATCAGGTGTGTGCTTCGTGGCAAATCACAGAGGTCGTTCAAAACCCATGGAAGAGACTGAGGCCATACAACGCATTAGCAGCACAATTTTAAAGCTGTTCTTTTCCTCCTTGCATTCCTATAAATGTATTTCTCTTCTTGACAACGCTTCCTAAGGTGTCAAAGATTTCCCCATATACATCTTTCTGGAGCCTCAGACAAACGAGAACGGCTGATTTCACTCGAAAACTAAAAGCTTTGAGATAGTTCTCTGTGGGATGATGAAGAATCCCACCAGCACACGAAAACAATCAGTAAATACAGGCTGCTTCTTCCATAAAGCGCAATTTGTTAAATACAAATGTTCGCTAATGGAAAATGTTTTACTGCTGCAAATACAAGGCCGCTCGAAAGACAACTTGAAATCAATAAGAAAGCAATAAAAGCACCAGCACACACATAGAGTGGGCAAGTACAAATAAAAAGCGCATTCTGTTATTTTTTTATGCCCTCTTGAAGAATGGCACAGCTTCTCTTTATCCATCCACAGTGCAGAAAGTCACATCTGCGCTCAGATTCTGGTACGTATCACTTCTTATTCTGCAATTCACCATGTCTTTCTGCTCTAAGTGCAACCAACAGGTCAACAGAAACTCTCCACCTGACCCATCCTGTGATAGAAGTAGTGATGGGATATATATTTTTGAAGTGATTCCTCCTTGCTTTCATCACCACTTAGAGTGGATGTGTGAGAACAGGGAGTCAGGAAAAAAAATGGTAAATAAATCAGTAAAACTCATAGATGTGTATTTTTGTTGGAAGCCTAAGTGAACTCACAAAAGGAGACTGACTGTCCCTAACCATGAATGCCACCAGTAGGTGTTTAAATTTTACTAACACTGGGAAATAACGCATTTTATGTTCAAACAGGTAAATACTCACAGAAAGCAAATGCAAAACTATTGCACATTTCAAGCATTAAATTACTTCAAGTTATGTGAAAAATTCATTTCACAGAATGGCACTTGGCTTGAAAAGGACCACAACGCTCATCCAGTTCCAACCCCCTGCTGTGTGCAGGGTCACCAATGACCAGACCAGACTGCTCAGAGCCACATCCAGCCTGGCCTTGAATGCCTGCAGGGATGGGGCATCCACAGCCTCCTTGGGCAACCTGTTCCAGTGCATCACCACCCTCTGGGTGAAAAACTTCCTCCTCATATCCAACCTAAACCTCCCCCGTCTCAGTTTAAAACCATTCCCCCTTGTCCTATCACTGCCCACCCCCACCAACAGCCTTTCCCTCTCCTGTTTAGATGCTCCCCTCAAGTATTGGAAGGCCACAATGAGGTCTCCCAGGAGCCTTCCCTTCTCCAAGCTGGACAATCCCAGTTCCCTCAACCTTTCTTCATAGGAGAGGTGCTCCTATGTTTACTTAAAAAAAAAAACAATCATCTTTTGCCTGCAGAACCTAAATTGCCACAACATGAAACTTCTGCTTTCCTGGCTACTCCAAGGCATTTGATGGCTTAATTCAGAACAAACAAATACAGGCACACTTCTCACAGCAATGGGCAACACAGAGGTTGAGATTTGGAGTGTGGACCACAGGAGAGCTTCATTTACCATTTGAGAAGTCAATGGTGAATGACTTGAGCAGAAGGGTGAGATACCAAAATACCCCGTGGTTGCGGGAGAAGAAAGTAAACTACAAGCAGAGCGAGCACGTTGAAAACGAAATGAATAAAATCAGGCATCATCTAGCATGCAAGTCTGGGCAGCACTCTGTCAAATGAGGCAGGAAATCCTACAAATGTAGTCATTTAGCAGCTCCCGGATTTCAGGCCATCACAGCAATCAGCCACGAAGGGAGTTTTCTTATTCTATGTGCAGTTCCGGTGCTGCTCAATTATTTTGTTTTCAGCTCAATGCAAAAAATAACGTTAATGGTAATAAAAATTCTTCTCTTCAAGCCGTATTGATTTGCAGGATTATGCTGGAGGATGGGAGAACATTCCAGTTGATTTCAAGCTATTTGAATTGATCACTATCTGCCTACCTGCCTTAAACAGCCAGCTACAATGCCCCTTCATTTCTCAGAACCTCAATAATGAAAATGCTTTCTTTTTGTAAATCATAGTCCTGAAACCAACAGTGCTGTTCCAAACATGGCCACCACTTGCTTAGATCAAGTCCAACACACACCTTAAGGGCAAACCAGGTTTCCCAAGTGGACCTCCAAATTTGAATTCCTATTTCCATAGGAAACACTGTCTTGGGTCACCTTTTATTGCAGGAGTTCATATGCCAAAGCACAGCACGGTACCAGGCTATGACTTTGGGTTGGTTTTATTTGCAAATCCTCCCCCGGAGCATTAGCAATGAACCACACCTGTTAACAGAATTTGTTCTGCAGTTCTTAACCCTGCTCACAGACCTGGAGTCGCGGGCTGATGGGGAAAATGTTTTCAGTTGCATAAGTTAAGCCCAACGGTGAGATAAAATGCCGTACAACTTACAACAAAGAGTGAAGAACTAGCGAGCATGGAAAAATCAGAAAGATACTTAAGATTTGTGCCTCCCTTTACCACACATGAGCAAACATTGCCTTCCACAAAGATGTTTGCTTTACAATTTAATTGAGAAATTAGCTGCAGAAAACAGGACTTGCTTGGTGCAGGACAGCACAACCAGACCAACCCCAGCCACTCACATTCCCCACCATTCTGTGGTTTTTTTAAACCATGAAGTTTTTAAATACCACCAGGAGGGATTTTCCAGGAGCTTTCACACAGCCTGAAATTACCTGGGGCAATGCCTGGCTGTGAATGCACCTGTAGAAAATTCCCCTTTTATTTAACTTTTGAATACGACTTTAGAAACTCAAAATGAACTAGACAAAGAGGAAGGTTTGAGGAAGGCCCTTGCTATGCCTGCATCAAGAGGCTCATCTTCACCCAGTAATAACCCACCCACCCTGGCCAACATCCCTTTACCAAGCCCACACTGCAGCTTGCAACCACTCTGATCATATGTGAGAAGGGCAGGAAAAGTGGTACAGCAGTGATGCCCTTCCCATTGAATTCCATTATGTGTGGGGCGTGCAGCAGGCTGCCAACATGCCATTGTTGTAGGGGCTGCCTGGGACCTGCCCTGCAGCTCAAAGGATGTGAAACGAGCCCTAGGTTTCATGCTCACCTTCCTATTAAACGGCACAGGGAACTTAACTCAGACTAACGCATGTTTATACATTTTAATTGTAGATTAAGGTGTTTGGTGGATACATAAGGAACATCAGAAGCATATTAACTTCTGCTGGTTTTAACAAAATAAAAAAGCTACTGACAAGTTTGCAATTATTCTGCAATTAGATGGAAATTACTCTCCATGCTAATTGCTCTGACAGGTGCCTAATAGCTTCTCTAAACAGGGGCTGAGAATTTACCCCTGGGTATTCTCAATTACTTTGCTTGACCACATCTCCTTAAAGCAGTGCAGACATTCAGCCCCAATAATGTCCTGCTGGGGTATTCCCCCACCCAGCAGGTGTGCTCCTTCCTCCATGCCCACATCCATGCACCCCTCAGCTCAATGCCAGTGGAAGTCTCCCACCTTTGGCAGCCCTTCTGAGCCCCTAAAAGCGTCTCTAGGTTTGCTCCTGAAGCCCCTAAGGTCAAAATTTCAGCAATATTTATTATGTTATTATTTTTAACATACAGGGGCTCTCCTCAAGCCTGGTACAGGCCGTGGCCTTTTCAGTTGCACACACAGAGTGCACACAGACCTCGCACATGTACCCCAGATGCAAACATGCTCAGCCCAAGTGCAGACACAGCTAACAGTCGCTCCTGCATGTTGTTCATCTCCATTACATTGAAGACTCTCCCTAGCAGAGGATTTTGATATTTTTAAATTAATTTTTAATCATTAGACTCACGCTATAATGTTACTACAGGTGTAAGGCAGATGGCCCACCGGGGGCCTGTATGTCTGCAGATAACCAAGAAAAACCAACCAAACTGCTTTTCCTACAAGAAAGCAGTAAAGTGCCATTTCAATGCAGAAGATGCACTCAGCCCTCCCTCCCAGACTTGGTCTCCTGAGGACTTCACCACTACAGCCCTCTTCAAATTGAAATTTCATGTACATAGAGTAATATAACCCCCATATGTTTAATATAGTCTCACTGTGAAATCCTTTCCCAACTTGTCTGCAAACACTATAATGCTGAGAAACAAATGCCAGCTCTTGCATTCAAATAGGAGTGTTGCCTGTGAAATGGTGACCTTTGTTTTCTATATAGGCATTCACAGCTGTTAGCCAAGATTATCTATACATCCCAAGGTGTATTTCATCTGAAATGCAAAGTGTTTCTCCTTGGCAGGTATGGTTGGCTGGGGATACAACGAGTTTGTTTCCCCGTGACTGAGAGCTATTTGTATGACTTTCAGATCTTTAGAGGTGATTTACAACCTCTGCATTCACATCATGGGTAGATAAACAGGAAAACTGCAATGCGTATGACAATCATTATCCTCAACATCTGGTTTATCCTAACAAGAATTCTGTACACAATGAATTCTATCTTAATTATTAGGGCTGAGCTGATTTGATTTTCCTTTAGAGTTTACTTTCAATGGCACAAGACCCCTTTTGTGTCCAGCCCCAACGGACTTTAGGTATATCGGTTGGCACCTGAGAAAGATGCAGCACAACAAGCCCTCTGTGCAACACACAGCACTCTTTGGGGGAACTCACACCCTGATCACTTCTCTCTTACAGGAAATATCAATTTTATGGATAATTTGACCTGTGAAATTCAACTTTCTGCATGTGTGCACTGCAATTAGGCAGGGCAATAGCAGCTCGGGAGCACCCTGGCACAGGTTTTAATGTAGCCAGTTGCAGCAGAAAGAGAAGGGAAGGTACAGCTGCAAACTTCTGCATGTGTTCCATGTGGAAGTCTATAATATCAGGAGCTCATCCTGTGAGCAAACTGTCCACTAAGATGATCAGAGGGCTGGAGCGCCTCTCCTATGAAGAAAGGTTGAGGGAACTGGGATTGTCCAGCTTGCAAAAGAGAAGGCTTCAGGGAGACCTCATTGTGGCCTTCCAGTACTTGAGGGGAGCATCTAAACAGGAGGGGGAAAGGCTGTTGGTGAGGGTGGACAGTGATAGGACAAGGGGGAATGGTTTTAAACTGAGATGGGGGAGGTTTAGGTTGGATGTGAGGAGGAAGTTTTTCACCCAGAGGGTGGTGACGCACTGGAACAGGTTGCCCAAGGAGGCTGTGGATGCCCCATCCCTGCAGGCATTCAAGGCCAGGCTGGACGTGGCTCTGGGCAGCCTGATCTGCTGGTTGGCAACCCTGCGCATAGCAGGGGGTTGGAACTGGATGAGCATTGTGGTCCTTTTCAACTCAAGTGCCATTCTAGGATTCTATGAACAGGGCACATATTCAGGAGAGGCCAAAACTTTCACTGCAGAATAGTCAACATGCAGTGAAAAAAAAAAAAGTGAAAATATACTTAAGAAAAAGAAAACCTCTTCTATTTCTTAACTTGTGTCAGGTTAAGGGGACGTGGAAGGTAAAAAAACCGTCACTGAATCTCTGCACCTCTCTGACTTCACTAAAGCACAGCTTGTGTTTGAAAATAGCTCAGGCTTGCTTCAGCACTTCTGTAATTACACTATCTGTCACTAATTACAGAGCTTTAAAAACGCACTTGAGTGACATTTCTGATGACACAAAATTACAAACATAAACACAGCACGCAAAGATTGCAACAAATATTCCACTCATTAATGCAACAGAGACATCTGAAAAGAAAAATACACGGCGGCCTTCATCCTAAAAATATCTGAAATAAATAACTTAAGCCAGTTCTCATCTTTTGCTCTTTGGAGGACTGTCGTGTGTTGTTATTCTGCCTGTCTGTACCGGTCTTAACACTATGCAAATGCAGCTGCACTCCATTGCGATTGCATGGAGTTCAGAACATTTTGTTTCCAATTTCCCCCTCAGCCTTGTTTATACTTTGAGTATTAGCATTCAGAAGTTGAGCAGCCTTGCCAAGCTTACTCCAGGGACTTGTAATGGCTCTGAAGCCTTCGCTTTGTTCCTACCGCACTCCTAGCCAAGCTCTGCAAAGCGGTCGCTTACAGCTTGTCTTTGCCTCAATGTTAACTAAAGATGCAACTCAAAACTCTGCTGCTCGCTCAGCTCCCCCAGCACACCCAAATATGGTCATAGAATCATAGAATTGCTCAGGTTGGAGAAGACCTTCAAGATCATTGAGTCCAACACCAACCTAATCATGCTACCCTAACTCTAACAACCCTCCACTAAATCATGCCCCTGAGCACCACATCCAAATGGTTTTTAAACACATCCAGGGATGGTGACTCAGCCACCTCCCTGGGGAGCCTATTCCAGTGCTTAGCATCCCTTTCCGTAAAGGAAGGGTTAAAGCTATTTAGAACACAGCCAACGTGAACACTCCTGAGCGCAGCACAGCCCCAAATATTGCCCCCCCCCCCCCCAGTAAGGCTGTGCAGATGATGCTGGCTCCCAGAACACCATCGCAGGGACCTGCCTGGCAGAACTAAATGCATGTCCAAGCAACTGCACACGCTCCCTAAGCAAGTGCCTGCAAGGAGAAATTCAAGTGCAAGAGCTGCCAGCTGCTTAAGGCTCACTGCAATCTTCATTCAGATGCTTAGGTTGGACTCCAACATCCTTGGTATTTCCTACCTCTGTTCAAAGTCAGCAAATCCAGGGAAGACCCCAGCTTTTCATATAAGTCTCACTCCTTTCCCTCCTGCTTTGCAGCGGGGTTAATTATTAATGCTCTCCTTTGATTTCCTAGGTCACAAATCAGCTTCAGAAACACCAGAAGATCCATTTGACTACTCCATCTGTTGTTTTGTGCTCGTATCAGCAGTTCCACCTACATCGAAGGCTGGTTTTCTCCTGTTCTCTTTGAAAGACTTCCTTTCAACAAGTGCATCATTTCTATCTTCCTCCACCGGGTAGACAATGTGCTGCAAGCATCCTGTGATTCACCAAGCAACACTTGGAAGACCAAGTGCATAAAAGGTATCGGAAGGGGTAGGTGGGAAAGCGCTGCATAATGTCACCGCCCTCAGTTTTACTCTGCCACATCACAGAAGGTTAACTGCAGCTGGAGATTCAAACTCATGCACTCCAAATCATCCATTCCGTGTATTTAAATGCAACAATATGTGTCAAAAAAAGGAAGAAGCCTGGAAACAGGGTCTGCTTGAAATGTTGGTTATTTTTGAAGAGCAGTTTTGATTATTTTTTTTCCTGTGTGCCTCCCATAAGAAATACTGTGTGATTAATTAAAGAAAACAGCACAAAGCACGACATGCACACTTGTATTTCAATGCACAAGAGAAATGTCCTCTACATGAGAAAAAGCCCAGAAAGCTCCCACTTCGCTCAGGCTTTGAATCACTCAGAAAGCAGATGAAGACTTTTCAGGCATCAAAAAACACACTGCTCTTTCAGTCTCCCTTGCTTGGACATATATTAATATACAAGAATCTACGCACTGAAAAATGAATGGCTTTCCTCAGTTCCGCCATGCTCATTAAAAACACAACATTTTTGCTTCTCCAGCTAAATTCACCTTAAAATGTTCATGCTCCAGCAAAACTCTCCCCTTAAAGATGAGCACTTTATAAATAAACTAAGCCACAAAGATGATCAAAAGGCTGGAGCATTTCTCCTACGAAGAAAGGTTGAGGGAGTTGGGCTTGTTTAGCTTGGAGAAGGCTCTGGGGAGACCTCATTGCGGCCTTCCAGGAGCTGAAGGGAGCTTGGATGGGAGCCTGGGCAGCCTGGTGTTGTGGGTGGCAGCCCTGCCACGCCTGAGGGGGTGGAAATGGGGGATCCTTAAGGTCCCCTCCAACCTAAGCCATTCTGATCCTAAGATATATCCAGGATCTCACCTCGGCATCCATGGCTGCAGTTGCTGAATGGCTTGCAGCCTGGAAAGAACAAAGTGCGCAGAGGCAGGGCTGAGTTCCCTCAGAAAGCTGATTTTTATCCACATCTGTTGGGAAAAAAAAAATCCTCAAGTGTCACAGTAATCACAGATAGCATCTCATAGCACAGAGAAAATCTAGAGTTTTGATGGGAAAAAATCTAATATACCAGAGCGAAGAACAAGAGGAGATGGGAAGGAACAGAAATTACAGCAATGGCACAGTTCACTTTCTTGGAAGCAAAAGAAAACCCAAATAAATCTCCTTCAGAAAGCCAAGCTGAGCTCTAGAAGGCAGGAAACTTTGAGTCAGACCACCCTGTGCCTGCTGAGCACATCATGTATTTTCCTGGAATTCCAAAGATTGTTTTCTGTTTAAGATTAACGCAGGTTTGGGGTTTTTGCTTCACGTCAAAGCAAGCGTTAGCACTGCACACTATTCCTCCACACACAACAGCAGAAGTGCTTCAACTTTGCAGAGCCTGCAAGCAATCCATTATCTGATTTTCTCCTCTACACTTTGTCAGGTCTCTCCAATTAAGTTTTACATAACATTTTCAATTTTTTGTACAGCAGACCAAACAACTTGCCTGAAACATGGCTTTAATTAAAGCATTCCAGCATCTCGTCTCTGTGCATGCAGAGTTCCTTCAGCAAAAATTACAGGAGGAGCTGGACACTAGATCTGAGACAATGGTTAGCTGCAGAAGGAAAAGAGTCATGCAAAGAAATAAAGGAGAAATGTAGAACCAGGCAACAAACATCTAAACCTAAATCCCTCTTCTATTGGGTGCACCTTTTAACTCCCAAATAAATAAAACTGCTATTACAAGCATTGCACTTTGCAAGCAGTAATCTCCTTCCTAGTTGTTGAAAGATGGAACAAATTGGACTGCAACAGCAGAATGGCCTAGGAGAGGACGGTATAGAATCAGCCCACTCTCCAGTCAGTTCCTGGACATCTCCTTCAGGCACTGGGAGCTCCAGATGTCAAAGAAAGTCTTTGCAAGTGAATGACAGGACAAGAAAGCTGCAACTCGTCCCTTACCTTCCATCACTGAAAACAGCAAAGGGTCTGGCCAGCTCTCTTGTCTTACACAACAGCCATTTAAGAGATTTATCTGAGTGTTCTGCACTACAATTCACTGGTGGAGAGGGTAGAGGGAAAGGCTACGAAAACATCTCAAGGAATTGGAAATTAGGACCACAGAGAAAGATCTGCAGAGGTCAATCTATTTAGTTTGCCAAAGAGAAGGTGAAAGGGGAACTTTGATCACAATTTAAGAACCTAAAAGGGTAATGAAAATCTGCAATAGCAAGCACTTCAAACTTGAGATGAATGTGCATCAATTTCCAGGGGGTCACAAGTGGAAAAGTGCCAGAATCACACCAGAAAAAAAGAAACACTTGAATTAGTGCTGTGGATAATTAACAGCTGAAGAAAATCACCAAAGATTCTCACAGATGCACTACTGGGGAAGTCTTGAACTCAGTATTTCTCTATAGGTGTGTCCCAGTTCATCTGGAGTTTTTGGCCCTTAATTAGTTCAGAGAAAATCATAGAATCATAGAATGGCTTGGGTTGGAAGGGACCTCAAGGGCCATTGAGCTCCAACCCCGGGCCACAGGCAGGGCCACCAACCTCCACATTTAATACCAGCCCAGGCTGCCCAGGGCCCCATCCAACCTGGCCTTGAACACCTCCAGGGATGGACAGGGCATCCACAGCTGTGGCAGCTGTTCCAGCACCTCACCACTCTCATAGTAAAGAACTTCCCCCTGATATCCAACCTAAATCTTTCTTCCTTCAACTTAAAACCATTTCCCCTTGTCCTTCCATTATCCTCTATTTAAAAGAGCTGGCTCCCCTCTTATTTACAGGCTCCTCTTATGTACTAGAAGAGGTCCCTTAAGGTACTGGATGGAAACCCAAAGCTGTGCACTGCTCAAACCAGATGCAAAAATTGGCGGATCCAAAGCAAAACAAAACATAACTGTCTATGGGGAAAAAAAAGTTAAAGTAAGTTAAAAAGAGTAAAGTAAAGTAAAGTTAAAAAGAATAGAGAAACACCCCAGCATTTAATTCAGAACTTACGATAATCAGTAGACAAGTAGACAAACTTTCTTCCCATTCCTGTATAAGTCATATTGCTCCTTTCTGAACAGATCCAGCCTGATGAGAGAAGCATCTGGTGAGAAATGGACATGGCTCTGCTGTTTCCAAAGGGTTGGGGGCCAGATCTGATCCAATCCATGCAAAAGAGATAATTACCCTGCTCAGAGACATGCGGGTTGCCAAAGTAAGACCTCATCCAACAGGGGCTCTGCCACCTGCCTCCTTGTCTTCTCCACCTCCCTGAATCACCACTGGGCACAGCTGCACTAGGCTGGCTGTGATGTGATCTGCTTTGCTGAGCAACCCTCCCAGCCCCAGCGGTGGTTGCACAGTTGGCCATCGCCTGCTCCATTCAACTCAAATTGCATTGCGCTTAATTGATTCATTAAGGTAATCACCACTGTCATATCGTGTGCTCATTACAAACAACAACAAGTTACTCAAAATGTTTTCCCTTCTGAGCAACTGTATCAAATCCATTAATCAAAAGTTGTTTGGTTGTTTCAGTGGCTCATTATCCACATGCCATTTCTATAATAAAAAGCAAATGAACAACAACTTGCCATCAGTCGGCTACTTCATTTTTCCCTAATGAGCTTTAAAATGTACGAATTATACAAGCAGTGGTGCTCCTGATTTATGTGAGAAGGGCTCTGACCAAAAATATCCTTAATCCGTGGGCAAATCTGTGCTCTGCCCAACAGTTTGTCAGCTTTCAAGAACTCTGCCAGTGCGTGTTATTGATGGCAGAAGGCAAAACTGGTATGGAAAAGCCAAAGTCCTCAGATTGGATATGAAAAAAAGTCACTTGTAACTCATATCACCCATAGCAAAATTGTTATCTAAGAGTGAAAAATGCCCACATTGTGAATTTAATCTAAAACCAGAATGCACCCCTTGCCCAAAGAAGCACTTCTTGAACAACATCCTGTCAGGTAGGTATAAGATTAGCCCATAAGAGATTTGATAAAACTTCTTTACACTATGGCCAGAATCTGGTATCCTCTTGGCGCAGCAGATGATTATGGTCAGCAGACTACGTAACAAAGCAGTGAAGCAGTGCCACAACAGTTAAATGAGAGCAGATGTGAATAATTCCCATTATGTCAGCTATGTGTTTCTGGCAGCCATGTGCCACCAACCAGGTCTCCGCTGCCATGTCAGCCTTCTGGTTTGAAATCCACCAGATACCCACAGAAATGTCTTAACTGACAGTGACTCCCACTGTTCTGAAGATCAGCAAACTAAAATAATCATGTAAGTGACAATTCTCTCTAAGGAAGAAACATTAATTCTTCACAGCATTAAGTTAATGCATTATTTATTTCTTGCCATGATGCTGCTTGTGTTTTCTCACACTGGGATTCAGTGCAGGGATGCTCCTAAAAGCCCATCAGTATATCATAATTTGCTGCAGGTGCTCATTGCTTTATCCAGCTCAGTTTACACCACCCTTAGCTTAGCCATCACCGCTTACCTTCAGCGCAAAAATAGCTGTTCTTCGGCTCCTCAGGAAGGACTGTAATGCAAATTTCCAATAATCTTTGGTCTTGGAGATGAGACAGCCAGCTGCATCAACAAGAAAAGACCATAGCATCACCTTGGGTAGAGCAGTGGGCATGGAGTGGGCAAATCTCCTGGATGTGTCAGGGAGTAGGAGGGTAACCTCCTAGCAGCTTCATGCTGTCCACCTTCACGAGTGGACATCAAGGTCCATGTCAGCAGGCCAGGAGGGATCTCAGGAGGGATCTGCTCTTGACAGTGGGAGGATTGCATATGCCCACTGCCCATCCTCACCAAGCAAACACTGTCTCTGCGTGCCTGCACGTGCAGGGAGAGTTGCACTTTTGTGCCTTGAATGATCTCATGTTTCCATTTTTTCCAATTTTTGAGGCAATCTACAGAGCAGTAGGGTTTGAGTGAGGGAGAGAAGTGTCAGGAGGGTGAGCGTGGAAGTATTGCAATAAAGAGGGATGCAGTGCAGGATAAAGGAGAAGGCCTGGTGTGATAGATGGGCTGTCCTATTGCTGATGATAGTTTTTCTACAAATCATCAGAGCTCCTGCCTCAAAGATGAATTGTCCAATTTGTCTCCATGGGAAGGGGAGAGGCAGTTGTGAGCAGCTGTTCCTACAGCACTGGGCCAGGCAGAAGGAACACCTCTACACTGGTGGCACTCGTGGCATTGACCAACCAGCACTGGCCAGTCACTGTTTTCTGCTCCCATACTATGATCCTCTCACACCTAATAGGCCCATCATTTGAGGGAAGTTAATTAGAGTGAGAAGCAAGGCAATGCCAACAGATAATCACATTAGTATCGCGGCTCAAAGCACCATGGTGCTGCCATTCACACAGGGTAGGTGCAGCAGCCCATTTATAAAGTGCTGAGAACAGGCTGGCTCGTAACGCAGCTGCTCCTATCTGCAGCAATATTTCTTTGCCTTTTAAGACAGCTTCTTGTTTTTCGGAGTTATCTATGAAGCAACAGATCTGAACTCTATTAACTTTAAGCCTGACACATTGTTTATAAAAGGTCCTGAAAGCTTCATCCTTTCCTATTGAGTGCTTCCTAGGAGAAATAAATAATCTGTGTTTATTTATGAGTTGTGATATAATTATTATAAAGAAAAATAATCAAGCCATAAAGAATAATCTAACATTATTCATATTGCTCAAAGCAGGAGAATAACAAAGCACTCAAATCCTGTAAGAAAGCTTCGTATAAATGCTCCTTTGCCAACATAACCCAAAGAAACCCTACCCTACCACCAACACCATGGTGGTAGTGGGCCATATTAAGTAATATATATACGTACACACACACACAGGCACACATTCATATTTGGTTTGGGTACTTTTTTTTTTTTTAACACAGTGGATGATTAAGTACTAATCTTTGGTGATGTAGAATGTATTTAGGGGGCAGAGGCAACTTTAACTCAGCAATAGATCATCATTCATCACAGCACAGGAATGTCAATATCACAGAGCTCAACAGCTGACTTAGCCTGTACCCTCTTTTCAATATAAGTCAGCTAGCTAAGTACAAAAGAAGAGGACAAGTGCACTAACACATAGGAAATGCTCCAGCATCCAAAATTTTGCAGCATGGGGATATGCAGTTCTTCATTAATCACACACCTCTGCCTTGTTTGAAACGTAAAAAAATAAACAATAAAATAAATAATAACAAAAAAGCAAGTCATCTTGAGCGGGCAATGAGTCAATGCAAAAATGAACCTGATGCTGTTATTTGTGGTTCCCCTTCCTTATGCTGAAGTGCAAATTAAGCGGCAGGTTCAGAGTTACCATGGACCTTTCTTGAAGAAGAAAAATAGAGAAGGACCCAAGAGCTTAATGTGTCACTGTAGGGAGTAGATTAACCAATTTTATTCTAGGTCAGGGGAAAAAAAATTAGAAAACTCAATTTACATAATAAGAATAATTGATACAGTAAGTATAAAATAATGCAGGTTCTGAAAAGATTTGCTAGAATTCTTTGAGAAAAGGGGAGAACTCTGCAATACCATTTATTTAGACTTCCAAGCATCTCTCACAGAGCAATTGGGTTGGACTTGGTGATCTGGAAGGTCCTTTCCAACATAGAGGATGCTATGATTTTGGGAAAGAGTTACAGAAACAAAATTTCAGAGGGCAAAATAGGGTTTTCCTGTGGTTTAGAATCCAGTTAAGACACACACAGCTCAGTAGGAGGGAATGGCTGACACACCACCAGAGAAGCAGATGAGCTTTCAAAGAGGTATTTCATTTAATTTAGAATACTCCAAAGATAAATGCATGAGGAGAAATACTGCTCCCATTTTCCACGTCAAATCGACACACCGTACATGAACAGCCCCTGCCCATTTGTGGCAAAGGAAAGTTGGCTGAGAACTGCATCTACTGACAGTACTGGCAGCTAAAGTACCACAAGACACTGTTATTTTTGTTCCAAGCCTAAGCAGAAGTGCCACGTTGGCACAGCCAAACTGGTTCAAGAAATGCAGTATGCATTTTGGGAGAACACGCTGCTCTAAGACGATTTCAGATGACTTCTGCCTGCTTCTAGCTGCCTGATTTCAGCCATTCCCCTGCTCTTTGGCTGGGTTCTGGGCTAACTTCAGTACTCACTTGGAAGAGATGCCATCATAGTTGCACAGCTCCCCCCAGTTGCATGGCCAGTGTTTCTTGCTGTTATCAACCTGAGGGCAATGAAACCCTGTACAAAATGACCACCCAGAGTCCACATCAAAGCGTGGCTATACCAAGCCAAACCCATACAGTGCCCAGAAGTACTCCATCAGTCTCAGAATACTTCTTCCAGTTTAAAAAAGCTTTGCTTCATTCTATTCCTGCTCCGTTTCAAATGTTGCCAACAGGCCTTGCACTGGGCAGAGCACACTGGAGCCGTGGGAAGCATCCGAGACTTTCAGCTTTAAAGTTCCTTCTTGAATTATACTTCTTAACACTTTTATGCCCAAAATATTTAGTATATAACACACAGAGGTTATCATCACCTTGTCCACAACCACATAGCGGTGTTTCAAAAGCAGCAAAAATACTCCAAGTACCCTCACGGTTCAGGAAAAACCTCACACAGAGGTTTCTCAGCAGCACCCAAGACAGCAGCCCTGCTAACAGCAGCTCCCACAGGATCAGCACACGAGACTGCTTTGAGCAGCAATGCCTTTTATGTTGGGATTAACCTAATAGTTTTTTTTTTAGCAGGAGAGTTCTTGACAGCCTTATGAGCCTGCTGCAACTAAAAGTGTATGGTTTTGGTGGCAGAAATCATTCTTTTCTATGCTGCTCTCAAAATATGATCACTTATTACGAAGACAAATCTCACAGCAATCTAATGAGGAATAAAAGAAGAAGGTGTAATAATCAACTGCTGAACACTGCCAGCCTGGGCAGATTTATGGCAGTCTCTGCATCCCTTGTAGCTCTCCTTGTACCCTTCTCCTCAAAACGTTGAGTGGGTTAACAGGGAAATGTAGCACTTCAAAGGGTTTTAGATATCAGTCAATAGGAGCAAGCTGGGAGATGGTTGACATCAGTGACTTTTTTCAGGTTTCTGAAAGGAGCAGCTCTGCATTATCAGCCCTGTCCAGTGACACGTTCAGTGCTGAGAATGGAGCGAGTCACAGCTCATCAGATAACATACTCCTTTAGGATCAAAATGAAATTTAGACCCTGAAAGCACAGTTGAAACCTCTCTCTTCAACAGGGCAAAGATGACCTGCGCAGTGCTATCATCTGGAACAAGAAATAGGTGTACTGTCTCGTTCTAATGGGGGCAATGTTTCAAAGAGCAAGCTCTTGAATGGGTTATTTTTTCCAAGAAAACTGGGAAATGCAGTGACTGCCAGGAAACTGGAACTGTTTCACTGGAACAGGTGGCTAAAGGAGGCTGTGGATGCCCCATCCCTGCAGGCATTCAAGGCCAGGCTGGATGTGGCTCCGGGCAGCCTGGTGTGCTGGTTGGCAACCCTGCACATAGCAGGGGGTTGGAACTGGATGAGCATTGTGGTCCTTTTCAACCCAGGCCATTCTTGGATTCATCCTATAAAACCTAATACTGCTGCCAGGCAGGCCCTGAGCAACAAGCAGCTGGAGCACCAACATCACCAGGACACAGAATGGCACAGCATCCTCCCCAGAGACAAGAAGACCTGTACCACATGAGAATCACTATATAAAGCAACACGTCTCTTCTGAAGACACTCATTAATCACAGTTTAAAGAAGGGTGACAGAGTGGGAAGAGGAACAGCAAGGAGACATTGTGCGCACACCACAGGGATCCAAAAACACTTGTGCCCTGCTGACAGCACAGCACAGGGACTGCGTGCTGCTCAAGTCAGCAGATAGCACTGAGGTAATCTTCTAAGGTGTGGAGGTCAGCAAAGTGCTAGGAGTAATCAGGGCTAATGAGCAACCCACCTCTACTGGGAAATGAAAATTGCCATAAGGCACTGGAGAGGGAAGGCAGAGAGGGAGGGAAGGAAGGCAGAGAGGGAGGGAAGGAAGGCAGAGAGGGAGGGAAGGAAGGCAGAGAGGGAGGGAAGGAAGGCAGAGAGGGAGGGAAGGAAGGCAGAGAGGGAGGGAAGGAAGGCAGAGAGGGAGGGAAGGAAGGCAGAGAGGGAGGGAAGGAAGGCAGAGAGGGAGGGAAGGAAGGCAGAGAGGGAGGGAAGGAAGGCAGAGAGGGAGGGAAGGAAGGCAGAGAGGGAGGGAAGGAAGGCAGAGAGGGAGGGAAGGAAGGCAGAGAGGGAGGGAAGGAAGGCAGAGAGGGAGGGAAGGAAGGCAGAGGACTGCCAAGACATTTGTCCTTCCAGAACAACAAAAACAAATGGAAAAAAATAAAGGAAGAAATTAATGCAATTGCAGATGCAGTCTCAAAATGGTAAGGACCCCTGGCAGCCATAATATATTCTGGCTCCAAAACAAATTGCCTCCACAGTGCTATAGGATTTAAGACAAGCACATTTTGTCAGTGGATTTAGCATGATGAATCAGGTAAATTGGAGGTTGAATCATCATTGTATCCCCAGGCATCTGCAGTGAAATAGAAAGGGAGGAAAATAAAAAATTAAAGAAGCACCTAGAGGATGCTCGGGAAATCACAGGCACAGGCAAGAGTGGGGAAAAAATATCTCACTGATATGGAATGTTTGCATCCTTTTTTTTTTTAATGATAGGGAGTTCATGAGCTATGAAGAGACACAGCCAAGGGGATTTCATATTGGAGGATGAATTCAATGGGGATCGGAGCACCAGAAAGCAAGCGTTGAGAAAAACAATTGAAAAAGAGAAAGGAAATCTTTGTAAGCAATTAGACAGAGGGGACAAAGTGCAACCTCAGGAAATGGGAAAGCAGGGACCTGAAATGATTCCAGCAGTGACAGGAGGGCTGCAATGCAACCTGTGGGCTCCTCAGGACAAGGATGTGAGGCTCAGCCACCTTGAATTAATGTCAATTATCTTCCAGGTTTTGTTCTGTCTTCATTTTATTTTCCTGATTCATCGCAAGGAATGATCATGAGAAGCTCAGAAGATCAGGTTGCCTTATTGTGCTGAGTGATCAAAGGCAGCACCTCACTACTTGCAAGCCAGCCCAGCTGTCAGCCTCCTGCCCCACCTCTGAGGTGTCCCAGAGTGTTAAAGAGATTGATGAAACAAAGGTAGCTCTATAGGCTGTACAGAAGACCAGTTTTAATGTCCCCAAATGGTGTGATGGTAAGGCAGGTTCTGCTATCAGTGGGTTTCATAGAATCCTAGAATGGCCAGGGTTGAAAAGGCCCACAGTGCTCATCCAGTTCCAACCCCCTGCTATGTGCAGGGTCGCCAACCAGCAGCCCAGGCTGCCCAGAGCCACATCCAGCCTGGCCTTGAATGCCTGCAGGGATGGGGCATCCACAGCCTCCTTGGGCAACCTGTTCCAGTGCGTCACCACCCTCTGGGTGAAAAGCTTCTTCCTAAGCACATATGGAACTAGACCTCATTTTGTTCCCATAAACATCACCGTGTGGTGGATTTGGTCTGAGGGTTTCTTCTATTTTCCACAACTCTGATAGACACACGTTAACCCTCGGATAGGGCTGCGGGAGCCTTAGAACCATGGCATCATTAAGACTGGGAAAGACCTCTCCCATCACCAAGTCCAACCATCAGCCTTCCTGCAGCAGGCACTGAGGGAGCTCTCAGATCTCACCGCTGCACAGCAGGACTACAAGTCTCTGGATGTGGCCCTGGGCAGCCTGGTCTGGTGGCTGGCCTCCCTGCCCATGGCAGGGGGTTTGAAACTGAATGATCTTTGAGATCCTTTTCAACCCAGGCCATTCTATGATGACTTCTTCTTTCTGCCCCAACAGAACTGAACTGCTGGCTGAGCAATGCCCGGTATCTATCACAGAGGTTGGATCACAGAATCACAGAATTGTAGGGGTTGGAAGGGACCTTTAGATGGGTTCCTCCAGAAAACAACAGAAATCTCTTCCAACTCATAACTTACCCTGCATATTATGCACATCATGGGGGTCAAACAGAAGTGCTACATGGAAGCACGGCCCCAGGTGAATCCCGTTCTAGCACTGACTGGCTTATGAAGTGCCTTAAATTTACTACACCATCATTTTGAATACTTGCCATTGGAATTCAGCATCTGCACTTCAGATATACGTGTCCTCAGTTTACTGAAACTTTTGTGCCCAGAACAGCACACAAGACTTCCAAGGACCCTCCCTGGGGAGGAGCACGGGCAGTTACATTCCTCTGTGCCCATCTTGGTGAGAACACAGAGTGCTGCCTTCAGAAGCACAGCTGCCGCTCAGCTTCGAGCAAGCAAAACGTGAGTTGGGGCCATTTACATAACAGAGAGAAAAGCAGAAAGAAAACCTGCTCAGATCTCGTACGTTTGAATGCAGACGGCGCAAGCAGCCTACAGCCATCCCAAACTCACCCACGTCTGCTCAAACACATCCAGGCACGCGGTGTTCCTGTGTCTGTGTCCCACGGAGGCAGGGTGCAGGTCCCTGGGGCCAGGTGCTCCTCATGGCATGCCCTACCATCACTTATGGGATCAGTGCTGGGTGCTCACCTCCTGTTTGGTAAAGCATCATGTAGAGATGGGAGGAAAAAAAGGAACGCATACCTGAAAGTGGGAAAGAACACATGAAACTAGAGTACATACTATGCATTACGTATAATAATAGTAATATGCTATCAGATAATACATATCACATTATATGGTAACATTACTATTATTAACAGATGGCAGTATTAACACATTAGTATATTAACTGCATCGATATATGATGCTAATAATTTTGTACCCATGTGTTCATATACACACGTATAGCAATACCTACACCAAGTACATATAATCCAAAAAGTAAGGAGGCAGAATTGAGGCTGGTGCAGAATCTAAAGAGCATCAACAGCCAACATAACTAAAGGCAGCTCCTCCACCATGAGAACCCACAGCCTCAAAGTGCCCCCGCACAGTGTGTGAGGTGCCACTGCTGTGTGCTCACAGAGGACACGTGGCAGAGCCAGGGCATCCCGCTGCATCAGGAACATCTCCACATTGGGCGCCACCGTTGTGTGCCTCAGTTCTCCTGGACAGACACCATTTGAGAACATGTTCTGCTGCCAGTGTTAGAGGTAACTCCTCAGCAGCAGCACTTTACAGGGTGCAGCAATGCCTGGATTTCACAGAGAAAAGAGCCTTATGCAAACCAAGGCTCTGCAGGTCTATGGAGGGGCTTACTGCTGCGGTGAGCTGCTGGTGCAGGAGGATCACCAAGATAAAGCAGCTTCTGGGTTGTCAGGAATTTCCTTTCAGGTCTCTGGAAATAGCCCTGGGAGGAGCACTGAGGAGCTCAGGGCTGAGCAGAGGAGGCAAGAGAGGATTTTCTCCCCCATAACACTCTGCAGCTTCTTCCAGACATTAAATAATATGAAATTCACAAAGGTAAGAGGCCATACTGGCAGCAAGCCCACCTTAACACCCGGCTGCTGGCTGGAACCTCTGGCACCATAAGGTTTTCCCTCTTAGCCGTGACTGCAAACAACCCTGGAAGGTCTCCCATGGTGTTAATGGCTCTCATCTGTCACTTAAGCATGGAGCAACGTTCCATCCTCTCTATGATCAGAGAGTAAATGAGCCCCAGAAAATAACTTCTGATGTCTTTCTGAACTTTTTGTTCATACTGAGTTCTGGATTTGGCAATAGCTCTGTGATTTAAAAGCTGTTATTCAAGCTAGTTTACGCAACCTCAAGCAGCCACCACCATAACTGAGTAGTGATGGTGGTGCAAGCATATATGCAGATGTACTTCTAGCTGCATTTCTGTGTTTTACGAAAGCATGGCACCTGCTGAAAGCAAACTGAGCAGCCATCTGCTGGGCTCAGCAGGGCAGGGACTGCTTTGGAGCACTTCTACTGCACACACAAGTGTTTTTGTACATGCACAAGTGCATTTACATAGGCATTCACACTCCGTATTGATAGAGCCCTGCAAATAATCTAGTTTACAAGCCATCTCATTTTCTAACTCCAACTCTACCCACAACTTTGACTTGTTCTCCTGCAGCTCTCACAGGAATGCTGTAGCCCTCAGTACTTAGCATGCCCTTGGTTATCTCCTCAAGGAAAGCATCCCATGGGGGGAAAATGCCATGTGTTCCTCACCCCATGGTCTCCAAATGCCAAGGATGGTGCATCTCACCTTGCACAGTGCACAGAGACTTCCCACTGTAACAGCCTGCAGCTTCACAGCACTGCCCAGAGCAGAGAGGTTCCTTAAAGCAGAAACACAATTGGTGCCATAACTTTCCCAGTGCCACTGCTGAAGTTTCTGGACCCAAAAAAAAAAAAAAAAAAAAGAAAGAAAGAAAGAAAAAAGCTGTTGTGATGCTAAAGCAGATTTCTCATGTGATGTTTTTAGCAGGGAGATTAATGTAGGTGCTCATAGAGTTCAGCTGCTAGTCTGAAAGCTGAGATTAATCACCCCTCTAAAGCCACCACTTGTAAGAAGTCCATCAGCATCAATACTCCAATGCAGCAGCCCTTCGCGGGGCAGACATTGACAGATCTGGGGGGATATTCTCACTTTCCCAGCTTGAATAGCTGGGCATACCAGGAGTTATGCAGATTCGTGGCACGTTTTGCTCCGGAGCACCACGTGGGTGAGGCAGCCCCCAGGGGCTGGCTGTCCCCCTCCATCCATACAGACCCCACACCTGGAGGAGGAATATGGATAATAGTGGATTACACATCACGCTAACAGTCCTCAGAACTGTCTGTCAACGGCGTCAATTCCAATGGCAGTGTGGAAGCTGAGGAGCAAGAAGGAGCAAAATGCCAGACTGGCTCTCATTAAAAAAGAAAAAAGTCCTTGGAGGGCAACTCAGGCATCCTTTGTCACATCTGTGGATCCATGGAGGGTTGTCAATGCCACCAGTGACACAACTGTGAGACCGTTCTCCCAGTGGGAAGTACCTAAAGGGGCTGCAAGAAAGAAGGGGACACACTGTTGAGCAGGGGCTGCCATGAAGGAGAAGGGGAATTGGTTCCAAACTTACAGAGGGGAGGTTCAGATTGGGTATAAGGAAGAAGCGTGTTACAGTGGAGGCGGTGAGGCACCGCATGGGCTGCCCAGAGAGGTGGGGGTGGTCCCTGCAGGTAGCCCAGGGCAGGGGATGGGCTCTGAGCACTGATGGAGCTGTGGCTGTCCCTGCTCACTGCAGGGGGTGGCCTTTGGAAGTCCCTTCCAACTCAAACCATTCCGTGAAGCAGATGGCACCTCCTCCAAAACACAAGCTTCAAGCTGCAGATCCTGCATGCAGCCCTGTGAGCCCCTGGGGCCACACCGCAGCTCCCCACCCCCCACAGAAAGGGTCACATGCCAGGCTGTGGGGCATGGGGACAGCCCATGGGCTGGGCTGGCAGCATGGGCTCAGATGGATTTCTGCTGTTGGGAAGATAACGGTTTCTTCTGCGTATTTTTCTGAAATTAGGAGTGTTTTACCCTAGAAAACAGACCCCTTCAGAGAAAAAAAAAAAGGCAAGCAGAGAAATAAGAATATCTTTTCATGGACAGGGAAGCAATCTTATTATTGCTGACTATTACAACTTAGAGATTTCTATCAAAAACTTTTCTACGGGAGATAAATATCCCATTAAATGCCCAATCCAGTCCCAGAACTCCTACATTTTAAAATCACCCCAGAGGTCAGAGAAACACACAATTATCTCCACATCTCACTCTCTCTTACAGACCCTCATATCAAAAAGGGACAGTTATTCCATTCAGGGTTACTCCGGCTTCAAGAAAGACTGAATTTTACCAGGAAAGGTCTCTCAGTAGTGATGCTGAAAGATGGGGGTGGGCTTTTGTTTCAGATGGCTCTACCAGGGTTTACATCCGATTTTCTTAATATGACTCCTGCTGTAGTCTCATCTCCATTATAAAAAGCATGTATTAGAGATGCATTAGAGCTATGTATTTCTATTTGTGCCAGTTGGGTAGGTTTAAATATGCCTTGGTTTCAATCTCATTTGTAAAAAGCCACATTAGAGCGATGCCTTCATCTCTCTTTGCATACACGGTGAGCCCTCAGAGACAAGGCAGGATATTGAAGAGGATAGATCAGGGTTTTTTTGTTCCTCAAGAGAGAGTTCAGTACAATCAACAGTGGATTTACATTTTTGAAGATCATCCAAAAATCATGGGTATTGAACAAATTCCGGGGTTAACATCTCGTGTCATGGATTGCTCTCAGCAATGCACACGGCAACATTTGTGAGAAAAACATTTCTCCAGTTGGCTTATTCTTAACCTCAGTGCAATTTTTCCCAATTACAACCAGAACCTCCTTACGTGTTCCACATTTCTGCTGATTTCCCTCATCCAGAATAGCTACAGAGCTAAAAAAAAAAAAATCTCTCTGACAGAAATCCTATTTCTTTAAGATTTAACTTCTATCGACTCACAGCTCTGGTGTTTTTGTTGAAAGAACACAAATTCTACAATCCTCTTATTTCCTCCTGTAATAGGGGCAGACAAATTCCACTCCTGATTGCGCAGTCTGCCATGCAAGCGCATGACTTGCATTTTCCTCTCCCGCGTATATGCAGTTCTGTGATTTGTGAGAAGTAATTGGGAAATGAGATCATTCCTCATTACGGTGCTGGACCAGGAGTCCAGTACCAGGGCACCATAACTTTTGTGAATCCGCTCTATGTGGATGACCCTAAAGAATGGAAGAGCCACAAGGCTCCCTTAGCAGCACAGTAGCATCCTGCGGTAGCCAAAGATGATCTGTTTATTAACTTCTTTCTCATCACCTGGTTTCTAAACATGGTAGGATCCTTTGAGAGAGGCCTGAGCTGCAGCTGGCACCACTGCTATGAGAGAAGAGCAGTGCAGGAGGCTGTTGGGGTACCAGCAGCACCACCATGAGAAGCACCCACGAGACACCACTTAATTTATGCTTCCCCAAAAAGGCAAAAACTGCTGCGGTTTGACTGCCTCTAATATCCAATTATCTCCATGTTTCGCTGAAGATTGCTGGACAGAGTCTGAGCTCTGATTTCTAATTCCCAGCTCTCCCTGAAACCATGTGCTGTCTTTCAAGCCTGGCGTTAGCAACTTCAGAGCATCCCCAGGCGCCACGGTGGGGAGGAGTGAGGCAGCAGCTCCTCCAACACACCGCCCTCATTGTTCTGACCTAGAACTAAGATTTAAATATGAAAGACACCACTGAACAAAGAATTACTTATGCAACTCTCTGATCCTTATTCCACACAGCAGAAATTCTCAGAAAGATGGGAGTTTTCCTCCTGCCCCTTTTGTGGCTGATAGCAATCAGGAATAAATGGAGGGCAGACAGCTCAGCCCATGTCCCAGAAGCACGTCTTGTTCATAAACACTTCCTTTCTTCCAAGACCTTCAGAATTCAGCTCCGTTCCTCAATTCACTGCCACACTGGTGTGGTCCTGGGAGATCCACGAGTGGCACAACACATCCCCTCCTCTTCACTTTTGCACTGAGAGCTGCACCTGCCCTCGTCCTCCCATCACCTAAACAGAAATTCCCACCTCATGTGGTTTTCTCAGCAAACAAATTTTGCTATGGGATGAGCTCTCAGCAATATCAGTTTTCTTCAAGAGTTTGTAGTTTTGGGGTGTGGTACATCACACCTCTCCACCACCAGCAGAAATAACAAGTTACAACCACAACCATGGCAGCGTGCATGCCAAAGGTGACAAAACAGGGGATGAAAGGCAGTGGCTAATACATTCTCTGCCAAATCTGCCAAGCATTTTGAAGTACCTACATCACAGTGCCACAGTCTCAATGTACCCACATCCCACCAGCAGTGCCCACGGCAAGGAGCAGCCCCAGCTGGTGAGCAGCAGTGGTGCCTCCTCCCCCCCCACATCCATGAGATGCAGACATGGGGGGATACATGGATTTGGGGCCAATTAACTCACCCAGCCCCTCTGGCCATACATGGGGTGTTTTTACAAGGGCCCAAAGGGTGTCCCAACCATGATGTACACTTTCCACGCTTGAAAGCAGATGGCATGAGAGCGCCCGAAGACATTGCAACTTAAGTATTCGTCCATCATACATTTATGCTTTCACTCAAACAGCATCCCACGCTATCACAACAAAAATCATCTTTGGTACAAAGCAAGCTCAGATTTTCCTCAACAGATCCGTCCTCATGGAGCTGAAGGCATCTCTTTCCACAGAGCCAGTACTCAGCATTCCAGCAGCACGCAGGCTCTGGTGTTCCTTCTTCTTTCTTTTCTTTTTTAATCTAAATCATTCCCTCTGTATTTCCTCAACACAGAAATAACAGGAACTGTACACTGGTTTGGGGGTTTCTCTTCAATTTTAAATTTACTCCTAAATTGTGACCTTGAAAACCAAGACTTTGCCCAAAGCAAGGTCTTATTGCCAAGTTATCAACTCCAGAAAACAAAACCCTCCCTTTATAAAATGTAACAGACCTCTAATTAACCGTAATGATAGTTCTGGGTACCATTATCACACATTTTAGCTACAATGAAAAGCTTTTAGGAGAGATGACAGTAAGTTCAGCCCATATTTCTCTCTTTTCCCATGCCCAGAGTTATGGAAGGAAGCACTTGGCTCCCTGTGCAAAATGCAGTGTGAAGAGTGCCAGAGTTTGGCCAGAAGATCAAAAAGGAAAACTAAAATGAAATGTAATACAACCTTTTACATCAGTATCCCGAAGAGAAAACGGCTTTGGGAAGCACAGCTCCAGGTGAGCTCTCCTCCTGCCCACATCTTGGTTCTGTTTTCCATTTATGATTTTCCAGTCATTCTAGGTTTTGTTTCCCATTCTTTGGAATAACAGCTGGATAAAAAGTTGCATCTTATGTCACACCAGTTGCAATTTGAGATGGAATGGGCAAAACCTCCCAAAAACCCTCTTACTGAAAAACACTCCCATTCCCATGCATCAGCCCCTTGTGTCCCCCCCTGGCAGAGGGGAACTGTTCACCACCAACTCTGCTTTTTGAACCTGCAGGTCTGCTAGCCAGGCACCAAGCAGTTGGTTTCCCTCTACCCTCTGCAAGTCATCAGGGCAAGACAGAAAGCTGCAACCACACGGCCAAGTCACCACCTGAGAACACAGCACCAACAGCATCTCGTGAAGGATGACAGGTTGGTGGGGGTTGGAAGGGATGGCTGGAGGTCATCTGGTCTGACCCAATGCCTTGGTTGTACCAAAGTGTCCTCAAACCACTTCCTACGGGGGACAGCACCTTTCATCTACTAACATTTAAGAATATCAAACCATGATTTATTTTGATTATAGCCAAATGCATCCCAGGATCCCATCCCCATCCGTACCCACTTGGTTCCTTATCCAGGCACAGGACACAGCGTAGTCACGACCTCCAAAACAGATGCATGGGGGATTCTCCTGTCCCATCCAGATTTTCTCCAATATTCCTCAAATTCAGCCAAATCTTCCAGTAAATGAATCCTAGCAGAGACTACTTCAACTTTTAGTAGAAGTTGCTGCCAAAGACATGCTGACTTTAAAAAGCACATCTATTTCTTGCTCTTGATTTGTATTTTTTTTTAAGTAAGTCACTCTGTAGCAAGTAATAATGATTACTTATGTACTTTCTAATAAGCTGGGCAGATAATCCACGTGATATCCAGGCAGGATGCTCCTGGAGGACTTTGGCTGAGTTGCTGCTCCCCAGAGGCACCAGCCCCATGCCCTGCAGGACAGGCGATGTTACAGCCCCTGTGGCTGCCAACAGAGTGAGAAATATCAGCTGCAATTTATTTTCTTCCTCTACATCAACAGCTTTCAAAGAAGAGCAAACTTAGGCTTTAACACCCCAAGACTGTTCGAGCACCAAGGAGAAAACTCCTGCTAGTATTGAAATTAATGTTTTCATTCTCTAGCAACACCAGTACCTCAGCTGGGGGAAATAACAGAGGTATTAATATAAAACACAGCACTTGACCAGAAGGAAAGCATTTCAGTATTATGCAGAAAAGTCTCTCAAAGGGCACACTGTGATAAAAGATATATATGGTTAAAAAGGAATTGTACTTTGCTAACCAGAAATGGAAAAATCAATAGCAACAATTTAAGTTTGCAACCAGGAGAAACAGACATGGTTGAGTGGATGTTCAGAATGCTCCACTGGCTGCTCAGAGTGCTTCATTAGGTATTTTCATACGTTTGATTTGAATAGCTACAAGATACAGGATATCAAAGGGATGCTGAAAATCCAGAGCTGCTCTGACTCCTCTGGTCAGCTACACACATGCGGGGCCAGGTCAACAGCACGGAACAAATAAGATCACTTTATTTGTTAAATATCTTAGCAGTGTGCAAGGGAGAGGCGACAAATTACTGATACTTGCATTTGAAGGTAAGCCCATCACTAACAGTTGCCAGCTCAAGTAAATGCTCTCCTCCAAAAGATCCCATACAGAGACTGAAAAGGACTTCCTTAGTGTCACTGCCATCTTACCCACCATTCAAAAACTCCTTAAAAACAAAAAGTATTCCCCAAGCATCCTTCTGCATGTGCAGAGGATCCCTCCTAATAGCATCTTTAGTAACTTATAAGATCTTGAAGCCCCAAAACCATACCTGTAGCACTGGCAGCTCACACAGTACGTGTTACCAGCTTCTAAGTACTTGGCTCTGGGGTAGGGCAGAGGACTGCTATTGCACACCTCTGTAATTAAGAAATAAATAAAAAGCTTTAAAAAAAAAAAAAAGCAACTTTTTGCACAATGTGAAAACTTATTTTCCATTTTGCTACTGCTACAAATAGTTCATTAGTACACAGATAGATCGACACGTGGTTCATTGATGACTTTTCCTCCATGTCCATGCTCGTGATGCAATGTATTTCCATAAAACTCACCGGTGAAGGCAAACATTAGGAAAAAAAAAAGATGTCAGGAGGCCATAAAAGAGCTTTGCTAAAGCCAACAGCATATTCCAAAGCCAGGTTTTGAAGGGAACAACATAAGGATTGCAGAGGAAGCTGAGGTGCCAAGGAGGCTGTGGATGCCCCATCCCTGCAGGCATTCAAGGCCAGGCTGGATGTGGCTCTGGGCAGCCTGGTCTGGCGGTTGGTGACCCTGCACATAGCAGGGGGTTGTTGGTGGATGAGCACTGTGGGCCTTTGCAACCCAGGCCATTCTGTGATTCTATGAAATGAAAGGCCCGGGACTAAGGGAACACTGCAGGTTAAATACCTTTATGAAATGATGTTGTGTTTTTGAAATGGTTCAGAGAAAATCGTATTTAATGAACACCTATAAAATATTTAAGGAGATGTAAGGGAAGAAAGAGCATCATATGAAATGGACTGGACGGGAAGGAAATTTCTAATTACTGCTGTAACAACAGAATGCACAATGACCCAAAGCAGCCTCCATGTCTGCTCATTCTGTGGGCATTTTCATCTTCCTACTTGTACTTTTTCATTCCTTTTTATCACATTGCCTATATTATCATAACCCCCTGTGATGTATGACTTGGTTTTACAAATGCCTGGCTAACTAAATTAAAGAATGAATTACTGCAATATTTAAATATCCTTTCAGTAAGCCTTCTTGGCAATTAAGAAACAATGATCATTAGCTGAATACTTATTTAAGCACTCCCATTTTCAGCAAGAAGTGCACAATCAGCGACGATTACATTTTAAAGAACACTTTTGCTTGCCTCTTAAAGGAGAAAAACGTCCAGAGGAAATTTCTGATGGAGATTCCCCAAGGTTACCCCTCCTTCTTTTAGGATAGAGCTCATCTCCATACTGGCTCAGCTGACATTCAGCTGTTACGGGGTATCAATACGAGCAGTGAGTGCTGCAGCTCGAGATGTTCCTCCATGTCAGCACCCCACAGAAGGGACCATACACATCTCTTTCACAGAAAGTACTTATTAAAACCCTTCATTCACTATGGCTTACTCATGTTACTGACAAGTACTCCTGACCATTACACATGTCCTCTTGACCTCGTATGCACTGGGCAGCAAGAAATTCCCTGCATATAAATAGCCTTTCATTTCTCAAGTCATTAGAAAGAGCCTGGGCAACCCAGTCCTGAGTGATAAACACATCCAAATACCCGACCAACCCTACCCTACCAAGGTCAACCTTCAGCATTTGCCAACACAGGAGGTGCCCCCAGCTCCAGTAACACAATTTTAGTTCCTTGCTCTCACCTACCAGGAAAAGAGTCCTTAAACCCCAGTCCTCTCATTTGTGGCAGATTAATTCCACTGCTGCTTTCTCCATGATTGCTTTTCTCCCCAGAGATTCGAGAAAAGCTGCTGGCCAGAAACACTGCCAGCTCCAACTTAACTCCTCGATTCAAGCCTTCCTTCTTGGGTGAATTCATCCAGCTGAGCAACGTGTGCCCGGTGGTGACCCAGGCCTACAAAGTCTAAAGCAAATGCAAACAAACTCAAAGGCAGCGAGAGCTGAAGCTGTGCTTTGTTGTTAACATGATCAATATATTAGGGTGACTGCACAGGGACAAGCACGTGGTTTCAGCCACAGCAGCCTCACACGTTCCATTGCGCTCTGAGGACACTGAGCTGGGTCAGGGCCAGTACTGCCAAGCACTACACTCAGCTCCCTCAGCCTTCCAGCGAGTTCTTTTCTTTCTTTAAACAAGCCTTTGGAATATTTCATATTAATATGTAACCCCCCCTTTTCAAGAGTACAAAAGGTCTCAAACCTCATCTGCCTTAGCCATGTTACTAAAATTCTTTGCTGCAGGCATCTTGACGCCACCCATAGACCCACAAATCCAGCTTAATATGCTGTTATTCCAAGTGCTTTTCAACATATTGCTCTATGGCCCCCCACGACTGATTATGTGCTCAGGAATTATGCCACTGTATTAATTCCCAGTACCAAGTGATCTTACTGCAGACTGAGTTCTCACACAAGCACTTTCACATCTGCATAATGCAACATATCCCAGGTCCTGAGAGGGGTAAATAATTGATAGGATCCACTCATTTTTCATCTTCTTGCTTTTTCAATTCCTTTTTCTACCGTACATCAGAGTACTCCTAGGACACCGCAGTGTTGAGAGAGGCAACTTCTGTTGGGGCATCGCACTGATCAGCGCTATGGCAAAGGCTGTACCACTCACTGGCTATCCCAGTGTGTGCTCGGCCACACGCTCAAAGCCATCTTTATTATTACAGTATTTTCCAGAATTACTCACTGGGTTATCAAAGCAGGAAGCTGAATATTCAACGCGTGCTCCAAATCAGGATATC
Organism: Alectoris magna; assembly: GCA_030625065.1. NCBI lineage: Eukaryota > Metazoa > Chordata > Aves > Galliformes > Phasianidae > Alectoris > Alectoris magna. The sequence continues at coordinate 22,384,124 of CM060566.1, read as the reverse complement.
ACTTGCCAACCTCTTTGATGAAGGTGAGTGTGTTGTTCAATAGGACACGGCGTAGCGCAGGATGCACACGCAGCAAAGGCAGCTCCTCTGATTTGGGCAGCATTAAGGTTTCAGGGTAAGACACTCAAAAACATCATGGATAATTAAAAAAAAAAAATCAGGAACTGGGAAGATTTTCTTCTTCTCTCCCATAGCGCTGCTCCTTGGGCGCTCTCATCTCTGTGCGGTACGTATTTGCAAAGAAATAAAAGTAAAGAGAAACTAAAGGAAGTGAGAAAAGCAAAAGAAGTGAGAGAAGACTGAAGGCCGAGTGACAGAAAGAGAAATAAGTGACTGATCCATTTCCTTTGTAGTAATTTTGGGAAAGAAGGACAGGGTTGTACAAAGGATCAACCAGACTGCATGCACGTCTGATCAACCTGCCCTTCAGAGGGAAAAAATCACACCATTAGAGGTTCGCTCTGTGCTCTGTGGGAAACCTCATTACATGCACTGCTCCGACAGAGCTCTCTCCACCCATCACAACCAACTGGTGCTGAATCTCCCCCTCTCACGCAGCACTTCTTCCAGAAAACGATGCCTGTGCTGTGATTTACAGTGCATCCAGAGTGACTCCCTGTGGCCCTTTGAGATGCACATGGATCACACATCTCAGCCCTTTCTCCCGTGCTTTAACAATAATTCTACCCCTACAAAGCTCCTAAAATCTAATCATGGGGGAGGGGGCAAAAGGGCACCTACATCACCACAATGTCAGCATCTCAGCATGATAATTTGTGGCCACACACTGAAGCCTCATTCATCTGCATCCTAATGTGCACTTGGTCCCACAGTGATCCAGTGCTGCTGGGTCAGGTTGGGTATCAGAGCAATGTCTGCTCCAGAGAACGGCCAGGCGCTGGCACAGCTGCCCAGGGGTGGGCAGTGCCCGTCATGGAGGTGCTCAGAGCCGCGGGGATGTGGCACTGAGGGGGTGGGCAGTGGGCACGGTGGGCTCAGGGATCTCAGAGGGCTTTTCCAGCCCTGTTGACTGGAAGACAGGATTCTATGATCTCCATCAGCCTCCAAGGGGTGCACACAAACCAGTGACAAGAGGAGCAAGGAGCAAACACCCTGAACCAAGGAACACCAAGGAACACCCTGAACTCACTGCGGTGTTATTAGTTCATCATTTGTACCACTCCTTTCTTTGTTGTAGACCCATTGCACATCTTATGTCACGAATTAGGCACAGCTGCGTGTGAATCTCAGGATCTACAGTAGCTGTGTGTCCCTTTTCCTCAGCTCGGAAGCCACATAACCCCCCACATCAATTAAGGGCAGCAGTTTCTCAGCTATTTTCATATTTTCTTGGCGTTCGAGGTCTTCGCGCCTGTGAGCAGAAAGGAAGAACAAATACAGCCCAAATTAAATCTCTCCAGCTATCAGCCAAATGAAAGTCCTCTCTTTTCTGCCAGCAGCTCTGACCTCACACCAAGCACAGGTCCGGTCACACATCCTCAGCCCCAGTGATAAATTATGCATTTGTTGGCTCCATGAATCACAGCCACCATAGATAATCCGTTTTGTTCCCACAATACGGCTTTCTTCTAAATAAGAAACTGCACATCAGTCTACCTCTCAAATCAGATCTGCTTCGCTTTGTATTGGAAAAAGAAGACAGATTACTCCTAATGGCACCTTGTATCCTGCTACAAAAGCCCCGGGAGATGCGAGATGAGCAGAATTATATGGAACCAAAGAAGACGCGGAGTGCGCTCACTAAGTTGAAAAGAATTACAGAGAGGCTTCATGATTTGTAAAATGATAGGAGTGTGAAGCAAAAGGAGCAAGTTAAGCTGTGAAAGGAAGATCCATCCGGTTAGGATGAATTTAATTAAATCACCCTGTCTTCTAATAACTGGGAGCAACACAGAAAAGAGTCACAGAATGATAGAATGGCCTGGGTTGCAAAGGCTCACATCCAACCTAAACCTCCCCTGTCTCAATTTAAAACCATTCCCCCTTGTCTTACCACTATCCACCCTTGTAAACAACTGTTCCCCCTCCTGCTTATACGCTCCCTTCAAGTACTGGAAGGTAACAAGTGGCACACCCCTCCATTTAAGAAAAGAAGCTGGGAGGAAAATATAAAACAGAGATGGAATGCAGAAACACAGTGGTCGGGCACTGGTGAGAGGGGCACACCTACCCCTGGGAGCAGCCATGGCACACAGCGGGCTGTGCTCCCACCACTGCCTTTGTTCCCATAGGACTGTAGTCACAGAGTAGAACTCAAAGCCCTTCCACAGCCAGTGGTAGATCTACTCCTTTGGTAACTATTCTGACACACCACTCGATTACTTTGCATCTGTAACAGGTCCAGACATGCAGAGATCAGGAATATCCTTTGTCCTACTGCTTTGCTTGCAATTAGAAACAAGCTGTTTTCCATCCCCTCCCCTGCAAGGTGAAGGAGTCTGAGCCTCTGCCTGAACGAAACACACACAGCTGCTGGGCAGGGCACTCTGCAAGGGGGGAAGCACGAGCAGGACACAACCAGACAAAGCAAGGCTGCTTTCCTACAGATCAACAATTAAGAGTAAAAATAAAAGGAAACAGCCAGGGCTGCCCCTCAAGCATCTGACCCGAGCAGGCTAAAAATGCAGCGCAGAATGAGGAAAAAAAGAGAAGAAAACAGGTGGTTTTCAAGCCTGGCTAAATATAGCTGGCTCAATTTTCTTTCTAATGCCTTTAAAGATAGGAACTGGCAGCAGAGATGGGGACTCGGGCTGTCCGTGCTCAAACCGCAGAGCAAATGGCACCGGAGGGGACCTGCAGAGGTGACCCAGTCCAAACCAGTAATGTTTATTTCACATCTCAGATGTAGTTTATTTCTACTTTCCCTTATAAAAGGGCTCCCACTTTCAGGCTGTGCCTGCCTGCCTGTGTCCCTCCCACCCCCTCAGTGCATACACATGCAGGCACTCCTTTACATCCCAAATACAGGTGGGTGGGGCTCTGTTCTTTAAAGCAAAGTAAGACCTCAAACATATCTAGCTTCTAACATAAATAGGACTTAACAGTCTCCTTCCTTTCATTTACCGTACTTCGCTTTTCATTTATGATTGCAAGTTAGGCCTCCTAATGTCTATCTCTTATTCATCCATTTAATGATGTCTTGATTATGCTATAGTATCGAGAAGCTTCCTGTCACCCATAGCATCTTAAAAAAATGAATTTTGGAGGGCTTCTTCTCATGTCTTTTTATCACCATTGGGCAAGAGGTGAGCAAAGTGCCAGCAAAGGTCTTAGGAGGGCTCCCAGCTCCTCCCTGCTCACCATGGCTTAACACAGCCAAAGCCAGGTGCTCACAGCCTCAGCTTTTGGCATCTGGGAGTTTTGTTGGCTTTCTTTTTCTTTTCTAGCTTTGTTTTACTGTTTACATCCACAATGAATGTTCACTCACTGCAGCTGTAAGCACAGGTAAAACAAACACCCTGAATCACAGCATCTGCCAGGCTCCTTCCAGCCAGGTGCCTCACTGCAGTGCTTCTCCTTTAAACGTCTCCATATTTTGGTACACTGATACAACTCCCCCTCCTTTACTCAGCCGTGCCACATGCATTCTGCTTTGTGCACTTCTGCGCATCCCTCCTGTGCTAATCATCCCAGCCTATTCTCCTTTAGGCCCGAACGAGATGTACTACATTAATCAGTTGATTGTTATTAACCCAGTTACATTGTATCTTTGCATAATGCTGCTCCATCTCTAAATCCATAGTCTAATCAGGTATTACGACATCTTTAATGATATTACTTGCGTGCTCCATAATAACCCTCTGATGAAGCGTTGGGGCTTTATGGTTAAAGCCTGCTGGAGTCTGAATGCGGGTGTTTTGTGGGCCAGGATTGGGTAGTAACAAGGCAAGGCTGCTCTGTGTCACAACAGAATGCCCATGTTGTGTTCCTATGGGGGAGAGAAATACCGCTCCATTACCAGTTTCTATTTCCAGGACAGAATAAGGAAAGGGCTGGATGTGGAGCTCTTAGAGCCGGTCCAGAGGAGGCCACGAAGATGATCAGAGGGCTGGAGCATCTCTCCTATGAAGAAAGGCTGAGGGAACTGGGCTTGTTTAGCTTGGAGAGGAGAAGGCTGCGGGGAGACCTCATTGCAGCCTTCCAGTACTTGAAGGGAGCCTATAAACAGGAGGGGGAACGGCTGTTTGTGAGGGTAGACAGTGATAGGACAAGGGAGAATGGTTTTAAACTGAGACAGGGGAGGTTTAGGTTGGAAATCAGGAGGAAGTTTTTCACCCAGAGGGTGGTGACGCACTGGAACAGGTTGCCCAAGGAGGCTGTGGATGCCCCATCCCTGCAGGCATTCAAGGCCAGGCTGGATGTGGCTCTGGGCAGCCTGGTCTGCTGGTTGGTGACCTTGAACATAGCAGGGGGTTGGAACTGGATGAGCATTGTGGTCCTTTTCAACCCAGGCCATTCTAGGATTCTATGAAAAGAAGCACAAGGTGTGACTCATCTGAGCAGCCCAACTAAAGCTGCCTGTGGTCAAAGACGGCAGCAAAAGCCACGCATCCCCTCTCCACCTGCCCCAGAAGCAGGCTGTGAGTTAGGAAGGTAATGAAACACAAGATTGTCCTCAGCAAGCAGAATAAAAGCACCTCTATCTGTCAGTGGGTGCACTCACTGCTGCACAGCAGGGACCTCTCACTGCTGGGGGAGTAGAACCAGGGCAGTCATTGCTCCAGCACCAAGCAAGGCAAGCCACAGCCCAAGGCTTCCTCCTGCCAGCACTGAGGAGGCACAGAGCAGCTGCCTGTAAGAGAGCAGTCAGCAGCAGGAGCCCAGCAAAGAGCAGCAATGTGAGATGAGCACCAGGCCAGGATTTCCCCTGCAACACTCTGAAATCCTCCTGCTCAAGGAAACAAACCTAATTAGCCAGTGCTGAAACAAATCTGTGGTGGGCTGGGAAGGCAAACCGTGCTGCTCAGCTGCATGCAAGCCAGCAAGCAGTGCCCTCCAGAAAGCAAAAATCAACAAACACAACAAAAGAGATCATCCAAATTGCAACTAAGCACTAAAGGAATGATTAAAGATTAAACAAGAATACATTTAAATTATCATCCCAGTTGTTGTTCTTTCACTTCTACATCCCACAAAGAGCTCCCATAGGAGCAGGCTGTTTGGTTCCTGGGTGCACCCAACATTCTGTCCTTCCTGAAGTTACCTATGAGCTGAATCAGCCCTTCCATAGCAGAGTCCAATCCCAAACAATTCGGCTGCCAGGCATCTTCAGCACCACAAAATGGCTTTAGGAAGACACACATTGAGTGACACATTAAATATGTAGCTTGGAGAAGAACGACCTGCATGTACCTTTCTGCAAAGCCTGCGGATACTGTGAGTACAAAAGGGATGCGCTGAACTGAGCGTCGGCATTTGCAGTATCTACATGAACTTTCTGGGAATCATTAATGTACTTTAATAACCACTGCCACATTAACCAAAGGCACACTATGCAATATAGATGCTGCTTAATTATTAACACGTTGACAACAATTTTGCAAATAATGAACTAATTACTCCCATTATTTATTTTTCAATTATCTGCAAGAGCTCAGTTCTGTTCTCTGCACTGAGGGCTGATGGCTGTGAGCTCAGAAGGGACAATGAGTGAGAGCTCAACCCCACCAACACGGTGCATGGTGCCATGTGGGGTACCAGTGACAGCCCAGCCCCACCAGCACAGTGTCACAGAATGGGCTGGATTGAAAAGGCCCACAATGCTCATCCAGTTCCAACCCCCTGCTATGTGCAGGGTCCCCAACCAGCAGACCAGGCTGCCTAGAGCCACATCCAGCCTGGCCTTGAATGCCTGCAGGGATGGGGCATCCACAGCCTCCTTGGGCAACCTGTTCCAGTACGTCACCACCCTCTGGGTGAAAAACTTCCTCCTAAATGGGGACCAATTTGGGGTACCCATGTGGGGCACCACTTACAACCCAGCCCCATCGGCATAGTGGGAAGAAACCACAGGCTGCCACATCCAGGTGAGGCACTGCACAGCTACAGAGGGCTTCCCGCTTTAAGGGATGCTCAGGAATCTTCCAGAGAAACAAACACAGATTTAATTAATGAAAGAGCATGATTATGTGCTACGTACCTTACCTTCCTTTTCCAGGAGGTGGTGATTGAAATTGCTTTAGTTGAATAGAGTTTACTGTGAAATCAAGCAGGAAAAATAAGCCTCTGGGGTTTGGTACCAAGCTTGGAATTATATATAATCAACATGCACACATTACTTATAACTGATGGCAATTGCTCTGGTCCTAGCTGGCATCTTTTCTATATTGCATTTATACAGTACACACTGCATACTGCCCACTTCAATGCAACAAATTGTACAGCCTGCTAGAATGAACAGCAGCATCTTCCTATTGAAAGAAACATCCATTCAGTCTTACACAGAGCATGGAAGCCTGGCTTTGTCTGCTGGGGCAGGTGAGGCATTAAGAGCAATGCCTGCTCCAGAGAGCGGCCAGGCGCTGGCACAGCTGCCCAGGGGTGGGCAGTGCCCGTCATGGAGGTGCTCAGAGCCATGGGGATGTGGCACTGAGGGGGTGGGCAGTGGGCATGGTGGGGCTGGGGGTCTCACGGGGCTTTTGCAGCATTAATGGTTCTGTGATTGTGTGACAGGCGGCTGACGGGGCAGTGATGCTGGAAGGAATGTGGATGAAATGCAACACAAGTCCCATTGAGGAAGGTCCAGGGCTTCCAAAAACATCAACTTAAAGCACAGAGCGAAAGCTAACAAACAAAGCGAAGCACGGAGATGATCCCACGCTATATCACAGGAACACAGGGCAGAAACAGGCCGAATTCAGAAAGAGCCAACAGCTGATGACGATGCTCTGCCCAAGGTGGACAAGAAGCGTACATAAGCTGGCACTGAAAAGCTGAAGCAGGAGATGAAAGTGTCTGAAGATGAGCATTAGTGAGACAGCCATCAGGATTTGCTTTTAGGCAATTTCAGACTGATTCGCCGAAGGAGATGCACATAAAAAGCTCTGAGAAGATGACTGATGCAAAGAGACCAATAATATTTTATAATCCAGAGAAAGCTGATCAATTAAATACCCATATAAAAGTGGATGACAACTGTTTGAAAGTGTTGCCATTCGTGTGAGTGGCACAGAAACCTCCTGGGCTGGGGGAGCTCAGGCGGTGTGGGTGAGGAGGTGACAATGGCTGAGGGTGAGAAGATGCCCTTTTCATTAATTAACTCACAGGAAGCCGCATGGAGCACTTCCCAAAGGAAGGGAATAGGGAGGGGTGGTGCAGAAAGGTGGCGGACCTCCTGTGCTGAGGTATTCCCATGGCCCTACAACACCTGGTAGCACAGACGACTGTCTGCACCTTTGTTGACCACAGGAGACACAAAGAAGCCCTCAGGTCTGAAGAAATTACTTTCTTCTCCTCATAGAGATCAGCCCGGCCCGACAACTTGATTTTGTCACATCCCATTTGAGATAACTGAAGGGCCAGGAGCCTTATTACAGAGATAATGAGGAGGATTTTGCAAAGCTCCTGGGAAGAAAAAGACTACTAAGTGCTGTAAGTTAAAATACAGCTCATAAGAGGGGGGAAAGGTCTTTTGTGACAAAAGGATACATCCTAACAACAGCGTAGAGTTTACCCTTACCTTAAGAGCTGGCTGTAATTAGCAACTCTTGTTCTTGCAACAGGAGATTGTCTGAGAAGAGCAGTCGGGAGCAGCTCAGGAGTTGCGTGCTCCTCCAAAGCATCTGGCAACCACTGCTGGGCAAAGTGAAGGGCTGGAGCCCATCAGCCTAATTTCCGTATTATTCTTATAGGTTTTATTAGTTTTACTTGGTTAGATATTAGGAGGAAGTTTTTCACCCAGAGGGTGGTGACGCACTGGAACAGGTTGCCCAAGGAGGCTGTGGATGCCCCATCCCTGCAGGCATTCAAGGCCAGGCTGGATGTGGCTCTGGGCAGCCTGGTCTGCTGGTTGGGGACCCTGCACATAGCAGGGGGTTGGAACTGGATGAGCACTGTGGTCCTTTGCAACCCAGGCCATTCTATGACTCTATGATCTATAACGGGGTTTTCAGTAAATTCTCTGCTTCAATTCTCTGTAACATTTAAGGTTAAATTCAGCAAACAGCCAAGAAATTGGGTCTTTCATTCTGTTTAATCTTGAAGCCAATAAATTCAGTGTCATAAATTCCACAAAATCTCTAGGTTTCAGAAGAAAAGACACAAAACCATCACATCGGTGTGCTCACCTCTGTAGTTTCCAGCACTTGAACCATTCACTCACATCGTCTTCCCCTACACCATGCATGGGATGGATACTCACGTTGCCACACATCAACGTAACTGTTTGTAGCATCTCTCTACTGTGCCCAACAGGAGCTATGGAAGCACAACGCACCTCTATGCCTCCCATCCTGGCATGAGCCGTAGCAGAAGCCTTTCTGTAAGCTGCTTCCCTCTGAGTAAACTGAGCTTTGGAGTGGGAAAGATGGAATCAAGGTGACACCACCCCAAATTCTCATGGATGGGGGAGCTCGGCCACATTCTTGCACCCATCAGGGCAATCCAGAACCCCTATTCCCCACAGTGCTCCTGCATAGAACCAGAGTATTAAGGTTGGAAAAGCACTCTAATATCCACAAGCCCAACCCATCCCACCATGCCCACCAACCCTCAGCGCCACGCATCACTGCAGCCTCCTTTCAGGTCATTGTAGGCAGCAGTGAGGTCTCCCAGAGCAGACAGATCGAGGCAGAACCTGAGGGACTCCAGCAAACACGGGTGGTACACACAGCTGCCAGGTGTGCTGCACGATGTGTACTACAGGCTCAAAGCAGGCAAGAAAAGAGCACAACCCAAATCAGTGCCCAGGGACAAAGCTCGCTGCTCCTGTAAGCATGCTGCATGCTCAGGCTGCTGCTGCTCTGCTTGAACCGCACACAAGGCAGCCACGAAATAGTTTAACCACGGGCATGCAAAACAACAAGCAAGAAAGTGACCCTTTCCCATCAGTGCTTTACAACCAGCACCTCGTTGGCACTTCCAGAATGCAGAATCCTCCAGCGATACTCCAAAATAGCGGCGACGGTGACGTGCACCTCCTTTGCCTGCTGGGAGAGTTTCATGGGGTGAAAGAGACATAATGGACAGGGCAGGGAGGTACGATTTGTTCGTGTACTCAAAGGCATTTGATAAAGTCCCAACCTAGCTGGAGGCTGTAAAGGAAACACGGTTAGCACCGGGTGAACAATCACGTCTTGTCACGGATTAAAACAAGAGATAGGAAAGAGAATAGAAATAAATGGCCAATTCTCAGCATGGAGAAAGGTTAATGGTGTAGTGCCCCGGGGATCAGTCTTCGGGCTTCTGTTTTCCAACGTGGTCCGTAACAGTCTGTGAGAGGCAGGGGATGGCAGGGCAGAAAGAGAACCTGACAGCATTGCTTCAGCTTCCCATGTGCAGCAGCATGGGCACGGTGCTGAGCGCCCCCACCAGCTCAGGCTGTGCCTTGGGCACCTCCAGGGATGGGGACAACACAGGACTTCCAGCAAAGGTCCCCAGGGACAAACTCAGGTGCCTCAGGACTCTCCCAGCCTGGGGCTCACAGGTGGCTCCCAGCATCTCCCCCTGAGAGCACTCCTACATCGGCTCCACAGTTACACACACGCTGTCACTGTGCCCCAGGGCATCATCAGTATCGAGATACAGACATCGATGTTTTCTTTATTAACACACCCCCTATCGCTATCAGAATCGTGGGGAACGGTGGCTTTAATAAAAAGATAAAGAAAGCCCAGTGCTGACTCCACTAATACCTCCTTACCTTGCTACAGACACAGCCAGAGCACGACGAGATAGCAATTTAGAGGAGAGAGGATGAATGTCAGCTCTGACAGATTACTTCTCCCATTGGCAGCAGTAATCTTTTCAAAGGGCGCTGACAAAAGCAGCAGCACATGAAAGCAGTGCTCACCTGGAAAGGAGGGGAGATGCTTCCCAATGGGGCTGAGAGCTGCGGTGCTGCACGGCGCGGGTGGGTGGGGGCAAAGCCGTGGTTACTGATGGAAACATACTGGAAAGGTAACATCCTGCAGGGAATTCATTAATGTGGAAGACCAAAAAAAAGGCCTCCCTACAGGCATTCAAGGCCAGGCTGGATGTGGCTCTGGGCAGCCTGGTCTGGTGGTTGAGGACCCTGCACATAGCAGGAGGTTGGAACCAGATGGTCATTGTGGTCGTCTTCAACCCAGGCCATTCTGTGAAAAGGACCATTCTGAGGGTGATGTTGTTTGCAACTCATTTGCTACTTGGCCAAATTGACCCCCATCACCCCAGAGCCTCGGGGTGGGCTGTGAGCAGGGGCTGCAGGCTGTGCCCTGCACTCATTGCACAGACCTGTACAAGGAAGACCATCAGCCCATTGATGGGTGGGTTGGAAAGTCAGTGGCAGCCTCTGCTGTCCCCTCCTGTGCTGCTGGGCTGGGAAGAGAAGAACTTGGATTCTCCAGGGTTGATTTTCCTTTATCTAAACAATGAAGAAGCACGTTCCTATTTGCTCACACGGAAGAATCTGTCCTTAAAGGGACGTGCAGCTTTTAATCATCTGTCAATATTTTTTTCCACTAACCTGGCCATAATGAAATTAATCCAGTAAATTCACTGGGAACTGATCGCTGAGCACAAGACAGAAGCACTGCAGTGTATATTTGCTGAAGTGGGCATTAACACCCCCCCCCCTTCCCTCCCCAAGGATCCCCTTCCTGAGACAACTGAAAATTGCAGGCCACCTTTGGGTCCTGAGGATGCAGGCCCTGCAGGGCTCCCTCCATCCACCTGCAAGCCCCCCTGCAGGAACCCCTAAAACATTCTGGGCACAAACAAATGCAATTTACCTACAACGTTCTATGCCTGCATTTCCTATCGTCATTCTGGCTGCCATTAAGGCACACCCGTTGTTTACGCACATCTAAAACTCGCAATGAATAATTAAGAGGTCACAGATCGCTGCAGTTTTGTCTTCTTGGAAACTCACCTCCTGCCATCCACGCACCCAAGGAGAGCTGCAAAGCGTCACGGAAAGCCCCAAACACGTGCAGGACAGAAGTGATTTTGGACACGCACCCCACAGCACCCAATTCGGCCCTCCTGAACCCGAGCCGCGCACAGCCTTGCTGGCCACAGCCATCCTATAACTCTGCGGTGCGGCGTTTATCCTTCACACAAAGGGAGCAACGCATCGTTTTGGCTTTCCGTCGGCGTGCAGAGGAACTTCCCACCGTGTTTTCTCATTAAACGATGCCTTCGATGCCCGCAGCTTTCTCCTCAACGCACATCGCAGAGCGCGGCTCCCGCAGCTCCTCCGGTGCGCCGATGGCTCCGCCTGGTGGTGCGCGGGGGGAAAGGAAGGGAAGGATGGGAGGGGAAGGAAGCTGGTGATACCAGCTGCTATAGATGTTCAAGCTGTCCAGGCAAAATAACGGAGGTTTCTGCCTGCACTTTCACACACGCTCTATGGAGTGGACTCAGAGCTTCTCAGCCCCCCTGCTCAACCCCCCCCCCCCCCCCCGTGCACAAACAGAAACCATCACACTGGGTAACACAACAGCTGAGCAAACTGCAGCTCTTCCCCAGGTGGGAGCAGTGCCAGGAGCTGTGTTTGCAGCAGGCTGGAGAAGCACGGTGATGGCAGAGACTGAGTCCTCCCTTCCCCCCCCCCACCTCCCTCCTTGCCCAGAGCCTGCAGGGTGTTGGGGGGGGTCACATCTCCATCCAGAGATGGCAAACAATGGATTTTGTACCTTGAACCTGGATGTCACATCATTAAAATACAACACAGCATTTCCTAACGAATGAAGGATCAGTAACAAATAAATCTGAAAGAAAAGGAAGAATCAGTCTGTTTACCAGCCAAACTGCTGCAGGTCAGACTCTGCCACCCCTACTCTCACGTAGCACCATTAATTCTCATTCAGGCCGTGCTGAGGGTGTAGGGAACCCCTCCTTGGGGGCTCAAGAGGACCCCACTCCCCAACCCCTCCCTCCGTTTCCATCACATCTCCCCCAGCTCCACAGCTGCCCCTGGTTCACCCCCCCCCCCCCGTCCTCCCACCCCCGTGCCCCAGTGCAGCAAGAGCCACCTCTACCAGCATCAGGAGGGGGAGAGCAACAGTCATCTGACAGCAACAGGTACAGCAGGGACGGCTTTAAACTAACAGAGGGGAGATGCAGGTTGGGTGTCAGGAGGAAATCCTTCATCCGGAGCTGTGCTGCCCCATCCCTAGAGGTGCCCAAGGACACGGCGGGGCCCTAGGAGCCCGAGATGGGTTCAGGGGGGTACCCAGACCGTGGCAGGAGGGGCTGTGAGGGCTGTGAGTCCCCAGTCCTGTGATTCTATGATCGCTCCAGTAACCATAAGCAGTTGTTATTACTCAACGGGCAAGTTTCAAAGAAAAAAAAGAAAGAAAGAAAGAAAGAAAAAGCCGAAAAGAGTCCAAATTCCCGTTTGCAGGCAGCTGCCTACGGGAGGGAGCGCCTTCAGGACTGAGCAAAGGAGAAGCACAGCGCAGCTGCGCCCTCTGGCGGACGGTCGCCGCAGTGCCGGGCTGCAGGCACGGGCCCCCCCCCCCCGGCCGTCGCTGTCGCAACCAGCCCGCGGCTCTACTATTTCATCGATCCGCAGAACGGTTTGAGTTAGAAGGGACCTCCAAAGGCCGCCTGGTGCCACCCACTGCAGTGAGCAGGGACAGCCACAGCTCCATCAGCGCTCAGAGCCCATCCCCTGTCCAGGTCTGCCTGCAGGGACCACCCCCCACCTCTCTGGGCAGCCCACGCAGCGCCTCACCACCCCCTTCTCCAGCTTCACAGCCCCAGCACTCAGCCTGAACCCATAGGGAAGAGCGGCGCTGCAACGAAGAGGCAAAAGGCAGTGGCTTTTTGGAGAACCGGTCCCAAGGAACACAAGTTCTTTCACGCAGCCCACAGCCTTTCACCACGTGCGCTCAGGCAGCACCATCCTCTCACACTTTGACGGGAAGCCTTTATAGATTGCAAAGGCCGAGACTGCTTGCAATCCATCCCTCGCCATCCCCTCAGTTCTTTTAAGATGATGATTGGAGCAAAAGCAGATCTCAATTTAAGATAGGAAATAATATGGGAAATGGCTCAGTGGGAGAGGCGTTTCAAAAGAGCCAAAGGCCATGCTGCACAACAACCCACTTACCTGCTCTGATGAACCGTGACCACATCCCACCCCCCCTCTGCTCACCCCACAGCAGCGGTGCTGGGCTCCTCAGCCCCTGCTCACAGACCGATAGGAGCATCGAGTGCTCCCTAAAACACCCAACTTGGGAGCCTACCTGACTGCGGGCTGCTCAAAGAGCCCTTGTAGGGGTAGGGCTCGTCAGCCCATCCTACACACCTTACCGATGGCTTTAATTCTGTCCCATCAAACGCAGCACTCCTCAGGTTGGGTATCAGAGCAATGTCTGCTCCAGAGAGCGGCCAGGCGCTGGCACAGCTGCCCAGGGGTGGGCAGTGCCCGTCATGGAGGTGCTCAGAGCCGCAGGGATGTGGCACTGAGGGGGTGGGCAGTGGGCAAGGTGGGCTGGGTGAGCTCAGGGATCTCAGAGGGTTTTTTCCTGATTCTATGGCTCTCACTTCAGTTGTCAGCATTCTCACACGGTACAGTGCCATACTGTGGCTCTCATATCCTCAGCAGTACCAAAGGCAGATCTGCTGGGCCTTCTAAAACTCCCTGCATCTGAAGAGCAGCCGCAACCAAAAGAGGCACAGCAGCCCACACAGACCCCAATCCAGCAGTGGGGATGGAACTTGAAGCTTTAAGTAAAACATCTCTGGTCTCCTCCACTTCTGCTTTAGCACTACTAAATGAGATGCTGCATCTTCTTGATCACTTAATACTCCCCACATTAAAACCAGTAAGTGCATCAAATTTCTCCTTGGACTGTCTGAAAACATTCACTGATGCTTGTATATTCCCAACTTAGTGTTTAATTTAGAAATGGTACTGCATTACCTGTCTCAGCAATATGGCACCCTTAAAAATGAGTATTTCAGGGTGTTTCTGAACTGTTTCCTAACCAGAATTACCTGGTTGGGTGAACTTGTTCTATATGTTTAACAGAACACAGCACTTAACTGTTGCTGCAGGACTCTTGTTTTGGCCACTCAGAGCAAGAGAAGTCCTGCTCCGCACTGACGCTCCTCACTAACACTTCACCACTGCGTCACTTAAAAACCACAGATGGACTTGGGTTGGATCAGGCACCCGTTATCCCTGCAAGGCAGCAGCAGTGCCTGAGCCACGCTCCCCAGCAGCACAGGAATGAAGGCTTCGACCACACGGCTGCAGTTGTTCTCAAGCACATCTCCTAAGGATTTCCCACCTTCCCCTGTGAGCCAGGAGGGAGCTCAGGCAGCTGCGCCCTGCAGTCAGCATCCTGCAGTGAGCCCCTTCCCACCACCGAGAGGCAGCCTGAGCCCACGCATCGCAGGCACCGGCAGCACCGCAGCTCCTCCTCCAAGCAAACCCAACCAGAATTACAGCTACGGGACAGCAGAGCCCATAAACGTGCTTGGCATCAATTCACAGCTACAGGGGCGGGCCAACAGCACGCAGAGTGGAAGCCCTGTGCAGAAACGCTGCTGCTTCCAAAAGCATTCGAACAGCACAGCGTAAAATTCAGTCCTAAGAAACAACAAAGCGATCATTTAACTTTCACCAAGTTAAAACGCAAGTAATTCCAATTACAAACAACGCCAGATGTTCAAATCACTGCTAGCTACCAAAGTTCAGGCTCGCAATTTGGCACTGTGAAAACGATCGCCACACACAAAATGTTAACCCCAGGTCTCTGAAGCAGCACAGCAGTTTCACTTCAAGAATAGACTCCATTTGGGTACACAAAGTGTAGTACAGGAGCATATGGAATACAAAACCACATCCAAGAAAGACAACCGGTGGTCCTTCATACCTGCATTAACCTGTGAGGGCACTACGAGCCTTCAGCAGTTGGATTCCACCAGGACTTCATCTGGAAGGGAAAGGGTTTGGTTGGCTGCTGTTTTTACAGCAAGGGCACTACAGAATGATCAGCATTTTGGATTTAGTCTCGGTTTAGTCGATCCAGACGCACGTCTGGCCACAAGCACCAAGTATACAGGTGTTCCTCCGCAAGCACAGCCAGCACAAAAACCAGTGAGGAACTGGCTTTTAGCAACGCCGCTCCACTCAAAGCTTCCACCTGAGGAGGTTCAGGCACACCCCTGCTCACCAGCATTCCATTGCTGGGTTTTATAATAAGAGCTTAGCTTGCTCTTCTTCACATTCCAGAGCTCTCAAAGAACACAGTTTCCTTGTCTTTATTGCGCGTAGCCAACGCACTCACATCAGCTCACTTCAGTATTTCACAGCTAGAAGTCAGCAGCAGCCGATATTGCTGTCACACAGAGCAGCCTGCAAGCACCTAACCAGAAATATGTCATCATTTCACACACAAAACCACCCTTTGAAACAAACAGCTCAATAGTCTCAGTACAGAGGCTAGGATCTCAGACTGCAAGCCAAAGGTGTTTCCCTTGAAGAGAAACCCCCACCATCGGTAGCGCAAGGAGGAACGTTGTATTCTGATTTTCTGATGCTCCAGTGCTTTATTTTTCCAAAGGCAGACCTGAAAGTACACTCGTGCTGCAGCTGGTGAAGGTCAGCGCACTGTGTGAGCTCTTTATATTCTCTGTTACGGACGCTGAAAGAAAGATTAACAACAGATCTAAACCTCTGAATACCGAAGGATTTACGTGCTAACACAATCAATTAAACTGCAGCACTTGTAGCCCAGAAAGCAAACCTCAGAACAGATGTAACACTGACAACACACCGGAAGACTGGCCTAATCACAGCGTTTATTGGCTCACTTGCACTGAAATCTAATCACGTCCAAAAGCTATGTTAACATTGGTCTAATATCTGCGATTAACAATTACTGCACCTGCTTAGATAACGAAGATGCATGAAGCCCATTAATAACAACTTCCTAAACGATGCACTGGATTCAAGCTTCAACAGCATTTTTCTCACTCACCAGACGTGAAAACAATTCTTAGCAGGGGCAGAAAATTATTAAGTTCCATTCATATTTTCCTAATGACAGATGCAACTTAGCCCTATATAGTAGTGCAACAGACAGCGCCGCCATTACTCGATTCTTAAACACCTCGATGCCACGTCAGGAAGCCAAATAAAACCCCCCAACTCCTCTCGTGTTACATTTTAATTGAATTTGAAGATCTTGACATGTTTGTCTCTCCAGTGGAAACACGCTTGCACGCGCAGCAGGGTCTTGTGAGATACACAGAGTACACAAGAAGCCTTTATTTACTTCTGTCTGGTTCCACAGGGTTAAGTCATATATTGCTCCAATACAATCTATGAATGACTAATTGTCCGAAGGACTTCAGTTCCCGCTGCTGAACTTTGACATTAATTTTCTCCCTTCAGAATAGGCAACAACTCGCCGTTTTCTTTCAGTTCCTGTAAAGAAATACACCCAACAATTAGTCGCTGCATACGTTTCGGGATCACAGTAACAGCATTTCAGTAGGGACGGCTTACAGATCCACTCAGTGAGCACTGAGGGGATGAAGCAGATTGATCTAGATGAAGCAGACCCACTAGAGGTCCCCCTAGACCAAGACTCTAAAGTTCATAATGTGGTCTTTATATTCTATTTCGTACCTACCAAGTCGAAGAGGAAGCTTATTTAGGGAGAAGATAAGACTTCAAAACAACTCATTGTTCCCAACTAGACCAGGTAAATCCCCCAGTATACGCCCTGCTAGACATATCTAAGCACACACACAGTGTGACATCCAAAACGCTTCCCACAAACTGAAAGAAGAACTACCATGCATTGACAGACCTCGCTGCAGCGTGTGCTGGTAACTAACAAGGCAGAGAGAGACTTGTGAGTTAGAACTAAGAGGTTCTCGCCCATATTATCTGTGTGCTTTAATTCACATTCTAAGGCTTTAACTTATCAGACAGAGAAAACCATGAGATGGTTTTAAAATAACACGTATATATTCTTTTCCTAAGTCTCAAGAGAAACAGCTCTCAGTTTTATTTCCTATTACGCTATATAACAGAATGCATTTTAAAGGGCTGACAACATTCATCTACCCATACAATTTACCGTGAACCAGCAATGCAAACAGACAACTTACATTTCAACGCCAGTGAGACAAGTATTCCGCAGCCCCTCTGCAATGCCCAAGACTATACTTACTGATCACTGAAATCACCCACACGCTTGTTAAATAAATAAAATTAAAGGAATCTATATAATTTAAGTAAGACCAGTATTTTTAGAACCAAATGAGATTTATTGATTGTATCTTCCCAAGAGTTGCGGTGTCTGAGGAATTGGCTATAAAACATTCAGACAAGAATGGGCTCGAGAGTATTTGGGCTTCAGAACACTGTGGCTGCTGTTACAAAAATCAAAAACCACAGTAACAGATGCAGATCTATTTTCGTTGCTTCGGGCTCTGTTCAAACAACTACAATAAACTTTACTTTTTTTTTTCTTCCTAGGAATGAGGCTGTTTGCTTGGGAAAAAAAAAAAACGTCTCGCCCACCTTATTTGAGGAAAAGCAATGTCAGAAGTAAAACAAAGAAGAGAAACCTGTAAAAATACACCTACGGGGTAAAAATGGTCTTTACAGTAACAGTAATTGACTGCTGTCAAGAAAATACATTTCACTGCTAAATCTTGGCATATGAGAACGCCAGAGATTTAGAGCTCCTTCCAAGGGTACGTTGAGCTAATGGAAGTCACAGTAAAAGCATCCGAGCCATTCAATTCCGAGATCATGGGCTGCTACGCAGGAATTCCTGTATGTTATGGACAGAAAACATTTTTGCAGTGTTTAAACAAGTGGTAAATTTACATGTCGAGGTTCTTCCATTCTCACCTTAACGATATCCAACCCTCCAACAAGTTCGCCTTTCACGTATAACTGAGGATAAGTTGGCCAGTTTGAGTAGGTTTTTAATCCTTGCCGCACCTAAGGGAAACAATTTTTAACGTAAACTTCAACTTAGGTAAAATTAACAATGAATTCCACAGTGATGGAAATACTTAATTACCTCTTCATCCTCCAGGATGTCAAACGTCTCATAATCGACACTAGAAAGAGAGAACAAAAAAACAAAGATTGTAAAAGGAGGGAAGAAAGCCAGCTCTTAGGCATGAAGAATACAAAAAGTCGAGTTCCACAGCCAGCTTCTCAGTGCACAGATAACAGCATACGGTGCTACAAAACTAAGCTGTGTGCTTGATGCTCTAATTGATCGAGTGTGTTCAAAGCAATTCTGTTCAGTATTAGCTTAAAAAAAAAGACATACTCTGGACATTTTTACTGAGGAGTCATCCAGCTATGCTTACTTCATATATTACTTGCCAAAAGAAAAGACAGTATGCATCTGAGTTCTGGCTGATTTGTACTCTGAGGTGTCACTCTCCAATAACTAGGAAGTATTCAGATTCATTCAGGTGGATATGGTCAAAGACAAGGAATGGCAATCTGAATAAGCACAACTTGTTTCCATGCTGGGCATTGCTAGATACAGTTTTCTAGTTGTCTGTTATCTAAAAAGGAAAAGAAAAACCTCTTTCTAACATCTAGTTATCAAGTCAACTGTTTAACCTCGAACTAGCAGTACACACAAAACAGGAGGTCGTTCAAAGCAAGATGATACTAATCTCTCTCGCTACAGAAGGAACTGCTTTGAAGAAGAAAACTGAGACTATGTGAGAGGCTCCAAGATTAAGAAAACCGATCAAGAGGGATTTCTAAGAGGAGTTGTTTATCGGACTGGAAGGATTTCTTTCACTTCAACAGCAAAACAATAAAATGATCCACTGTTGCCATAACCTGTTTAATCAGAACAAGGCCATCACTACGAAGTAGTGCCGAAGCAGTGTGAAATCTGACCACATCTGACACTGTGTGAAATGAAAGCAGTTGGGATTTATAGTACGGGTTTTACACAGGGATACCTCGATACTTCTGAACAAAACAATAACATCCTGGGAAGTTTTCCACTACTGTTTTTCCTGTTAAAAAAGAACCAGCTTCCTAAATTAACTCAAAACGTACATACCCAGTATTGTTTATGATTTCTATAATTTGCTTGCTGAATCCACATTTTGCAGTCTAGAAGGCAAAAAACACATTAAAACATTTCTGCTACATTTGATCCTCCAAATTCCAGTTCTAGTTACACTATAGCTGCTATAGGTTTGTTGCTAATGAAACCTTACTGAATGAGCAGCACCACTAATCCCTTATTGGTGATTTAAGTCCACCGGTAGCTCAAGCAAAACCAAAACCATGTAAAGCAACTTATCCAAACTCTTCCCTTCTTGAGGCAAGACAGCTTCTAAAAGGGACAGGAACGCATCTATTTAAAAAAGCAAAGTCCAATGAGTTGATCACAAAGTCATAGGACTGCTTGAGTTGGAAGGGACCTTTAAAGGTCATTTAGTCCAATTCCCCTGCAAAGAACAGGGACTCCTACAGCTCAATCAGAGCTCAGGGTGCCATCCAGTCTGACCTGCTGGCCGTGCTTCTTTGCATGCAGCCCAGGTTACAGTTGGCTTTAGGGCTGTAAGGGCACATTGCTGGCTCATGTCCAGGCACCATCCAACAGCACCCCCAGGTCCCTTTTGGCAGGGCCGCGCTCTATCCTTACATCGCCCAGCTCGTATTGATAGTGGGATTGCTGCGACCCAGGTGCAAAATCCTGCAGTTGGCTTTACTGAATCTCATGAGACTCTCCCAGACCCATTGCACAGCCTGAGTTTCTCTGGATGGCATCACCACCACTGCTTCAGTGAGTCAGCGTGACCCACAGGGTTCCAGAGCCTACAAAACAGCTTAGAAAAACACTCTCACAAGTATCTCTTCTAAATAGATCTAGAAGGTTTAGGGAGCAAATGAGAAAATAAAATGGAAAGACAAATCACATCAATGAGATCAGTCCCCCTACCTCTATCACTTCTAAATAAAATACCTACATACAACCAGTCATAATTACTGCTTAGAGTACACAGAGTACATTCTAATACTCCAGTGAAAAGGTTAAGCTAGGTGCCAGTAAGTCATTTTAACAGGAAGAACTGCAGCATCTTCCTGTTCAATAGAGAACAATTCATTCCAGGGTTATTTTGTTTGAGTATGCATCACAAAGAAACAGACTGAACTTCTGGTTGACAGTCATTCGCTACTACTTAAAACTTGACTGTTCACTTATCTCTCTTGGATCGCTATCTTTTATTCCATTGAGCAAGGTAACTAACCTCAGCTCAAAGTCACCAGGCATACATGGTTCCAAGTGTGTTCATTTATAGCACGTGGCATTATATTTTAGTCTCAAAAAAACATCTGGCAGCCTTTTTTTTCTTCAAATGCAGCTGTGGAAGCATAATAAAAATCGGAGAAATGGAAAAGGACAGGGCATCCAATGCAATCGGGTCAAGAAAGGGAAACTCCTAAGAACATCTAGTCAAAGCTGAAGTGTCAAGTAACAGTAAAAGTGTATGCTCCAAGCAGGACAGATATTAGCCACAGCGTTCTGAACATCAGAAGAAAATCCATTATCTATGAACACAATCAATAAGCCCAGACCAAAACGACACACACACTTCTTCCATTCATTCCTGCGTGGCAGATCCATTGACAGATGTCACTATAATTTCATGCCTGGTCTGTAAAAATGCAATCGGCATCTCAGCAATAAATATTTCAATCAGGTAAAATACAGACTGCTCTTCTACTTCCTACAGAAGCACCAAATAAAAAGAAGACAACTTCCCAGAATCACTGATTTCTATTAAGCAAGGATAAGAAGGTAACTCGCCGCTTAAGTGCCGCAGAACACTTTTGTCATCTTACCTGTTTGTTTCCCTTCATGAAAAGCATTACAGGAGCTTTATTTATCAAGCTTTTAAGCCTACAGGAAGGAGGGAACGGGAAAACAAAACAGCTCAGTTATTATCCAGGTGGAAAGATAGCAACTTACAGCTTTATCAAATGCATTGAAAGCGGCGCTATGAACACTTCCATTTATAATGTTTACAGTAACTTCAGTCAATAAAACTGAACAACCTTGTTACTTTTAGGCAATCATTTACATTTCTAGATTGATCTTTAGGTATTAAGTAACAAAATTAGGAAAAACATTTTTAGGATACCTCCAACACAGCATCTCTATTTTGTCACATATTGGTTTGCACATACTGAATGCAATACAACGCTTCTTATTCTCCATGTAAGACAGTCTTCCGTAGAGTAAGAGCCATACATGGGCGCCTGTAAGTCACACAATCACCAAAGACAAACCACTACTGAGATTCAGGAATGGGTCCATTTTACCCCATCGTGCCCTGTGCCCCGTCTTTCCTTCTCCTTTTAGGAAACGTGCTCTGTGACAGTTGATGGGAAGAGCTAGCTAAGCCTCCAGTCCAGCTGTTTCCTGCTAACAGCATGTTACCCTCCATAGTACGCATGGCAGGAGGTCATTTTCTCTAAAATGTCACTTTGCAGTGCTCATGCAAAATGATCCCAGACCACAGAATCCAGGATCTCCTCAAAAGAAAATCAAATTCCGTTGGTGACCTACAGAGCGTTGGCATACAAAGCTAAAACCAACAACTTCGCCATCCAAATTGCCTCTAGCCCAAGGAACAGCAAGCACACTAACTGCTAGAGCAACCTCCCCTAGCAACAGATCTGCTCATAGAAAGAAAACTGACTTCCAAAGTCCATTTCCCAGGCCGATTACAAAAGATGATGCAGTTCACTGATGGGAAGAGATCAAGCGCTGAGTAAAGGAATATAATTGAGTATTAAACAGATTCTCCAACTAATTAACTTCGTCTTATTAAATCCTAGGAGCGTTCGACCAGGTATCTCACAGGGTTTTTCTTATGAGCGACCGATAGCATGAATGTAGTCTGAAAGAGATGTAAAGTGTCCCAGAATTAAGTTTGAGGTTAGCTACAAAGAATAACAAATGCGTGTCACAGTACTGAACTTCCCAGTTATCACACAAAAAAAAAAAAACCAGCTCAGAAAAACACTGAATATACACTGTAAACACTGAATAAACACTGAATAACCCGCTAAAAAAAACACCTGCTAAATGATGAGAAACAAACCAGGTAATGAAGAGCAGACTGCAACTCATACGGAACCTTTTTAGCCAGTTTGCCTTCAGGTCATTTCTACATCCTTCTCCTTTATGGAGATATTTGCTGTACCAGTGACACTGATACATTAGTTATTATAATTACTATACATTAAAGCACATTAGATAAGCGCAGGACACTGCAAATTAGTTTACCTGCCCCAAGAAGACTAAGTAAAGCAAAAATCAGGTATGAATTTGATGAAGCTGCAAGCTATCCAAGTTTGCAGAAAGAATAAGAGACTAGAGGAAGTTTTCCACAATCAGTATTTTAAAAATTAAGACTGAAATAACGTAACTTTTAGTTATAACTTCATCTCAAGCTGTAACAGGTAAGTTTTTTGTGGTCCCGGTGAGATAAATCCCCCTGCTAGGGCAGCAACGTGTGAACCTCTACCACATTTCAGCTGACACGGGAATTCAAAACTACACAGCTGTCCAAGTGCACTTTATTCATGCAACAAAATGGTTTGCATTAAATTTGTTCTCTGCTGGGATAAGAAGGAGAGAGGAGCAGCAGCAGTCTTAACTGGTGGTTTGCAAAGCTCACTCTTACGGTCTTCAGACAACAAGTGGGAAATCTACGCTTACATATTTGCCTTCAAGGCACGGGCTGTCCTCCTGGTAAATCACCCTCAGTTTGCATGTCTCAACAGCACTACCCACACAAACTGGGCAAAAAAAAAAGCCACACATCCTAGCATCCTCTCCAACAGAACCACCCCTCAGATGTCTGGAGCTGCACTGCCTGGGGCATGTCAGAATTTCAAACAGGTGCAAACCTTCAAATGGGAAGGTTAAAGGAGGACAAATTGGTTTTCAGATATTACATCTGATTCAGGATGCTGCATTTCCTACTCATGTAACATATGTTCATGTGACCAAGGTGAGAGAAAACATGAACTGAGGGACACGAACAATCAAGAGAAATGTGGAAAGAAACCTGAGGTTTTTTGCACACATTAACATCATGAAGTTAACGCTGAAAAAAGATGGTGTAAGTTATTAGCGTGCTCAGAAGAGGACTTTTGTAGTTGCCTTTAAAGAATAAATTCTTAAATCTGTCTGATATCATAAAATAGTACAAATATAATTGCAAGCAAAGTCTGTAAGAGCAGTATAGCTTAGTACTTCTATATAGAAATGATGCTTACTACATAGAAAACAGAACATACTAAACAACCTGAAGACAGTAGGAATGCTGTAATTAGAAGAAAACGTTGGGTTCCTGAGCAGTTTGATGTAAAAGAAGGTGCTCCTGTCCACGATAAGGAGTTTGCAACAAGATGGCCCTTAAAGATGATCTTCAGTCTTTCCAATTTAAACTATTCTACGATTCTATGATTACCATCTGATTAAATCAAAAAGCACCAATTTGTATAGGATGTATATAAAGGTAAAACTGAAAAGAGAAGACACCTCAAAAACAGACCCCCTTAAAATAATGACATAATACACCATACCTGTCCTCTAACTTCTGCGCCTTCGGACAGACTGTGTCCAGTTCTCCAGAAGCCTCAAGTTCCTAGGGAGACAGGGTAGGAGAAAAACCAGATGTAAAACCAAAAGAACCCAAACCCACATGCTTCTCACAGTTACCAGAACTAGAAATTACTGTTTCTAACCTTGATAATATCAAGTCCACCTATTAGCTCTCCAGCTACATACAACTGTGGATAAGTTGGCCAATTAGAGTATGTTTTCAGCCCCTGACGAACTTCTTCATCAGAAAAAATATCGAAACTGCTAAATGAAATACCGTGTTTGTTCAGTATCTCCACCATCTGTTTGCTGAAACCTGCAAGAAAGAGGAATTATACAGAATTTTAAGCACAGTACTCCTATATCCATATTAAACTTTATTCAATAAAAATACACAACTCTATTAATAACCTCAAATGTTATAAAGCAGGAAAAAGCATATTTATTATTGGGATTACAAAAGCTAAATGCATGGACAGCTTGTTGAGATGGGAACTTCACTACATGCAGAGCCACCCAATAACCTTCATATACGTGTCTGTCGTTCCAACATACAACTAAAGCAATATTAAATGGATTCCCTTATTCTGCCTCCTCCAGTCCTTCTCCCTTCAGCCCTCAAAGAAAAGCTGCTCAATTATTAGAAGAGCATCTTCAGCAGCCTTCATTTTATCCCTCTGCTTGCATATCGTTTTCTTCAACTGTCATTTCTTCCTCTTCTACACCAAAAGGAGATGAAGTTGACAAACAAAGCAGGAATCAGGATTCAAACCTGCTGTTATTTCACTAACTTAACTTGGAAACTTGGCTATTGCAACACCTGGGCTTTTATTTTGTTTTTTAATAGTTTTACTTCAAGAGTACGTCCTTTCCTACTTCATGGTAAGAGGAACATTCCTTCTGGTCTCTTTAAACCCTACATTCACGAGCATGTTATTTTATTTATTATCCCTGTGACACGTGCATAATATGCTTTGTTTTCTTTTCAGGACATGAAGCCACGCTCTGATAGCACCTTTCCAGAAGAACACTAAGCACTGCTGCTACAGTACAAACATTCAGATATCACAAGTTCTTGCAACCAACCACAGAGGGGAAAAAAAATCCCTCCCTTCTGTACCTAACAATACATTTCCTAAGAAAATCATCACTTCATATGTAAAAATCACATGCCTGACAGCTCTAGCATTTGAAAACTCATCCAAATCTTCCTCAACTTGAAGAAAATCAACGTAAAAATTCATTTTCCAAATAATCCTCTTATTAAAATGAAACATTCGTGTCTTTCAAAGATTCTTTTTAAAATTGCTCTCCATTAAAACTCTTCAAAATTATTTTAAAACAAAACAGAGTCGCAGCACCCAGGCTGTACCCTTCACATCAACAGGGCCATTCTTTACAGGCTAATCTGAAAAGAAACCTTAGAATTGGATGCTCAAAGCCATCATCATCCATTTAACACTTCCACTATACAGAACACAGGTGCTCTGCAGAAGACATCAGCCCAACAGATGCTTCCCCCCATCCCTGCAGGCATTCAAGGCCAGGCTGGATGTGGCTCTGGGCAGCCTGGTCTGCTGGTTGCTGACCCTGCACACAGCAGGGGGTTGAAACTGGATGAGCACTGTGGTCCTTTTCAACCCAGCCAATTCTGATCCTTGGATTCATTCTATACTGTGGATATTTACTCCATGAAGGAAATGGATGAGAAGACAACTGCAGTAATTACAGCACAAGGATGCCTAGCACTTGATCGTTAGGACCGATGATCAAAACTCCATTTACAACCCCACTGTTTCTCTATTTGCCCTGCTACCAAAACTGCTAAATAAAGAATAACAACATTGAAATGTTCTGCAGCTCTGCTTCCTTTCTAACACATGGTCTTAATCCTAAATATCCCAACACCTCCTGCAGTTGCTCTCATGCTGGTCCCTTCTAATGACATACACCCTCCTACATAACTGGTAGGGCTTGCTAAAGTAATCCACGAGAATTTGCCCATGAAACAACACGATGATAATGTATGTTTTATATCTTTGCCAACTCATTCTGCATCAAACGCCCTTGCAATTCCACCAATTCCCTAAAAGAACCCCAACAAATGCTGTGCAGACAAATGAAAACCTCCACACAAGCGTTAAATAAAAGACAATGCTTAAAGGCTTTAATAAAGGAAAGAAAGAAACAAAGAAGCTTTAAATGGGGAAAAAAAAAAGAATCAGAGGGCCATACAGAAGCAACCTTTGATTTCAGCTCACACGACCACCTATTAGTTTTTGAAATATGGATTTTTACTGTAGCTTTCTGCAGTTTTCACGATCCGGAATTTATTGAGATATGAAATAGCAGTGTTTATATGTATGGCATCTAAGTTGCGTTTCTTTCTACAACTGAAGTGTTAAGTTCATGTACAGCCTGAAGTAAAACACAGATTCTGATATTTATTTTTTTTTTTTTTCATCCATCTGGGAGTTCATTAGTAAACAGCTGAAGGCCGACTGCTGATGGTTATTCCATCACCAATGCATTAACTCATTTCTACTGTAAGAGACGGGGCGGGGGGGGACGCTTTATTTTAGCTGCAGGCAATTACATGCAAACTAGAAAGATTGATTGGTTGTGTTTCATTTTGAAGGGTTATGGTAGCAGCCTGGAAGTGTTACGCTTCGGGACAAAGTGTCAGAACAGCTTTAGGTTTGTAACAAAAGATCGGGGCTGAATTTCTGAAGAAATACTACACAAGCATCACGAGTAATAATTAAACTGCAAACAAAACACTTAAAGCAATTATCTGGAAAATCACAAGCGCCACTCCAGCTACTGCAGTGATAAAAACTGCCTAAATAAACGACTTCATCCATGAAGCAAACAAACACTTCCACAGGCCAAAAGAATCTGATGAAACAACACAACGTACATAGCAATCACACACAATTGCCAATAAGCACTCCGCCTTGCTTCCCACTATGCTTAGCTGGCTCTTCCAGTGAGCAAACCACAAAGTACACGAGACCTGAAAATCCATTGATGGATAAGGATCCCCCGCTGCTCACCAACTGCATGAAAGACATCCGGTCTATTCTTTGTATCAAATTGATATACATCACAAATGTCTCCTTTCAACAGGCATGGTTCCTTTTATTCAATTATATTTATATTATTCCTACTGCTGTTATAGCGGATCTGTATCATCTTTGGCAAAGTGTTACGTTATCTCACCTTGAAAAGGGCTTTGTCTACTCCGGGATGTGATAGCCAACTTACTGACATCTCCCACCTACTGCCAGGAGCCATCAAAGCAGTCCAAAGCAAGTTTAATATTAAATTACAAAATCAAGAGCTGTAAGTTCAGATAATTTTCTACTGTACTGCTTTAATACATACACCTATTTAGGCAAGGACCTCCAGTGCATTTTTCAGGTTTGAAGAAATACCTACTTTATCATGTTAATACAAGGCAAGTGAGCCTGTGTTACGCCCTTAATCTGCTT
This sequence comes from Alectoris magna, assembly GCA_030625065.1. NCBI lineage: Eukaryota > Metazoa > Chordata > Aves > Galliformes > Phasianidae > Alectoris > Alectoris magna. The sequence goes on along the minus strand of CM060566.1, from coordinate 22,356,820 downwards.
TCCATACTGGGTTTATGCCCAAGTAGCAATCTTTAGCTTTGATGTCTAGAAATGCCTTTTTATTTGTGCTTCCGTGCTTTTTATTTAGCCTTACAACCCTCCCACCAACAACTTTAACATATAAAAATCCACAAAGGTCCTCCCTTCTCCATACCCAAAAGTTCTGCCTGGCATTCTGCTCACAGCCCTCTGGGAAACCAGCTCTTCATCCAGCACAGCAGCACTGCCACATGCACATCCCACACACTTAAATCCAAAGCACAACACCTGAATAACCTAAGCTGCAGGCACCCCTAATGTACCCACAAACATATGGAGCTCATCAGAGCAGTACCCTATTACGTAGTTATGATAGGATGCATCAATAGTTGCATTTCACAAATCTATGTCAGAATAAGCCAAAATTCCAATTCCTAAAGAAAACCATCTGTAATTCCTATGACCACATGCAACTTCCAAGCACCTGCAGTTACACTGTTACACAGCACAAAACTACAGCTACATAGATGCAACTTCATCAGCTCACACGCACAGCTCCTAGAATCCTGAACACACCACAATGAACGCAGAAGCTTTGAAATCCGGGGTTACTCCTCAAACTATGCCTGCTGAAGTGACACTGGCACTTGTTAATGCAGTGAGAAGAAACAACGGACTTGAAATATGAAAGGGATAAAAGGGAAAAACAGACCGTGCAGACATTAATACAGTAGAAGTCCGATGCAGGTTGGGATGCCCCTGTATGTACGGGACTACACACCCTTGCCCCTCTACAACCTTCTTACAGCAACAGATAATAAAGTGGCATGTGACCATTTAACAGCAGCTGGCATGCTGTGTAGGTACTGAAAGCAGAGGCAGTAAGTAAAGAGGCACACAAGCCACACAAGTGCCCAGGCTGAGCTACCAGGCTCCTCCTGCCCGGCCCAGCAGCACCCATCTCTGCAGCACGTGGCCCAGGCTGACACACACCTGACATGTCACTTCTTCCCTTTCAAATATTGTTTCCTAACTTTTACATACAGGTTTTCCTTCTCAAAAAGGGCACCAAGCACTGTACTAAACTCCCTCCAATTACCAGCATTTGACAGACAGACAGTTCTCCTCCTGCCCAACGCACACAGTGTCAGCTTCTCCCAGTAATTCCATCCCAATAGGCCCAAGCAGTAGATTCACTGTCGCTGCCACTCTGCTCAGCTCCCTCGTCTGTCAAGCACAGGTCATGACCTAAAGCTACCTGAACTTAATGAAAAGGCTCTTATTTACTCTATGGACCCGAGCCTCGATTTCAATAAGCAGTGCTACAGACACATCTCCCGAAATATAAATAGCCATCCTGTAACATGCTGCCTGCACAGATACAATGCAAAATAGCAGAGGCTCTTTTGCAAGTCACATAGCACAAGCCTGTATTCTCTTCACCAAATCAATGTGCTCCAATTTGCATCTTTCCACATTTAAGTAAACGGACAGCATGTGTAAAGTCAGCTTCTTTTAGATATTTGCACAGAATTGTACACAGTTTTTCTATTCAGTGTCTGGACACAGTCCAATGGAACATGCAAGAAATGCTACAGAGGCATAACTGCATTTAAAACTTGTTAGCTAAATCTAATACTTAAACCATTATGAGATCTTCCACATGTGGAAGATAAGCAGTGTTAGCACAGCACAAGGATGTTTGGCAACTGATACCACGTCCCTAACTCACCACACCATGCCACCAGCTCAGACCAAGCATTTGTGGACTCCTGACTGGATAAGAGAGGCACCAATGTGCCTCCGGGCAGCACGTGTTGAGCCCTTATCAACCACAACAGGGGTCCAAAGTTTTATGTAACAGTTTAACTTGGAGCAGCTCTCTTTATTGGTTCCGTAAATATTTGCTCATTTCCAGCAGCTTGGACTGTAAGGAGTTACCATACCTAGCTCTCCTCTGATTTTCCTGTTACACTTACAAATTCCTTCACCTTTTTGGCCCAGCAATATAGTTAGCACAACTTGCCTAACAGGAGGCACGCACACATAGCAAAGGAATCCAATCTTACACATCTCAGCATTAGCTGCTTCACAAAAGGAACTGCAGACATTGCACTATTTAATCTCTAGACCAATATGGTGAGGGAATGGAGACCAGTCAATGCAAGTTCCCCTCCTCCCGCTGTTCTAACCTTTCGGTTTTATAATTTTATAATTAAAACATACTGCCACCATCCCCCAAATAAGACATTCTCAGTCTTCACACTTCAAGTAAACATCTGGGGGGGATAAATGATGAGGAATGGTTATTTTCCCCACACTGCATTTTGCTCTTTGGCATTGTTTGTTGTTTCGTTTTGGAGGGTGTTGGAATTTTTTTTCTCCCCAACGTGGGCTATGGGACTTAGGGAACAGTTATACATGAAAACAACAAACTAGAAGTTGAAAACTCACTTGATTAAGGTATCAAAGGAAAACACTGGGAGGTTAGAAGCAGACTGACAACTAAAAACAAACTGAAGCTGTTATCCTGAGACTGTCCCCAGAAGGCAGGCCAGGCAGAGCATCAGTACTGTGCAGCAACTTCTTGAGACCACCTGAGTAGAAGGATGGCATCTTCACAGCACCTAACCTTGCTTTTTAATATTTGCTTACCTGCTTTCCTACAGATCAACACTTTAAGTCGGCTGGGAAGCAAGTGCTCTTAATTCTTGCTCACCATAGAACTAGGCTTAAGTAAAAGCCTTTCCACTGTAGCAGAGTCATGCTACTGTCTTTCAGTTTTACCAGCTAGCCCAGCTTTGGTTTCTTTATCCAAAATGGCAACGGTGATTCCGTTAGTCAATTCTTGTTATTCCCTGAATTGAATCATTCCCTTCAGACTATTTGACATTTTAACTGGTGAAATGATACACAAAATACATAGCGACTGAACACGAGGATAGCATTGCACATGTTCTTCTGACAGTACCTAATCTTTGTGATGCCGTTTCCAAAACTAAAGCAAACACACAGCAACTCTCTAGCTGTAGATAAGCAATATGGTAGTACTTCTATTAATGCTTCCAAGTATGCAAGATACCACTGGGATATAACACCACAGTACTGAGTATATCTTAACAGGAGCCTAGAAGTAGCATTTCCACATTGAACATGAACTTCAGAAAATCCTTACCACAGCGAGGCTCTTTTGGAGACCCTTTCATAAACAGCATGCAAGGGGCAGCATTGATGAGTTTCTTCAGACGCACATTAAGATCTTCTTTTGCACTGTCGTTAGAGATAGCAGAAACTGAAGTGCTGGATGCGTGGCGCTGGACTTTTTTGGTCAGCTCTGGGGCATGAGCACCATCTAATCTGTCAACTTTCTGAGAGTTCTAAAGAAGCCAAAATACAGGCACGTGTTAAAGGATTACATTCAGAATGTGTGCTGTCACAAAAAATAGTAAAGCCACCATATAAAATACAGGGTATCGGATGCAGAGTGGATCAATGTATTGATCTGGTAGCCAATCTTTAGTTGCAGCAGACTCAAGACCCATACCATCCTGTTAGCTTGCTACTCTCAATGCTAGCAAAGTTTACTATTAAAAGAATGACAAAAGAAATAAGAGTTTTATCATCACAGGTAAATACACCCCATAGAGACTTGTCATTTCTACCAAAAGACTGTTGAGTTGCTCTTTTTTGTCATGTTGTAACACTATAGCTAGGGAACATTACTGAAGAAGTATGACAGCTAACATAAAAACTTGTTAAGAATTCCAAAGCAATTAAGAAATCCCTGAAAAATGGCACATAAAAATGCATACAGAAAAGACTCTTAGATTCCTCTGGATAGGTTAGATCAGACACCCAAATGTTTCTTCACTGAGTTCTCACCAAGTTTCTGCTCGTCTAGCAGCATAAAAAGTATACATATTAAAAGCTCTTTTTCTTTTGAACCTATCTTCTCTTACCTTAAAGAATAAGAACGTTGGAACAGAACTAATTTCGTATTTTTCAGACACTTCAGGCACAGCTTCAGCTTCCAGCTGGAAAACAGCAACAAAGAGAGAGAAAAAATAGTTTTATTTTCATAATCTTCTTTCAAGTTTGATTGCGGATGTCAAACCTGTCTAAGACGTTCTTAGAGACGTTTTATACATTTAAAAAGGAATTTGATGCAGAAGTTTGTGACATATTTGCATTTAAATGAGACTCACTGGCATGTCATCCACCGAGCCTACAGTGTCAAAACAGGTTCAGAGGTTTTTATTTTGTTGCACATTTCAAAAGATGCCTGGAGGCTGTGAAGAAAATTTTTGGTGCACTGGTGACCTAGTAAATTTTCAATCATATGCAGCTACTACTATATTGAAATCCATAAATCATTGACCCCAGTTATGTCATGATTACAGTGCTTATTTTCTGCCCACAGCAATTCTTGCTGTTTGCTCTATTGACTAATTTCAAGGGGCAGTACATCACGACTGACTTTTGCAGCCTTCTGCAAATTACGAAGCAAAAAGGAGCATTTCTTCAATAAGCTACTGATGCCTACTAAATTTTATTTTTAACTCCTAAAATGCTACTGAGCACTGAGCAGAGGGCTTGTTTAGATTATTGGTTCTAATTTTATTCAGCCTTCAGAGACAGGCCTTGAAATTATACAAAGTAGTAATTCACTACGAAAACATACCTTTTAATCGACTTAAATTGACGATTTGCTATGTACGGGCTAAAAGCTTACTTGAGTGACAAGTAACAGTACAAAGCTTTAAGATGCTTGCTCTACAGCAACTGCAGAGTTAATGGTAAAGAAAAAACAAGTGTTAATAGATATGTCTCAAGGAGAAACCAGTGATCCAGCACCTAGAAGAAAAAGCCTTCCAGTGTTATTCCACAATCCGTACGGCGACACTTCAGGAACAAGCACTGCAAGCTACAGAACAGCTCACTCCTGCCCACCCACCTGTCCTCACTGAACTGATTTAGAAATAACTGACAGCTCTCACTCAACTGAAGGCAGCAAACCTTTCAGTGTTTGAGCATTACAGAGTCACTACAACGCGTCTTGATTCACTCTAGCTCAGCAGGCTCTTAAGGAACTTCCTCAACACAGAAGCAACTCAATAGAGTAACTCAGAGCTGTGAGCTGAAAACCCTAAATAGATTCTAATTAGCTATTGCCTTTTAATCATTTCCATAACAGTAATTTTCTTTTTCAGTAAAGTTGCCTGCTTATCCAGTTACTTGTTTTCTACTCTGGTGGAGTCACACAAAGATTTCATGTTTCAATAACTCACTCACCTTGGAATCTCTTTTCAAAAGACATTTTCTCACAGTTTCTCAATACAAAACAACTTAAGCAAGGCAAGGATCTTAGAAGTAGGATATGCAGCAACTAAACTGAGGAATTACATTTAAAAAAATTTCAGCAATTACTGTCAGTTCTGAAGATCATTTCCTTGTGACTTGCTCTACTCTAGAACACCAAGGTTTCCTACTGGCAGGGTGCTGCCCTGCTCTTGGTAAGCCATCCAGAACCATCAGATGAGCTAACAGGCTCCTGCCTGGGAAAAGTCAAATCCTGGCTACTCTGGAACACAGACAGAAATTGCACAGAGCTGGCCATTCCATTACTCCATCTCCATAATCATACAAGCATCTCGTTAACAAGAAAAAGCTGTTCTAAAATAAACAGCTTGCTGCTGGAGTTTGTTCATTTTCTCTTCCACATTGCCTCTTTAGGATGTGCAAAAGAAGTCATAAACTTACAGCAGCTCACTGTCGTATCAACCACTTGGTGCTAACACTATCCTCATCTCAGAGTGACAATGTTGCAGAAACATAAACTACCTCCCCTTTAAACTTCAAGAAGATTGCTGTTCTATTTATCTGAAGCATCAGACAGAAAATTAACTGAAGTATCTATATGAATTCTAAGATCTATGAGAACAAACAAAATCTGTAACATGTTTCAAAAGGGCACTGCTTCTAAATTGACCTGAAATCCACAGATAAAAAAATAATCATGCTGTAAAAATACGGCTGTGCACAGAAGGGAAGGACTGAGATGCCCAAGGAGGCTGTGGATGCCCCATCCCTGCAGGCATTCAAGGCCACGCTGGATGTGGCTCTGGGCAGCCTGGTCTGCTGGTTGGCGACCCTGCACATAGCAGGGGATTGGAACTGGATGAGTACTGTGGGCCTTTTCAACCCAAACTACTCTATGATTCTATCAGATATTGCAGACACAAATTTAAAAGGTTATTTGTTAGATAAGTAGCTAATGGAAGACATCTCTTCATTGTATTTTAGTAAGTTGTTTTGTTTTTTTTTTCCTTTAAGTTCTAAGATAAAATGAAGGTGCTGTCTATGGAGTATCAAGTTCGGAAAGAAGAACTTAAAAACTTTTATCCGACACATTTTTTGATGCATCTTTTTCATATATTCAACTCTGTCTTCAAACAAGTCAAAGCAGATCTTCAAAGACAGCTGTACTCACACTCTGTGACATGCCATTCACACATCAAACAGCAGCTCTCCTCTGTTCCCAGCACCCCCAGCTACCCGACCTTGAGGACTTACCTGCACAAACGTAACCTGTGCGTGTTCCTTCGCTAGAGTGGCCATAACCTCATTCATCTGAGCACACTGGGGAGCCCATGGTGCCCAGAAGTGGACAACTACGAGTGCCCTATTAAAAGAAAGAAGAAAAAAAGGTAACAGCATTTACTTTTAAATAACAATTAGGCACTGTAGAGGTTTCATTTGTCACAGACACACATACACAAACCCACGTCTTCCTGGGAAGAAAACTGAGTAAGTGAAACCAGAAACATTTTCCACGATTTAAAGAGAGGACAACTTCACTGCTTTTTCAGGAACCAGATCAACATCCAACACTTCTGTTGAGGCAAAGCAGTAGAAAGAAAAATGTATTTTGATAGTAAAGAATCGTTCTATAGGAATGTCAGACAGAAAAAAGAACAAGCAGAAAGACTGGAGATGGAGTGAAGTTACAGAAGGCTGCTTGTGAAACGGATGCAGGCCAAGCACTCGGAATCTATCCTGGAGCTGCAACTGCCCCACGCCTCCAGCCAGGCATGTCACCCCTCTACCCTGCACCTCCAGCCAGGCAAATCGCCCCTCAGCCCCAGCTCAGCAGCTTCACCACAGCCTTCTCCTCGCAGTGCCACTGCTGTGTTGCCTCTTTGCTTTCCCACCAGAGAAAAATGACTACTTTTATTCAAGTCAACTGGGACTTTGCTAAAAATGCTATATTCTTATGCTGAAATGCCATTTATTGCTTCAACTTCTTATTCCTCTTCAAGGTTTCCTTGAATCATAGATCCTTGGAGTTGGAAGAGACCTCTGAGGGCCATCCAGTCCAACTCCCCTGCAGCAAACCAGAACACCAAGGCCTGATTTAGCCTGACCTTGAAAGTCTCCAGAGATGGAGCATCCACCACATCTCTTGGCAGCCTGTTCCAGTGCCTCACCAACCTCACTGTAAGACTTTTTCCTTATATCTAACCTAAGTCTTCTCTCACAGCCTTCTCTTCTCCTGGCTGCACAGCCCCAGCTCTCAGCCTGTCCTCACAGGAGAGGTGTTCCATCCCTTAGAACATTTCTGTGGCCCTCCTCTGGACACTCTCCTACAGGTCTATGTCTCTCCTGTGCTAAGAACTCCACATTTGGACACAGAGCTCCAGGTGAGGCCCCACCAGCACAGAGCAGATGGGTAGGATCACCTCCCTCGCCCTGCTGGCCACTCAGCCTTTGATGCAACCCAGGACACGATTGGCTTCCTGGGCTGTGAGGGTACAGTCCTGGTTCACACACAGCTTCCCAACCAGTGTTTGGTATTAGTGAAGCACAGCATTTAAAGGTTAGTCAGGAGCGCAAACAGAGATCCCATCAAATCAGGTACCACGTGGTACTTCTCATGAGCTTAACCCAACAGGCTCTGATGACAGTGAGAAGACATCAGCATTTCATTTTCAACTCCGTTAGCCAGGTTTCCTTAAGTCAAATATGCCAGATAACAGGAGATAAAGAATACAAAAGATGTACTATTTTTAATCTACCTGGATACAGAAATCAGATTGATGCCCTAGAAGCCATTTAGTATCTTCCACCACCAAACAATGGAAGCTTACTACAAATTTCCATAGTCTTGCATGCAGCACAACATTGGTGCAGGAACAGAAGCCGTGTTATCTGAGCACATACTCTGAATACAGAGCTAAGCACAACTCAGTTGCAGAACCACTGAATTCAAAAACCTAACTTCCCAAAGCAATTCTAAGAAACCTTGGTAGCAATTCAATAGGATATGTTCTACCTCTGTGTCAGCGCCAGCCCTGCAAGCTGAAAGGCGAGCTTGGAAGCAGCTGGGCTGCCTGCCCTGGCCACCAGCTGCTCCAGCACCTTTGTGCCACTCCATGACTGAACACAGCCTTTGCATTTCACTGCCCACAACTGAAATCCCAGTAAAGGCTTGTTTTAACAACTTACTCTCTACTTATGAATGGGATTTGACAGAGGTTTCTTCTCTAAAATACTCAGATCATGGGTCGCTGCTCAAAATTAATTCTGAAACTCTGTTTCAGCATGCAAACTCATAATGCTCTTTTGGATGGAGTCTGTCTAGAGAGCAAAAGCAGCAGCAGGGGACAGCACAGGCAGTTCATGCAGCAGCTCTCTCCTCACAGCAGAGTTCTTCCAAAACCTCTATGGCTGTCAGATCCCGTGGCCACACTTTGGTGAGACTTGAGCCAGTGGAGCCTAACGCTGCCACAGCACATGCTGCAATCAACTTTCTTTGTTGATAAATTCACCCTGTATTTAATTACACTGCCCTCTCAGTACCAGGGCATTATAAAGGAAGCTTGAAAAAAAATGCAAAAGTAATTTAAAACAGTAAGCAAGAAAGAAAATCAAGAGTTAACAAAAGGAAGCACATCAGTAGTTCTAATCAAAGTATTTCCTAGGTCCAACAAAGGATAGTAACAAAAAGCAATAGCTTCTCCAAAAGCTTCTCTTCCTGTATCACTTTGTACTTCCTTTAAGAAACTTGTGCTTTCCTGCTTCATTATTTAAGTGAATATGTAAAAATATAGTGACATCATTAATTTTCAATTTCATTTTGATAACCTAAACATAGAAAGTACATTAATATATAACTTCTTCAAAATTCTAATATCATCCAGAAATGACACGATTTAATAAAAAATAAATTCTATGATTGATCACCAAATCCAATCATCTCTCCATCACCATGACCACAGCAAATTATTCTAACACACCACACAAAATCCACTTACATACAGAAAGGTAATGAATTAAAGATGCTACAACAGTCACCACGCCTCTGCCTCCACAAAACAAGCGAAGCACATCACCAAGCCTGTCCTTCAGGAAGGCTTCCAAGGCTCTTTTCATCTTCACCATTGTCAGACAGCAGCTCCTCCCTACCAAACCCAACACACTCTGTACTGAAGGACCAGCACCTAGGCCTTCCAACTCAGAACTGCCACTGAATGGTTTGAGTTGGAAGGGCCCTGTAAAGGCCACCTGGTCTGAGCCCCTGCAGTGAGCAGGGACGCCCATAGCTCAGCGGGTGCTCAGAGCCCATCCCCTGCCCTAGGACCACCCTCACCTCTCTGGGCAGCCTCTGTCAGTGCTTATCATAAAAAAAACTTTTTCCTTATACCCAGTCTAAATACTCCCCCATTACGTTCTAAACCATTTCCCCCTGTCCTATCACAACAGACCCCGACAAAGTGTTTGTCCTCTTCTTTCTCACAGCCCCCATTCAGACAGAGAGCCGCTGCCCAGGGGCCGTACAGCATTCCGTGGGAGAAGGGCCTTCTCCTCCCAGGGGCTCACGTAGCAGCGTGCCAGCTCGCCGAGACCAAGGCCTTCTGAGGCCTCACCCGCCCACGGGCGCAGGGCCCTCTCCCCCCGGGGCCGCACCTCAGAACCCGCCGAGCCCCGCACGCTCCCAGGCCGCGCGCTGCAGGTGCCCTTCACCGCAGAGCATCCCACTCCCTCAGCCCAGAAAACGCCGCCCCGCAACCCGGCCGGGCCTCACCGCTCCTTCTGCTGCAGCAGCTGCTGGAACTGCTCGGCGGAGCCCGCAACCACCACCTCCCCCGCCGCCATGGCCGCGCCGCAGGAAGGAGGAGCGGCGTGAGATCACGTGGCGGAGCCGGCCGCGCAGGCGCAGACGGGGTCGCGCTGCTCGCGCAGGTGCTGCCCGCCCCTCCGCGCATGCGCCGTGATGCTGAGGAAGCGACGGGAGGGGCGTCCGTCAGTCAGAGGCGCGGGGCGGAGCTGCGCGTTGCACCCGTCCGAGGGGCTTTAAAGTCGAATCTGCGCTTTCAGTCAGCGGTGTGTCTGAATGTGGAAATGACCGATATCCATAAAAGGTCCGTGTTTATGAAGCGGTTCTGAAATTAAGACCGCTGAAAAATCTCATATACCCTTATCCCGATGCTGTTAAAAAGACGCTTACAAATCTTCCTGCGCTGCCTTCATCATGGGCTACGTTGCCAAAAGGGAGTGGGTAAGAAACGTGATTCTTCAGAATGAACGTCTTCCTCTGTAGCCTACGTCAACCACAGCCACGCCAGATAATTTACAACCTCGTTCCTTAATAAGGTTCGCGAGGCATTTTCAAGGTTCATTTGGAAGGTAGAAACAAGGATTGCTGTTAAAAATGTATAGGCCCACTGAGACGCTGGAGACCTAAATCTCCCTAACACGAGGCTATATTTCTGGGCATCCCATATGGAGAATTTGGCAGCACGGTCCCAGGGAAACCCAGGGCTTCAACGACTCCAGATTGAACAACAGGCAGCAGGCCAAATTAATCTGGCAAGGCTCCCACAGTGCCCAGTTGATCTACTGCTCACCTCCAGTTGCAAAGGACTTGGTTACAGAGGCGATATGCAAGTCTGGGAGCCACAAGAAGGAGAGAGATGGTGCTGCTCACGTTGCTGGCCCTGCCTGAGGAGGTTAGTTTGCAAAAGGCCTGTTGGCTTTACATGTGCTAATTACCTTATTCCAGAGCCCCTGAGAAGTATTCAGAATATATATAAGCAATGTTTGTGTATAGAAATAGCCTTTATCGGTGTATGTACACTGTAAAACAAAACTAAATAGCTTTAAAATAGGAACCAGGCACAGGACTGAAGGCGGTAAGATTGAATTTCATAACAGAGCCTGAAAAAAAAAATGTAATGATAAGCGAAGATATGGCCCAACATTATATTTGTACTTCTGGGTGCACAACACAAGGTTAAAAGAATTGGTCTGGAAGAATCACAGAATGTATAGATTTGAAAGAGTAAGGGATTTGGTAGTGTGAACACTACGAAACAAAGAGCAAATGTTCTCAGATGGGTTCAGGCTGTGGATGCCCCATCCCTGCAGGCACTCAAGGCCAGGCTGGATGTTGCTCTGGGCAGCCTGGTCTGCTGGTTGGTGACCCTGCACATAGCAGGGGGTTGGGACTGGATGAGCTTTGTGGGCCTTTGCAACCCAGGCCATTCTAGGATTCTGTGACTCACGTAAGACAGGAATTTGCCTTAAGATGTAGCAACTCTTGGTGTAACAGCAGTGGGAAAGGGCTGGGACAGGTTACCAGTTTTCTTGGTTCAATGTCAGTAAGAGCTGCACGCACCAAATAAAACAGAAAAGGAGGAGTTTAACATGGAATCAAATACAGCAAATGTGGAACTACTGATATGTCTGTCTAGGAAAACAGTGAAATTAAGGCCTCTGTTGAAAGCCTAAAGATACCGGTTAGCTTTGAACAAAGGACAAATGAAGGAGCAAGGCTGTAAGCACAGCCGGTGTTTCTCTAGCAGCACCTCAGCAAGGTGTAAGAAGAGAGGGGCCGGAGGTGTGACAAAGGTTTGTGATTGCTGAACCTATTTACTGTGAGTAAACAGGAACACGAGAAAACACTTCTCACTGTGAGCGAGGTGACACAGTGGAGCAGGCTGAACACTTTGTTATTCAGGAAAGTATCTGTGGAGGGAGAGAACTATGTAATATTAATTCTGTTCAAGTGGGTACCGCTCAGCTCTGCACTTTGTATGGCAGGAGGGGTTTTTTCTAATGCAGCTGACATTTAGATGGATGTGTCACAAAATGCTTGTTTGATTATAGAGCATCCTATTGTTCTAAGCACATGAATGTGAAATGGGAAGCCAGTCTGCAGCACTGGCTCTACTGGCAAGGAACGTAAACAGGCTCTGGGGGTGGAATTGGAAGGTGGCTTTGAAATAATTAAATAAATCTGCTTTGATGTGAATGGATTTGGGCTTGGTTCAAACTCAGCAATGAGTTATGCTTCAGATGTTCTGCAAACTGGATTACCCAGATTTAGGGTTATTTTTTTCTATCAGGCATGTCAATCGCTAAATTAAAAACAAAGCAACAACAACAAAAAAAGAATCTGTGGATTAATTTTTTTTGTGGTACACCCTCAGGCTCAAAGAATGTGACAGAGCATACAGTGTGAGTACAACTGGATCCCTAGTGCAGAATAAGCACTGGAAGGAATGCCAGGGATAGCTTGACAATGCAAATAGCTTGATTTAGCAGAGCAGAACAGACAAGCGGTGTATTAGATGTTCCCGACTGAGGATTTAAGCCTGTGCTGGTCTCAAGACCCACGAAAAAAATCTAAAAGGAAGACTAATTTTATCTGTGACATGCAGCAGCAGGGAGCGATGAGCTCTATTGGACTCTGCTCGGTCGCACTTCCTTCCATGCGCTTTGTTTTCTCCCTTTTGGTAGGAGATAGCTGGTGCAGGAGAATCAAATCATAGAATCATAGAACTATAGAATGGCCTGGGTTGAAAAGAGCCACAATGCTCATCCAGTTCCAACCCCCTGCTATGTGCAGGGTCACCAACCAGCAGACCAGGCTGCCCAGAGCCACATCCAGCCTGGCCTTGAATGCCTGCAGGGATGGGGCATCCACAGCCTCCTTGGGCAACCTTTTCCAGTGTAAACCTCCAGAAACTTTCACTTCATTCAGAAAGGAGCCATCCTCTGGAACGGAATCTTCTGTTGATCGTTTTCAGAGTAAATCTGAACCAGGCGTTGCCATTTGGGACCATGCGTGCAGTTTGAACAGCCGTGTCCCACATCTGGGGCTTTGGTCTTCTGCTGCCATGGGAGGGTATCTGCAGGCGATCCTTGAAAGCTTCTGAATGATTCTGTTTGGAAGCTGGATGTGTCTGTATTGGTACTTTGCCGTGACTCGATCCAAGACAATCACAGAAATAAGCAGTTTTCAAACTGTGTGTTCTTCACAAGCATCGGGGAAGTAATAATATAGACAAAAGTGACTTTATAGAACTTGAGTTTTTATACACCAATTCCATTTTCTTAGCTTCCCTGTGTAAATAAAACCCGGTTCGCTTATTTACATTGGTAGAATATGAAGAACAGTACTGCTCATTACATCCAAGAGAGAAAATGCTGTTTTCGTGTTAAAAACCCGACCCTGCCCTGTCGCACCGCGGGGCCATCCCCTCTCGTCCTGCCGCTGTTACCAGGAGCCGAGGCCGACCCACACCTCGTCACAGCTGGGCAGAGCTTGGGGCTCTTCTCCAGAGCTCAGCCCCTCTTCTCCAGACTGACCCATCCCAGCCCCCCCAGCCGCTTCCCATAGCACCGTGCTGCGGTCCCGCACGGCTCCGTCACCCCAACGTAGGGAGGGGCCCAACAGCGCCGTTATTGCTCAGGACGTGCAGAAATAACAGCCGATAAAACTTGCTCTGCTGCGCGCCCGCAGCGGCGTTCCGAGCTACAGAGGCGCTGCGGCCGCCCCGAGCGCAGCGAGCGGACGGGGCAGCTCCGAGCGCCGCCCCAACCCCGGGCGCGCTGCCCGCCGTTCCCGGCCCCGCCCCGTGCGGGAGAGCGGCGGTGCCCGGAGCGGCAGCGGGGCCTGGCGGGGCCCTGGGGCTGCCCGAGCCGCGCGTGCCGCCCCGCCGCCATGGAGGCGCTGGCGCGGGGGCGGCGGGGGCTGCCGGGTGCGCAGGAGCCGGAGCCGGGAGAGCCGGAGCGCGTGAGTGCCTGGGGTCGGGGGGGGGGGGGGAGATGACGGCCCCGGGAGGGCACGGCAGGCTCAGGGCCCCCTGGCGGCGGCGGGGAGGGGTTCGTGGGGTTCGGCCCTTGGGGGGTTTTGAGCCCCGGCCTAGAGGCCGTTCTGAACGCTGTTTGTCAGTGGCAAAGATTCCCTGCTGCTGCTTCTGCTCCCCCATTGCTCCCGCTGTGTGTTGTACAGAGGGACGTAGGATTGATTTTTGCACGTCGGTGCAGCGATCTGCGCGCGTTTCCGGAACGTCCTGCAGGATGGAGCTCCGTGCGGTAGCGTTTGCAGTGTTTGGGGCACAGCGATGAGATCTGTGATCCCGGGGGACCTTTCCCTCTCGGGACAGCCTTCCCAGCCGCGTTCTGCACCCGTTTGTTTTCACTTTTCATAAGAAGCAGCCTTGCTGCGAGGCCTTCATCCTTCCAGCAAACACACGTGTTTTCCCAGGACTTGCCAGCTGGGAGAGAGAGTGACAGAACATCTGCTTTGCGAGCAGCCCTGTTTTCTGCCTGTTCTGGGACATGCTGTGAATTGCTGGTGCTTGTCTCCAGCTATGTTTCAAGCTGGAGATGTACCACAGTCTCTCCCTAACAAAATGAGTCGTTTTGGCACAGTGCGTGCTTGCCTTTTGAGTAGCTCCCTCATTGATCCTTATTAATCACAGGCACTTTGAGTCCTGAGCTAAATGCGTTCTGTTCACAGGCAGGATTGATGTATCGATCGTTTCTTTCCTAAGAGAGAATTCCAGGAGTGAAGCCTTCCCTGCAGCCAGCTCTGCCAGCAGCGCCCACTGATTGTTTTGGCGTCGCTGTGATAGGGTTGTCAGCCAGCTACTCCACGTGCTGAATTCCTGTCACTGGTGCTAAATGTCTCAAACTCCCCCCAAAAAAACAATGCTTTGAGTTTGTTTTTAATAAGCCAAATTTCTTCTGATACGTGGCAGTGAATCATTTTTTCCTCTTTTCCTTCATCTCACACAATGTGCCGGCTCTGCTGCCGTAGCACTACGCTCTAGCTTTTAATAAAGGACGAGTTCTGCTGCAACAAAGGGAAGAGGACGTTTTCCCAGCGGAAGGCAATCTGCCTTTGGAGGACCTCCTCAGACTTTTTATTATGACATTATTCACTTTCTTAGTACAATACATATTTTGCTTTTTGATTTACTTCCCTTCCAAATATCCTGTATTCCTTGATAGTGTGCTCCTTTCAACTGGTTTCCTCTGAGGTTCCTGTTGTATTGATCCATTTCATTTGTACGTAATATATTCAAACTTGCAGTTTAGTTTCCGTGCTTCAGCAGTCTGTCAGTTCTGTGGCGATGCCTCTCCCACCTGTGAGATCCTATGTGAGATGGAAAGTTGTTACTCCTTAACCAAAGTTTGTTCAGAAAGTTGTTTCAAGAGCACATACATCTCCTTGGGATTGAACCAGAGCCAGACCCTGAAATGTATGCGTCAGTTCTGACATGTCTCATTATTATTAATGTGCTGCTACAGCTTCAAGGAGCATCCCGGTGCAGTCACAGGCCAAGGGTAGTTCCCTTCTTAGGGTTCCCAATTGGTGCCAGCCCCACAGCTGCCCCTTACCCTTCTGGGTTCATGACGTGCTTTGCACAGCAAGGCATTGTCTCAGCAGACCTCCAGTCTTGCACTGGAATGCCAAGAACTTGTGAGGAAGGCATCCCCACTTAGCACAGCCCGTTCTCCAGAGGTGGTGAGATTTGCAGGAAATCTAGAAGTCCTTCGACATCAGGTAACAGTTCAGGTGAGAAGCAGGAAGCCGATTGCTCGGGTAGCAGAGGAAAGCTGTAAGAAGGTGACAGTTTGCAGAAAAAGACACAGATAAATCATTACAAAAGATGTCTTCATAACTGTCTGACTTGGCTGCAGGGTTTTCCTTCCGTTTCCGTGATTTAATTAGCCGTTTCTCAGAACTTCCCATGATCTGCTCCTTTGATAAGCCCCATCTGAAATTGGATGCTAATGGAGGGTGACGTATCCTCTTTTCCCACTGGCGTTCTCTCCCCACATTCTGAAACTGAGGCTCAGAGACGTTTAGTGAGATCCACACACCTCCCTGCTCATCCAGCGCCAGGCACAGTGCTCCATGTGCAGTGTTTGTGCTCGTGCCTGCCAGGCTGTATTTACTAACTCGCTGGACTGACTGTTCTTCCCAGTGCATATGAGATCCCTGTCAGTCATAAACAAATCCTGCAGGCTTGTACCCAATGGCCTATGCCTTGTAAAGACACGCATATATTCCTTTTTATTCTTTCAGAAGCGAGTGTGCAAGCCCTTAGAATCCGTTCCAAATGAGGTCGATGCTCGCCTCATTGACTGTGCTATGGAGCTGGATTCTAAACAGAAAGTCTCCTCTGGCTGTGGTCCTTGGGCTACAAAGACAAAGCAAAACTCAATGGTATGTTTACACCGTCAACGTATCTATTTATTAGAACACATTTAAAGTCAGTTTTGTAATAAAATTGCAAGTAATCGTGGGGTTTTTTTTATGGTTCTGTATATGTTTTTATTAATTAGATTTTTGAAAACCAAGGAAGCAGAGGTACTGCCCAGCCTTGCCCAAGATGTATTGCTGGAGAATCTGTAAGTATATTCACCTTCTTTCTGTGGCGTAAAAGATAGACTTGTTCTTAAGTATTAGATCCATAAAACACAAAGTTAATAAAAACCACAATTACACTGCTCAGGAATAAAGCATGTAAATAAAAGAAGGCGGATTGATTTAGCATTTGGGAGGTATGCCAGCAGAGCACAAACTAATATGTTTTCAGCAGCAGTTGCAAAATATGGAGGCTGCAAACACATTTTTCACATTCACACTAAAAAGCAGAGTTTAGGAAGTAACTGAAGCAAACAGTAACATACAACTTCCTCTACCCCATTATTATGTCTTCTTTGATTTACGGAATCATAACAAAATACTCAGGATTCCCATTCTGTTTCTTATTGTTTCCTCTAACTCGATAGTTCCTTTCCAAAGGGCAGATGTACACCATACCATCTTACACTGCAGACATACCAGACCCAGCTTTAAACAAGTTGGCTAAAGAACTAGTAGCCATCAGAGCTCGGCACAGGCAGCTTGACGTTTCAGAATAGCAGAGCAAGACCTCTGAGTAGTGCTGTCTTCTGGGCTGTCCTGATATGCAAAGTAAGCTGGGAAAAACTGGCTTTTTTATCTGTGCAGGCTGTAGTCAACAGCTGGGATTGGCACAAAGTAGTATGGTGTAACACTGCAGTGGTGGTGCTTGAATCTCCCGCTAAAAGATGATGGTTATCTTAAGCACTTCCTGTTTTCCATTCATTAAAGGCCAAACCCTCCAGAGAGAAGGGCTGGGAAAGCTGCAAGAAGTGGTGGTGCTCCTCCAGTTTCAGTTGCTGTGCAGATTTTCATAGAATCATAGAATGGCTTGGATTGGAAGGGACCTCAAGGATCATGAAGCTCCAATCCCCCCACTACAGGCAGGGCCACCAACCTCCATGTTTAATGCTGCCCAGGGCCCCATCCAACCTGGCCTTGAACACCTCCAGGGATGGACAGGGCATCCACAGCCTCTGTGGGCAGCAGTTCCAGCACCTCACCACTCTCATTGTAAAGAACTTCCTTCTGACATCCAACCTAAATCTTCCCTCCTTGACCAACCAAAGTTTCAGAAGTCTCGTAATCATATGGGAGCTGAAAAGGCACTTACTGTGTAATGATCTCAAAATCATAATTAGGAACCTGGATGCATTAGGATATATCATTCACCTCTTCAACAAGCATTCATTTCTTTGGGTATAATGGATGACTTCTAAATGCTTTTGAGCTTCAGCTGTAAGAGCCAAGGGAGTCAGTCTGCTGGCTGTACTCAAGGAGAGCTGGAATCTCAAAAGTAAGGAATTTTCCTACTAACTGTCCTGTGCTGTCAGTATTGTGACTCAAATCAGTGTTATAAACATCTGGAGCCCTTGGATAGCTACTTGCTAGACTTCTTGCTGAATTAGACTCGTATCATGTGTTGAAATAGAAACTGCTTTGCTCAAAGCAGGCTGATCTAAAATGTGACTGACTCAGATTCTGTGTAACTTGATGTTCCCTGTAGTGGTGCCAAAGTTTATCTATGTCTGTTGCATGATGTCAAATGCCAGTTAGAGTTTAAGGAGCAAGCTGCGGTGTTTCATAATGGAATAATCAAGTTAGCGTATATATTCCGTTCTCCATTATTTGAGTCATGGGCCTGGAACAATCTGGATGAAAGAAACGTGTGACTGCTTTTGCACCCATGGTGTGCTTTTGCAGAGGGGAAGGATTCTTTTTGACTCTGGCTTTCTGTCAGCGGGGTTTGTTAGTTTAGACATAATGCCAGACACAAAGACAGGACTAGAGCAGCTGGGATTGTGTTCTAGTGCAGCTGAATGCATGCCGTGCTGAGCTCGTAAAGCCATCCTGATAGAAGCTGGCTCATGTGGGTGTCCTTGCATCCACAGCACAATTCATCCACAGCTCCTCTAACTGTGGGTGAACTGACTGTACGGATTTGTCAGTTGTGTTCCCTTCAGATCATCAGTTATTTGCAGCCGTGTCATGATAGATAACACGGTTACACTTTGGTAAATGTAGTACTTGTATTAGTAATACGTTCATTCTTAAAAGAAGAAAAACCTATATTGAGAATTAGAACGTGTAGTAAGCTGATAATTTTCTTGAGAATTAAAATTTCACCTTGGGAAAATGAGCTTGTCACAATGAATAAGGTGCATCATGGAAGTCCTTCAGAACAGCTGAAATGTCCCCAAGGGAAGAGCCTCCAGGTAGCAAAATAAATAATGTTGCAATGCTTGTTCATAGTAATGATGTTAAAATTCTCTAAGAAGCTGTATGCTACTGATGGGAAGGAAATTCAGAAACATGAAAACCCACGCTGGAGTGAGGCAAACAGAATACAAGCATCCAGGGCGGAGAGGATTCACCTTGGATGGAGACAAGTCTTCTCAGCATTGTACTTTGTGTGAGAAACCTCATTCACACCAGCTTTCCTCAAAGCATTTAATTCTTTGTTTCTACACTATATGCCGTGATTTTCAAAGTGTATTCAAAGGGAATATCACCTTTTGACTTGCTCTCTTAACACTGAGGCCTGTTTTTGTAGGCATGATCACTGCCACGCTTTTCAGAAGGAGCAGCAGAAGTGCATTAAGCCACAATTTGAGATGAGGGTAGTACAGAATTTGCAGTTATTTTAACCTTTGTCCACCAGTTCTTTAGGAAAGGAGGGAGCGCTTGAAGTGCTGTCAGCAGAATTGTCCATTTCTTTTACAGTCACGTTTGAAAATGGATACTGAGAAAAGGCTTCAGGTTTTGATAATTTTGTCACGTACCGTTTTGTCTTTTCAGGGACACTTCAGTCACATCCTGGGCTGCTAGAGACGGACAGGCAGCAGATAAGCAGCGCTGCTTTCCCTGTTAGGTTCTGGAAATGCACCCGTGAGCAGCATACAGCTCAGTACGTTCACTCGTGGCGAATGTTCAGCACGCTGCTCTGCGTTTCTCCACCGTCACACAGCTGGATGCCACTGTTTTTACACTTGAAAAAATGCTTTTGTACTTAAGGTATCTCATACGTATGAAGAAATGTGTATTTGATTTAACTTTTCGGAGCAGTTAAGCTGATTTGGCCTTTGGCCCAGTCTTCACCTGGCCCTGGGCCAAGGGTCATGCTGATACAAGGTATTTCACTGTCTCACTTGGGCACTTTCTGTGGTACTCTTGGAGGTTGTCCTTGTGTTCACATTGGTACTGGGCCTGCACTTGCACCTCAACTGTGTATAAGTGGGCAGAAATGGGAGGACTTTTCAGTTCTAGACAGAGAGCTGATCAGCTTGACAGCTATGCAAAGGCCAGTAAAAACCCTACTGAAACTTATATTGAAAAATCCAGAATATGCATCCATTTCAGGTATCTTTCCTACATGCCAAACTCTTACTTGATTTACAATAAGCACAGTTTGTGAATGTGGCAGATAACTATCTGAAAGAAAAAAATCAGTATTATTTGAACAACATTATAATGCAAAGGTGAGTGGTGCTTCAGATCTACGCAGTCCTCTCAAATTGCTGAAGATACCATCTGATGCTCTGGGATTCCTTCTTTCCAACTGTTGTGATACTAGAACAAGTCTGTTTCAGCTTGTTACCCAACTTGATCTTACTGGCTTGCCACAAATAATTTAATCAACATTTGGGCAGTCTGCAGGCCTATGTAATTTTTAAACACCTGCAGGTTTTAAACTCTTAAGGTATCCAAGTTGTGTTATTTGGATGTGACACTTCAGTGGCTGCTCTGGAGTGGAGCTGGCTGCTGTTCAGAACAGAATAGCAGTATGCTTACCCTCTGCATTGGATGGAGATTGCTGTGACCTGCCAAAGTTTAGGAAGAAGGCAATCTCTACTATCAGGGGAAGTGTGCCCTGTTCCCATGGAGCCTTTGTGCAGGGTTCAGCCCACCAGCAGCAAGGCAGGCAGAACAGCTTCCTGCCTCTCCTGCTCTGAGGGCAGTACTCAGTGTAGATTAAAATGGTAGCTCTGAAGTTGCAAAAATCTGGTACCAGGCTTTTAAAGGTCACTATCCCTTTGGTGTTTATCACTGTAAAATTCTTAGAGAAGTCTTATTGTAGTCCTAGAACACTTCCCTTATTGTGTGTGGGGTTGTAGCTAGCACTGGGTTGACTTTTATTAACAAGATACTCTTCCTAAATAGATGAATATCATATAAATACTGAATTCAGTTAAGCGACAGATGGGGAGATAAGTTTATTAAGCAGAGCTGGGCTAAGTTGGCATCCAGAAAGTTTGGTTAGGAAAGAATGAATATCCTCCAATCCCATTCAAATTCTAGGTCCCTTGGAAATGAATCATTGCAAAGTGGGATTGGACTGGATGATCTCCAGAGGTGCCCCTAACCCCTTTAATTCTGTGGTTCTGACAGTTGTTTCAAACACCCCACAGTTTCCTACAATGACAGAAGCAGTACAGTCTGCTCAAAGATCAAATCACTGAGGAACACAGTGGTTTTGGAATTGCATTGGTTGTCTTACCTTGAAGGTAAGAAATTCGTCTTGAGCTCTCCAGCTCCCAGTACAGGTTGATGCAAGCAATAGTATCTATCCAAGCTAGAAAGGAACATACACTCAGTTGAAATGATAGTAGTGCATGAGTGAGCTCCCATATCGTGATAATAGAGTTTATCACCTAGTGCAAAATAGTGATGTCAAATGGTTTCTAAACACACAGTTTGCTCTGCAACTGCATATTTGTTACTGGGTAGCTAGGCTGTATTTTGTAGGAAGTCCATTTTTACAACATTTTCCAGTTGTTTTTTATAAATCCTGGTAGCAATGTCAGCCGAGAAAAAAGATGGCTGAGCTTCAGTTTCTGTGCTGTAAAAACTGAAATAGTTACTTTGAACGTAAAAGGCTGAGAGGTATCGGAGAGTTTAGACACTGCAAAATGACTCAGAACACATTGGGTGTCACTGAGTTCAATGCTTGAAAGTAGCTGTTAGCAGAACAGTATGTAGTCAAAATTTAAGGTGTCTTAAGAAGGGAAATGACACAGACTTGTTCATGGAGAAGTTTTCTGCTAGAACATATTGGACCAAAGGAGCACTGTATTGTTTTTAATGCACGGGCAATACACTATGAACCATCAGACCGAGAGGATGACTTTCCATTTAAATAGATAGCAGTGCACATATTTCTTCTGTTAGCTCAAAACCTGACTGTATTTTAGTCAATAGAACACGGTCAGAATGAGAACTAATTGGTTCTCTTTACAATCCTTGTAGCTCCTATCACGCTCCTTCTAATCCTTCTCCTTTCAGAGTAACCATTACTTGGTTTTTTGAGGTGCCACCATACATAACTCACAGGGTTGGTCATAGTTCCTCCTGGCTGCATTACAGAGCCCTGATGAAGTCATACTCTGTTCGATTTTAATGTAATTTTTTCATATCAGTCTTCTCATTGTTACTGTGCAGGTATTTTATTACACTGCCCACAGTGACTCTCAGCTCAGTCCTTGGAGATTACTGCATCTCCGCAGCTCAAGAAAATAGGAGAACTTTGTACTATTTTTAACCTGCATTGTGAACGTGGGCCTGTGGTGCCTTCTTTGCACTGTTCAAAATGTAATGCTGCATTTTATATCAGATCTAATTGATCAGTAGTTATGTTATTCGTGTGTATAGTTTGAATATCTAAACGCCATAGAAAAGAAACGTGAGTAAAATTGTCCCAGGTTGGGTCTTTGTTGAACTACAGCCTTTTGCTTTCCCCAGGAACACAACACAGGGTATGTCAGAGCAATTCTATGGCCATAAGAGGGCTGGGTGGGCTGGGAGCAGCCGGCATCTGTGTGCCCAACAGCAGGTGGGGAAAGGCTGAGAAACAGGACAGGCATCGAACGGGAATTACATCGAACGCTTCTTACAACAGGGAGAACAATCTTTGATAACATGTTTTGTTCTGGGAATCCCTTTTTTTTATCTCACAGCTCAGTCTTGAACGTCAGAAATCACAGTTATTGAAATGCTGGTAGTTTCCAGCAGTGTTTTTGCCTTCATACCTGTTAATACAAAAACGTATTGGGCATCAGGAGAGTGTCATACCTGAGTTATCCTTCTTAAGTAAACACTGGCATCATCACTATTGGAGAAGCATTTCCAGTGTGACTGCAGTTCAGGTGTGTGAGCACTCCTGCTTGATTAGCAGAGAGTAAAGACTCTATCTGGTTTTGATAGCAGCTCCCTCTTTTTGGTAGTCCTTGAGTTGGCTTGGAGTTAAAACATAAGCAAGAAACCACCTTCAGCATAAACTTCAAAGTGAATCCTTAGGAAGGATGTGATTGCTCACCCCATGCCTTTTAATGGACAGAATGCATTTATGAGTCAGCCGTGACACAAACGAGTTGTAGCTGAAATAGTTCAGCGTAGTGAAGAGTTGCTGTTTAGTTCAGTAGATGTGCTGTGTTTGTGATCACGGGGCGCTGCGGCGGGTGCAGCTGGGGGCCATGCAGCTGGGGATGGCGAATGTTTCTTTAGAGCAGACGGGTGTCAGATCTGCAGCAGAACCTCAGAACTATTTTTGTAGGACTTCTTTTCTTCACCTTGTACAGCTACGTTGTGGTTTATTGATAAATATGATTCTTTATCTTTCTTAACGCTGTGGTTTGTACTGAAATAACCTAAAATATCCTTTATTTAGGTGTATATAGTAAAACAAGGCATACGATCAGTTTTTAATTCAGATGAAAATGATATAATATTTTTAACTTTGTATTTTATAAGTTGTTGCAAAAGCAGAAGCATTAAACCCACCTTTGGCTACAGTACGAACCGTCTGGTTTTGTTCTGCCATTCATCACTGAATTGTGCTCTGCAGGCACTGAGGCACCGAGGTAAATAAAAGGGTTTGGGGTTTATACACCGTGTGGCTTTATTTGCACAACGTAGCCCACCTGGTTCTTCCCCTCACTGCCCAAAAACATGAAAGATACACAGAATCAAGATTTTGAAACAACATAATTCCTCTGCAGGTTTGGCTTAATGGAGAGTTAAACATTAACATTTCCCAACTGAGCTCCATCTGCCTTTCCAGGTCTTGTTTTTCCTCACCTAATTGGAGCACCTTCGGATCAGACCTACGTTCCTGCAGATTTAGGTAGAAATGGAGGTGTCCAGACAGCCTTGTGAATCTAAGCTCTAATCTCCTTAGATCTCATAGCTTTATGTAGATTATCACCCTGCTCCATAGCTGTGTGGTTCCAAAGCAAATCCCTCAGCCGGTGCTGCACTCTGTGCGATGCTGCAGCTCTGAGTATCCCCAGCCCAACCCCACCGTGCCCACTGCCCACCCCCCCCTCAGTGCCACATCCCCACGGCTCTGAGCACCTCCATGACGGGCACTGCCCACCCCTGGGCAGCTGTGCCAGCGCCTGGCCACTCTCTGGAGCAGACATTGCTCTGATACCCAACCTGACCCTCCCTGGCTTCAGTCTGGGGATTGCCCAGAGTGCAACCTTGGCCACACAGCACAGCCCAACGCTCCTGGGAAGGTAACAGCT
Organism: Alectoris magna; assembly: GCA_030625065.1. NCBI lineage: Eukaryota > Metazoa > Chordata > Aves > Galliformes > Phasianidae > Alectoris > Alectoris magna. The sequence goes on along the minus strand of CM060566.1, from coordinate 22,332,613 downwards.
GTGCCCAGGAGCTCTGATACTGTAAGCAATGGGAGGAGAGTGGAGATAACTTCATTGCTTTTTGTCTAATTTAGTCGCCTGTGCCTACACGTATTGAGAGAAAAGTGGCTTCGTCTGCTTAGAGATGAACACGATTTGGCTGTACATACATTTTGTATAAAGATAAGCAGATGGAACATTTAAGATGAGAGAATTAAGCCTCGTAAGAAAGTGCAAGAGCAAATGTGAAGTTGATAGGGTGAATGTATTATTGATGAAAATAATAAACGCATTATCCTTGCTATGTAAAATTTATGTACTGAGTTCAGTTGCTTTCGACTTCAGCGTTCGCATAACTGTTTGTTTGCTGATAACTACGCATTGACTTCATCATCAAAGAGGAAGAAACCAAAGCTGTTGGTTTAGTATGTGTGGAGCTTGCAGGCAGTCTGCGCAGCAACAAATGTATGCAACACGTACACTGGAAATGATATTTGAAATGAATGGTGTCCGTGTCAAAGTTAGCTGGGAAAGCTGTATACGTATTCAAACTTTGGCGTCTCCCCTGAGACCATCGTACAGCAGTTCCTGAGAGCACAGTGTGGCAGCCTGTAGTGGCAGACAAAAGTCACACAGTAACAATGCTATTTTGCTTTGATTGCTGGCAGTAATTATAAAATGAAGGCTTACACCTCAAGATTCTCTCACACAAACTCCCATCCAGGCTGGATGTGGCTCTGGGCAGCCTGGTCTGGTGGCTGGTAACCCTGCATATAGCAGGGGGTTGAAACCAGATGATCATTGTGGTCCTTTTCAACACGGGCCATTCTATGATTCTGTGATTCGAGGTAATCACATACGAACAGGCAAGGAAAACGTGGGACCTCTTACTTTCTTTTTCAACAGAAAAACAATAGGAAGAATCCCAGGAAGATCCAATAAGCATTAATTCATCTGAACCTCACCTGCTGTCAAATAGCGGGTCTTGTTTCCAGCTTCAGAAAGCAGATGTACCGTTCCACCGCTACGACACATTAAGGTCCACGAGTTGCCATCAGATTGGAAAGCACTGCTCTCCATTCATACAACCACCAAGGCTGGAAGAGGCCTCCAAGACATCCAGACCAACCATCCAACCTACCACCTATATTCCACTGAACCACATCCCTCCCTGTCACACACCACACTCTGAATCCAAGTGGGAGTCTGCAAGGAGCAGCATTTAAAATCTCAAGCAGGCAGCTCCATGCAGTGCCACTACCCAGGGGATACGGCTATACCAGCACCAGCGTGCTCACTGCACAGTGGCTCTTTGTTGGCTCTTGGAGTGAAGCATGTGAGCTTCTGAAGTTCCTCCTTTGAATGCCATCTGCTTGGTGGGATTGGGCACAGCGATATTTGTGCGTGATTACAGCCTGGTTACTGAGACAATATAGAAATCACCGCGTGATATTTGCTTGCAACACAGGGTGTCATTCATGAGTTATACATAAATGGCAGCTTTACATATTTAAAAGGAACATGGACTGCTTCGCATCTGAAGTATGTTTCCCAGGAGGGAACACCGCCATTTGATCTATTTTTGATTAAAATGTAAAAATTAAAAATTAAATCAAATGGTAGTATCATTCCTCAGGGAAAACATACTTCAGTTATGAACTATTCCCCAAAGTAACCTTGAGAATCTTACGGCTGTATTGTCTCATCCGTAGGTGGTCTTTTTATGTCGCACGTAATTAAAACGAATTGCTGTTAGAGAACCCGTAGCGCCGCATACAGATTTATGAACCTCGAGGCACCTCCATTCACAGCCAAGCAATGGGATCAGGCATGCTGTGGCTGGGCGGGTGCTGGGTGCTGGGCTGGTGCTGAGCAGTGCTCCTCACCTCTCTTGGAAGGGGAAAGCAGGAACGTGGCAAAACCAGAGAGCAATGAGGATGGCTGCCAAAGAGAGGCAGCACACGGCACGACGGCCTTGTGCTGCACGCTGCTATAGAGCATGGCCAATACAATATGCAGAGAGCACTTTATATACCGAGGAATGGCTAAAGCATCACCAGCGAAAGACTGGGAAATTGGATTTGTGAGGAAAATATGCTCAACGGAATCTAATGCTGCTTGTTTACAGCGAGCTGCTTGATCAGACTGACTCGGAATACAGGAATATGTATTTGATAAGATTAGAGAATAGCAGGGATCAGGAAAAAAAAAAAAATAAGACTATAGAATTTGCATTCATGTTTCCCCAGGTCTGAAGGACAAAAATGTCATTTATTTGTGCTTGGTTCTGAATCCTGCAGTCCTGCTCGTGCTCTCCATCGCTGTGGCTTTGTGACTGCGCATCCTGCTCCGGCTGCAATTAAAACTTCTGTGACAGATTTCAGTGAAAAAAAAATGGATACATCTGAATTGCTCAAATTTAACGTTTAAATAGAGAGAGGGTGGAAATAAAACCTAACAATGGAAATATAAAGTAAAGGTTTGATAGAGCCTTGCAGAAACGTTTTGTACCAAGCAGCAGGAGCGTTCCAGTTGCAGTGCAATACTTGAAAGAAAATGCCTCTGATCTTTGAGTTTCTTTATAGAGAGGAGTTTTTCATGTATAATCAGACTAAAACCCTCCTGTAATTGCACAGTGAGAGACCTGTGAAGTCCGAGGAAGGCCTGCAGAAGCCAGGAGGCGTTTCCTCACCTGTGTGCCCACAAGGTGGGATGGAGGAGAGTTCTTGTGCTGGGATGCAGCCGTCCCACATGGGACCCAGCCTCAGGGCAGCAGCACAGCACTGCAGGATGTGAGTGACTGTGGGTCACTGCGACGTATGAGCGACTGCAGGGAGCAGTCTCTGAGCAGTGAAGCAGCAGCACACAGCTTACTGTGCCTCCCCTTCCCCACAGCCCTGGGCTTCTGGTCACCTCCAAGCCAAAATCCTGCTATTAACATCTAACTCTTAATTGCATTAACATAGGCACCTGCACAGGGGGCAACCAAACGCTTCTTTGCCTTCCCACTCTCCATTTGCCCTGCTTGCTTTCATAGAATCACATAATGGCTTGGGTTGGAAAAACCTCAAGGATCATGAAGATCCAAACCCCCCCGCCACAGGCAGGGCCACCAACCTCCACATTTCATACCAGCCCAGGCTGCCCAGGGCCCCATCCAACCTGGCCTTGAACACCTCCAGGGATGGACGGAGCATCCACAGCCTCTGTGGGCAGCTGTTCCAGCACCTCACCACTCTCATAGTAAAGAACTTCCCCCTGACATCCAACCTAAACCTTCCCTCCTTCAACTTACAACCATTTCCCCTTGTCCTGCTGTTATCTACCCTTTCAAAGAGTATCCTGTCCCCCAGGCAGGGCAGCAACACTTGTGCAGCTGTATCCGTATCATCACAGAATTGCCATAGAATAGTTTGAGTTGGAAGAGACCTGTAAAGGCCACCCAATGCCACCTCCTGCAGTGAGCAGGGACACCCACAGTTCACCAGGTGCTCAGAGCCCATCCCCTGCCCTGGGCTGCCTGCTGAGAAGATGCTGAGGAAGAAAATAGTGCAAAAGAGCAACATTTAAAAAGGTTTGTAAGACAAGGAAGGCAGAAATGTGTTATTTAGTAAAGGTATGCTGTTACCCTGAAAATGAGATGATTTAGAAGAGTTACTAAGTGATACTCCACTCTACTTGTAGCTGCCAGGGTTGCCTCTATTTGGCACTTTCACACCTCCGCTAACACTTGACTCCAAGATGCTGAGATCCTTGCACCCTGATATGTTCTCAGTCCCTCCATTAAGGAGGCAGCAAATCACTTCTCCAGATCAGAGTCTAACACAAATACTTTGGGAAAGTGGCTACAAGTTTCTCAGCCCGTTTTCTTTAATGAAATCACTGTACACATCAAAAAGCCCTCAGGGGGCTCAGTATCTGTGCTGGCCACCAGGACCAGGAATTTAGGATTCTTCTTGCTGCTGCTGAGATACATGAGGCACAAGATAACCTTCCCTGCAGCGGACGCCCTGCACCTCAATGCCTACCCAGTTCCACGCTGACATGAGTCGTTGTCTGACAGAAGTACTGTGGGCTGGGAAAACTTGGGAAGGGAGAATCTGCTTTAAACATCCCTCTGATGTGTAAGAGATGCTTGTTTCAAAATGATGCACTGTATTAATAGCAGTCCCTCCAGATACCGTCACAAATATGGTATTAGAGTAGAGCAGAATCAATATTTTCCATGATTGTATGTTGAAAATAGCACATGTCTGGGCTTTGCTATCACTGAGTCTTCAATAATTCAGCATCTATAGTAGATGCTGCATAGTACACATCTGAACACAAAGGGAAAGGCAAACAACTGAAGTTTTATGGTATTTATGAGTAATGAATACTAAGCAAAACGATCCATTTGGAGTTCACCAGTCTGTCTGGGAAGACTCAGGCACAGGATATGTTTAACTTCAGAATCCCAGAATCTTTGAGGTTGGAGAAGCCCTACGAGATCCCCACGCCCAACACATCCCACCGTGCCCACCACCCGCATCCCTCCATGCCACAACCCCACATGCCGTATCTGCTTCCTTTCAGACGGGCACCAGCAGCAAAGCAAAGCCTCATGGACTCACAGGTTTTGAAGAGCAGGCAATAGGTTTAGGTTGGATATGAGGAGGAATTTTTCCACCCAGAGGGTGGTGACGCACTGGAACATGTTGCCCAAGGAGGCTGTGGATGCCCCATCCCTGCAGGCATTCAAGGCCAGGCTGGATGTGGCTCTGGGCAGCCTGGTCTGCTGGTTGGTGACCCTGCACATAGCAGGGGGTTGGAACTGGATGAGCACTGTGGGCCTTTGCAACCCAGGCCATTCTAGGATCTATAATTCTGTGATCCAACAGCAGTGTTAACAAACAAGAAAGTAACTGGGATTACAGACCACACTGCCTTACTGGAAAGGACTTACCTCCTGGATGCTGCTCAATTCACAGCTGTAAATGTGTTACAAACTTTGGGTCATTTACAAGGTAATAGAATGTTCTAAGAGTACCCTTAGCTTTTTGTAAACAGAATTTTAATATTCTAACTTCATTAATTCTCTAAACAGACACCATCTTGGGAGCAAATAAACTACTGACACAATTCTGTAGCTGTTTTGCCAGCAGGATTTCCTTTGAAGTCAGTGGCAGCTGTGCAAGCGGACACGAGTGACAGGGCTGAGCCTCGACATGATTTCAGAAGAGAAAAGTAACAGCAGAAAGCAGAGCACCCCGCTCCTGCATCAGCATGGGCTGCTCCAGAGTGCTGTGCTCACATCAGGGCATCTGAGTGCAGAGCCTGCCGGTGAGCACAGACCCCAGCCTGACATGAGCATCACAGCAGCAGCCAGACCCAGCCATGTGCTCCACCTGTCTTCATAGAACCACAGAACATCTTTGGTTGGAAGAGACACCAGTGCTCTTCTAGTTCCTACCCCCCACCATGGGCAGTGCTGCCTCCCACTGGGTCAGGCTGCCCAGGGCCTATGAAGGACCATTGACTTTCCGTGAGGTGTGCTTGGTATGTCTCAAGCACTTACAATACAGTGCTTTCACCACCCAACTTTGACTTCCCTCTGTTCCCATGTTAACATAGAATTATAGAATCACCCAGGCTGGAAAAGACCTACAAGATCATCCAGTCCAACTGCCCACCTATCACCAATGGTTCTCACTACACCGTGTCCCTCAACATGAGAAAACCAGCCCTAGAGGCCGCCCGCCTCATTTGGAACATTGTCCAGCTGCATTGCACAGAAGTGCTCATATTAAAAGGAATTCGTTAATAACTCATAGCGAGTTTCTTCAGTGAAAAAAAGAAAAAAAAAAAAGGCAAAATCAGTGCCTGTGATAGAAAGAATGGAGTTCAGTATTACCATCTCCAGCCCAACCAGCGGCAGGTCTGCTAATACTCCCCTTTAGAGCTCATCAGCTGTGACAACAGATTTCAAAGGATGGATTCTGGCGTTGCACGAGCCCAGGGCTATTCAGCACATTATGCAGTTTCCCTTCTGTTTTATGAAAGGTGGAGATGTATATAACGGTAGCTCACCGACTATAATCTTCATTAATAATCTGATCCACGTCTTTAGATTATTTTAGTAATTACTTCCCATAAAAAGACTACTGAGTATGATTACAAATATGTCTTTGTTTTGATTGCCTCCTTCTGTGGTGAACACCAGATGTCTGAAGTTCTTGACTTTGTTTAACAACACCAATAATGTTCACCGAGGTTCCCAAACACCCTGCTTAGACCCCGTGAGTATACAGCTTAACAGCCCAGCACTCCAATAAAATAGCCCACAAACTGTTAAAAGTTCAGAAATTAAACCTTATTTGCATACAAAGAGATGCATCAAAAAAGCATTAAGGGCCAAATTATGTTCTTCGGAAGATCTGGGCATGAGCACACCCAATTCCCAACCACCCCAAGGCTCCCACAGCACCACACTACATCCATCCTCCAGCATGCCGTCCTTCCAATACTTGAAGGGAACATATAAACAGGAGGGGCAACAGCTGTTTGCAGGGGTGGACAGTGATAGGACAGGGGGGAACAGTTTTAAACTGAGACAGGGGAGGTTTAGGTTGGATATGAGGAGGAAATTTTTCACCCAGAGGGTGGTGACGCACTGGAACAGGTTGCCCAAGGAGGTTGTGGATGCCCCATCCCTGCAGGCATTCAAGGCCAGGCTGGATGTGGCTCTGGGCAGCCTGGTCTGCTGGTTGGCGACCCTGCACATAGCAGGGGGTTGGAACTGGATGAGCATTGTGGGCCTTTGCAACCCAGGCCATTCTGTGATTCTATGCATGGCTCCAAGATGGTTCTGTTGTACTTAGAGGGAAACTGCAACCTTTGCCCATCAGCTGCAGCAGTTGGGCTTAACCAGCGACCAACCCTTCAGAAAGCCAGTGAGTGCTGCTCTCATGGGGCCCCCACCAGTAGGGTAACATCCCACTGATGCAGCTGAAGGTCATGGTTTGGTAGGCACAGTGGGGATGGGTTGGGGTACGGATTTGGTGATCTTAGAGGTCTTTTCCAACCTCCATGATTCTATAATTTATGTGCTTCTCTTCGCTGCACCAGAAAGCTACCATGCCATGATTTGGGATCACCTGGAAACACAAAAGGGTTCCGCTTCATTACTGAAATGGAGAAAATAATGCCCATTTAAGAATAGCACTGCTTTTTCTTGCTCAGCGCAATATCTGTAGCAAAAGGCTGATATCTAGTGACCCATAAGCTGGGGAAGTGGAGGAAGGCCTGGCCCATAGCTGCTGCCTGCTGCCACCCTGTCCCATGGAGCTGTGCACAACACAGCCCAGGTGTACGCAGGCACTGCCAGTGACCTTCCCCAGCACCCAGCACTGCCCTGTGCCCTGGGTCCAGACAATCCAGGGCCTTTGAGTGGGAATGGCTGCACACCAAGCACTGCCCATGAGAAGCAACACCACTCTGCCCCCAGCTGTTGAGAAGCAGAGAAATGCTTTTTATAAATATAAACATATGAATAAAAGTTCGTTCCCAAAATGTGCAGTCTCAAGCAAAGACATACATATGTATCAGTGGATTTGTTAGCAGGGTAATTTAGGCTCCATTACCTTACCAAGAAGAACCAACCTTTGTTTGAAAACTAAAGAAGTACAAACACAAAGCAAATGCTAAAAATCAATTGCTGCCCACGTCTTTTACCCAGGCTCCCCACTTCCCGCTTTGTGATTTAAGCCATGATTAAAAGCAGTTACTTGACTCACTGATTTAAATCAATCCTCACCACCTCTCTCAGATCATCTCAGGCAGTTAAATAAGAGAAGCGAATGTCATCAATAACCCATCTGTGTCACAGATGAGAAAGCCATCCCCTCGGGACTGCTTTTACCCATCTTTCATGTTCTGATCCCAAGATTCCCAGGGAGTGGCCCAGGCCACGGGGAGCCACAGAGCGTGGGCTCTGAGCTGTGAGCCCTTCAGGGGGAGAGGCAATGTGCACACAGCCAGGGTGCACCGAGGGCTGCCAATTAGTGCTCCCTAATTAGGTTCAAGCACATCCTTAAGCTGCATGACCATAAGTAACGCGTTCCACACAAATTATGGCTGATCCCCCTCTTCCTTTGGAGGAGCCTCCCCAAACCGAGCAACAGGCACAGGGCAGCTGCTCCCCCTTTGGATGCACAGAGCCATGAGATCCCCGAGCACCCGTGTTGTACAGAGGTGACCAAACCCACATCCCCAAGGTGGGCAAGCAGAACCAGCAGCAGAGAGCCATGTGGGGCTGCCCAGAGCTGCACACTGTGCCCGTGCATCGCCCCATTCCACTGCAGCTCCCTGTTGCCTGATTGCCCTCAGCACTTCTGCCCTCCCCCAGGAATGCCCTGCAGACCCCACAGCTCCAGCTGTCTGCGTGTCACACAGGAAGCTGGGAAACAAATTCCTCCTATTTTTCCTGCTGGTAATTAGAAACGTAGGAAGAACGCATTGTTTAACAGGCAAAGAAGCCACCAAAGATGTTTCATATGCAATTACAGCTGCTTAGTGACTGAAATAGGCGATAAACACTGAATATTTTAAGCCTTTCAGATTACTCCTTGTTGCTACTAGATCAGCTTTTGCAAAAAAAAAAGAAAGTTTTAAACACAGAAAGCATAAATTGAAATAACAGCTAAAACTGGGACAAACTTCTGATCCAATTTCTAGCATGACTCTCTCACCAAGGCAAAGCCACCTCACCTAAAACACCTATCCCAAAGAATTTCCACTTTCTCCCTCAGTTTTAGCTTTAGAGTGGGTCACAGCTTCATTCCTGCTCCTCCTCTCCCCATTAATTTCCATAGGTGCTCAAGTAATCCTGACCTGGCAGCAGGGATGGGCTTAGGTGGTTTCAGGAGTCTTTTCCAGCATTAATTGTTATGATCTGAGAGCCCCTCTGGGTGAAAAATTGGGAAAGGGGAATTTGTTCCAAAGGTTGTAAGGAAAATGAGAACACTCAGCTCTGCGGATGCTCTGGGCCCCAGCAAAAGGGCAGCGCTGCAGACACACACAGGGGGAGGACTACACGGTTCCAGCTCATGGGTGGGCAGCTGCAGCTCTCGCAGACAGCGCCCACATGCATCTGAAATTCACACACTGCAGAAGTTCAGAAGCAAACAAATCAGTGCCCAGAACCACGCAGGTGCTTTGCAAAAGTACATCCTCAGGTTTGGTGTTAGCAGGGGATAAGAGCTCCAAGGCTCCCCACCTATCAGTACGTTGTACTTTCTGTGAAGGACCTCAGTGCTGAGGATCTCTTTAACCAAGAGATTACCCATAGCACAAAGCACTCTGTGCCACCAATGCCCATGGAGAGATGACAGGAAATCTGCTCCATATCCCTTCTCACTGAGTTTAGGATGGTAGCAGTGCCACGGGACAGTGCCCACAGCAGCTTCACCCACTGCCCCAAGGAAGGTGGGCAGATCCCATACGCAGCCACGGCTGCACGGCACCAGGCTCCAATAGCTCACAGGGGGTGCGAATACCCCAAGCATGGCTGGCATTAAGGATCCATCTCCATTTCATTATTCTGAAGCAGAAATAAACTGTGAACACGCAAACTAAGCGTGTGCATTTGCTATTTTCATTGTCTCCTCTGCTGAGCTCCATCCAGCTCAGGTGTGCGCCCGGCTGTACCTGAGATCTCTCCTCACTGCTATGAAAGAATTAAATACAAAACCTTCGGTAGGAAGCAATTGTGAAGTGTGGAAGTTTCTAGTCAGGCAAATAAATTGGATTTAAGTATATTACAGTCATAATCTTTTTCTGCCTCTCTCCAGACAGCCTTTGTACATGGAGAAATGAGAATGTATTCTCAGACAAATCTTGACCTGAGGGAGAAGGCAGCGGGAATCTGGATTTTCAATAACATAAGACAATAAAGCTCAGACTTCTAACCTGCCGCAATATGGTAAAAGTATAAAGAGCTTAGCAACTAATAAAAGAAAAGGGTCTTCCAACTCATATTTGAAGATCTAGACCCCCAAAAGGACACTTCATAAAGATCATAATGGGTTAGTCAGTATCTAACAGATACCATGTACCTTGTTGACCAATTGTCTGACAGTTGTCTTCTGCAGGCCTGGATATTAATAAGCCTTGTGTTGATTTCCTTGGGGTATTTTGTCTTTGTAATTGTACATCTACTTGTTGTGACACCGCAGCTCGCTATATATTTATTTAATGCGAATCCTATAGCAAAAAAGAGTGTGTATGCTATTGTTTTCCTTAGATGATATGCATGTGCTGCAAATTTCATCTCCCTCTAAGGTACAGTGAATCAAAGCTGTTGCAGGGTAAGGGAGAGCACACAGTCTTGGGGCAAAGAGGAAATCCAGATGTGTTTTCCCCATTGGCATGAATACGTCTTACTCCTTACATTACATGGGGAATATGAAGAGATTCAATTATCACTGCATTTTTACTTCTAACAAAAACAAAAACTGGTTCTAGAAGGTATTCCAGCTAAATACTATTCTGACTGATAACGCTCGTGTGAAGTAGCTGTCACTCATGCAGCAAGATGAAGGGGAAGCAAATGCATAAGGAAGATCACAGAGTGGTTTATGTAGTGAAAATGAAGCCCATTAAAACTCCTCTTGCCAACAAAACAAAGCGTGGCTGCAGCTTGATCCTGCTCTCCCCACGTTCTGTGCATACAGCCACTGAATAAAATGCAAATACTTAGAGATGGTGCAGTGTATATGAATTGCAGCGTTCCATAGATTCTCAAATATAGGTGGCTTTAAGAGTGCACTCTGCAGGGCAGTTCCCCTCAGTTGTACCAGCCACAGCCCAGCACCCTTAGGGCATGGGGCACAGTGGGACTGGCAGCTACATATCCCTGTGTGGGTCTCAGAATCAGATACACGTCAGGTCACGGTCAGGACACCTCCATGCAAGCCTGGAATTAGCAGGTAAGCCCATATCTCTTCACCTTTGTTTGGCCACAAACCTATTTCTTGGACCAACCTTCACTCCTGTTTCCAACTAAATGTGAACACGCTCCATCGTGCCCACCTCATGCCCCTTTCACCTGCAAGATCTTTTCCTGCAAGAAATTCCATGCAAATGCTTTACCTTACTGCAACCTCTTGGTACCCCGAGCCCTGCCCACACCATTCCCAGCCCCATCCCAGTGCCACAGAACTGCCCACCCCACCCAGAGCTCCAGCACTGACCAACTGCAGCAGCAGCAGCACAGACGAAAGCAGCCTCGGTGGGGATTTCCCCATACCTGGCCACAGCACCTCCAAGAACAAGGAGATAAATCATGGAGAAGGAGAGGAACAACTGGGATGTGTTCAGAAGTAGTTGCCAGGGAGATATCGTAGTGCTTAATAAACCTCCAAATTTTGTTTCAGTCCAAGTTCTGAAACAACTCACTGGAAACTTCCTATTCAGCTTTTAAAGAATGGATTTTCTACAGGCGGAGATGAATCCTTGATGGAAACCAAGCACAAAGCTTAAATATGAGATTATGAAATAGAACTTAGGAGTTTCTGCTGCTGTGCTTGAAAGCCTGCAGGTTTCACGCCCCAAGTCCCCATGCCCTCACCCAAAAGAGCCTCTGTGCAGCCAGGGGTGGGAGGTGATGGCACAAGGAGATGCTCAACATCCAGGAGAGGTGTTACAGCATTCCTCCAGAGCAGCCCATCTTCAACCAAAGGGTTCTGAGATGCAGGTTTGAGTTTCAGGGTGAAACTTCAGTCAGGAAGGAAATAAAAATGGAAACATTCAAACGCTTCAGAAGGAAGAAGCAAAGCAAGCAGATGATACAGGCAGAGATACAAATATCTGCAGGAGCAAAATAGCCCTGAGATAGAGGAGAGGGGACGTTACTGAGTGCTGGGAACACCAGGGTAAAGCAAAATGAGTCGCCCAGGTGGGCAGTGGGTACCGGTAGCTGCTGTGAGGCTGTGCAGGAGTCTCAATGAAGCAGCAGTCCCCACTTATCTTGATGAATTACAGAGTAGAGTGCTCTGAAGATCACATCACCATCACTGCTTGAGGTAGGTCCAGCAAAGCTTCATTTTTAAGGCAGCTGATTTAAGAAATGTTCCCTTCAAGTGTTAGTGGCAAAGCAGAAAGTTTCACTGTCCTGTGAACACCTACAGCACGTGGCACCTGTCACCAAACGGTGACTTGGTTTTCCTTTTTATTTACTTTAACCTTCATAGGTGTTTGAAAGATAAGGCAAATGCGACTGAAGTTAGTGAGTATTTAGTTTTACCCTGTTTTGCCTGGGTAACACTGACCCACACGGCTGTAGCTGAGAGCTGCAGCTATGTTTGGAAATTATAAGTCTTCATTTACTACAGAGTGTGATGTCTTTGACTAAACTTACAGTGGCTTTACGAAAGAGGGGTTTGGTTTCATTCCCCTCCATACCTGAGGCTCTTTAAGTAAAATTTCATAGTTGCATTTATCTGAGCAAGCTATAGACAGGCCTTACATTTTCCTCCCACAAACTCATTCACATAGTCCAAAACCAGCCCAGTGATAACATCACAGCCATCTCGGTGCTGATGAGAACCTCAAGCTACAGCACATCACAACCATGCTGGTGACATTTTCTATACCAAAACCACATGCAGAACGCTGAGAGCTGCCACCAAGGGAAGTGGGGCTGTGCACACCTGGGCTCTAAGCAGAGCCAGCATGGGATGTGAGCTTTCAGGTCACTGATGATGCACTTCCAGTTGCTTCCCTCCCACCTATCTGTGGCTTTGACATACGTATCCAAGCTGGAGCTGAACTCCAATAATCAAAGCCATTGCTGGTTCCTGTCATTTTGCTGCCTTTCATCACTGATTAAATGCAGCCAGAAGACCACCCTGGGATGGAAGCAGGCAGTTCTCCTGTACCTACACACTGCACTGCAGCAGCAACCCAGTGCAGAGCTCTGTGGTCCTGCAGCCTACTGCACAGGGGCACTTGCTGGAGGAGACCGAGTACAACGGCCTAAAGCAATCCTGCCATGTGGTAATTTTCCAGATAAATGGACAGTTGCCTCAACAGTTCCACTGTTGAATGTCAATGATCCATATAATATGGGCAATTACTGAAGTATTTCCGCCGCAGACTCAGTGACAAATTTTCAGTGCAAGACAACAGTTAAGCTCAGCTCAGGCACAGGGGTGACAGTGGGAGGGTCACTGCTGCCCCAGGCCCAGGCTGCTATACCTGCTGTGGGCAGTGGTTGTGCCATGCTGTGCTGCTGCCAATGCTGCCTGCTTTGACCTCTCCTGCTCCTTTCATGCCCGGCTCAGTCACTGACCCATTGCTTTCAGGTGTTTTGCTCTTTTCCCTTGTCTTTGTTCAAAGGTAACCACCGCTACCCCCCATAGATCCTCCTGTGCTGAAGATAACAGATAGAAATTAAAGAATAATAATCAAGGGAGAGCTCCTTAGGGGCTGGAATACTTGGGAGTCCCAGCAGATACACTTCTAGTTGCATCTCAAAGCCAGGGCAGAGCGCTCCTGGGGAGCTCACCCCACTGATACCCACAGCCACTGTACATAGGGTGAGAGTCAATCACAGCTCACACACAACTGCTCATTCTTCAGAAAGACATCCCGAGCAATAGGTGTATTGACATAAAGAATTGTTTTATGTCATTAAGCGTGCATGAGGACACAACCACTCATACCACAGCATGGGCTTTTTGCCATTGCTTGCATCCTCATAGAGCGGATCCTCACTGCGCAGTGCTACAGCCTGCCACCAGAAATCAGTACCACATCCCTGAGAAATGCTGGAGAACACACCAAAGCTGCCCAAAAGCAGCACTGACATTCTCAACCCAGAGCTTGTCAAAGCAAAGCAGTGCTTGCTGGTTCAGCACCCGCTAATCAAACAGCTGCACGCAACTACAACACGGAGATGGCATCGGCGCCCTCAGCCATCCCAGCACTGCACAACTTCAACGATAAACACATCAGACCCTGAAAGACTTTTGTGATTTCTAATGGGAATACATTAAACCTGTAGTAGTGCTTCCCCTGTGAATTGTACTTCTGTTTCAGTTTCAGTTTACTGCTGCTTTTACCCGTCGTGTAAGAGACAGACTGCCGTTTCATTCCACCAAAATGAATGGGAAACATCAGTAAAGAGCAGCCTTAATGGTGGAGGAATCCGCCAGGGATGAACTTCTGTGTTGTTCAAGAACCTATTTCAAAATTAAAGCAGATTTTGCTAAAAAAAAGGAGAAAGAAGCGACTCGAAACCCAGGAATTTAACCTTCATGAATGAAATGGAAAAACCCACCCAGCGCTGCCCAGGGCAGGACCCAGAGCTGAGCAGCGTGTGAGCACGTGGGGCTGACACCTCTGTTAGGAAAGGGGTGAGAAACCTTTTGCCTTCTGAAATACCCATCACCACACCCAGCTGTTTTGAACGGAGTCAATGCAGATGCTTGTAACTTTTTAAACCATTGATCTCTCACTGTGCAGAGCAGCTCCCCAAGGAAAGCGCAGTGCATCTCCGTTCCAAGCTGTCCTGAAAGCCTCATCCAAAGCCATGACATGGAAAGGGTCCAAATACGGGCAGATCCAAGCCGATCTGAGCACTAACAGCCCTGCTACATGCACAGAAGGAGCTCCTCTCCCAGCCCCTCCCCCGGCCCTGTTCTCCCCTGTAATAATTATGTAATTGCATGCAATTCCTGAAAACCACATAGAAGTTGGCTCTATTACGATTAATTGTCCCCATGGCTTCTTGTAAAATTTCCAAAGTTCCAGCTGGTCACACAGGGTTTCGTTTACAAAAGTGTTGCACATTATTAGATTTTCTGATAAAGTGAGCTCTTTTATGATTCAGAAAGCCACTTCTCCTCCAGACAACTGGCATCCTCTTTGTTATTCACCCAGGAGATCCACGAGCCAGAATGGAGAGCACTCAGTTGAAGAAAGGTATTCCCAATCAGACATGCAGATTAAGCATTATTTATGCTGTGTAAACAAAACATCACAAAAGTTTCAGAGCGAGCTCTGCCTGCAACACATGGAAGCCAAAAGGATGCAAGCTCAAGGCCTGGGAGCACCCAACGCCAACCCAAAGCCTGGGAGCACCCAACCCTGATGCAGTCCCAGGGAAGGTCTCCCTTGAACCCAGCTCCATTCATTTTGTCCCATGCAGCATTTCACTTCTGATAAACCCCAAGGAAGTCAGAATGGAGGGCACTGAACATTACTCATATGCAGGCATCTTTCCCAATGCATGCTCCGCTTTCTGCTCTCCTCCACATATCCTGGCCATCAAACCATCACCTCACAGCACTGGAGGGCCAAGAAGAAACCCAGAAACACTCCCCGCACCTTCAGACCTTTCTCATCTGTGCCACCTCAGCGCAGCCCCACATGGCAGCAGGTGCCCCAGTGCAGAAGGCAGCACCCAAGAGAAGGAGCAGCAGCAGCAGGGAGGACAGACCCACCAGCACACCCCAGGCTGCGGTCACATCGCTCTGCCAAGCATAGGCAGGCAAATATACTGAAAGACAGTGTCAATCAGTATGTAATTCCACTGAGGACGTGCAAGTCCCTGAGATGCCAGAAGCAGCCATGCCAAGGGCTGGAGGTGCCCACAGGTCACAGACAGAGCTACCAAGCTGAGGAACTGAAAGCAGCTGTTATTTCAGTGTATCAGAGCTACTGGGTGATAAAAGGGCAGTAAATGTTAAGTTACACAGGAAGAAGGGAAAAGCAACCCTAGCTTTACATTATAACCAATGTTCCTGAGTTAGCAGCGTTTACAAAAAAATCTTTGTGATTCTATGAAGAATTCAGCTTGGCACTCAATAGCAAAAGGAGTATTAAGGATTACAAGGAAAGAAACTGAAATAGAAATGGAAAACATTGCTATTGTGGAGACCCAGCATGCGCCTGCCCATGGGGCACCACCTGCAACATCAGCTCCCTCCAGCCTCAAAGTCAATGCAGTAAAGCCAGGAAGAAGTACAAAAATAGTAACACCAAAGGGGGTTTCGCAGTGGGAGCAATTCAGTGAGTTCAGGGGGCGTTTCTTCAGGATGGAGAGCATGACAAGCATGAGCACATTGAGGGGACAGTAACTCATCTGGGGCAAACACCCTCAGAAAGGTCCCAGCTATCACTGCGAGCACTCATACAAGTACATGACACTTATCCACAGCAATAAGAGAGGCAAACCCTGTGTGTGAGCCGCTGTTTCCCTCTGGCAAGAGTCATAGACGTGCTGGTGGCCAAACTCAGAGAGCCACCATTTTTCCTGGGGATGCTAATAAATAATCCAAGTTCCTTCTCTCCTGCTGCCCCTTTTCCCTTCACTTTGTATTATGCAAAACAGACAAATATTATCATCTTCATAGCATCCTTCTTGAAAGGCATGCATTTCAAATATCATAAAGAAGTATTGTCATAATGAGGTTAATGACAATAGGGTTTCCAATATCAAAGAGCCAACACACAGCTGCTTTATAGTATGGAGTGATATAGCACAGAGCTCCATAATGAGAGAAGAGAGTTTTTGGGTTACGCATTTTAATGAGTTTGTAATAAGCAAAGTACTACGGAAGAAGTAATTTGCATTTCACAGCACTATTTAGATAGAATACTTTGTTAACACTCACTACATTGAAGCAGGAAAATTAGCCCGACTTCATAAGGATTTAGAGTCTGAACACGCACAGGCCATTGTGCAGATGATATGCTTTTAGAGCTGGAAGAAAAGTTACTTGGTAATACCCGCAGTGAGAGAGAACAGAGGAATACAACACCTGTGCCTTATTCACCTACAGAATTAGGCTGCAACAACCACTGCTGGATTTGTGCTGTGTGTACCTCATTCGATGTCTCAGTTTGCACCTTGCAGTGGTGATGCACACCAGTGTTTGGTTTGAAGGAAGCATCCCTCCCTCCCTGGAGGCATTCAAGGCCAGGCTGGATGTGGCTCTGGGCAGCCTGTTCTGGTGGTTGGTGACCCTGTGCATAGCAGGGGGTTGGAACTACATGATCACTGTGGTCCTTTTCAACCTAGGCCATTCTATGATCTTCAACACCAGCATGGCAAACCTCAGCAGCAGCATCCAGCACCTGTAGAGCTCAGGGGCTGCCCATCATGCTGCTGGATCTGCTGCCTCCCTCAGCCACATGGCTCACTCCCCATCCCAGGGGGAAGGGTCCCAGCCCTCAAGTGAGGAGATAGAGGTGATCAGGTATGTGGTGTGTGTTTGTAGCACTGCGCACGCCATGCTCCTGCAGCACTGCGCTCATTATGGTTCATTCAATAAATAGATGTACCTTAAGAACAATGCATTCATCTATTAATGTTCCTTATGGGAGGCATAATCAGCTTCATTAGAAGCCATTATTATGGTAAAATTCCAAGCAAGAACATCACGAACAAGCAGGCAGCACAATCAATTAAAAACCTGCAGTATGTGACTGGTATGGACAAATGTTCAGAGGATGCCCAGTGCAGCCCTCCCCATGCTGCAGCAGCCCCAGGATGGGGAGCTGTACTTCCAGCACCTGTACTGGTGTGGAGCACAGCTCGAGAAGAGCCTGACAGCCCCTTGCTGGGCGTGGGCTGCCCTTGGCTTGCTGACTATGACTAAGAGCAGCTTGTGGGCAGCACTGCATGCAGGACAAGAGGCCAGGTCTGTTGCCACCTTCTGAGCATCCTCATCCATAAGGTCCAGGAAACCAGAGCTTATGCTTGGGGAGATGTCATTGCTAAGCCATAACAAACAAGGCCTCAATGCTTTTAAGCACTTTGAGTCAGTGATTGAACTCTGAATGTGTATGGCAGAGCAGACTCAGCTTTGGGTATGTATCTGGCGCAGTAAAACAAGAGCTGGCCTCAAGCAGGAATTCAAATGGTGGTAGCCACTAAAAGCTTTCTCCATCCCCCACAAGAGTTTAAAATGTAAGAGCTCTTAGTATTCATCAGGACCAACACATGAGTTGTTGGGAAGTCAATAGCATTGCACTGGGAGAGGGTACCAGGATGCTGCTCTGTTACAAACAGGCATTGCAACAAGGCCAGGCGGGGGGAGCACCCAGGAGCTGCTCCCTGTGAACACCCAGCAGTGGCTGAGCCAGGAGGTGCTGGGACACCTCCACAAACACACTGTGACTTCAGCATCTCCAAAGTTTTCCCACAAGCTAACACCTCAGAAAGGCACAGGAGCCACACAGCCCTCCTCTGTGCTCAGAAGTTTAACAAACACCTTCAGCTGGATGGAAGGGCTGTTAAAATGCTTGCCCCTCCAACTAGGTCTTGGTGATTTATTACCTAGGCAGAAAAGGAAAACAAAGCACAGAGTAACATACAGCCCGCACAACAGAGTGAAAAGGGAGCAGCCTGATGAGAAGTTCTATGGCCATGGGCACCTCCTGCAGGGCTGGAACATCCCCAGTGCTGCAAGGCACACAGCTCTGCTCCACACCTGTATGCCCAGAAGATCACCCGCACCACATCCAGCAGTGTGGGATGAGCCTTCCATGCAGCAGCAGGGCCTACACAGCCCCTGGGCTTGTGCCTCTGCTCAGCCACAGTGCAGCATGCAGCCCCAGTTGTCTTGAAGCCCTCAGAGCTGTTAGCCCTATGATCAAATAAAGGTATGGTAATTTACAGCAGTAAGCCATCAGCTCTTCTAAATAAAGAATTATTTCTTCCTCCTTTTGCAAGGAGTTGAGCACGGTGGGCTGGCTGCTCCTGGAAGCATCACAGCACCCGGCTTGAGGCTAAGCAGAACCAAGGGAGGCACCGGGTACTTGCAGGAGCAGGTGATGCCCCTGGGAACTGACAGCAGAGTGGGAAAACCATCATAAACTTTCTCTGCAGTCACTCCCAGGATAAAATGGCAAAGGTGAGAAGAGAGTGAGCACCCACTGTGCTCCACACCAAGGAACTACAGACTGCAAGCTGGAAGAAAGCTACAGCAAGTATAACCCTTATGGCTTTGTTCCCAGCCTGCTACATGTGGATGCTGTCTGTCACTGCATTTAGAAGCTGGGCAGGATGTGACTGAGGGAACGTGCTGGGGAGATGCACCCTGAGCCCCTGTGTGCAGGGCACTGAAATAGCCCAGAACAGCTGCAGTCTGTCATAATGCTCACGTGCTGCAGTGCACACACAGCAGTGAAGCTGTAAGGAGCTTGTAAGGGGCAGAAGCTGGGCACAAGGTGGCTGGAGTGAGCCCTGCAGGCAGTGCAGATGCTGTCACTGCAGCATCCCACAGGCTGCACCCTGCTGTCCCAAAGCCAACAACTCAATGAAAGGGAGATTAAAGCCTCCTCTGAAGAGTTTGAGGGAAGGCCCCGTGAACCACCTTACAAAAGAATAGCCAGTAGATGGCAGGCCTGCAAAGCCTGATAAGATTGAGCAAGTTCGTTTTACTTTGGTAAGAGACAGAATGATATTTTAAAGACAAATGTTTTTATACTTTAACTACCCTAACAGGATCTATTAGTACATCTGTAGAGGTATTTTAAAGAGTTATGGCTACAGGATGACAATTAGCACACCAAACCACCCAGTTCAACAAGATCCATTTGAGTCAAAGCTGTTTTTCAAAACCAAATAAAGTCGAGCATCTAATAAAGCACAGATCGTTTCTCTACAGCAATATCCAGATCCTTCCCAGCATCAGCCAAGGCAATTTAGGACTACTGCCATCAACGTGCCTGTAAGATGGTAAAGACATCAGAAGCACAACATGTCAGTGCCTCCTTTTAGCCACCAAGAAAAGAAAGGTCTTGAAGGATAAAGCAATAAAGGAACATAGGAGGCACATGGAGTCCTACAACCAAGCCTTAGTAAGATTTTTTTTTTTCCTCCATATTCTTACACTTTAGGGGTGGGGAAAACTTAACAGCAGCTTTCTGTATGGGTTCATCCCACTGCAGTACTTCTGTAGGGCTGTGACGGTTGTTCTACAGGCACCAATTAGGAAATGAAGCCCAGCAGCCCCCACCCCTTCAAATTTTGTCATCCTTGGAGTCAGTGGTGCAATATTGTGAGCCATGAACTACTTCCTCAAAGCAGGTAACATATATTCTCTCAGCATCCCTGTCCACAATCAAAGCAGGGCCTTCCTCATACTCAGAGCTCCACTCTCAGACACCCACACCACCACTGCACAGCCTGAGTGTGTCCCACACTGCACCCACCATCCCCAGACACCCAACAGTGGGGGATGCCCCTGAGCAGGAGCTCTCTTAGGAGCAATTCTGAGTGGATTTCACTACAAAACTGGTGTAACATGATGGAAAGCACAGAAATGACAGCAAATCAGCAAGGTCCTAGGCTGCTGTAAAGGAGAAATTGCTCATATGCAGCAGCAAGCACCAAAACAAACAAAAAAAAGAATCTACTCACCTTCAGAAGGCCTTGGATATGCAGGGACCTCCAGCAAAATGGCCTTGCCTTCACTGCCAACACTTAAATGAGGGCTGGAAAGGGGTGGATCCCGGCTCCATCCATCCCATCACTCAGCAGCACTGCATGCACCTGTCCTTCCCTAGGTTGGCCCTGCCTTCCCACCAGGTGCTCCATCACTGCTTCAAGCCATGACTTAGTATTTCCACCACAACCATGGTACGTTAAACCCTCCTACAATATAAACGCTCCCCTTCCCCACCCAAAAATATCCATAAATCAGTCCTTGCAAGCATGCAGTGACCTAAAACTTAGAACTCTTTAAAAAGCACCTGAGGTCAGTGCACTGATGCAGTCTCACTTCAAGTACCATCACCCCTGCAAATCTGCACCTGGGCAGACAGGATTTCAACACCCCAAAGTGGAGGGCTGGCATACTCATAAAGAAAATAAGCTGCAAATTGCAGTGGTTCATCACTGGAAAACACTTACCAAGAGTTGTTGTCTATTCTCTATGACAACTTTTTTTTTTTTTTTTAATCAGTATTATATTTTCTGTCCACAGCCAGGAGGAATTTAGGAGGCCTGATGGCCTGTTTGTAGAATTATAGAATGGTTTGAGTTGGAAGGGACCTCCAAAGGCTGCCTGGTGCCACCCCCTGCAGTGCACAGGGACACCCACAGCTCCATCAGTGCTCAGAGCCCATCCCCTGCCCTGGGCTACCTGCAGGGACCACCCCCACCTCTCTGGGCAGCCCATGCAGTGCCTCACTGTAACACACTTCTCCTTACACCCAGTCTAAACCTCCCCTCCTTTAGTTTGGAATCATTTCCCCTTCTCCTTCACAACAACCCCTGATCAACAGGCTGCCCCCTTCTTTCTTACAGCCCCCCCAGATACTGACGGGCCACTCTCAGCTCTCCCACAGCCATCCCTTCTTCAGCTGCACAGCCCCAGCTCTCAGCCTGTCCCCACAGGAGGTGTTCCATCCCTTGGGTGGTTTTTGTGGCCCTCCTCTGGACACGCTCCATCAGATCCACATCTCTCCGTGCTGAGGATTCCCCATCTGGACACATCTGTTCCAAGGACCAGGGCTGACGCTCCACACGGATCTCCAAGGCACTCACATGGCCTCTGGAAATCACAGCTCCCAGGACGTAAGCGTTAGAAGGAAATGTGCTTTTATGTGTAACAAGTGATTATATGGCACTTAAACAGGAAATCAGATGCTTCTTATACTGCAGTATGTTCAGGAAAGAAACACCGTAATGGGAGAGGTGAGGGGTGGTTAATACCATAATGTTTCCCTGTACGCTACTGGTGGAACCATTCTGGGATATTGCATACAATTCGTAGCATATACATACACGGAAATGTCTCTGAAATATATAATGCTTGCTGAAATGTTGCATGAGGGAGTAAAGGATCACTGTCTACTACTGTCTGAAAGATGATAAATACCGAGCAAGGAGACGGCTTTTTGCAGATGATCAAACTTGACATAATTGTGAATAGCAGGATTAGCACGAGATTTAGTGCTGGGGTTTACAGATGCTGCGTGCGTCTGATCACAAGAGCCTCTCAGCCTGCAAATGAAATAAATAGATAATTGTGGGGTGTTTGGGGCAGTCTGAAAATATGGGCTGGAAAGGAGAAATGCAGTGGGACAATGAGAGAAAATCTGCAGTCCTGTTTCTCATTCCTCTGAATAACAAAGCGAGGTTTTCCTGCCCTGTTTCTATAACCATAGAATCATAGAATAGCCTGGGTTGAAAAGGGCCACAATGTTCATCCAGTTCCAACCCCCTGCTATGTGCAGGGTCGCCAACCAGCAGCCCAGGCTGCCCAGAGCCACATCCAGCCTGGCCTTGAATGCCTGCAGGGATGGGGCATCCACAGCCTCCTTGGGCAACCTGTTCCAGTGCGTCACCACCCTCTGGGTGAAAAACTTCCTGCTAAGATCCAACCTAAACCTCCCCTGTCTCAGTTTAAAACCATTCCCCCTTGTCCTATCTCTGCCCACCCTCACAAACAGCCTTTCCCCCTCCTGTTTATATGCTCCCTTCAAGTACTAGAAGGCCACAGTGAGGTCTCCCCGCAGCTTTCTCCTCTCTAAGCTAAACAAGCCCAGTTCCTTCAACCTTTCTTCATAGGAGAGCTGCTCCAGCCCTCTGCCCATCTTCGTGGCCCTCCTCTGAACCCATTCTAAGAGCTCCATGTCTTTCCTGTGCTGATAATTCTTCTGCTGATTTCAGTCTGTCAGGTTGAAGCCCTGCAGTGCTGTCTGAGTGCTGGGCTGCCATGCAGCCTGATGCTCCCACTGCAGTGATGGGGCAGGAGAGTTTGTTATCTGATCTGATCAGCATTTCCCATTTTTTGGATTAAATAAATCACAGCATTGTGTTTTGTGCTGCTTCACAGTGCCAGGTGAACCTTACAGGTGTCAGCTGCCACCTCCAGACTGCCGGAGAGCCCTAGGACAGAGTGTGGAACCACAGCAAGGTTAGGAGATAAATCTCCCACCTTAAAATAAAGAAGATAGTAAAGCATATTTTCAGTGTTGCTTCTCAATAAACTGCAGGAATGGGTCACTGCAGGCAGCAAGGACTCACACACTGCTAATATTGCTTATTCATCCCTCAAATTCCTGCTAAATACTCCAGGGTTCACTGCGTGGTGATGGCCAGCTTCAGTTCTGTGTTGGTGCACTGGGCAGAGGGGGTTGCTTTGGAGAATGTATCTTAATTCAGGTCTAAATTTCTCCAGTACAGAAAATAGAAGCAATAAGTAATAAATGAGCTCTTAAATCTCTCTTCTATGATCTTCCTCAATAAAAGACCAGCTAAACATTTTAGGCCTTATAGAAATGGAGCACCTGATTGTAAAGCAAATTCAAACAGTGGAGCAGAGCTGCTGCTTGTAGTGCAATAGGGATAAACGGAAGGCAGATAAAAATCCACCCCAAACAAAGCACGCACGTAAAAACCCACCCAGATCTATAATTCAGTGGGTTCGAAACACATCCAGGCTGGTCTATGAGGTGCTGACACCTGGGACCAGTGATTTTACCTTGAAAGAAATGAAGGCCTGCATCATTTTTTGTACCACTCCCCGCTTTATTTGCTGCTTTTGTTCAGCCGAAGTTCATTTCTCTGCAATGTCCCTCCTTCCGTCACAAGACCAGCGGGCACTTCTTCCACACGGGGTTGTCCCAATGCTTTGAATACTGGGCTGCCACAGTGTGCCAGACAGCACTTCGTACACACAAGCACTCAGAAATACTCACGATGCTCTTCGCTTCTCCTTCCTGCGCATCACGTGTGACTCAGTGTGTGAGCTGAGTTCTCAGCTAGGATACACATGTGGAAATCACTGCTTTATATTTATTATTTGCATCCCTCTCTAGGACAAGCACACGTAATTGAAGAAGATAACTCCAACTTATGCTCCCTACGAGCATATTGCCATGCAAATGTGTCTTGATTAGATTGTTTCCCTTCTAAAAAGAAAGCATTTCTGTATTGTGGTGCCTAAGACGATTTCCAGCAGAGCCTGCTGCTTGAGCTCTGCTAGCAATACTTACATCCAGTATTCTCATTGCTCTTGTTCACTTTTTTATTATGCTCACATTCTCTTCCTTCATCCCACCCATCTCCATCAGCGGGCTGTAACACTTTTACACCAGCAAGCAGGCCTGAAGGCAAATATTGTCCAAATATTGTCTGTCACTGCCACGTTTTGTTTCAATTCCTGAGATTGGGAGATCCAGCTGTGCTGCTGCACACCCAACAGCCACTCAGTTTTTGGGTTCTCAGCCTGAGCCATCCCTGTGTGCCCCACTGCCATATTTCCCAGGAGTTTGCAGCCACTGTGCAGGTGACCTCCTGCCCCACAGCCTGGAGCTGGGGGGACTGCAGCTTGGCACAAAAGCAGCTCCATGCAGAAGGGCTGCAGCTCCAGTCTGTGTCCTTTCACATCCCTGGCACTTCCCACTCAAGTATTAACCCCCAGCACTGGAGGAGGTGACGTTACTTTCTTTGGCTTTGAGGGTGTGACCTCCTCTATCACCATACTTTACTCACTTTCCCCTTTCTGCATAAAAAGAAGAATAACTGGGAGAGATTTCAATATATGAGGAAAATGACTTTATGATGATAGAAAACAGAGCATCTTTGTGCAAGGTGCTCAATAGATACTCCTGGGCTGACTGCAGCCCTCCTATCATAGAATCCTAGAATGGCCCGGGTTGAAAATGACCACAGTGCTCACCCAGTTCCAACCCCCTGCTATGTGCAGGGCCGCCAACCAGCAGACCAGGCTGCCCAGAGCCACATCCAGCCTGGCCTTGAATGCCTGCAGGGATGGGGCATCCACAGCCTCCTTCGGCAAGATGTTCCAGTGCATCACCACCCTCTGGGTGAAAAACTTCCTCCTAATATCTAACCTAAACCTCCCCTGTCTCAGCTTAACACCATTCCCCTTTGTCCTATCACTATCCTCCTTCATAAACAGCCTATGACAAACCAGCTTTGCTAATGCACTGGATGCTGCCCAGAGGTTGCTTGGAGGCACACGTGTGTCGTGCTGGTGGCATGTTGGGTCCATGACCACATTCCTTACCATGAGACTACACCTAAAGCCTCACCAGCACTGCTGCTTGTGTTCAGCCTCCCACCCACTAGGTGGATTTTGGGAGCTGTGAGTGTTTGGCAAAGTGTTTGGCACCGAGAGGTGGTTACAGAGCGTCTACTAGAAAAAGAGCTGCAGTCGTGAGGAATGCCCTGATTTGGGAGCAGACAAGATGCCCCAGGCTGATGGAAGAGTGAAACTGGAAAGGTAACGTGCTTATACCATGGGGAAACGTCACTGCTGCTTCTGGAGCGTCCCTGCAGAGCTGGAGCCAGGAGCCACAGTGCCTCACCACTGAAAGGAGCCATTCGAGCTCACTGAAGGCTGGAGGTAAGATTAAAGGAGGAGGAATGAAAACTGCTGATAGAGTGCGCAGCGCACTAAAAAGTGAGCTAAGAATAAAGAGATAAGGAGCACCAAGATGTTGTCACAGTTCTACTCTAATAACTTAAGTAGCTGCCGTTAGACAGCAGTCCCACAGCGCTGTAATTTAATCCAGGAGTGAGGGATGCCAGAGCTGCAGGCGGTGCCATGCCGGCACACGGGGCACTGCCGCCCGCACACAGCCCTCTGCCCCAGGGGGACAGAGCACAGAGGTGGGATTTCGGTGTTTTAAGCACCTGATGCTGCTCGGTCACCTCCTGCTTTGTATTCACGGTGCTGATTTTAAAGGCTCGGGCACAATCAAGCTTTCTTTTTTTTCGGCAGAGCACAGCGAGGGTGTGAAAAATAGATGATCTTTTTACATTTTGACAATGGGTCGGTCGCGCTCCTCGCAGCAGGAGGAGAGTGGCACCGTTAATTTGTAAAGCATTCCACTGCGTGGCCCTTCGCTGGGTCTGAAGGTGGAAGTTTGGGAGAGCACACGGCAGCCACGCACCGCCCCGTGGAGAGATGCTCTGAAGAACCACAGCGTGGGGCTTCTTAACCAGGAACGCTTCCACCTCTACTCGAAAAGCGCTCACCCTGCGCTGAAAGCAAATCCCCCAGTGGTTTTTAACAGAGTGCCGCTGAGTTTATGACGTGGCGCCAGGTTGGGTGAAGTCACCAGGGCTCAGGCCCAGCCTTCCCCACTTTCCTGTTGGTTTCAGAGGCCGCAGAAGCCCTTTTTCCCTTCTTGCTCTGGAAGACTTTTGAAGAAGCGCTTGCACTTTTCCAAGCATCGCTGTAGGAATGGAACTTGTTGGAAGAGCAGCCAAAGTTCTCCAGCCCACACCCTCAACTCTGTGCTCCTCGGGACACAGCAGGACAGCCCCGGCACTGCGTACAGCTGCATACGGATGCTGAGGGCTGGGCAGCACCACCAACACCTGCCCGACCTCCACAGGTGAACGTCTGCACAAATTAAACCCAACCAGAAAGTAGCTGCCGGCAGAACAAACCCAAAAGGGAATGTTATCTGAATGTACAACCAAGGTCAGCATTGATGGGCTTATTTTTAATACATGTAGCTCCGTTCCTGAACTGCCCTTCACTACGGGAATCCACCTGACTTGGAAACAGTTCTTTTTTTTTTCTCCTAAACACCTTCACATCTTGTAACCGCACATCACTTACAGCGGTGCTGCATCACTAGAAAGCATCTGTGTGAGCAGGGCTCCGAGTCTCACTGCAGCTTCCCTCCTCGAAACGAACCAATGCTGCACGAGTCCTTGAGCTGAGCTGGAGGAGGGAGGGGAGAAAAGCAGAAATCAACAGAACAGAATTGCTCCTGGCCAGTGGGATCCCCGTGGCTGCGGTGCGGTTCCAGCACACGCTTTCCAAAACCAAACATTCACGCAGCCGCAAAGTTTTTTGAAACCCCGTTTCTGTTAACGCGGCACTGCGCGGGCATCGCTGCACCAGGGCGGGCCGGGCCGGCTGCCTTGACCGCCGTTGAACCTGCGGCGACAGTGGGGCCGGCAGCTCCGGCGCTTCCCCCCCGCGTCGCTCACAGCGGGCACCGGCGGAGAAAACTGTTGCGTTCCCAAAGCGCTGCGCCGTGAGGACCGCGCACCGCCGGGCAGCGCAGGGCTCCGCTGCGCTGTGGCGCAGCTCGCAGCTGCCGGGCGGGACCGGGCGGGGCAGGGAGGGGCCGGGGCGAGGCCGTCGTTTCCGCCCCCGCGGGTCCCCCGCGCCCCCCGCCCGCCCCCCGCCCGCGCAGCGCGGGGGGGGGGCGCTTGCGCACTGCTGCGCTCCGCGCAGCTCCGTGCCCCAGCGAGGCTCGGCCGTAAGTGTGGTGGTAAAGCGCGCAGAGAGCACGCACTCCTCCGCCGTTCCCCTCCTCAATAAACAGTGCCCTCCGCGCGGGTCGGGGCTTTCCCTGGGAAAAGCTCTCCCCGGCCCCATTGGCCGCCAAAGGTAAGCGCGGGGCTCGCTCCCGCTGCGCGCCGGGGTGCGCACCTTTTGCGCGCTGAGAGGGGACGGAGCGCGGCGGGCGGGGGGCAGCGGCGGGGACCCGCTTACCTGGGATGGGCTACGCGTGGAGACCGCGGGGGGTGCGCGCCCGCAAGCGTCCCGCCTCGCCGCTTCTCACTCCCGTCCTGCGCGCAGGTTGCGCGGTGCTGCGCGGGTCTCGGCCGCGTCTCCGGGGTTTTTTTCCCCTCCCTTCCTCACAAAAGAGGAACCGGGCTCCGCCGGAGCCGCCGGCCGAGGTGCCCGGGCTGCAAACGGAGGAAGCAATTAAAACTCCTCCTTTCGGATTAACAACCAAAAATTGATCGACCTGTCAGGAATACCGCTGATTTATGAAAGGTGCTTATTTCCTTGGGATGGAGAATTTTATGTTCTCTAGGTGAAACGGAGTTCACTCAGCTCCAGAGTAGATTGATGTTTTAATAAAAATAAATAAAGGGAAAAAGCGAGCCCGGTCTGTGGGGACATCAACTCTCAAATCGTGGAGTTAGACTAACAAATCAAACCGCATTATCTTTACATTTCATATCTTTTCATCTAACGCCTTAAAAACTCGCGGGCAGCGCCGCAGCCCTTTATTATCTGTAAAGTTTTTTAATCTGACGCTCCGAAGTTCAAACAGCAATCATCAGCGTGTGCGGAGAGCGAGGCGGCTCGCAGGCTCGGAGCAGACTGTCCTGTAGATGGCACACGGTCCCCACGCTACAGCCGCTCGGAGCGGAGATGAGCGGGGGAAGCTCCGCTCCAGCACTTGTTGTCGGCCCAAAGCTGGCGCGGCACTGCGCGGGGCGCTCGGGAGTGCGCGGGGCGGTGCGGGCCGGGGGGGAGCGGCAGCGCTGCCCGGGGGGGTTGGGGGGGGTCCGGCGGGATGGTGCGGGGTGCGGGGCCGACCCCGACAGTGGGGCCGGGCAGCAGCCGGGCGCCCGACGCGGTTGTCTTTGCAATGTAAATTTCAGCGGGACAAATTGCTTATTAATAGTCTAGAAGAGAAGGCAGTTTCTTTCTTTCTTCTTTTCTTCCTCTGTTTTTATTTCTGCATGGCCCCCAGCTATGCTCTGGGCAGCCTCACCGCCCAGCAGTTTTCTCTGTTTCAATGTCCTAAAGAAAATGCAAATCGCCACGCTGTGGCCTTTTGAAAAAGTTAAATTAGCAACGGCGTTAAGTGACTCCATTAGCATGGAAAACATACAAACGTTTAATGCGGGAACGGCCCTTCTCCCTTAGTCCTGTTCGCTCCTCTCCGCGCACCGCGCAGCGCTCCTCCCCAGACGGGCTCGGTTGAAAGATTCGCGCAGCGCTGCCCGAGCCCGGGGAGCTCCCGAAGAGGGGCGGCCCCTCAAGTCCTTTAGGGTTGAGGGGCCAAGGAGCCTCTAGAGGGTCGTGCGGGGCAGCGGTGGGCTCGGGGGCGTCCTCCCTCTCTGCCCCTCGAGGGTAGCGGCTGCCCGGTGCCCGGAGCTCGGTGCCCGCCTCGCCCCGCCGGGGGCAGCGCTGCAGCCCAAAGCTCCGCTCAGCAGCGGGCACAGCCCGAGGGGACGCGGCCCGCAGAGCGCCGGTCCCGCTGCGCGTTGGCATCTGCCGCTCCGAATCCCTTCAGGGCAGAGCCGGGGAGAGCGAGCCTTGACCAGGAAAGAGTTAAGGTTTATATTATTCAGCTGAGGTCTTGTTAGGATGTAATCTGCATTTTCTAACTACTGCGTAATAAAAAGTGAGAAGTTTTGAGACACCTTTCTTGATTATACCTTTGGCGATACTTTAGGTTTTACATTTAATTTGCATTTTGTTCTTAGTGAATATTGAAGTCTTGAGTGGAGGATTGAATTTTATTAGGACATCTGGACTGACAATATCAAATCAGACACCAACGTCCCAAAGCATGCTAAAATTTCAGAGTTAATTAGAACGAAGTGTGTTTAATTAAAGCCAATTATAATATCTGAAATTATCTGATCGATCCTTGTTTGTTCAGTCGCACTCCCCTCATATTGTTTTCGCTGCGCGGGAGGAGCCGTCCGGCCGCAGCCCCCCGAGCTCCGCACCGCACCGCACCGCGGGGGCGGCCCCGGCGGAGCAGCGTTGGGAGCGGGCCGCAGCCGGGCGGTGCCCGCAGAGGAGCAGCTCCGTGCGGCGCCCGTCGTGCGGGCACGGGGCAACTTTCAGCCTTGTTCTGTTGAGAACTAATTCTTCCTTTAACAATATCGGGGGCGCGGGGGGTGAAAGCGCTCCTGGAGGAGAGCAGAGCCGAGCGGTACCTTCAGCAGAACGGCTCCACACCGCCCAGCGGGCTCCATGCCGCTCCGCCCGCCGCGCAGCCCGGCCGAGGGGCGCGTAAAGAGGGCTCAGGGCCGCGGGAAGGGCGCGGGGTAGGCGTAGAGCGACTTGGGCAGATATGCCCAAAAGGACCCAAGAGGGGGCAGGCGTACTGTCCCCCGCGAGCCCTACCCCGCGCCCGCGCAGCCCGAGGCCTGCACCGAGCCCAGTGGCTCCGAGGAGCCCGGCTTCTGCCCCGCGGGGTGCGCAGCGGGACGGCGGGCTGCCCGCACCCGTCGGATGGCCCCGCTCTGGGCGCGGATGTGTGCGCCCACGCCGGGAGTTCTGCTCCCCCTCGGCCCCTTCTCTGGGCTCGGGGTGATCGGGAATTGGAATTTCAGCCAAGTTCTGAAGTTGGCCCGAACCGGGAGACGGAGGCGTAGAAGCGGG